>CM033472.1:130576871-131776871 GCA_019447015.1 Hymenochirus boettgeri | reverse complement strand
TGTAATACATTTTGAGTAAGTTGTGATTTATGGTTACAAATTTATAAATTCTTGCTTTTTCCCCTTCATTCTTAGTTTTTGCTCCATTGCTTAGACTCTCCTCTCCTGGTGATCATGACTATGTCTACAATTTAGATGAAAGTGAAGGAGTTTGTGACCTCTTTGATGTCCCAATCAACCTTTGATAAAGAACTTGGCCTTGTGCCCTCCTTGTGAATATAAACGTTTTTCTTTTCTTATGAAGAAATGTTTCTATTTTTGGATACCTGAGTGAGGTGTTACAGAAAAATGCAGAGACACTTGCAAAACGAAGACTCATTTTACTTATGAGAAACTGCTCTGTGGCATTGCCCATCCTGGTGATGAGAGGGCTGCTTTGTAAACCCTTTGTAGGGTGTCATGATACTCTGGCTTAACTTTGTGCAACACTTCAATTAATAGGAATGGAGCTTTCCTAGAAATGTCAAGCACTTACCATTTTACTGCAGTATTATAAACCTTGGTGATCTGTGGTTTTGCATTTTATTCAAGTTTCAGAAAATAGTATATGCCATTCGTAAATTGGATTTTTTTTCCTTTTTTTATTATCTGTACTTAAAATAGCAGTTGTTGTTTTTTTTTTTGAGGTAAGAGTAGGCGTGCAATATCAAAAAGTGGCTTTCCATGAAGTAACTCAATAGTTAAGCTTGGATGTCAATATGCTCTGACCTCCACCACTGCAATGTTCCTTTCAGTTACTGTTTAGGTAATTACCTAATTGAAAGATTGTTTATAAAATATTTTTCTACAATTATTTGCCATGCAGCATGTTCTATTGTTAAAAAAATTCTAAAAAATAAAACCTATATCTGTGGTAGCATTTAGGAAGGAAAAGCCAAGACTCGGGGTGTGTGCATTTTTCTTTTAAAGAAATTATCATAAATGTAAAGTACAACCAGAAATTTAGCGGTAGAAGGCTGTATCGTCTGCCTTATGGTAGTGTTTGACATCCCAGGATTCAATGCTATATAAATAAGACAACTTATTGAAAAACCACTCTCCAAACGGTTGTCCGCCCTGCTTACTGTACTGTCCTTGGTCCACATCAATTTATACCATCAATAATATGCAACAGGACACTCCAAAGTAATTCAGTTGCAAAAGAATATATTTTTTTCACCCGAACTGTTAGATTAGTCTCTGGAGACTAATCTCACAGTTAGGTGTATAAAACTGCACTTCTTTTGCAACTGAATTACTTTGGAGTGTCCGTTTCATTTTCTTGATGATAATGACAAATCCCAGGAGACAGGTAGCCAATGCTGCTAACATTTTTAGTGGGGAATTCTTTTGATAGCTTTAAAACTGGCTATTCGGAAAGATAGATTAGCTCCTAGAATTGGTTAATGATATCAAACGTGTTATTGGCACTGTGGTTGTAAATTTACAACCTAGAATTTCCAGTTTAAACCTGGTTTTCATTTTAGAAATTCTGAAAATCTAAACATCAAAAGCGCAGTTTAAAAATCACATCGAAAGTCTAAAGGCAATAGAAAATTTCACTTGAGTTGGGTTTGAATCGAATTTTCAGAATTCGCTGAAACCATTGGTGGAACGAATCACTAGTTTCCTTCATCTTTTTTACGACCATGGTGCAAAATACCAATACCACGCAGTATATTGATACTTTACCATTACCGGAGGGTTTAAACCCAGACCTTTTGATGAATTGCCCACCCCTGGACTCTAACCTTTTTTTCTCTTTTTTGGGGGGGGAAAATGCAGTGGCACAACAGCAAGAGTGCTTTGGTGACTACATAAGAAATGTGAAAAGAACCCTTGAGATGTATATAATTTATTATACAGATAAACGCGTTCTCAAAAATTGTCTGTAAGTTGCAAGGATGTGTAGACTTTGGGTGTCCAAGCAGAAGGGCAAATAATGTTTGGAACCCCACCAGTGCCTCGGCTACATGCACACATCAATAAAGATTGTTGGGTTGGATTGTTTTAAATTGCTCACACTCTTTATGTACAATTCCCTACAGACAGGTGGTCGACTGTGTTTGGCTCTTTTAGCACTTTTCATATGGACAGATATTACAGAAAAGATGTATGTATGGTTTGCAGTTTATAAAATCCGTAAATACTAATTGTTTCTTAAAAAAATATATATATTTAAAACGGTTTGCCAGAAAAAAATTGAAAAAAAATAAACTCTTGGGAAGGAAACAAACATGGTTTTATCATGTATTTATATATTGCCAACAACTTCCATGGCACTTTACAATTACATAGATAATGACATGCCCTGCCCCGAAAAGCTTACAAGAACTTTTTGCACATGTGTATGTGTGAAATTAAGTACTTCTTTATGACTGTTGTGTCCAAGGGGAGGGTTTGAACCCAGGGCATCAGCGCTGAAAGCAATCAGCTTGCATTTTCTATTGAAAGCTTGCGTTTTTCTATCACATTTGTTTGCTGGCTAACAGCTCTAAATATATATATTTGCTTCTCTCCAGCAATTTCCTTAGTTCTTCTAATCTTTTGCATGTTTAGTATAATAAAAGTACAATGGAGTGGTTACTGTTAGCTCCTTCCTTGTGTTTCACAGAGTGGGTCTGCAATAGCAATCAGCACAAAAGATTGGCAGAATCAATAATTACAATACAACGGGATCTCAATAGTCCCAAAATAAAAATGTACAATTACAGCTATAATGTAGTCGATTTGTATAAGTATATCCAAAAGTGCACCATCCATATAAATGAAATACAGGGTTTGCAAAGTATTCGGCTTCCTAGAAGTTTTCCACATTTTGTCATATTACTGCCACAAACTAATCCATTTTATTGGAATTCCACGTGAAAGACCAATACAAAGTGGTGTAAGTGAGAAGTGGAACAAAAATCATACATGATTCCAACATTTTTTATCAAATCAATAACTGCAAAGTGGGGTGTGCGTAATTATTCAGCCCCTTTGGTCTGAGTGCAGTCAGTTGCCCATAGACATTGTGATGAGTGCTAATGACTAAAGAGTGCACCTGTGGGTAATCTAATGTCAGCTGTTCTGTGACGGCTCAGGGTTGTCTAAGAGAATCTTGGGAGCAACAACACCATGAAGTCCAAAGAGCACACCAGAGGTCAGAGATAAAGTTATTGAGAAATTTAAAGCAGGCTTAGGCTCATAAACATTTCCAAAGCCTTGAACATCCCACGGAGCACTGTTCAAGCGATCATTCAGAAATGGAAGGAGTATGGCACAACTGTAAACCTTCAAGACGGCTGTCCAACTAAACTCACAGGCCGAACAGGAGAGCGCTGATCAGGAATGCAGTCAAGAGGCCCATGGTGATTCTGGACAAGCTGCAGAGATCTACAGGTCAGGTGGGGGGATATGTCCATTGGACAAATCTAGTTGTGCACTGCAGTTGCCTTTTATGGAAGAGTGGCAAGAAGAAAGCCATTGTTAACAGAAGAGCATAAGAAGTCCGTTTTCAGTTGCCACAAGCCAGTGGGGGACACAGCAAACGTGGAAGAAGGTGCTCTGGTCAGATGAGGGCGCAAATGCTATGTGGCGAAAAACTAACACTGCACATCATCAGAACACACCATCCCCACTGTCAATGTGGTGGCAGCATCATGCTCTGGGGTGCTTCTTTACGCAGGGACAGGGAAGCTGGTCAGAGTTGATGGTAAGATGGATGGAGCCAAATCAGGGCAATCTTGAAAGAAAAACCTCTTGGAGTCAGCAAAAGACTTGAGACTGGGGCGGAGGTTCACCTTCCAGGGGACAACTACCCTAAACATAAAGCCAGGGCACACAATGAAATGGTTTTAAAACAAAGCATATCCATGTGTTATTGAATGGCCCAGTCAAAGTCCAGATCTAAATCCAATTGAGATATCTGTGGCAAGATCTGAAAACTGTGTTCACAAATGTGTCCATCTAATTGACTGAGCTGAGCTGTTTTGAAAGAAGAATGGGCAAGGATTTCATTCTCTAGATGTGCAAAGCTGGCAGAGATACCATAAAAGACTGGCAGCTGTAATTGCAGCAAAAGTGATTTTACAAAGTATGACTCAGGGTGTGAATAATTACGACACCCCACTTTGCAGGTATTGATTTGTTAAAAATGTTTGGAATCATGTATGATTTTCGTTCCACTTCTCACATGTTACACCACCTTGTATTGGTCTTTCACGTGGAATTCCAATAATTGATTCATGTTTGTGCGAGTAATGGACAAAATGTGGAAAATTTCAAGGGGCCGAAATACTTTGCAAACGACTGTATATGTAAAACAAGTCCCAAACCAATGACCACACTTACACACTCAGGACCCCTGGGAATCACAGTGCAAGGAAACCTCTTACCCCTATCCAACACCACGTAGTGTTAGGCACCTCATCGAATAAATCCCGCAATTACTCTTATTGACGAGACTGGAATCCAGCAAGTAAATCAAGAGGACAGGTAGGTATTTAAGTACAACCCCTTGGCTGGACCTGTAGATGGCAAGGTCAAGGAATAAAAAACTTATGGTGACTAATAAAAGTGCATAAAACTTGCTGTGACCTAGTAAACAAAAGGAGTGACAAATGCCACGTGCTTTGTCAAAACAATGACTTCCTCAGACTGGATTGCAGTCCTCGTCGTAGTGATTGCGAGATTTGTTTGGTGAGGTGCCTAATACTATGTATGTAAAAAAAATGGCTAAAACAAACACATCCAAAGAAAAACACCATTGCACTAGTTTCAGATTTAGGAGTCAAGTGAATAGCAAAGGGCGTGCACCACCCCCTATCGGAAACTATAAATAACAAGAGGAAAGAGCAGAGATAAGGTACAAATGGGCACACCCTTTAAAGTAAAATTCTATAAAACTCCTTTATGTGCAAAAAATTAGAGTGATAGGTACATATAACACATAGAAAAATGACATCAGTAAAAACACATCCATTCACACTTGTAATATAACATAAGTGAAAAATAGATATGCCGGTATAAAACAAGCATGTATTAAATTAGGTAGCTACCATATATGCACAAATACATGTATGCAAGCACATTAATAGGTTTATTGACATATTCATGTGCTTGCATACTAGTATATTTGTGGCATATATGGTAGCTCATAATTTAATATACATGCATTGTTTTTTTGTCTGATTATACCCCCTTCCTCCCTGAATATACTTGGTATATCTATTTTCACTTAGTTATGTTATATTTACATGTGTGAATGGGATGTGTTTTTAACTTTATATGTCATTTTTCTGTTATTGTACCTATCTCTCCCAATTTTTTGCACAATAAAGTTTTATAGAGTTTTATATAAATATTGCTTTAAAGGGGTGTGCCCATTTGTATCCCTATCTCTGCTCTTTCCTCTTGTATAATACTATGTATGTTGGATAAGGGTAGGTGGTTTTCTGCACTGCAATTTGGGTGTCTTGTCCTGAGAAAGGGGTAAGTGGCATCTCTGGTTGGGAGTTGTTTACATTTTATTTATTAAATGGACTTTGATGCAATTTTGACTTGGTGCCATTTTGGATGGACTTTATACACATTGTTAACATTATTAAAATATTGTATTGTTGTTGTTTATTGGGGCACTATGCACTAAATATGGAGCATTATAAACATTCCTGTTTTTACATGAGGGCCCTTGTAATCCAGTTGTATTGAACGTTTAGTTAGAATAGTATATAGCAGGATATAATATCCAAATCACTATATTGGAGAATTCAGAGCCTGCTTCCTTGAGAGGAAAAATGAACCATGTAGAAATATGTAACAACATCTCACAAAAAAAAATCACAAGGTGTTGCGAGCCAAAACAACTTAAGTCTTTTAACCCTTTCCTGCCACAGATACTATTCACGATCTGTGCAGAGAATGCTTTAACTGCCACAGATCGTGAAATACGATTGTGGCTTCCCCTTAAATTTTCAAAAACACCGCGCGCTAGGGCGACCCGGGGCAGCATTCAGCTGCCCCCCTATCCCCTCGACCCCCCTCGGTGGTGTCAAATCCGAGGGGGGGATCGGGAGTTACAGTACCTTTGATGCAGTACCTTTCAGATGCAGCCGGTCCCACGTGGATGAAGAGGAGGAAGCGGAAAGGGAGACCCCGGTGACGTCACGGAGCTTCCTCCTCACCGGGGTCTCCTTGAAGTGGTAGGAGACTGCCCCTGGTGGTCTAGTTGAGGTACTGCAGCTTGATTCAATTTGATCATGCTGCAGTACCTAGTATAGAAAAGCTGTCAAGCTGCCAGCTTTTCTATACATTTTGTGAATGGAACTCAAGTCCATTCACAAATAGGATTTTTTCTAAGTCTTTGCTACTTAGCGAAGACTTAGAAAAAAATGGGACAGAGATCAATATTTGGTGATCACTTCTGATCACCAAATTATTGATCTTTGCCAATGAATGAAAAAATCACTTCCTGGAAAATGATTTCCGGGAAGTGGAAGTGATTTTTTCCGATCGGATTTCCGAATTGGAAAAACGGGCATTTATGCCCGTATTCAAGTTCGGTATCATTCTAAGATGATCTGATGATTATCTTTGGGAATGATCGGGGGAAAAAAAGGGGAAACACACAAAAAAAATTCTTAAAGTGATACACACACCCTTTTTTTTTTTACCCTAAAACATAAATTAGAAAAAAAGTGTCTTCTCCAAGCTCCCAATGTCCCCAGTGATATGGTAAAGTAAACGCGGATACTTATTTGTTCGATTTCAAGGGAAACTAAGCCTATATTTTATAAGGAAATTTTGCAGAGGTACCAAATAAAGACCGTATTGAATTTTAGGATCAGTAAAGTGTGCAAAAACGTGTGTGACATCTCCATACTAACCGACTTCACTAAAATACCACTAAAGGGGAGAGGGAGAGTGTGTGTGGTGGGGGGTGGGTTGTGGGGTTTTAAAAAATTTCTGTAACTGCAACTTCTAAATGCGTCCCATTTGAGCTAGTTGGTGGCCTCGTCTCTGTTTGCACCCACGCAAATGCACACCGTTTGATTCAGGACATGTGGGAGATTGCTATTTAGTGGGTTTTTTGTTGTTCAAGTGGGTTAGGTAGGATTTCAACCCTTGAATCATCTCATTTATTTTTCACAAAATCTCGTAAAAACACCGAGTTCTTTGGATCGCTGGGTCTGGAATTCTTCATGCATGTTGAAAGCATGGCACCGTAACGTAGCTGAAGGTGTGTAGATTCCAAAAATATATAGTTTGTGGGGGGAATCTCCATGTTTTGGGACTGTTTCCTTAGAAAAGGGTAGGCGTGTTCAAATTACAGAGCACTTTGATTTTTTTGTAATTGCATTTGTGCAGCGGTCCATTTGAGCTAGTTGGGGGCCACGTCTCTGTGTGCATCCACGCATATGGCATACCGTTTGATTCAGAACATGTGGGAGATTGATTTTAGTGGGGGGGTTTATTTGGGGGGGGCATTTCAAAGTTTTGGGGCTGTTTGAAATTACAGAGCACTTTGATATTTTTTTGTAATTACAGGTGCATGCTCCCATTTGAGCTAGTTGGTGCCATGTCCCTGGTGCATCCACGCATATGGCATACCGTTTGATTCAGGGCATTTGGAAGATTGAAATTGACAAGTTTTTTTACATGACATGGAAATTTGCCATGATTTTTAACTTTGAATTGTATTTTTATAAATTTTTCCTGAAAATCTGGTAAGAAAGCGGAATTGTAACACAAAACTGCACCCACACCATTGGTGGTATGCATAAAAGAATCACCCATTGTGTAGCTGAAGGTGTGTAGAGTCCAAGAATATATAGTTTGGGGGGTATTTCTAATATAGAGGGGTGTTTAGTCTGACAAATCTGAAAAGTTGCGTAATGGGCCACTGTTCATTGGCTCACTTTGTGGCTAGTTGATTCCACATCTGCGTGGTAACCATACATAGGGCATACCGTTTGATTCAGAACATTTGGGAGATTGATTTTGGTAACTTTTTTTTACATTACTTGGGATTTGGCATGATTTCTACCTTTGAGAGTTTTTTTTTTAAAATTTTTTAGAGAAAAATCTGCTAAAGCTGTGAACTTTACGAAGAAACTGCGCCCACACACATTGATGGTACGAATGAACAAAACTACAGAATTTCGTAGATTAGGTGTGTGATTCGAGAAATATATGGTTTGTGGGGGTTGTTTTGTGGGGAAAAATTGCAGACTGTTCAAATTCAGATTTGACTGAATATTTTTTGCTGTTCTGAGCCATTGTGAATGTTTCACATTTGTGTCTTTTGGCTTCACGTCCACGTGTGTAACCACACATGGCATTACCGTTTGATTCAGGAATGGGGATTGATATTTAGTAGTTTTTTTTACATTCCTTGGGGTTTTGGCATGATTTCTACCTTTTGAAGTTGTTTTTGTTCATTTTTTCAGACAAATGGAATTTCTACGAAGAACTGCGCCACACCATGATGTGAATGAACAAACTACAGCGTTACGTAGCTGAAGGTATGTAGATTCTGAGAATATACATTTTGCGGTGGTATTTCCAAGTTAGAGGGGTGTCAGTTTGGAAAATCTGGGAAAAATTGTGTATTGGCTCACTCGCATTGTTTTACATTTTGACTAGTCGTCCACGTCAGTGTGTGTAAACCACACATATGGCACACTGTTTGATTCAGGACATTTAGGAGATTGATATTGGTAAGTTTTTTTTACATACATGGGGTTTGTGGTGTGATTTTGTAACTTTGAAATTTATTTCTTATTTTTCCAGAAAATTGTGTAAAATTCGAAATTCTACGAAGAACTGCGCCCCAACCATTGATGGTATGAATGAACGAACTACAGTGCTACATAGCTGAAGGTGTTTAGATTTAAGGAATATATTAGTTGTGGGGGGGTATTTTCTGAGTTATCAGGGTGGTTTTGTGGAAAAAAATCGCAGACTGTCCAAATTCGGAGTTGGCTAATATTTTCGCTGTTTCTGAGCCATCGTGCATTGTCTCACTTTGTGGCTTTTGCTTCCCGTCGCCGTGTGTCCCCACCATATGGCATACCGTTTGATTCAGGACATTTGGGAGATTGATTTTAGTCTTTTTTTTAGTTCCATCAGGTTTTGGCATGATTTCTCCTTTTGAAGTTGTTTTTTGTTCATTTTTCAGAAAGAGGCGAACCTTCTTGAAGAACTGCGGCCCACCCATTGATGGTATGAATGAACACAAACTACAGCGTTACATAGCTGAAGGTGTGTAGATTTCAGGTATATATAGTGTGGGGTTATTCAAGTTACGGGGGTGTTTTGTGGAAAAAACTGCAGACTGTCAAAATCGGAGTTGGCTAAATATTTTCGCTGTTTCTGAGCGCATCGTGCATTGTCTCAATTGTGGCTTTTCGCTTCCACGTCCGCGTGTGTAACCACACATTGGCATACCGTTTGATTCAGGACATTTGGGAGATTGATATTTGGTACCTTTTTTTACATTCCATGGGTTTGGCATGATTTCGACCTTTTTGAACGTTGTTTGATGTTTCATTTTTTTTTAAAAATTGGTAAAAGTGCAACTTCTACGAAGAACTGCGCCCACACCAATTGATTATATGAATGAACGAACTACAGTGTTACATAGCTGAAGGTGTGTTGATTTCAGGAATATTAGTTTGTGGGGGTATTTTTGAGTTGGGGGGGTGTTTTGTGGAAAAAACTGTCAGACTGTTCAAATACAAAAACTGGCTAACTTTTTTGTGCTGTATGACATTGGCACTGGTCACGCTCTGGGTTAGTTGGCAAGCAGTGTCTTGGGTACACCCCATGAATGTGGCATACTGTTTATTCGGAGGGGTTAGCGGTCATATTTGAGATGCGTTTGAACTGTCCTCCACAGTTTTAGTGAAATCGCATTGATTTGTCTCTGATTTAACATGTTGAGGAAAAAAGAAAAAAGGAATGTGAGAAAGAACTTAAATTTGACGAGAGCATGCGTCCCAGGGTTATCTGCCATTGATCGAAACTAACTCACTCGTAAAATCTGCGAGTGTTAGTTTCTAAAAATATCTCCACTTGGGGGGGATATTTTAGATATATTGGTAGATATTGTTAACTTGTCAGTAGTGGTTACCATTTTAATTGGTTGTAATATCTAGGAGGTGCAGTTTGTTTGGGGGGTTCCTGTACAGGAAACGTCGGGTACCTACTATATCTGGGTAGCGTCAACTCTATGGTGCATTTGTTTCAGTGAATAGGTCAATATCCGAGGACTCGTGGACATCCTTTTAGGTGGTAAGAAAGAAGTTTCATCTTCAGGTTATGAAAGGTTTATTTAACAGTGAGAACGGTTCGTGGAATGTCGAACTGTCTTTCAGCAGATGTGGTAATGAAAATAGCCTGGATATGTTTCTAAAACTAAAAAATATTGAGTTAATTAGGATTTAATACATATAGATCTGGTTGATCCAGTGATACTTTCCAATTGCTGTTTGGAGTCCGGAAGGAATCCCCCCCCTCTTTTGCTGGTTTTTTTTTTCCTTTTTTTTTGATCAACTGTTAGGGTAGGGTTACAAATAAAAATAAAAAAGAGGGTGAATAGGTTGGACTTGAAGGACATGTCTTTATTCAACCTCAAACTAATCAGGGAGGTTCTAATAAAGTTCTTATCGTTTAAAATAGGGCTTAATTTTGCCCCAACCAATCAGATGTTAGCTTCAAATGTTAAAGAAGATCTGATTGGTTTGGGGCAAATTAGCACCATTTTAGAAGGGCATATCATGTCCCCCCAAAACTTATAATCACCCAAACTATGGCCCCCACCATGTAGTGTCAGTTTATACCTACTCACATCCCAGCTTCCATAGGGTTTCTCTGTAGACCCCCCCCCAATAGTCCCATAACAAAACTAACCACCAGGAGCCGATAGCAGGGCTCTGGCCTGCTGATCTTGCCTCCGGTAGATATTTGCCATGCGTACTGCAGCCCTTTCTCCCCCCTCCCTCCCCTCCGTTCTTCTACTACCCTAGCTTAACCCCCCCTTAAATATGTGCTCCCCCATGTCCCCCAGCCCCAACCGCAAAATTTTTTTTTCAAAAGCTCCCCAAACTCTTACTTACCTTCCTCTTTCCTCCTCTGCCACTGAATGACAGGCAGCCGCGTCCGTGATTGGCTGCGCTCAGCCAATCACAGACGCGACTGCCGCTCCCGCCCCTTGCTTGCATTCTCGCAAGCAGAGGGCCAGGCATGGCGGCGGAAGGAACGAGGGGAGGTAAGTAAGAGTTTGGGGGGGGGTTTCTGAAAAAAATTATGCGGTTGGGCTGGGGAGGGTGGCGGGACAGGGGGAGCAGCATGTTTAAAAATGATTTTTACAGGTGGACATACCCTTTAAATAAGAACTTTTATGAATAACCTGTATGTACATGGTACTATGATGCAGGTCAGACCTCATCCCCAATTAACTTAGGCGATCACTCAATTCACCACCAGATGGCAGCACCACAGGTTAGATCTCAATTAGATCCCCAATAAATTTAAAGAATGAGGCCATTCACGGCACACAGCAATGCACAGGAAAAGTGACTAGTCACATTAAAAAAAAATTTCCAGCATGTTACAGTCAGCTTGCACTGCAATCCGTGCAATCAATGCACACCGCTTGTAAAAGAATGGTGATTGCATGTGCTTCAAAAACGAATTGCAGCGCATGTCTTGTGGCCAGTTAGATTGAAAGCATTGTTTTGGTGGCCTAGCCCACAAAAAGGTATTGAAAAAAAAGATATGGGCAGGTTTGTAAAAGTTATGAAATAGTCCATTTTCCCAGCCATTGGGACATACATACACACATTGGCAGAAGATAGCTTGTTTACCAGCTATTAAGCTACCAAGACAGCTTGTTTACAACTCAGAGTAGAATATTTCTTTTATCTGTGGTTTGTCTTTTTAGGTCCTATTGAGGGCATGTTGGAGATGGAAAACTTTCACTGTATTATGGTGCTAAATTTGGATGACAAAGATGAAGTTCGCAGAGTAAAGGAATTCACTGATAGACTGCGAGGGTAACAGACCAAAAAACCAGAAAAAAAAGCTCCCTTCATGTTCCGTGACATTTACAGCATTAGTTATCAAGATTCATGTCCTTACTCACCCAGATTTCTCATTTCCTCTATGTCCCTCCCCACATTTTTTCTTACCTTGCCATGCTCTTATATCTTTACCATGCACATCTATTAGACACCCCACACTTTTTGTGTACACCTGGCAAACATTTTTAAACTACATGTTATGGCCCTTCTGGATCACTAGATAGGAGAAAACCTATTTCTCTTGATATTTTCAGCCCCTGTAATAATATTCACTCTCCTTTTGTGTAAACAGCTGTCAGTCACTGTCAATGACTTATGGTGCTCCTGTGCTGCCACCTCTTCTGCAGTGCACAGCTTCTACTTGGAGGGGAGGCGTGAACTTTTCATAGAGATCAGTAAAATAAAATTTCTTTGTGGGTGTTAGGAAAAAAAAAAAAAAGTAAGTCTTTGAGGGGACCCTGCATCTATATGCCAATTGACTGTGGTGAAGGTAGACATGTCATATAAGGTAAGGTATGCATTGGGTTTTTTGTTAAGTAGAAATGTAGCAGTTCGGGTACCCATATTAGGAAATCACATTGCTTAGAGATTGCTGTAGCTCTCACTTTGAAATCAGCATAATTTTTGTGAAATCATCTGATTAACTGCGATATACTCGAGTATAAACCGACCCGAGTATAAAACGAGCCGGTACACCAATTCAGCAAAAAATCCTAATAAAAGTTGTTGACCCGAGTATAAACCGAGGGTAGAAATGCCAAACTCACTTGGCATTCAAGATGTTTGGAAACTACAATCCCAGCTGCTGTTATTAGCTGGGAGTTGCAGTTCCAAAACATCTGAATGCCAAGTGAGGGTGGCATTCAAGATGTTTGGAAACTACAACTCCAGCATGCTTTATTAGGCTGGGAGTTGTAGTTTCCAAACATCTTGAATGCCACCCTCACTTGGCATTCAAGATGTTTGGAAACTGCAACTCCCAGCAATAAAGCATGCTTGGGAGTTGTAGTTTTCAAACATCTGAATGCCCCCCTCCCCCTCCCACCCAGTTCAGTGTCTGACACTGTGGCTCCTTCTCCTGTGGGCTCTCTTCTCTGGGCTCTCTTCTCCCCTGTATCGGCATTCTGGCAGGCATTCCGGCAGCCGCGCCGCGCATTCTGTACTGGCGCGCGGCTGACGTCACTGCCCGGCGCCGGGCAGTGACGTCAGACCGGCGCGCCAGTACAGAAAAGATTGCGCGGCTGCCGGAATGCCCAGGTAAGTGGTGACTCGAGTATAAACCGAGTCCGTGGTTTTCAGGCTGATTTTCAGCCTGAAAAACTCGGTTTATACTCGAGTATATACGGTATGTAGGTTTCTGGATTTTACACAATTGGTAAATACATAGTTGACTTAGTGAATTTTCTAGCAAGTAGCTAAGTAACTAATTGGTAACATGGCTGTGACCCTAAGCAGTCATGAAATCAATTGTTACTCATATGGAAAGTAAGCTTTAGAAATCAGGAAATTAATAAACCTGCAGAAATACGGATTGATTTCACTTGGCCGATGATTTTGGATTAATGAAGTTAGGCATTATAGAGTCTAGTTCACACTCATTTAGGCTTAGTAGTTTTCCTTTTGAAAAGTGGAGGGGTTATTGCTTGCTTTTAGACTAGTTGTCTTGACTGGATATACAGGGTCAATGTTAAAACCATTCCCCATGTTTCCGTAATTCAGTAATCATTTAAAGTCTGTTACTGCATGCAAAAAGTGGAAGGCAAAGATGCACTTACCATGCACCTTTTTGCTCCACTTAAATGGAGTAGCTTACAAAAAGTTTAGCTGTAATCTGCTTGTGAAGGTTTCATCATCCAGGCCATGGTATATCTGTTGTATTCAATTAGATTCAAACTGGACTTGAAGTTTAGTTCTTGAAGACGTTTCAGCTAGCATCCGACTGGCTTCTCAATCAAGAATGACTTGTACAAGAATCTTGGCAATTATGTACCCTGGAAAATCCCAATTAGCATATCACAGCCAAGTGTAAGGGCGTGATTGGAGTGGGCTAAGAGGGGTTATAGGAACAGCAACTGCATCAACGTAGGCCCAGTACAGAAGAAGCCAATTCCTCGGGTCAGGACTCAGCGTGTACCTGCATCTTAAGGATAAAGGACATACCTTTGAAGATTGTATGTTACACATTGGCAAGGAACGTGACGAGGTTCAAGAGAGGTGTAAGGGGCCATTTATGTGAAAATAAAGAAAACCAAGCCTAAATAGAGGTGGGGGGGTGTTGACACCAACTGTCTGCCATGACAATGGTGTTTTGACACCTTACTTGGGCGTCCTATAACACCTCTTAGCCACTATCCAATTCGCCCTTAACACTTGGCTGTGATATGCTAATTGGGATTTTCCAGGGTACATAATTGCCAAAGATTCTTGTACAAGTAATTTGAATTGAGAAAGCCAGTTGGATGACTAGCGAAGCGTCTTTAAGAACTAAACTTCAAGTCCAGTTGATCTAATGCGAATAACAACAGATATTTAGCTGTAATCGGTGATGGAAAATCTACAATTTTACATTTAAATTAGTTTGTTTACAAGTATGTTTTCTTTTTAAAAGCAAACCAATAACATATTACATTGGCATGTATTTTTCAGGAGGGCTCTGGCAATGAATGGCACATGTACAGGGGAACATGGGATTGGTTTAGGAAAACAGACAATTATTAGAGGAGGAGATTGGAGAAGTTGGCATTGCCACTATGAAGCAAATCAAAGCTACACTGGACCCCAAGAATCTTATGAATCCTGGAAAAGTTGTTTAAATATATTATTCATACCATATACATGCCTACCACTGCAGTCCGTCAAAAGGACTTTGTATAAATGAAACCCTGAAACACCTTTTGCAGATAGGAGATTGTTAAACAGTGTAGTGAGAGGAATATGTATGGCAGATTGTGAACTCCAAATCCGAGTGGCAATAATATGTTAAATTTACTGCACACACTAAACCTGATCACTCACAGCCTTCATTCTGCCTTGTTAGGACCAAAATAGTGAACAATCAGTTTAAAATCAATGGGATATTTATTTGATGTGTATTTTGGTCACTAGGCAGTGCTCATCTCAGCAAGGGAATTAGAAATAAGAATAACTTGTAGTTACCAAATCTGAAGGAACAGACACAGTATTCATGATATTGCATTTTTAATATTTAAATTGATCAGGTTTTAATAATATGGTAAATCACCCGAAGCTTATATTTATAAAATTAGTGATTGGGGGCCGCTCCTCCTCTTTCTCACAAGCTTTTCTGCTGCTGTTGACACCATACACCTAACCAAATATTAATGTTACCCCTTAAATAGTGCTAGCATGCACCAGCCAGAGGAACATTTGAATGCGGAAAAAAAGCCGCATCTATCATTACTTAAGGCACGAATAAGCACTTTTAAATTTAAAAACCTAGATATGTGCTTTGGTCAATTAAATTCGCAAGGGTCCACACTATTATTTATTTAGAAAACAAAGGTAGCTATGTGCATAATAGCCAAATTATTTTGTCAATTACTGTATTAAAACATTCTAACAAACCTAGGACTATGTTTTAAAAATGAATACTGACACATAATGGCAGCCTGGAATCTTCTGGTTAGATCTTCACTGTATTGGGTTGTACTTTCTTAGCCTATGTACAGTAATTCATCCAAAGGAATTAAAGGAACACTTAAACACATAAAAATGACTAAGTGCCATTCGTTTCTATTATTCACAGGGAGGTGAGAACGCTATTCTCACCTCCCTGTGAATAATAGGAGGTCGGGGGAACAGGAACTTACCTTAACCGCCGCTACACTCGCAGTCGCTCAGTCTCTGAACAGCTGTTCTGTCCCGATCGCGCGCCCTATCTTTTGAATTGGCGCACATGCGCCTAAGATAGGGCGGCGTGGTCGGGACAGAGCGGCTGTCAGAGACTTAGCGGCTGCGAGTGGACGCGGGGGGGTAAGGTAAGTGTCCTGGTCCCCGAGGAGGTCCATTATTCACAGGGAGGTGAGAATAAGCGTTCTCACCTCCTGTGAATAATAGAAACGAATGGCACTAGTCATTTTTAAGAAGTATTGGGGTTTTACAGGTCCTTTAAGTAATAAAGTTACAAAATTTAGTTGGATCAAGGTTTTCTAAATTGAAGAGGAAGCATTTGGATAATTGTACATCCATGTTATAAGGGAGTATTTTATAAACCTCAAAAATACATTTTGATTAAAACAAATTGGTTTTGGGCATGCAAATTGGCACCAAAGTCTGCAAAATAGCCATTTTAGCCATTTCAATAAAGAAACTGGTGTATTGCAATAGGTAAACTGCTTTGGGCCACTGAAAAATCACCGCAAGGACACACACGTACATACCCCGGCACATAATTCAGTGAGTCCCGCCTGGCCCAAATTGGTTTTGGGCATGCAAGTTGGCACCAAAATCTGCAAAAACAGCCATTTTTGCACATTTGAATAAGAAACTGGTTGTATGCAATAGGTAAACTAGTTTGGGCCACTGAAAAAAACACTGCAGACATACACGTACATACCCCTGGCACATAATTCAGTTGAGTCGAGTCTGGCCCAAATTGGTTTTGGGCATGCAAGTTGGCACCAAAATCTGCAAAAACAGCCATTTTTGCACATTTGAATAAGAAACTGGTGTATTGCAATAGGTAAACTAGTTTGGGCCACTGAAAAAAACACTGCAGACAGACACGTACATACCCTGGCACATAATTCAGTTGAGTCGAGCCTGACCCAAATTGATTTGGGCATGCAAGTTGGCACCAAAGTCTGCAAAACAGCCATTTTAGCCATTTGAATAAGAAAACTGGTGATTGCAATAGGTAAACCACTTTGGGCCACTGAAAAAATCACCGCAGACAGACTGTACATACTCCTGGCACATAATTCAATTGAGTCCAGCCTGGCCCAAATTGGTTTTGGGCATGGAAGTTGGCACCAAAGTCTGCAAAATAGCCATTCTAGCCATTTGAATAAGAAAATGGTGATTGCAATAGGTAAAACAGTTTGGGCCACTGAAAAAAAACACTGCAGACACACACGTACATACCCCTGGCACATAATTCAGTTGAGTCCAGCCTTGCCCAAAGCGGTTTACCTATTGCAATACACCAGTTTCTTATTCAAATGAGCAAAAATGGTCTTTTGCAGACTTTGGTGCCAACTTGCATGCCCAAAACCAATTTGGGCCAGATGGACTCAACTGAATTATGTGCCAGGGGTATGCACGTGTCTGTCTGCAGTGATTTTTCAGTCGCCCAAAGCGGTTTACCTATTGCAATACACCAGTTTCTTATTCAAATCCAAATAAGAAACCAACTTCAGTTGTGAATAAAGAAACTAACTGAAAAAGAAACCAACTTTTTTGAATAAGAAACCCAACTTCAGCTTCGTCAATAAAGTGTGCATGCTGATGCTGGGAAAGAACTTAAATAAAAGCTCACTACTGACCACTGCATAGCAAAGATGAAATGATAGTATTTTAAAAAAAATAACAATAATATGTAAACTACCTGGGTATGTCCAATATGATAAATTATTTAAATAATGATTCCCCCTGCCCTGAACTTCCCTTTAAAGGATTAAAATGGAGGTGAAAAGGAGCAATTGTGTCTCTTGGTAGACTGCCCTGATACTGTAGCTATATTGCTTACCTACTGTATATACATTGGCAGCCTATTATGTGTTCGTTGATCTGGACGATACTTGGCCACGCTATACTACATCTGACCAGGTTTAAAGGGCATGTCCACCCCCAAACTATAATCCCCCAAACTACTGGCCCCATCATGTAGTAGTGTGTAATCACTTACCTCACATCCCAGCTCCATAGGGTTCTCTGTAGTCCCCCCCCAAAGTCCCAAAAACTGCCCACCAGGAGGCTAGCAGGGCTCTGCCTCCTACCTTGCCTCAGGTAGATTTTTGCCATGCGTACTGCAGCTCTTCCCCCCCTCCCTCTCCCTCCCATTCTACTATCCCTCCCCCTAGCATAAAACCCTGTAATATAGTAATCCCCCTGGTCTCCCAGCCCAACCGCATGGTTTTTAATTTTAGAAAGCTCCCCAAACTCTTACTTCCTCTCCTCTTTCCTCCGCTGCACTGAATGACCGGCAGACGCGTCCGTGATGGCTGCCGCTCAGCCAATCACAGACGCGACTGCCGGTCCCGCCCCTCTGCTTGCATTCTCGCAAGCAGAGGGCCGCAGCGCGGCGAAGGAAAGAGGGGAGGTAAGTAAAAGTTTGGGGGGGCTTTCTAAAAATAAAAACCATGCGGTTGGGGTGGGCTGGGGGACAGGGGGAAGGCAATATTTAAAAAAGAAATAAGGGCGGACATACACTTTAACACAACAGTTGTAGAAATATATATTTTTTTTAAACTTTTTTTTTTAAAAATAAAACCTTTGAACATCTTTTTTCAGAATAATACAATTATACGTATTATGAATATATACCCCCAACTGTAAATTATAAGGATATTAGAAGTCACCGAGGAGTTCCGTGACAATATAAAAGCAAGAGCCGCAGGCCAAGTACCTTTATTACAGGGCATGGAACTCCAAGGTGACTTCTAATATCCTATAATTACAGTTGGTGGGCATTATTGATTATAACCTACCCCTTTGTGGCTTCTGGTTTCCTTCTCCTGAAACTGTATGGATTATAAGGCTATAATCTTCAGTTCCTCCCATAGAAATCCACTACAGGGGTAGGTTATACAGTAAAGACCATAGAAGGGATGAAGGTGGGGGCAGAGGGAACACGCCTTATACACGATGTCCATGAGTGATTAGTGATAGAAACTATGTCGTAATTACAGTATGAGAGATCCAGTGGGTTGCAGTACAGTGCGTGTTACAGTTCCTTAGATTTAAGGACTACGTTTTCCCGTTTATTGGAATCCCCAAATGAATGGGTCGAAGGGGACTTGCCATTATCTTCCCTTCTCCCATTACACATGCCCACCCGTACTTCCTCACTTGTTCTCTCTACCACTTTGCCCAATAACACCCCAATTCGAACTATTGTCATTACTGCCGTTCCCTACGACCAGTTCCCATCCTCCACAGCAGTCACTTACATGTAGACCAGCCCCCTTCCCAGCATGCTTTTCGAAGCAACGGCCACTCTGTTGCAGTTTGAGCAGGTGACCAAAGGGCCCGCCCCCAGCCTCGCGGTTCCATCATGGCGGATCCCGCGCAGCTCCCGGTGACACCGAGCCGGCACGAGAAAAGCCTAGGACTCCTCACGAGCAAGTTTGTGTCCCGTTGCAAGAAGTGAAGATGGAGTGTTGGACCTGAAGGCGGTATATATAACACGAACTCTGAGTTATCATAGACACACGCATACATTTACACTAACAGGCACGTCTCCAGTTGCACCATTAGTATATGTCTACCTTCAATAAATTGTGTTTGTTGTTATGACACAACTAAATGGCCTCCATCCTGTTACAAACAAATACAAACCATTATTTCCTCAAAGTAGTTTTTTAACTGCTTCTGCCTTGGCCATTGTAAATGGCAAACCTACTCATTTCAGTCACCCATAGCACATGGTGTGTATAACCATATACTGCAGTCCACTAGGACATTACATAGTAGAGAGATAATAAGTATGTATTGTATATAAATCTGTAGAGCATTTGTGACTACAGCTCTCCCACCACTGGCACCAGCTGATTTGCTGTCAGTGGTTGGTTTTTATTTAAAAAGAGGTGCAAATGTTTTTATTGCATTGATCAATTGTATAACTTAAAGGGGAAGTTCAGTGCAAATACATATGTTTTTCAGAAAAAGAGCATATTTTTTTTATCCCAATGACTTTAACTTTTCCATTCAGGATTTTGTCTGTGTATAAATAAATTAAGCTGAAATACTGACTTCCTGTTTGCAGGACCCCTAATAGAGACGGTTATGGTCTTGCCCTTGACCCAGTGCCTGGGTTGATTCAGTTGCTCAGTAGAGATCTGGGATCTTTGACCCATCCAACAGTCAATCAGTAGAAATAACTGTTAGGAACATTGCAAGGTAGGGTGCATCCTGGGAAGAAGAAGGGCCGGATTTTGCTGAGCGCCAGATGCTGGATGGACATTCTATTGTCCAAATTGAACAATCAGACATGCCGATAAATTCATATAAAAGAAACAAGTGGAGGAGCACAATGCTAGTGTGAATTCAACAATTATTAGTGAAAACAACAATAAGGTTTCGGGAATGCTATGTCCTTCCTCAGGTAGGGACATAGCGTTCCCAAAATGGTGGTTGCTGTCCCAGCAGTAGGATATAAGTGGGCTTGCTAGTGATGTACACGCCACTTTGTAAGCAGTAAGCACACCTTTTATACTGCTGGAAATTTGAATAGACTGCAGCTAGAAGCATGATCCTAGAGTCATTTTAAAGTAGGAGGGTGCTGTTGATATTAAAGCAATTGTGAGACCACCGTTTTAAAAAGTATTTGTTTTAAATATATTTGTATCCTCTCCTACCTTAACAGTCATTTTTGGGTTTTTTTCCTTATTATTTGGGAATAGTACATTTACATTTTTCACATGGAAGTAGTCTCTCCCACTGGATTCTGCACTGCCTTCTGGGGAGATAGTGTCTACACCTTGTGAGCTGGATTTGGATTTTACAATAAGTAAAATATTGCTATGAAAGTGTTTTTTTCCCCACGTATATTACCTTATCACACCTAAATGTTTCAGATCATTAAAAAGTTTAAATATTGGACAAAGATAACACAAGAAAACACAAAATTCAGTTTTTAAGGGGTTTTAGGAAAATAAACTAATCAAATGTGTGAAAAGTAATTGCTCTTGTTTAAACCATGAAGTAATGTTTTGGCTATTTCACTAGCCAGAACCAGGCCTGAACTGTAGAATCAGTCCTGGCAGTAAGAGACCTCTTGCTAGCATGAAGCATTTCTGAAGTTTTGGGATTGCATTGAATCTCAGTTAGAGCTATATCTCACAAATTAAGAATGTGCAATAGTGGTGGAAGCTCCATAAGTGGGTGGGACTTCAAAAATTACCAAGAGCACAAGCTCATCTAAGAGGAGAACCCAGAACTGCAGGCCTCACTGCTGGTTAGTGTTCATGACTCAACATAACAACGAGACTGGGCAAAAATGCATGAATTTGATCTCTATCAAAATATCCTGAAGGAGAATGTGCAGCACCAGTTGTGACCTCAAGCTGAGGAGCACTGGGTTCTCCAGCAGGACTGCGAGTCCTGCAGTGGCCTAGTCAAAGTCCAGACTTGACTCATTGCCAGTTATTGCAATTGCTGCATACAACCCAATTATTAAGTTTAGGGGGCAATTACTTTTTCACGAGGGCCATGTAGATTTGGATATTTTTATTCTGGAAAAATAAAATCATAACTTAAAACTGTATTTTGTATTTACTTGGGTTATCTTTGTGTAGTTAAATTGTTTGAAAATCTGAAACATTTAAGTGACAAGTATGCAAAAAAAAGGGTCAATAATACTTTCTCGTAGCACTGTATGTGCCAGTAATAAAAAGGGTTTGCAGAGCTAAAAGCTAAAGTTTTGGGAGATTGAATGTTGGAGGATATGCATCCGACTCACACAACCTTAGATATGTACATTATTGAGAAAAGCATTAAAAGAGCTGGAATAAGATCAGGTGACTTCATGTTCAGGTTCACCGGAGAGCTGCACTGTTAATTAGGGAAACATTAAAGGATATACAGATATAATGCAATATGTGAGAGAATGAAAGACTTAAGCAATTATTGAGATTTGGGCAGATTGAAAGCTATATCTAGAAGACTGACAGATTAAAAGCGATCATGTGAAGTTTGTGAGAGTTTGAAATGCAAGAAATCTACAATTGAACACTATGTAGCAGTTCATTAAATATGTGATGTATGGCTTTATTAAAACATAGTAATTGAGGTTCAATAAAGACATTCGTCCATCAAGTCCAACCTTTCACCCTTCCTTTAAGCCTACCAACAGTTGATCCAGAGGAAGGTATAAAACCACCGCTAAAAAAGGGGAGATAATCCTTCGGACTCCAAATGGAAAGTATCTATGGATTAACCAGAACTACAGTTATAGTTACATAGCAATTGGGTTGAAATAAGACATCAAGTCCAACCTTCTGTGGCATCCTTCCCTGTCATACTTTTGTGGGTATCCTTTCTGGCAGCTTCTGCAGTAACTTACAGGAAAAATCGGGCAGCCGCTCGCTCGCTCCCTATACTGAAGTGCTGGCTGACGTCACTACTCGGGCGGCGAGTGACGTCAGCCGGTGCGCCAGTATAGGGAGCGTGGGAGCAAGCGTGCAGCTTCTGGATTTCTCCTGTAAGTTAACAGACTCAAGTATAAACAGAGTTTGGTTTTTCTGGCTGATTTTACATGATGTATCTTTATTACACATTGGGTATTCTAAGCAGTTTGGGGGATTCGCTACCTGTCGCAGCCACTCAAATTGGGTTAAAGTCGCCTTAACCTATTCTTTGCCAGCACAACCACCGTAAGTTACTCACCAGCGTCTCCTTGGTTCTGAATATTAACGCCCGCTAATAGTTAGGGTTTATTATGCAGCTGATGCCCTGTTGCCGCAGTTGCCATGCTCCAACTTGGAGGCAGAGTAGTGGTGTTGGTGATGTCACCGCTCAAAGTGCTAGCAGGAAAAACAATCTTGTTGTAAACTGCAGCTAGAAGCAGGGCCTTTTAAAGGTAGTGTGCATTTTAATAAAGGCCATCTGTATGGAGATCACGGTTCCTCTGTAAGATAAGGCTTTTACAGAAGCAGAATTATGCCTTCCTCTTTGACTCTGTGGGTAGTAAATAAAGGACCAACCATGCATATAGCAAATATGGGAGGGGGTGTCTGAAAGGGCAGGAAGCTCAGGCATCATCGCTAACTTTAGTGCTTCTATAAAGCTTTTTATAACCAGAACAAAAGGTAAGAGTACTCACTCCTAACTCCCAAGAAATTATAGATTTAATTTTTACATCTTTACTTCACATCTAATTTTCTAGTTGGAGCAGTGTTATTTATGATGTTCCTCAGCGGTTCTTCTGGGTTTAGTACACTTAACCTATTATAAATGACCTAGTCTTAGGCATGAAAAGGACAAATGTGTGCTATTTAATTTTCTTTAATGGAATGTCACATTCAGGAAAAACTGCAGTTGCTTGTGATTAAGTAAAAGATTGAATGAATCTTGTGTTGTACAAGCATGCAAAAGTGTCAAGATGTCTTGCTTTAATGTTTCACCTGACAATAATTGATGGACCTCTTTATTTCAAAATTATCCCTTTACACCAGGGCTGTAAACATCCTAGGCGCGAGGTAGCCTGCATACCTAGACATTACACCTAAAGGCTAATATATTTTCTATTGAAGTCTTTCTAAAGCTAGATTGTCTTCTTGAGGTGTCTGCCTGGTCCTAATATAAAAAATTTGTCCATCTCATTTTTAGGGTTTCACATGGGAAAAACTTAGTTTTCTATTGGCTTGAATCAGATTGGTGATTTCATGTTTTGTGCATTTCGTGTGGTTATAAACGGTTTGACTTTCTGCAATCAACACAATTGCTGTACTCACCTATTGCCTTTCAGGGCAGGTTTCTTCCTTATCTCGCTGGCGCCCAATTCTTCCAGGTAGTAGCTGTCAGTTGTGGCTAATGATTGATGGCTGCTTTCCTATCTGCATTTACAAGCTTGTACAGCCTAAAGGTGTGATGCAGCAACTGGGGGTTTGGTTGGTACCCTATAACATATTAACTTTTAGTACAAGGGTGGACATGCCCTTTAATTTGATCAAAATGAATACTACGGCTATACCATTACCTGGATGAATTAAACTTTCACAAAACTTATGAATTACTTTAATTCTTTAATATTTGTAAAATTGTCAAGAGAAACGTGTTATGTGAGGCATCTTGCCTACATTGAGTTTTAAGGATCTGATATTATGTTGTCAGCCTCCCTTAAGCATGGGGCACACCATGCAACTTTCCTCCTGACCGACCGTTCCACTTCTCTGACCAGTCGGCCAGGAGGAAGGACTGTTGGTCGTGACAATAGTGGGCGACTGACCGTTTTATCATGACCCGAGTGTGCGATCCATAGAGGACCACACAATCGAACATGGTTTCTGCATGTCCGATCATCCTTTCGGACAAATGGTCGGTTGGACTCTGATGAAAACCCATGCAATTGTTTTGGCCGATCGACTGATACATCGGGCTTAAATATGGCATGGTGTGTCCAATCTCTTAGAACCGCCTAGGCTGTTCTTTTATACAATTATTGAGATCGCTAAATGACTGGGTCAGATGGAACATCTCAAGATGAAAACTGCTGCTTGTAAAATGTGGGTCTTTAGACACTGGGAGATATCTCAAATCTGTTGCCTAGTGTATGACCAGCTTTACTTATTTAGTATGCATAACAAAGCTTCACACAGCAATGAATTATTCCGATCTTTGTTGAAACTGTAAAGGTTTCTTTCTAATTAAATTTCTGGGGCTATAAATTACCATATTAGTAATTGGCTTATTGTTTACCTGAGAAACCTGATTATTTAAATTTGCGTGACTACATGGTTTTTAAACATTTGTACCCTTAAAATTTATGCACTATTAATGGACAGTTTGGGGGGTGGGGATGTACTAGTGGCTGTTTGCAAAACTAAGGAGACTGTTTTGCATGTTATAGTTATCAAAAATGTATCTTTCTAAGGCATGGTACACATAAATAGATCATTTGTCCAGACCGACAGTTTGGCTCTTCAACTGGTCGACCATGACGAAGGACTGTCAGTTCAACAAAAGCAGCAATGTCCGGCAGTTTGCCCGGTCTAAGCGTGCTGTCCCTTGAGGACCACACGATCTGCCATGGTTTTCGGACGGGGTTGATTGCCCATTCGTCCGATTTGGCCATAAACATAAACCCATTATTTCAATAGTTCGGTGTATCGGTCTTGACATTCACACATAGTGGTTTGAGTAATTTCAAATCTCTGTAGAGATGGACGAACTTCATAAAGTTTGGTCCATTTTCGAACCTTTAAACTTCAGTAAAAGTAAGTTAGAATCGGACCCATTAAATCCAATGGGGCAGTTCAAAAAGTCCGGATGATTTACAGCTAAACTAACAATGGTGAACTTACTGTAAATGGCTGTGGCACTGGGAAAGGTCTGGGAACATGTCACTATCACCAAAATTGTTTTAACACTTCTTAAACATGATTGGGAAATTGTCGGGTTTCGCGCAATCTACATTCGAGGGTACTGAACGATATCTTTCGAGATTTACCAAAAATAGAACAATACTTCGAGGGTTAGCGAAACAGATCCATACATTAGAGAGTTACCCAAAACGAACAATATTTTCGAGGTTAGCGAAAACGATCCATACATTCAGGGTTACCGAAAACGAAAATACATTCTAGGGTTAGCGAACAGCCCGTGAATTTTGATAATTATCGAATTTACAAAAAATATAGCCGTGAGTCCGGAAAACTACTAGTTCGAACGAGAACTAGTTCTAGTTCGTCCAAACTCATAAATTTCGACTCAAAATCGGGTTCGAGTTGGGTTTGTGTTTCAACTCTAATCTCTGATAGCATATTTAAGGCATTGTTCCATCCTAAATTATTTCCATGAAAGATGGAATGCTGTATTTATTGATAACGTACCTTGTATTATAAGGTAGGTCTTAAAATGGTTTAGTGAGGTGAGCGAAGATGACCCCAACGTGCATCATCTTGTTCTCTGAAAACACGCTAAAAAGTAGAGGTTGTAATTACGCGTATGTTACAATTATGATTAAGAATGTTTCCATGAAATAAATTCAATCTAGCACAATTTTAATCTTTACACATGGCGTTTCAAACCGGAACATTGTTGTGAAAAGTCTAAACAGGCATGATGTTGCTTCACAAATACATGCAGTCCCACAAACCCAAAAATGGAAGACTGCTGGAACTTCGTCCACCCTTAAAAAAAAAAACTGGTGACTGCCAGTTATCTGCCTGTTACCGCAACTGCTATTTTTCCCAGTGTTACTACATGCATTTGTAACCAAATATTTAATAATAAGTTCTATTCCTTTCTGGCAAAGGTATCTGCATCCTCCCTCAGCTCTAAGAGCTTTTTATAGCCTTATGTGCAGGGGAAGGCCGCAGGTAAAACAGTAGTCAATCATTGGTTGTGATTTAATCAGTCACAGCCTTGATTGATTGCTTAAAGGGGGGGCCAACTTACTCTGCCAGATTGGGGACAAAAATTACATTTTTGGTTTGTAATAAGTGCAAAATATATCAGTTGGGGACAGGTAACTGAAAATTGACCGTGTTTTTTGTTTAAGTGTGAACATTCCTTTTGTGTTAAAGTCGGAATGGCACTGAAAATTACTAAAAATTTGACCTCGATTTATTTTCATCCACAGGAACTAACAGTGTTCTCCTAGGGTCTTTAGCCGGGCGGCCCCACCGGCTACTTTTTCATGCCACCCGGCTGGGAAAAATTCTTGAGAGAACACTTGTGATATAAAAGAATTTAGATGTAGGTTTAATTGGTGTATCAATAACTCCCACCAATACTGCCCCGTCCAGACCCGTTTTTTACACTTGTATGATTATTTTAGCACATGTTTACTAGCTTTTCCAAGATCCCCAAGGCCACAAAAGGTGGCACATGTGCTTGTGCTGCCATGTTACATGGGTAATTTCAAAAGGGAACTACAAATCCCTGCATTCTACAACCACAGAATGCTGGGAGTCATAGTTTTCAAACATCTAGTGGGACGAAAGTTAGACATCCCTGTCATATATATGAGCATAATGCAGTGCACATTTTTCCACACCACCAAATTTCCCCGTCCCACCCCACCCGGTCACTTTTCATGCCACCGGCTGGAAAAAAATTCTGGGGAGAACACTGACTAAATTTACCTGTATATGGTTACACCCTAACAGCCTTTCTAGTTTGAAACTTGAGTAAGGGATACAATTATCTCAACAACATTTTTCACTATTGGAAAAAAGTAATTCCAATAAACCTTTTACAAAGGGCATGTAAAGAAAGTAGCTTCAAATACAGGAACCAAATTTACCAATTTTAGTATATAAATCATCATCAAGACTGTACAAACAGGTCCATTGACCTGATATGAGCAAAGTTCGCTGACCTTATTACTTTTTTTGTTCTCTTTTATGGCTAATTTAACAATACTTTATTCAAGCGTTATAGGCTGTAATGTTTGGTGAGGGTCCATCTAACCGCAATGCAATTTTGTGTATTTATTTTCATGCATGCATTTCTTGCTTTAGCATATTGAAAAGCATGCAATCTGCACCAAACAATAGTGAATGAATGCAGACTGTCAATAGGTTTGATTGCTATTTTGTTGGTCAAGAAAATAAAGTCAAAATTGACTGCATGCACAGGGACTAATGGTAACATTAACAGTGCCCAGCGCTAGATTCAAAGTTCCCTTAAGATTGATACTCATCTGGTTAAAACATTTCAACATTATTTAAAGAAATTATACACACATGACATCCAAGTATTTTCTGTTACATGAAAGCTTTGTCATTCCTGTTTGGCCCTACTTCTAGTAACTTTAAAATGCCATACTTTTTTCATTATAGGCCGCAGACACATTAGCTGTAAGACAAAAACGGAGAATTTATGATATTACCAATGTTTTGGAAGGAATTGGGGTGATTGAGAAGAAATCGAAGAACAGTATTCAATGGAAGTATGTGGTTTTTATTAGATTACGAATACCGCCAGACACGTGGGAAACGGTCAGTCGGGCTGATATGTAGTAAAAAGAAAAGCAAAGATATGTTTTGGGCATGTGATAATTATACATGACTGTGATACTGCAATTCTGGGAAATAATCTTCTGTTACACATCAAAATCATGTGTGCGGGTAGCTGGCTCTGTCACAAGCATTTTCCTTATTTTGAGCATCCTTCCTGGTGGGCCAGTTGAAAGTTTTTTTGTGTATAAAGGGTATGTACACTGGAATTTTCCACTAATGGACAATTTTTAAATTTTCCATTAGTGGAAACTATAATTCGTCCCACCTATCGCCACACTTTTTTTTTGATGATCTGCTACTTATTCTTTAGATCAGGACGGACAAATCATCGATTTTTTAGGAGCCAGCAACTTTATACCTTCCAACGTCATTAATTGACAGATGACCTGCCCCCAGCACACCTAACTGCACCCCTAGCCCGCACATAATCTAATCCCTGCCATTAAGAGTACACAAGCTAAATAACAGAAAGGAAGGGAACTGGCACACATGCTAGTTCCCATATAAGTGGCACATATAAAAAAGGCAGAAAATACTAATATACTTATATAGAAATTACATGTAAAATGCAGTCAGTAGTCAGAACCTGAGCAAAACAAGTACTGTATGAAGGCATGCATCAACACACACCTCAAAGAAAGTGCTACTTGCACGTATTTATAGATTAAGATATTCAGTAATTTTTCAGTATACGTACATACCTTTAAATAAAAATAAAATAAATGGTGACTGTCAGTTATCTGCACGCAATCCCAACTGCTATTTTTACCTGTGTTTTCATACCAAATTTGTAACCAGATATTTATTAGGGAATAGTCAGTCAATCTGGTGTGATGTGAGCAGGCACCACCTTGATTGACTGCAGAATATGCAATAATTATCTGTGCTGATTATTCAACATTTTATTCTTAGGTTCTCCTAGATAACTAGGGAAATTTTCTGATGACCAGAATTTATCCAACCCTGTAAAAAATTAAGCTAGATGCATATTTATAAACATCACCTTTGTGACATGTGATTGTGGTTGAGCATGCACATTTTCTATGCAATATTGTCTCTCGCAACTATGTAGGGATGCTAGGCAATTACAGGGCATGCACACTGTAAAAACAAGTTTCTTACTGGATAGCTGTGGCTTTAAATATAAGGTGGGTGTACCCTTCCATACCTACCTTTGTGCATGTATCTTGCAGGCCTCCCCCTCCACTGTAATTACCTCTTGGCTCTGCCTCTATGAGATTTCCAAATCTCCAACACCTAGTTGGTCAGAGAATGCCGCAGCTGTGTGACGCACGCGATGTGACGTCAGTGTAGTTACGGTGATGTTGGGGCGTACTCATAGAAATGGGCTTCATTATCTCCTTTTAGGGGCTGGTACACACAAGCAGATATTTGCTTATTTTGTTGGAACATATTTCTATTTCTTTGGGCATTTCCTGATGTCTTGCTTTATATCTGACTAGTTTTTTTCCATCAGGGGAGTGTTGGATGTAATACACGGGAAATTGCAGATAAACTTATAGACCTGAAGGAGATTGGCTGACCTGGAGCAGCGAGAACAGGAATTGGATCAGCAACGCGTATGGGTTCAGCAAAGCATAAAAAATGTCACAGACGATGTTCAAAACACTGGATATCCTTTCTGATGCCACTTTTTTTTTTGTTGTTTTAGTGTTATCTGCTGCTATTACAGGTGGTCAGTTGATGGATATTTATTTTAGCACCAATAACTATATAGTAACTGCTGTAAATAACTTTGGCATGTCTGTTGAAAGATGAGTATAAGTGAGCTTTGGGGGATCCTGGTTATAATTCGTGCAGATTTTTGAAAGTCGTCTGTTCAGCCACCATAAATAATTCAGTATCGTGTGAGAATTGTTTTAGCAACAGTTATAGCAGAGAAGTAATTCTAGATCCAGAAGCGCAATATTTAAGGCTGGGAAACTAGCTTTTGCTCCGATGATGCAATAACCTGTCAACAGACAGGTGAGGATTATGGAAGGCAATTGTATTTAAAAGTAATTCAAATATACAGAAAACAGGGAAAACAAATTGTGTAACTTATGCATGAAGCTTTCAATACTTGGCCAGCAGTGCACTTCCTGTCTAATTACTGACATCTGTAAAAAGAATACTCTAAAGTATGAAGTGAAAAAAGTGTTTGAAGGAGGAATTGTATTAAATTACATTTGTCATAACAATAAATAATCTTTGATTTTAAAAGTGGTGTTCATATGGTTTTTACCATTAAAGGGCATGTCCACCCCAAAACTATAATCCCCCCCCAGTAATGGCCCCACCATGTAGTGTAGTGTAATCCTTACTCACATCCCAGCTCCATAGGGTTCTCCTGTAGACCCCCCCTAAAGTCCCAAAAACAGTCCCCCAGGAGGCTAGCAGGGTCTCTGCTGCTACCTTGCCTCCGGTAGATATTTGTCATGCGTACTGCAGCCCTTCTCCCCCCTCCCTCTCCCTCCCGTTCTACTATCCCTCCCCCTAGCGTAAAAGCCTTTAATATTGCTCCCCATGTCTGGTAGCCCCAACCGCATGGTTAGTATTTTCCAAAAGCTCCCCAAACTCTTACTTACCTCTCCTCTTTCCTCCGCTGCACTGACTGACCGGCAGCCGCGTCCGTGATTGGCTGCCGTTCAGCCAATCACAGACGCGACTGCCGGTCCCGCCCCTCTGCTTGCATTCTCGCAAGCAGAGGGCCGGCAGTGCAGCGGAGGAACGAGGGGAGGTAAGTAAGAGTTTGGGGGGATTTTGGAAAATACTAACCATGCGGTTGGGGCTACCAGACATGGGGGAGCAGCATATCAAAAGTAATTTTTAAGGGTGGACATGTCCTTTAATTAAGTTATCATTTTATTGTAAAGTTAGAATTGTACATTGACTAACTCTGCCTTTTTCTTAACTGGAAGAACGCTAGCATATCTTACCCATGAAGATATATGTCGCTGTTTTAGTGGTGAGTAATTTTTATTGAAATATAAATAAATATTTCTCAACCAAGTTCTCCTCCTGATTTATTCTGATTTTCTAACACATCTCTAACAGCACCTCTAACTTAAATTTATGGAGGTGATGTTTGTGACCTTGATGATTAAAAGTCCAGAAGCTATTAATAAATCTGTAATTGGTCCTTTATTTTATTTAATAGTTTAACTATAGCAGGTGATCGGGCAGTAAGAAATCTGGTGTAACATCTAGTTCTGCTTTAGTAACAGTAGGTAACCTTTGGTATGTTTTATGTAGTTACTACTCTACTAATTTTGAAGTAAGAGCCGTCAGTAGAGGCACTGTATTATTTAAACCCATGCATGTTTAGTTGTTAATCTCATTAGCTACATATCGGTATATGAAAATTGAACTTGGCCTTCTAAATAAAAGGTTTTTTTTTTACTTTATTTTTTAGGAGACACTTTGCTTGCTATTAGAGCACCATCAGGCACCTGTTTAGAAGTTCCAATTCCAGAGGTATGCAGGTATTTTTCACATCTTAGAGGTTATATGAATTCTAACTATTTTAATAATTTCACCAATAAACTGTAATTTGTTTGTTTGCTAGGGAGTCAATGGACAGAAAAAATTTCAGATTCACCTAAAAAGTTCATCTGGTCCTATAGAAGTACTTTTGGTCAACAAGGATACGTCAAGCTCTCCTCCTGTTGTTGTTCCTGTTCCTCCTCCAGAAGACCTCATCCAAGCTCCTGCAATAGTTCCCAGTACACCTCAGAGACCAGCCTTGACCCAACAAAATGATACCCTAACCACGAGCAGTACCCAACCTACTACTCTTGATTCGGCTATGCCCAGTAGTCCTGGCATAAGTGAAGGTTTGGAGCATGCTTTTTTTCTTTGTAATTTTTAGTATTGATTGGTTGCCTACGAACAGACTGTTTGAACTTTGCAGGCACCTAAGGGGGTGGGGATTTTGCTTATGTTTTGGACATGGTTCAGTGTTGGGGCAACTTTGCTAAGTTAAACTCATTTAAGTGCCGCATTGTCAAGTGCCACATAAGTGACCCTTCTTGAGCCACAGGTTTGGACTTTAAGTATAAGATCTTTGAACTGTAAGTATAAGGCCTTTAGCACTTGGCTAAATGTGAGAATTTTCTTTAAAGGGACACTACTGAAAAAATGTTTGCCTCATCTTAATCTATAATTGAATACATGTAAGTAGCACTTACTCTGATTTGTGTGTGTTGCTGCATGCCTTCAATCCAGCACACATTTTGTTTAGGAGCAGTATCCCCCCTCCCTCTTTTAACCATTCCCACTTCCATCCGACCTGACTCTTTTTCCCCACAAACCAACTGTCAAGCCTGCATACAGCATTCCAGCTGTCACCATTCCAGCTACAGTAAAACTACTCACAGAAGGAATTTGATTGACAGCTGAAATATAAGAAGTTTTAGATTGGATATCTAAAGAAATAGGGGGCAGATCAACAAAAAAGATACAGTGGTGGTTGGGAAGAATTATAGTTTCCAGTTATGGTCAATTTAAAATAACCTATTTTTCAGTATAGCTGCCCTTCAAAGTTTAGGTCCCCTGATGAGAGCTCTGCCTTTGCTTGCTTGTGCATTGTATACATTGCTTAATTTGAAATGAGTAGTCTATTAATGTCTGCTTAGGTGGGATGTTAGAAGGCAGGCAATGGGTTATTGTACTGCATGAGCTTTTAGGTTATTTGAATCCACCATTTTATTAAACACAGATAAAATACATTTGGGGACTGTATAAATTAAGTTATAGCAAATAAAGGCTTATAATGGGTTTTTTTTTTACCCCACATTCAGAGTCACAAGAATGTTCATCTCACCAAAACCTAAGTATGGATAACACCGCTTCCTCCCGTCTTCCTAGTATAGATACCTGCCCTCTTCAGTCTTCAGCCTCCTTAGACAACTGCATTGACTTGCCAGACCCCTCTACCTCCTTTCAGCCAATTAAATCAGACCCCTCAGATGGTGAGAATTTATTTTTATAGTTGGAAACATGAACCATTTTGGATCATAAATTTAATATTGTGTTTGTATTTATTTTGTCTAGTATTGGAATTGCCCAAAGATATATCCGATTTATTTGATCAAACTAAAGGTGAGTGAGCATCCGCTAAGCCATGTTATGAAATATATTTACAGAGGGGAGAGTTTTGTCACTGATAACTTTATGAAAGAAAACAGTTACTGTTTTTGTTTTAAATAGACTGCTTCTGCTTATGTAAGGAAGGGTAGGGGGGTATGACACACTTTGGTTGCTGCTATTGTAAATGTAGATTAGAAGTGCATCATCAGAATCCTGCAAGGAGGGTTTGCAGGTAAGGTACACATTGTAATTGTTCTGGTGGGGCACAAAGGCTCATACTACAGGACTTGGTGCATACGCCAAACATCTAGCGGTGCCTCAGGGAGCAGAATTAACAATAACAAAGAAGATGGGGTCAAAGCCAACCCCTAAAAAAGGCCCCATTCAAAAAAGGCACACTGCACTTACCAAACGAGTCAAAATATACAAAATACGTTTATTGGTAATCAATTGACACGATCCCTTATCCCAACAACAGTACAATTCATATGCAATATCTAGCAATAATAAATACCCTTTTACCTAACCCTATTTACACACATCTATATATCTAAAAGGAGGTGGCTGGGCGTCCCCAACACCACATTGACATCCCCGGCTCTAAGGAGTAACGTACATCTGGTAACCGTGGGACAGAGAATCAACTGTTTCCCAATCCAAATAACAAAAGTCACCGTTATTGGTCCCAATCCAACTACACAGGCCTGTTGCTGTCAAACAAACCCGGGACTTACGTGAGAAGCCAGGACCCCTAGCGGGACGGACCACACTCTTCACCCGGTCCTCGATCCTCGGTACTCAATCTCCACTTTTCTTACTTCCATTCCGGACTTGTGGTTCCTATTCCTCTGGTCCCAGTATGTACTTCCTCCTAGACGCCGGCAGCTTCACCGTAACTAACCTACGCGCGTTTCACCAACATGCGCCAACTTGCGCGGTGGCTTCTTCAGGGTCTCGCGATATCCTACGGTGAGACCTTTTTATGCAACATTCTCTTAAAGGCATATACCCTCCTATTGCACTTCTATATAGAGGGCGCTGTGATACTGCTTTTACCTGCAATTACCATTGTACTGTACATATTTCTTATCAAACCAACACACATTTTTTAGTCTCTATTACAATAGTACGTATGATTTTTATAATCTTTATAATCATACATATGTCCCATGTACGAGACCACTCACTATAATCAATCCTGCACCACCTCGTCACACATTGCTAGATTTACAATTCCATCCGCTCGGCGCGAATATCATTAGATCCTGATCGGCATATTCCCTTAGATTTCCAAACCAATATTGACATCCAACCTCAGGACTAATATTAACCTCCAAAGTCAAGAACAATGACGTCTCAGATCCCATCATCAGATATCGATGTGAATCTGAGAGCAGTCAGTTACTAATGAGGATTTCCATTTGGGACATCATTATCACTCTATTGTAAGTATCTCATGAAGGTAATGGAGTTCTGCGCCTATTGTGGGTACACATTGTGGTTAAAGGAATTGGAATGACTTGGACTACTCCTCCCACTCCTTTGCTTAAAGGGCATGTCCACCACTTTTTACAAATTTTTTGTAGTGTAAGGCTCCCTCTCCCACCCCCAACCCCTGTAGTAGCTTGTCAAAAAATGTACCCGATCTCTACTTACACTGCCTCTTTCCCGCGGCGTTCAGACATGGCCCTCTGCATGAAACTGCAAGCAGGGGGCCAGACCAGCAGCTACGTCCATGATTGGCTGAGAAGGAAGCCAATCACGGACACGGCTTCCAGCAGTGTAGAACGCCAGGGGAAAGAGGAAGTGTAAGTAGAGTTTGGGTAAGTTTTTTTACAAGCTAATAGAGTGCACTGAGCAAGCCAGAAACCTCTTGGAGGCAGAAACGTTTTCCCTCCAGCCAGGCTCCTACTCTTTACTTTCTAGGACTTTGGGCAGACATTATAGGAAAAACCATTTAGAGCAGAGAGGTAAAGTAAGGATTATTACACACTGCACAGTGGGGCTAGCAGTGGGGGAAGATTGTAGTTTTGGGGGTGGATATGCCCTTTTTTTTTTTTTTTTTTTTTTTTTTTAATAAACTTGGTTTTATTTTCATTGGCAAGTAAATAATTTTACATTACATTGATATTAAACACTCATATTTGACATATACAGGGAGATTCAATAAAAGTTCTTATCGTTTAAAATGGTGCTAATTTTGCCCCAACCAAGCAGATCTTATTTAACATTTGAAAGCTAGCATCTGATTGGTTGGGGCAAAAATAGCACCATTTTAAACGATAAGAACTTTAATTGAATAACCCTGTAAATGCGTTAATTCCTTGTCATTTGTTCTTATCCTAAAGTCATATTATACCGAAGTACTAATGGGTATACTAAGAGTTTCAGGGGTATCTATATAGATTAAGGGATGTTACCAGATTGACCAAATTCAATTGAACTTGGGTAATGTCCCTCTGCTTATATATATTGGTCTTAGAAATGCCAAGTTTTTGTTGATCGTTGATCTCCAGGTTCTCAAAGTGGGTGAGTCTACCGCCATCCATTTCAGGACTATAGTTTTGCGGGCATAGAATAGTGTTGCTCTCAAGAATTCCAGTTGGTATTTGTTCCAACAGTCTATCTCTGGTACATCTAGTAGACAATTTGGGGTCCAGTGGGATTGTCATTTCAAGTATGTTCAAGCGTTTTTTAACAATTTTAATCCAAAACCGATTAACCTTGGGACATGACCACATCATGTTCCAAAAATTTGCATTGTCTAGGTTGCATTTGGGGCAGCTCCCAGATGTGACTTAGGGTTTGTGGTGTTATATAGGCTTGATGGAGGATGAAAAATTGGATAAGCTTATTTTTTGCTGCTGGTGAGACCATTGTATGGGATGTTGCCATGTCTTCCCATTCCTCTGATGTAATAGTGGGTATATTCATTTGCCAAGTACTTAGCATTGCATTATATATTGGGGTTGCTTGTTTAACATTGAGGTCAGCATATATTCGTGAGATAAATTTCTTTTGGGTATGGTAACATACGGATTGTATTAGGGGATGCAGGGTTATTGGTTTTACATTTCCTTGAAATTCAGAGTATAAACAATGTCTCAGTTGGTAGTATCTAAATAGATAGTGATTAGGTAAGTTAAATTTGGTTTGCATGTCTATAAATGCCATTAGTTTTTGGTTGACAATAATGTGGCTAACCAGATATATCCCTTTCATTTCCCACTCCTTGTATGGCATAAAGGCATATAATTGTGGGTATCTGGAATTTCGCCACATATGAGACTCTTCGTATTGTATTATTGTTAGCCATTTTCTATATTTTATACCATCTGTGTATGTAATACAGTTCCTTCCCCTGTTATTTCATATATTGGGTTCTCAAGGAATGTTAGGGGGTGTGTTGGCAAGTACGCATGGAGCATGCACTCCAAACCCTCGTTCCTGTTTTCCTGGGGAGTGTACTGGAAGTATTTGAGTTGCCCTGCTATATAGTATGTTTTGAATTCAGGTAGGGCCAGTCCTCCCATTTGTTTGGGGTTTTGCAGTTTTTAAGTTTAATCCTCGACTTGCCCAGGCCCCAAAGAAAGGATATTAGGTGAGATTGTAGTTTAGAGAAAAAGGTAGATGGGATTAGACAGAGCAAATTTTGTAGAATATAGAGAATTTTAGGAAGTAGAATAATTTTGGTTAGATTGGCTCACCCAATTAGGTTAATGGGGAGATTACGCCATATTTTAATTTTTTGTTTTACTAGTGATAATAGTGTCCACGCATTCAGTTCGAGAAATTGGGATGGGTGAGCATGTTATATGTATCCCTGGTATTTAAAAGTTAACAACTGGAATCTCTGCAGAGTAGGAAGGGGGTATTGAGTCCTGTATCTATTGAAAGTATGGCTGATTTAGCCCAATTAATAAATAAGCCTGGGGATGGTGGGAAAGGTATTCCATACAGAACAATCGTTATAACAATCCCTATATTAGGGAGTAGCAAGGGGCAAGTACCCCTTGGGACTGCTAGGAACTGGGTTTTATACTCATTACTATATATGAGTCCCGTACCAGTTTGATATTTGTGATCAAGTGCAGCAGAATGGGTCAGTCTTTAGGGGCTGGAGGGGTGAACATACAAGGGTGGTGAAAAGTGTGGTGGGAGTAAATTGTCAAGGGTGTTGAGAACACTTTCTAGATAATTAGGATAGCTTTGTATACATTATCAATCATACCGTCTCTGGAGATGTATGTGGGTCCCTCTCTATTTAGCGTCCAGCCATGCAGAAGCCTTGTTGGGACCTTCAAAGAATAGGACTTTACCGTCACGAACCACGCGGAGCCTTGCCGGATAGGCCATGGAGTATTTGATGTCAGCTTGCCTAAGGCGGTGTTTCTCATCAGAAAATGTAGATCTGTGTCTTTGTAGTTCCAGTAAAAAGTCTGGAAAAATCATGATAGGAGCGTTATAGTATATTAAGTTTGTTGCTGTTCTTGCCAAGCGTAGGATTTTATCTCTATCTGTGGCGTTGAGGAATCTGGCTATAAGTGGTCTGGGCCTGGTACCTGGTGGTGGGGATTGGCCCGGTATCCTATGGGCTCTTTCTATGGCGTATGCCATCGAGAAGGAGTCTCTGCCAAATTTTTTCACTAGCTATTGCTCTAGAAATATACCTGGTTTATCTCTCTCTGCACCTTCTGGGAGGCTTAGAAACCATAGGTTTTGTCGACGGCTTCGGTTTTCTAGGTCGTCGATTTTTGGCTGTGCTTGCAGTTGCCTTTTCAATGTTTCGATTTCTCTTGTTTGGGGGGGATAGGGTATCCTCGATTTGAGATATACAAGCTTCAGATTCTGTGACCCTTTGACGGAGGTTCTGCATGTCCGTACGTATAAGTCCAATATCAATCCTCAACTTGGTGTCCTTTATTGCTGCCATTAGTTGTTGTAGGGTCGGATCTGGAGGAGAGGGTGTTGTATTTTGTCCCTCTGGTGATGTATTGGCATCCTGGTCCTGATCAGAGGTTGCAGAGGGCCCTGGTGAAGGCACGGCTTCTGGACCACGTGGCGCCTCTTTGTGCGCAAACTTATGCGGTCTTTCAGCCGCGGTCAACTTTTTTTTTTTTTTTCTCCCCCTTGTTGGGCTTATTCATCTTTACGGGCAATGTGGAGGTATGTCAGTCGGCTGAACTTTGGTGGTAGGGTTTGTGTTCGCCTCTGATTAGTTAGGGTAGCGGGAGCTGTAGTTCAGTGCGGCTTACTCCATTTGCTTCCTAGCCATGCCCCCCGGACATGCCTTTAAAGGAAAACAATATAAAAAAAACAAGGTCACCCCTATTACATGTCCACACTTCAGCAGCTGAAATTGCATACTCACATTTACAACTGTGCTGCCCTCCCTTAGATATCATACAGCAAAGATGAGTGCTAAAAGCCTGCCTCCTAGCTGTCCCAGGGACGTGGTTAACACAGCACTTGTCATTGGTTGGTGGGAATGTCTGTTACAACCTCTCTCTTCCTCCTTTGCCAGTCAAGCAAACTTAAAATGTCCTGTTAGGCCTACATAATCAAGCTGATCAAGGATGGGTGGAGGAGTGTTTTCTCGATGCTAGCTTTGAGTGACAGTTAGAGGCAGACAGAATTTTTACACCCCCTTCACAGCATGGCTAATTTAAAGCAGAGATATGTGGAAATCAGGAAAACAAAAATGTATGGGGAGAGCTGCATACCTTTTACTTTTTAAAAGCAATTTTTAAAAAAACGCATTGAGGCAATACAATTGACAATCACAGCCATGGCTGCTGGTCCATCCCCTGTTTGCTAGTTCCGGCAAGCAGGGAGCCACATCAGAGAACTGCTGGAGCGAGGAGCTGTAAGTACTGTTCGCATTCTTTTTTTAGCAATGTAATATAGCTGTTAGGGGTGGGAAGGGAGGGGTGGGAAGGGAAGGGATGCCCTACAGTATATTAAAAATTTAGAGGTTGAAGATGCCCTTTAAATTAGTTTCTCTTCTGATTGCTTTAGCCTCTTATTACTTTTTAAACAAGAAAATGATGGCGAACAAACTAACAACAAAACGGCTCCATTATAAGTTTACTGACATTTAAAGGGTATCTATACTTCCACTGCTCCAACACATTTTTCAGATTTGAAATCTAAGCTGTAAATTTTCAGAAATCTTCATTTTAAATAACAGCATGTACAGGGAAAGACCTGTCACTAAAACCAGGTATGCTAATTTGTGTCCCTCTAGGATCTACCAAAACATTTATTAATACAACCCCAAATATAATGAGCTGATTAATCATATTGGTGTCCAGTCTGTCTGATCTAGCTATATATGTCTATCGCTCTGTCTGTTATAGATCAATCTATATATCTGTCTCTCTCCCTATCTTTCTGCTTGTGTGTGTCTGTCTTAACCTGTATCAATCTATTATCTATCTATCCATCTCTGCCTGTCTGTGTCTATCTGTCTCAACCTGTATCTATCCATCTACAAAAGGGACAAGTCTCACACAGCAGCAGCAGCCCCTTCCCCACCCACTTTTACAGCATGTACTTAGAATGGGAGAGGGAGAAGTGTCTAGCAGCAGCAGCCCCACCCACTCTCAGCAGTGTCTGGAATATGTTAATGAGCTGTATAGTATTGGCTGAATAGGCTCTTTATTATTTAAATGAATGTATGCAGTGTCAGCTGGATTATAAGTGGGCAGTGACTAAGGGAGGTGGGGGCCAGATTGGAGCAGCTACTAAACATTGAAAATTCACTAAAAAAGCAGACACACACACATGTAAGTAACATCATTGTACTACCCTAACATTGTACTTTCAGATTATACAAAGTTGTTTCAGTGAGTATAGTGACCCTTTAATTGGTATAATGAAAGCACAAATGGTGCAATAAACATTTTATATTTAATGAAATGCCCTTTTATTATACAATCTTTGCTTGTTAGATACAATGTTCAATAGATTTTAAGATGTTGCTATAATATTGTCACATAATTACATTGTACAAAACATTGTAAAGTGGATGTGAGGAAGTTTATAGCTGTGCACCGACAACAGAATAATAAATTGCCCCTAGACTTGTATCATGAAAACATGTGCTAGACACCTACTAAGAACATCTCACTAGTTTTGAACATATATATTGGTAACTATGAATGTTATTAAAACATAAGCAGAGTTATTGTTAATGTGGTTGTATAATTCAATATAATAAGGCCATAGCTAATATTTTTATTCTATTAATTTTTCAGAATGCATAACATCAGACCTTTTGGAAGAATTAATGTCCTCAGAAGGTATGTATTCTACTTTTTTATTTGTTGATGTTTATTAAAGAAAAACTATGTAAATAACAACTATGCAGCTTTGGGTGTCTCAAAGTTCAGGACATCAGAAAATGGCCTTAATTTTTTTATTTATTTTTTTTAACTATGAAATTGTAATTGAATTTATACCTCTTAACTTTGTAAGTGTTTCTAATCAAATATGTATCTATAAAATAATTAAAATTTTCAGCTACAATAGCACTGAAGTTAATTAAACCCCCTTTGTCATCATTACACATGGAAATACAAAGTTGCAGATTGGACTGCTGCTCATTTGATCTCTGGATGTAGTACACTTAAGCATGCCTGTCCTACTGTGAGAGGCAATGAGGTGGTAAGGTACATCTTTCCTTGGGAATTGCTTATAAAGGCAGATAGTAAGTACGTTGTTTTATTTAGAAGTTTCTGCACTATTCAGAATTGTTATCACGTCATAATACCTTTCATGATATTAGCAGCTTCAGACACAACAAAACGCTCTGCTGTATTTAATTGGGTTGTAAGTGCCAAATACTTGTCTGTGCTTTTTACTTACATTCAGTTAAAACAGATAAGGGAATCAGAGAGGACTGGGAACTAGTCTATGAAGTAATAAACAAAGGCATTCTAAATATTGCACTTAGAGAAACTGCTATAAAAGTACTCCACAGAACCTACCCAGTCCCAATCGTATTTACCCACAAATTTCACCTTTATGCTTCCATAACTGTGGAACAATGGGATCATTTTTTCATATATGATGGAAGTGTCCAGTGGCCAAACAACTATGGTCCCAAATGTTTGACCTTCAATCAGAAATCCTACTACATAAAATCCACCCAGATCCTACAATTGCCTTTTTAGGCAAATTTGTAGATACTATATCTAATCAGAGTAACAAATGGATCCAATATGTGATGTTAGCCACAAAGATCCATATTGGAGCACAGTGGAATAAATAAACCCTCTCTAAAACTACTGTAATAAGGGTTTCAGACATTATGATCTGTGAAAAAATATTTCAAACCATACAAGATTCAATGATACTTTTTGACAAGACATGGTACCCATGGTACACAAGCCAATATGCAAAACATCTACTTAATAACTGACATACGGTTAAAACAAAAGGGAAAAAGTTGACAAAGAGCTAACCACTATTATATTTAATTTTACTTTTCTGTTTATGTATATAAGTTAAAAGTTATTATAATTAACTAACCAAGAAACCAGAAGGAAAAATAGGAGTATTACCTCACATATGTGTACTAAAATAATAACCAGTATATTCACATTACTAATACACAACGAATATTAATCCTACTGAAGTATAAAAAACCCAACAAGGTCAAGAAAATACTAGTAAGAATGTGAGATGATATTTGTAACATATATATTTTACTTTATTTGTTATAAACGTTATTAATTACTTAACACTGAACACTAAGCAAGTGACTCTAGAATAAGCCAATAGACCCTATCACGAGAGTTTGTAATATGTACAAGTATATACTATAAATAACTGTATGTAATGGTAATGGAAATGGTAATGATAGTCGTTCCTTCATGTTTGCAAACTTAATAACAAAAGGTAAAGTTAATTAAGAATATTGTGTGCTTTGTCTCTTTTATGATTTAAAAACAATCAATAAAAAATATATTGAACACTAAAACAGATAAGGGACCCATGCACACAACAATATCAATTGTTCGATTGGTTTTGTATATTATTATTGTATCCAATAAAACAATTCTGTGTCTGATGTAGTACGATCTTAATTGTTGCATGAATTGGCCACTTTAGTAAAGGGCTGTTGTAGAAAGTTCTGATCCTTTATTTTTTTTTAAATGTTATTATGTAATACATTTTGAGTAAGTTGTGCATTTATGTTTACAAATTTATAAATTCTTGCTTTTTCCCCTTCATTCTTAGTTTTTGCTCCATTGCTTAGACTCTCTCCTCCTCCTGGTGATCATGACTATGTCTACAATTTAGATGAAAGTGAAGGAGTTTGTGACCTCTTTGATGTCCCAATCAACCTTTGATAAATGAACTTGGCCTTGTGCCCTCCTTGTGAATATAAACTGTTTTTCTTTTCTTTTTATGAAGAAATGTTTCTATTTTTGGATACCTGAGTGAGTTGTTACAGAAAAATGCCAGAGACACTTGCAAAACTTGAAGACTCATTTTACTTTGATGAGAAACTGCTCTGTGGCATTGCCCATCCTGGTGATGAGAGGGCTGCTTTGTAAACCCTTTGTATGGGTTGTCATGATACTCTGGCTTAACTTTGTGCAACACTTCAATTAATAGGAATGGAGCTTTCCTAGAAATGTCAAGCACTTACCATTTTACTGCAGTATATAAACCTTGGTGATCTTTGGTTTTGCATTTTATTCAAGTTTCAGAAAATAGTATATGCCATTCGTAAATTGGATTTTTTTTCCTTTTTTTAATTATCTGTACTTTAAAATAGCACGTTTTTTTTTTTTTGAGGTAAGAGTAGGCGTGCAATATCAAAAAGTGGCTTTCCATGAAGTAAAACTCAATAGTTAAGCTTGGATGTCAAATATGCTCTGACCTCACTCACTGCCAATGTTCCTTTCAGTTACTGTTTAGGTAATTTACCTAATTGAAAGATTGTTTATAAAATTATTTTTCTACAATTATTTGCCATGCAGCATGTTCTATTTGTTAAAAAAAATTCTAAAAAATAAACCTATATCTGCTGGTAGCACTTTAGGGAAGGAAAAGCCAAGACTCGGGGTTGTTGTGCATTTTTCTTTTAAATAGAAATTATCATTAAATGTAAAGTACAACCAGAATTTAGCGGTAGAAGGCTGTATCGTCTGCCTTATGGTAAGTGTTTGACATCCCAGGATTCAATGCTATATAAATAAGACAACTTATTGAAAACCACTCCTCCAAACGGTTGTCCGCTGCTTACTGTACTGCTCCTTGGTCCACATCAATTTATACCATCAATAATATGCAACAGGACACTCCAAAGTAATTCAGTTGCAAAAGAATTATATTTTTTTCACCGAACTGTTAGATTAGTCTCTGGAGACTAATCTCACAGTTAGGTGTATAAAACTGCAATTCTTTTGCAACTGAATTACTTTGGAGTGTCCAGTTTCATTTTCTTGATGATATATATGACAAATCCCAGGAGACAGGTAGCCAATGCTGCTAACATTTTTAGTGGGGAATTCTTTTGATAGCTTTAAAACTGGCTATTCGGAAAGATAGATTAGCTCCTAGAATTGGTTAATGATATACAAACGTGTTATTTGGCACTGTGGTTGTAAATTTACAACCTAGAATTTCCAGTTTAAACCTGGTTTTCATTTTAGAAATTCTGAAAATCTAAACATCAAAAAGCGCAGTTTAAAAATCACATCGAAAGTCTAAAGGCAATAGAAAATTTCACTTGAGTTGGGTTTGAATCGAATTTTCAGAATTCGCTGAAACCATTGGTGGAACGAAACTCACTAGTTTCCTTCATCTCTTTTTACGACCATGGTGCAAAATACCAATACCACGCAGTATATTGATACTTTACCATTACCGGAGGGTTTAAACCCAGACCTTTCTGATGAATTTGTCCACCCCTGGACTCTAACCTTTTTTTCTCTTTTTTTGGGGGGGGAAAATAGCAGTGGCACAACAGCAAGAGTTGCTTTCTGGTGACTACATAAGAAATGTGAAAAGAACCCTTGAGATGTATATAATTTATTATAAAGATAAACGCGTTCTCAAAAATTGTCTGTAAGTTGCAAGGATGTGTAGACTTTGGTGTTCCAAGCAGAAGGGCAAATAAATGTTTGGAACCCCACCAGTGCCTCGGCTACATGCACACATCAAATAAAGATTGTTGGGTTGGATTGTTTTATAATTGGCTCAACAATCTTTATGTACAATTCCCCTACAGACAGGCTGGTCGACATGTGTTTGGCTCTTTTAGCACTTTTCATATGGACAGATATTACAGAAAATGCTTATGTATGGTATATGCAGTTTATAAAATCAGTAAATACTAATTGTTTCTTACAAAAATATATATATTTAAAACGGTTTGCCAGAAAAAAATTGAAAAAATAAACTCTTGGGAAGGAAACAACATTGGTTTTATCATGTATTTATATATTGCCAACAACTTCCATGGCACTTTACAATTACATAGATACATTGACATGCCCTGCCCCGAAAAGCTTACAAGAACTTTTTTGCACATGTTGTATGTGTGAAATAAAGTACTTCTTTATGACTGTTGTGTCCAAGGGGAGGGTTTGAACCCAGGGCATCAGCGCTGAAAGCAATCAGCTTGCATTTTTCTATTGAAAGCTTGCGTTTTTCTATCACATTTGTTTGCTGGCTAACAGCTCTAAATATATATATTTGCTTTCTCTTCCAGCAATTTCCTTAGTTCTTCTAAATCTTTTGCATGTTTAGTATAATAAAAGTACAATGGAGTGGTTTACTGTTAGCTCCTTCCTTGTGTTTCACAGAGTGGGTCTGCAATAGCAATCAGCACAAAAGATTGGCAGAATCAATAATTACAATACAACGGGATCCCTCAATAGTTCCCAAAATAACAATGTACAATTACAGCTATAATGTAGTCGATTTGTATAAAGTATATCCAAAAGTGCACCATCCATATAAATGAAATACAGTGGTTTGCAAAAGTATTCGGCTTCCTAGAAGTTTTCCACATTTTGTCATATTACTGCCACAAACTAATCCATTTTATTGGAATTCCACGTGAAAGACCAATACAAAGTGGTGTACACGTGAGAAGTGGAACAAAAATCATACATGATTCCAAACATTTTTTATCAAATCAATAACTGCAAAGTGGGGTGTGCGTAATTATTCAGCCCCCTTTGGTCTGAGTGCAGTCAGTTGCCCATAGACATTGCCTGATGAGTGCTAATGACTAAAGAGTGCACCTGTGTGTAATCTAATGTCAGCTGTTCTGTGACGGCCTCAGAGGTTGTCTAAGAGAATCTTGGGAGCAACAACACCATGAAGTCCAAAGAGCACACCAGACAGGTCAGAGATAAAGTTATTGAGAAATTTAAAGCAGGCTTAGGCTACATAAACATTTCCAAAGCCTTGAACATCCCACGGAGCACTGTTCAAGCGATCATTCAGAAATGGAAGGAGTATGGCACAACTGTAAACCTTCCAAGACAAGGCTGTCCACCTAAACTCACAGGCCGAACAAGGAGAGCGCTGATCAGGAATGCAGTCAAGAGGCCCATGGTGATTCTGGACAAGCTGCAGAGATCTACAGGTCAGGTGGGGGAATATGTCCATTGGACAACTATTAGTTGTGCACTGCAGTTGCCTTTTATGGAAGAGTGGCAAGAAGAAAGCCATTGTTAACAGAAGAGCATAAGAAGTCCCGTTTTCAGTTTGCCACAAGCCATGTGGGGGACACAGCAAACGTGGAAGAAGGTGCTCTGGTCAGATGAGGGCGCAAAATGCTATGTGGCGAAAAACTAACACTGCACATCACTCAGAACACACCATCCCCACTGTCAAATGTGGTGGCAGCATCATGCTCTGGGGTGCTTCTTTTCAGCAGGGACAGGGAAGCTGGTCAGAGTTGATGGTAAGATGGATGGAGCCAAATACAGGGCAATCTTGAAAGAAAACCTCTTGGAGTCAGCAAAAGACTTGAGACTGGGGCGGAGGTTCACCTTCCAGCGGGACAACTACCCTAAACATAAAGCCAGGGCAACAATGAAATGGTTTAAAACAAAGCATATCCATGTGTTAGAATGGCCCAGTCAAAGTCCAGATCTAAATCCAATTGAGATATCTGTGGCAAGATCTGAAAACTGCTGTTCACAAATGCTGTCCATCTAATCTGACTGAGCTGGAGCTGTTTTGCAAAGAAGAATGGGCAAGGATTTCATTCTCTAGATGTGCAAAGCTGGCAGAGACATACCCTAAAAGACTGGCAGCTGTAATTGCAGCAAAAGGTGATTTTACAAAGTATTGACTCAGGGGGCTGAATAATTACGCACACCCCACTTTGCAGTTATTGATTTGTTAAAAATGTTTGGAATCATGTATGATTTTCGTTCCACTTCTCACATGTACACCACCTTGTATTGGTCTTTCACGTGGAATTCCAATAATTGATTCATGTTTGTGGCAGTAATGGACAAAATGTGGAAAATTTCAAGGGGCCGAATACTTTTGCAAACGACTGTATATGTAAAACAAGTCCCAAACCAATGACCACACTTACACACTCAGGACACCTGGGAATCACAGTGCAAGGAAACCTCTTACCCCTATCCAACACCACGTAGTGTTAGGCACCTCATCGAATAAATCCCGCAATTACTCTTATTGACGAGGACTGGAATCCAGCAAGTATAATCAAGAGGACAGGTAGAGTATTTAAGTACAACCCCTTGGCTGGACCTGTAGATGGCAAGGTCAAGGAATATAAAAAACTTATTGGTGACTAATAAAAGTGCATAAAACTTGCTGTGACCTAGTAAAACAAAAGGAGTGACAAATGCCACGTGCTTTGTCAAAACAATGACTTCCTCAGACTGGATTGCAGTCCTCGTCGATAGTGATTGCGAGATTTGTTTGGTGAGGTGCCTAATACTATGTATGTAAAAAAAATGGCTAAAACAAACACATCCAAAGAAAACACAATTGCACTAGTTTCAGATTTAGGAGTCAAGTGAATAGCAAAGGGCGTGCACCACCCACTATCGGAAACTATAAATATACAAGAGGAAAGAGCAGAGATAAGGATACAAATGGGCACACCCCTTTAAAGTAATAATTCTATAAAACTCCTTTATTGTGCAAAAAATTAGAGTGATAGGTACATATAACACATAGAAAAATGACAGTTAAAAACACATCCCATTCACACATTGTAAATATAACATAAGTGAAAGATAGATAATCAAGACAAAAAACAATGCATGTATATTAAATTAGGTAGCTACCATATATGCACAAATATACATAGTATGCAAGCACATTAATAGGTTTATTGAACATATTCATGTGCTTGCATACTATGTATATTTGTGCATATATGGTAGCTACCTAATTTAATATACATGCATTGTTTTTTGTCTTGATTATACCCCCCTTCCTCCCTGAATATACTGGTATATCTATTTTTCACTTAGTTATGTTATATTTACAATGTGTGAATGGGATGTGTTTTTAACTTTATATGTCATTTTTCTGTTATATGTACCTATCTCTCCAATTTTTTGCACAATAAAGTTTTATAGAGTTTTATATAAATATTGCTTTAAAGGGGTGTGCCCATTTGTATCCCTATCTCTGCTCTTTCCTCTTGTATAATACTATGTATGTTGGATAAGGGGTAGGTGGTTTTCTTGCACTGCAATTTTTGGGTGTCTTGTCCTGAGAAAGGGGTAAGTGGCATCTCTGGTTTGGGAGTTGTTTACATTTTATTTATTAAATGGACTTTGATGCAATTTTGACTTGGTGCCATTTTGGATGGACTTTATACACATTGTTAACATTATTAAAATAATTGTTATTGTATGTTGTTATTTGGGGCACTATTGCACTAAATATGGAGCATTATAAACATTCCTGTTTTTACATGAGGGCCCTTGTAATCCAGTTGTATTGAACGTTTAGTTAGAATAGTATATAGCAGGATATAATATCCAAATCACTATATTGGAGAATTCAGAGCCTGCTTCCTTGAGAGAAAAATGAACCATGTAGGAATAATGTAACAACATCTCACAAAAAAAAATCACAAGGTGTTGCAGAGCCAAAACAACTTAAGTCTTTTAACCCTTTCCCTGCCACAGATCGTATATTCACGATCTGTGCAGAGAATGCTTTAACTGCCACAGATCGTGAATATACGATCTGTGGCTTCCCCTTTAAATTTTCAAAAACACCACGCGCGCTAGGGCCGACCCGGGGGCAGCATTCAGCTGCCCCCCTATCCCCCTCGACCCCCCCTCGTTTGTGTCCAATCCGAGGGGGGATCGGGAGTTACAGTACCTTTCCGATGCAGTACCTTTCAGATGCAGCCGGTCCCACGTGGATGAAGAGGAGAAGCGGAAAGGGAGACCCGGTGACGTCACGGAGCTTCCCCTCCACCGGGGTCTCCCTTGAAGTGGTAGGAGACTGCCCCTGGTGGTCTAGTTGAGGTACTGCAGCTTGATCTCAATTTGATCATGCTGCAGTACCTAGTATAGAAAAGCTGTCAAGCTGCCAGCTTTTCTATACATTTTGTGAATGGAACTCAAAGTTCCATTCACAAATAGGATTTTTTCTAAGTCTTTGCTACTTAGCGAAGACTTAGAAAAAAAATGGGGACAGAGTCAATATTTGGTGATCACTTCTGATCACCAAATTATTGATCTTTGCCAATGAATGAAAAATCACTTCCTGGAAAATGATTTCCGGGAAGTGATTTTTTCCGATCGGATTTCGAATTGGAAAACGGGCATTTATGCCCGTATTCCAAGTTCGGTATCATTCCCAAGATGATCTGATGATTATCTTTGGAATGATCGGGGAAAAAAAGGGAAATACACACAAAAAATTCTTAAAGTGATACACACACCCTTTTTTTTTTACCCTAAAACTTAAATTAGAAAAAAAGTTGTCTTCTCCAAGCTCCCCAATGTCCCCAGTGATATCGGTAAAGTAAACGCGGATACTTATTGTTCGATTTCAAGGGAAACTAAGCCTATATTTTATAAGGAAATTTTGCAGAGGTACCAAATAAAGACCGTATTGAATTTTTAGGATCAGTATGGTGCAAAAACGTGTGTACTCTCCATACTAACCGACTTCACTAAAATACCACTAAAGGGGGAGAGTGTGTGTGTGTGGGGGTGGGTTGTGGCGTTTTAAAAATTTTTTCTGAAACTGCACTTCTAAATGCGTCCCATTTGAGCTAGTTGGTGGCCTCGTCTCTGTTTGCACCCACGCAAATGGCACACCGTTTGATTCAGGACATGTGGGAGATTGCTATTTGTGGGTTTTTTGCTTGTCAAGTGGGTTTAGGTAGGATTTCAACCCTTGAATCATCCTTTTATTTTCACAAAATCTCGTTAAAAACACCGAGTTCTTTGGATCGCTGGGTCTGGAATTCTTCATGCATGTATGAAACATGGCACCGTACGTAGCTGAAGGTGTGTAGATTCCAAAAATATATAGTTTGTGGGGGGAATCTCCATGTTTTGGGACTGTTTCCTTAGAAAAGGGTAGGCTGTTCAAATTACAGAGCACTTTGATTTTTTCTTGTAATTGCATTTGTGCATGCGTCCCATTTGAGCTAGTTGGTGGCCACGTCTCTGTGTCATCCACGCATATGGCATACCGTTTGATTCAGAACATGTGGGAGATTGATATTTAGTGGGGGGGTTTATTTGCGGGGGGCATTTCAAAGTTTTGGGGCTGTTGAAATTCAGAGCACTTTGTATTTTTCTGTAATTACACTGGTGCATGCGTCCCATTTGAGCTAGTTGGTGGCCATGTCCCTGTGTGCATCCACGCATATGGCATACCGTTTGATTCAGGGCATTTGGAAGATTGAAATTGAACAGTTTTTTTTACATGACATGGAAATTTGCCATGATTTTTAACTTTGAATTGTATTTTTATAAATTTTTCCTAAAATCTGGTAAAAAGCGAAATTGTACACAAAACTGCACCCACACCATTGGTGGTATCATAAAAGAATCACACCATTGTGTAGCTGAATTGTGTAAGTCCAAGAATTATAGTTTTGGGGGTATTTCTAATATAGAGGGGTGTTTAGTCTGACAAATCTGAAAAGTTGCTGTAATTGGGCCACTGTTCATTGGCTCACTTTGTGGCTAGTTGATTCCACATTCTGCGTGTGAACCATACATAGGGCATACCTGATGATAGAACATTTGGGAGATTGATATTTGGTAACTTTTTTTTACATTACTTGGGATTTTGGCATGATTTCTCACTTTTTGAGAGTGTTTTTTTTTAAAATTTTTTAGAAAATCTGCTAAAGCTGTGAACTTCTACAAAACTGCGCGCCACACCATTGATGGTACAATGAACAACTACAGAATTTCGTAGATAAAGGTGTGTGGATTCGGAAATATATGGTTTGTGTGGGGTTGTTTTGTGGGGAAAAATTCAGACTGTTCAAATTCAGATTTGACTGAATTTTTTGCTGTTTTTCTGAGCCATTGTGCATTGTTTCACTTTGTGTCTTTTGGCTTCCCACGTCCACGTGTGTAACCACAATATGGCATATCCGTTTGATTCAGGACATTTGGAGATTGATTTAGTAGCTTTTTTTTTACATTCCTTGGTGGTTTTGGCATGATTTCTACTTTTGAAGTTGTTTTTGTTCATTTTTTAGACAAATGCGAATTTCTACGAAGAACTGCGCCCACACCATTGATTGTATGAATGAACAAACTACAGCGTTACGTAGCTGAGGTATGTAGATTCTGAGAATATATATCTTTGCGGGGGTATTTCCAAGTTAGAGGGGTGTTCAGTTTGGAAAATCTGGGAAAATGCTGTTATTGGCTCACTGCGCATTGTTTTACATTTTGACTAGTCGCTTCCACGTCATGTGTGTAACCACAATATGGACACTGTTTGATTCAGGACATTTAGGAGATTGATATTTGGTAGTTTTTTTTACATTACATGGGGTTTTTGGTGTGATTTTGTAACTTTGAAATGTATTTTTCTCTATTTTTCCAGAAAATTGTGTAGAAATTTCGAAATTCTACGAAGAACTGCGCCCACACCATTGATGGTATGAATGAACAACTACAGTGCTACATAGCTGAAGGTGTTTAGATTTAAGGAATATATTTTTGTGGGGGGTATTTCTGAGTTATCAGGGTTTTGTGGAAAAAACTCGCAGACTGTCCAAATTCGGAGTTGGCTAAATATTTTCGCTGTTTCTGAGCCATCGTGCATTGTCTCACTTTGTGGCTTTTCGCTTCCACGTCCGCGTGTGTAACCACACATATGGCATACCGTTTGATTCAGGACTTTGGGAGATTATATTTAGTAATTTTTTTTAATTTCCATCAGGTTTTGGCATGATTTCTACCTTTTGAAGTTGTTTTTTTTGTCATTTTTTTCAGAAAAGTGCGAACTTCTATGAAGAACTGCGCCCCACCATTGATGGTATGAATGAACAAACTACAGCGTTACATACTGAAGGTGTGTAGATTTCAGTAATATATAGTTTTGTGGGGTTATTTCTAAGTTACGGGGGTGTTTTGTGGAAAAAACTGCAGACTGTCCAAATTCGGAGTTGGCTAAATATTTTCGCTGTTTCTGAGCCATCGTGCATTGTCTCACTTTGTGGCTTTTCGCTTCCACGTCCGCGTGTGTAACCACACATTGGCATACCGTTTGATTCAGGACATTTGGGAGATTGATATTTGGTACCTTTTTTTTACATTCCATGGGGTTTTGGCATGATTTCGACCTTTTTGAACGTTGTTTGATGTTCATTTTTTTTAAAATCTGGTAAAAGTGCAAACTTCTACGAAGAACTGCGCGCCCCACACACATTGATTATATGAATGAAGACCTACAGTGTTACATAGCTGAAGGTGTGTAGATTTCAGGAATATATAGTTTGTGGGGGGTATTTTTGAGTTGGGGGGGTTTTTGTGGAAAAACCTGCAGACTGTTCAAATACAAAACTGGCAATTTTTTTTTTGCTGCTACTGACATTTGGCACTGGTCACGCTCTGGGTTAGTTGGCAGCCATGTCTCTGGGTACACCCATGAATGTGGCATACTGTTTTATCGGGAGGGGTTAGGCTTTACTATTTTGAGATGCGTTTGAACTTCCTCCACAGTTTTTAGCTGAAATTCGCATTTGATTTTGTCTCTGATTTTACAGTTGAGGAAAAAGGAAAATGTGAGAAAGTAACTTACAATTTGACGAGAGCTGCGTCGGGTATCATCTGCATTTTGATCGAAACTAACCTCACTCGTAAAATCCTGCAGAGTGTGTAGTTTTCTAATATCTCACTTGGGGGGATATTTAGATAATTTGGTAGATATTCATGTTAACTGTCATAGTGGTTACACATTTTAATTTGGTGTAATATTCTAGGAGGTGCAGTTTTAGTTTGGGGGGGTCTCCTGTACAGGAACGTCGGGTACCTACATATATCTGGTATCGTTGTACTCGGGAGTATCTGAGCTTTTAGAAACAGTAAGATTTTTGTGTGTAACTCTCTTAAGATAACTATAAGTAAAAATGGGAAAAATCCATGAATATTTGCAAATTTTTCATTTTTTTTACATATTTTACTCATAATTCCAGTAAAATTTCCAGAAAAGTTACAAAATTCTGTTACCATGTTAAAGTACACTTTGTGCTGAAAAAAACAATGTATAATATTCCTGATTTACTGCAAGGTTTCCTACTGTAAAATTAGTCTAAAGCGATTAAGGGCAAAATCCTGAAAATTCTTCTGGCAGTTAACGCAAAAAAAAATGAAAATCTCCTGGCAGTGAAAGGGTTAAGCCAGAATTAAGTTATATCTGTTTAGTTCACATGCTTGTTACAGCAGGTAATCTGATGGACTTAACTTTGTACCAGAAACCAAGTAAATCATAATTTCACATGTGCTAGAATTCTTCCATTATTTGGAAATGTCAGAAAATGTATTTGTGTACATGACATGACTTTCAATAGCGTGTTTTTTTTCTTAAAATGGTGCGTTTAAAATCTGTTTTCCTGCAGTTGATGTACTCAAAGCATGGCATGATTATTAGCTACTGACAGTTTTTTAACTGCTTTCTTAAACCTTTGTACAGAAATAAATGTATTTTTTTGTCATCACTTTGTGGATAATTAGCACATTTTTATTGCTACCTGCAGGTAGGGAAAATACATACAGGTAGATTCAATAAAAGTTCTTATCGTTTAAAATGGTGTTAATTTTGCCCTAACCAATCAGATATTATTTAACATTTGAAAGCTAACATCTAATTGGTTGGGGCAAAATTAGCAACATTTTAAATGATAAAAACTTATTGAATAACCCTGATGGTTTATAAAGATATAGGAAAAACATGCAGCTGTACAGACAGTAAAGAATTGTCAATCACCCACCCACAGCATACTATATGTAGAAAATATCCATTCTATAAAAGAAAAGCTTATTTCACTGTCACTGCATGGCTAATTGATTCAACATTAAAGCGCATGTCCACCCTGAAAATTATGTTTTGTCATAAGGTAGGTTCATAGGTCATAGTCTAGGTATGGGGGGTATTTTATGCAGGATCCTCATTTTTAAAGCTTTGAAAGTTATGTGCACGGAAGACAGCAGGACGGTGGGGGGAACATTAAGGACTAGGCCACACTAGACCATTTTAACATGCGACCCGATCACGTGTTAAAAAGTGCACACTCTAGTGTAGATCAATTGCGCTTGGTGTGGCCTCGGCCTAAGAGGCTAAAAAGTATTACACCAGGAAAAGGCTCTTTAGTTTTCTGGACTGTAGTTTGTTCATTCCACATAATTATATGCAGCAGAAGGGAAAGGTAGGGGTCATTAAACACCTCATAGTGTGCTCAACATTGGGGCAAATTTCAGTTGGGGGTGGACATGCCCTTTAAGATCATGAAAAGGTATAAGCATGATCTGTTGTTCTGTGCCTGCAGCTAACACCCAAACCTGCAGTTGGCTGCTGTCTGTGTAACTGGAGTCCCAAAGTAGCACTGCGCCTAAAGAAAATGAATTCCAGAGAGAGAGAGAGAGAGACACACACACACACACACACACACCCTCAAGAGCCTGGCGCCCTTAGCCCCACCCCTAAAAACAACCCCCCCTAAACCACACCCATTTTCTCTTTTTGGGGGAAGAAAATAGACTAAAGGGGCTGGATTGGTGGGAGGAGATTGACAGCTGCCCCTCCACGCTCAGGCACTCTGAGGCGCGTGCCTACTGTGCCTAATGATAAATCCAGCCCTGCATGCGCCACACTCTCTGCCTCAGTTTTGGGAGGGGGTAGATACATAGAGAAGAGACATGCATACTAACTAGAAGTGAGCTGAACAGGACATGAGATCTAGTGACAGGGATCGAAAAGGGTTCAAGTTCCTGGCAGCACTAAAAATATAGAAATGAATAAAGCCAAGTCATTTTTTTCACTTTAGTGTCCCGATAAGGGTGAGGCCACACTACAACCCATCAAGCAATTGCGTGCACGCTTTCTGTGCATCAGTGCACGTTATTTTCGTGTTGCGCTCACGGTTTTCTATAAAGATAAAACGCAAGCGATTGCACGAAAAAATGCTCGCCGCAAAACGCAAACGGACGCGCAATCGCATGCGGATCCGAAATTGCTGGAACGGTCACATTCCCGCGATTTCCATTTTAGCCAAAATCGTGGGAGCGAACACGAGGGCAAAACGCGAATGCGCAAAAAACTCGCTAGTGTGGCCTAACCCTAAGTGTATAGAATATATAAGAGGCCTGGCCCTGGATTATAATGGCAGCAAACGTGTAATATATCCTCATAAAAATCGATTTTTGTAAGAATATATACCACTGCTGCTCCCCATGCATTTGCCGTCTTCCTTCTGCTTTTAGCGGCACATTCCCTGTCAAACCCAGCAATAAAAACACTGATATAACACACAGACCTTTACTGTTTGTAAAATCCTTATCTCAGTTTTAAAATCTGTCTCATCCGGTAACCTGTTAAATCCTGTCAGCCGGGACGAGACAAACTCCTACAGCCGTGCCAGTGAAGTTAAGCAGAGCGTGCATGTCAGCGTACTGACAACTTCCTCTCCGGGTGACGGATTTTACATGAAGAACTGAGATAAGGAGTTTATAAACAGTAAATGTCTGTGTTATATCAGTGTTTTTTATTGCTGGGTTTGACGGGGAATGTGCTGCTTAAAGCAGAAAGAAGACGGCAAATCCATGGGGAGCAGCAATGGTATATATTCTTTATAAAAAGAATATTATACATTATAATACATCAATCTTTTTTATTGCTGGGTTTGACAAGGAAAGTGTTGTTTAAAGGGGAAGGAGGGCGGAATGTAAAGGGGGCAGAAAAATTCCAGAGGAAAGGCTGCCAGGAAGCAAGTTAAAATCTGGTATGTATTAATTAATTAATTTTATTACAGGGCTGACGGGGTTATTGTGTATATAGTTAGGGATAATGGCTGGTTAGGGACTAGCCAGTAAATTAATTTTTTTAAACGTATATATTATAAGACATAATACGCCCCTTACATTATAATATAAGGTTTATAAAGTCACCTCAAAGTTCCCTGTCCTGTATAAATGCACCCAACCTTCGGCCGTGTACTTTTATATGGTCAGAGATCTCCTCTGTGACTTTATATCCTTATATTACACTGTAAGGGGCGCATTATCCCTTATATAATATATAGGAGGACATTAATACATATTTTGATGTTTACTATATCCACTTGGAATAGCAAAAGAATTGGAAGAATGAAGTCCCTGCATTCTTGTCTGCTGAGTCTGAGAGATTATTCATAAATAGATTGTTTTCTTTTTTCTTTTGTGTGGGACCATATCTATGATTTGTTTTCTTAATAATACAATTTATGGAATATGTGTATAGAAATCCCTTTTATCCTCCCGAGTTCCCAATTTAGGAATTCTTTGTGCAGCTGATGGGGCAGAGGGCATTACACAGATAGGCCTGCCTCCCCCTTCTATTTACATGGAATGTTAGTAGAAGCAGAGCAGGGAAATCAATGGAAATGCTGTAGAACTAGCAGCACTGGTTAAACACTCCAACCCAGCCTCCCTCAACCCTTATCTTTCCCCTAGCTCCAATGGTCAGAGCAAGAGAGCAGAGGAATGCAGACTTGTTCAAACCCATCCCAATCTCCTCCTCTACCCCACACTTCCTTCAGTCTCCTCCTCTCCTTCTCTCTCCTTCCAGCCTCTCCACCTTTCGCTCTCCTCTCTGTACAGGCTGACAGGAAATAAGTTACAGGTAACCTGCTTCAACATTACAAGTTCACTACAGAGATTAGGACATTGATCTGTTGTCCCCCACTAACTGTTTAACCCACTCAGTCCCTGCAGCTTTCTTCTCTGTTAACCTTTTACGTTGCTTGTTTTGACTGTTCTCACTGCTCTATATCTCAGTGTTCCTGCCCTGAATATTTCCTCCTCCCTGTCCCTAGACTTTTCAGATTCCCAGTCTAATTTCTATGAAGGCTGTTTAATAATTCAATATACTGGTGGTTTGAATATCATGTTCTCCCTGACGTAATGATATACATTCTGAGCTGACACCGCTTGTTTACTTGGCTCTTGGATTTATTTTTCTTGAAGTAAACATTAAGCAGATGGTTCCTGGTCATTAATATTTATAGACGTCTTGATTATTTAGATAATTCTGTATATCCGTATGCTAAAACACTGATGTATTGAGTCTCAAAAATAGTAAACAATATGTAGAGCATAAATCTACAGACATTAAACATTCTGATGTGGTTTTAAATGGTGGTGTTAAGCCTCGTACACACGCGCGATCGCTCGTGTGTGATCGTTAGTTTTGTCCGATAATCGGCCTGTGTATGAGCCCTTTATTGGCCAAAATGGCCGGTCGTTCGGAGAACTGCCTGGTTGGTCGGGCAACGATCCCCGACCGAATAGCCGTTTCGGCCGATAAAGTGGCCATACACAGGCCGATTATCACCCGAAATGAACGTTTGGACACATCGTGCGTCGCAGGTCGGGACCTTTAGACTGGATGAGACTTGTTGGACTAGCATCGTAATCAATTGTGCTCTAGAGAGGCATATAAACCTAAGTTAAATGTCCCAACATTATCATTGTATAACACACGTGTCAAACTCAAGGCCCACGGGCCGAATCCAGCCCTTCTGGTTGTTGTTTGTGGCCCCGGTGATTGTACAGCATCCAAGATCTATCATGCTGCTTTTCATTTGTGCAGTCCCAAGTAGTGGCATAACTATAGATCTTCCTGCTAGATACCGCAATCAGCTTTTTAAACAGCTGATCAGGCTCACCTTTACTAAGATAGGTGCGAACAGCTGTTTGAAAACAGCTGATCGCAATATATAGCAGGCAGACCTATAGTTATGATGCTGTTTGGGACTGCACAAATGAATATCAGCATAGTAAAGCTTGGATGTAGTCACCACTGTAACAACTGATCACTTATCTAGCCTGGGACTGGGGAGTGTGACAAAGAGCCTTCCATTGGAATTGGCCGTTCCATTAACATGCCAGAAGAGTAAGGTGGGTGTTCCAAGTTAGCACATTATTGCGCCATAGGCAGGGGTCCCAATCCAAAAGAGCAGAACTAGCACTAGGCACAAGCGTGACAGAGTCCCCATCCTGCACCCGCTAAGTTTTTGTTTTTTTTTAAATTCGGCCCACTACTTTGTCTGTCTTTTTGATTTTGGCCCCTTATGTGATTTGACACCCCCGTTGTATAATATAAAGATATGGACTTGCTTTTAATAGGTTGAACCATAAATGATCAAATAAAGAAATGCCTAACAATGTGACTGAGGTGGGTGAATTGAATAATGGGTAATAAAAAAATTCCATATATCTCTTTGGAATCAAGGCTTAGTTGCACATAATATAGTCACTTGTGCTAGTGTTATGTCTCTATGACTAAATGCATTCCCTGGAAACCTTGCCTTACTGTTCAGTTTAAGGGCTAGGCGTTTGAGATCCGATTGCGTGCTAAAGCGCAAGTTAGTGTTGGCCAGTTGGACTGCCACACTATGTGTCCTGAGACCCTTTGCGCTGCAATCCGATGATCAGAGAGCTTGTGACCACCATTTTTGGTGCAATTTGCATGTGCTCCGATCCCCAAAAATTGCAGGGATCGTAGTGCAAGCAGGAAAAAAACACGCTGAAACACGTGTGGGCTTGGCTTTAGAAGGTAACAGATATATAGATACTGTAAGAAACATTTTTGGTGGATAAAAAAACCAGGATAAATTGTATTTAACTGCAAGGGTCACCACCTGTTTGTTAGGGAACACAGAATGCAGCTTAAATCAAAAACAGTAAATAGTTAATTTTTAGTAATTCTAAAAATATTAAAGGGTGGGACACAAAGAGAGTTACATGCATGACTGCATATCTAATTTTAATTTATAAGCCAAATATGGATGATGTAGCTCACTTACAGTGCTACTGAATGAGGCAGCAGGTGTGTGTGTATAGGGCTGTCTTTTTGCATTGTTCACTGTGATTGATGCACTAAAATGTACACTGCACTAATTTGCCTTTTGTGAAGAAGGATTCCTTAAAAAAATATTGAAAATAATCTGTCAGTTTTGTACTTGGAGATATTCATGTGACAGGGTGTCACAAAAAAATGTATAATTCTTATGGAACCAAAAATAAATAAATAAATAAAGGGTAAAATCTAATTACTGGACATCCAAGCTAAAGGGCAAGAGCAGCTTAAGCCCCCCAACACAAATTTTGCTATACTTACTTTTAACAAAAATTCTTCTAACATTACATACAGTACATAACCCTATCCTTCAGCTGCTGTATATGTTAACTACATGATGCATAGCATAGCAGCAGAGGAGGCTTCTCTTCTGCAGTTTCAGGATGGTTCATAATACATGACACTTTGACTGCCAGACCCGGAAGCTGCAGAGGAGAGAGCAGAGCCGCAGCGAGGGATCGTATATCAGTTGCCTTTTTTAGTAATTCCTAACCAGAGAAAACAATTACTGGTATGTGAGGACAAGCCCCACTATATTTGGACGACTATCTATATGTTTAGACAATTATCTAGACCGATCACTTTGTGATCATTATTTAAATGCAAAATGCATGGGCCAGTATGGGGAACATCAAGGGGGTAAAACAGCTGGTGTTTTTAGATTAAATGTGAGCTTATATCACACAGTGGCAATATTTAGGTACAGTTAAATTGAGTTGATGCATACCTTTTTAAATTAATTTAGCACTTAAGTAAATAAAGGTTAAGTTACTTCTAGCAATGACTTATCTAACTTTTCTACAGACTAAAAGTGGGTGGTCATGGAGCCCCCAAAGAATATAGTTAAAATTGCCATACAGATGATGGGAGCTTATCCACAGCTTATCGATCTGAACCAGGTAATGTGCATTTTCCCTTCACTCTATGCCTCATTTGCCTAATTTTTAGGACCATTTATCAATAAGCAATTGATTTTGCAATATTTAACCCTTTGTCATCTTTATGTAAAACTGCATTGGTGTGCTTCTTCACCCAAAACACACATTATACATGACCTTTCTATTGATTTAGCACAACTCTATTTTTACTTCCACAACACTTTATTGTTAGTTTATGCATTAACTTTCATTTTAAAGGGCATGTCCACCCCAAAATTTAACTTTTGATATGTGGTAGGGCATGCTCCCCCAGCCCAAACCGCATTAATATAATTGTTAGAAAGTCCCCCGATTCTTACTTACCTGCCCTCTCTCCTCCGCTGCAGTGTTCAGGCCCTCTGCTTGCATGGAATTGAAAGCAGGGGGTGGGACCGGCAGCCGCGTCCGTGATTGGCTGAGAGGCAGGGAGGGCTGCACTGAGCATGCCTCAACCTTGATGAGGTTGAGGAAGTCTCAGGCACAGCATGAGTCACACACTGCTCCTACACAGCAGTTTCCTGGACTTTGGAGGGGCACAGCAGGGGAACTATTTTGAGCAGGAATGTAAGGTAAGGATTGTTTTAAACTACTTGATGTGGCCAGTAAGGGGTTAAATTTTAGTTTGGGGGTGGACATGCCCTTAACAATCCTATACTTACTACCTATTGTTATATCTTTTTAAATGATGTGAAAATACTAAAGCATTAAAGAGAAACCCACACAAGCACAGGAAACATACAAACTCCTAGGAGATTTCGATCGGGGTGAATTTTGACCCTGTGTCCTAGAGCTAACCACTGAATTGATTCTGTATATATATAATAGTATATATATATATATCCATAAATATAGTACCTTTTTAGGTATGCAATCAAGTCCCCATTCCCTGCTCCCCATCGTAGGCAGGCAGAACAATAGAGAATATAATTATTTGACTTATTGTGAGCAAAAAAACCTCAGTTTTTAAAATATTTTAAATTTTACTTGCTATGCTTGTAAAGATTAGTTTTACACAATGTACAACATTCCCCAATCCCCAGTTTTACATTATACATAATTGCCAAAGATGCCCTGAAGGGACTTACCTGACCTGGTCCCTCGCCACCGGGGTGCCGCCCCCTGCTCCTATTTCATGCTCGTTTTGAGCCAGAACAGGAGCAGTGAGGAGCTTTCTGGTCGTGGCTGTCAGGTAATTGGGCATATTTAATTGCCTTGATTGACAGCCGCAACCATGAAGGAGCAGCGAGGGGCCGGGTCAGGTAAGTTCCTTCAGGGGCATCATTGGCAAACGTTCCTCTGGCACTTGTGAAATATCAAAATAAACATCTAGCCTGATTTCCTTTTGTGATTGACTACCAATAGCAAAATGAATTGGGCCAGGTCAGGAATGTTGCAGGAACATTTAAATGCCTTTTAGCAGTTAATAGATTGGATGATTGAAAGTCAAATCTATTAACTGTCTAATCGGCCAGCATGAAACAAACACATTTGTTTTAGTGAGAAAACGCTATCACGCTAACTTATTCAACTCTTCAGTGTAGTCAGAAAATGTTTTTGGCCTGGCTGACAAGTTGGACGCATTTAATGGTAGGCCCAACCAAACATCTGCCTGTGCTCAGTTTAAATCTGCAAGTCATGTTACTTTTTTTCTAAAAAGATTAGATCGCCGAAAATAACGATCGGTTTATCTGAAAACCGAAGATCGGGTCAGGCTGAAAATTTTCCGCCAACCCCATCTTCAGTCCCCATGTCTCAGCAGATTTTAAGGGGAAATCTGCGGAAAAATCAGAGCCTCAAGGTAAGGAACTTCGAGCTGTTCTTCCAGTATTTTGGTCTGAAATCGGAAGAACACCTGGTTGTGTATGGCTGCAATCTCATACTGCAGACCTGCTCTCCTTGCTCTTGGCTGTGTATGGGTAGCGTTATACAGTTAGAAGACATGTGATGACATCTACGGTAATTGGTTTCTGCAGATTAAAAGCACAGGCAAAATGTTGCACCTTTTGTAAGAAAAGAGCGCAGTAGAAAAATGATATAGAAGTTTATAAATGTATGTGCTAGTATATAAGCATGGTGTACTGTTTTTCATTTTTTGCTATTTATTTTTATACTCAGTCAACCAACTCTTCTCACTCTGGGTCCTACTCCTCCTGTTCCTGTGTTCAGTAATATCTTCTCCCCAGGATCCATCTCACTTAATCTACTCTTATCTTTTCCAACAGCTATTTTAATTGGTCCTCTCTCAATTCTATCACTATTTCTTTTCCACAAAGACATTGTAAATGAAATGGAAACTATGGAACAACTCTACTCCTTTAGAAAAATGAAACCGTTATTAAACAGTTTTTACAGTATTCTTAGAATTTATGTTCTGCTATGTTTTATACTTCACACATTGTGATTTAAAAATGAATGTTCTGTTTTTTTTAGTGTTTGGGAAATATTTTATGATTGACTCAATATTCAGATGAATCCAAAAAACATGGATTTTGCATATCCCTGGTTCTTCCTAATGTAGTATGCATGATTGATTACCTAGCTGTCTGCCATGGGATACTGCAAGGCTGGAAAAATCGTCTACCGTATATACTCGAGTATAAGCCGACTCGAGTATAAGCCGAGGTACCCATTTTTGCCTCCAAAATTAGAAAAACATGATTGACTCGAGTATAAGCCGAGGGTATACAGTAACCCTAATACCTTTCCACTGTAGATGTTTGGAAACTACAACTCCCAACATGCTTGGTTGCTGGGAGTTGTAGTTTCCAACCACCTATAGTAGAAAGGTATTGGGGGTTACTGTATGGCATACTGTCCCCCACCCTAATACCTTTCCACTGTAGATGTTTGGAAACTACAACTCCCAGCATGCTTGGTTGCTGGGAGTTGTAGTTTCCAACCACCTATAGTAAAAAGGTAATGTGGGTGTCTGCATGGCATACTGTCCCCCCAGCCCTCCCCCCAGTCCCCCCCAGCTCACTTACCGTACCTGGTCTTCAGTCTTCCACTCTCTGCCGGCTGCCGCAATCCAGATGCAGCAGCGAGTCAGGCCGGCAGTTCCCAGTACTGCTTCGCGGCTGCGCAATGACGTCATCCCGCCAGCGTGCGCGATGACATCATCGCGCAACCGTGAAGAACTACTGGGAACTGCCGGCCTGACTCGCGGCTGCTTCTGGATTGAAAGTAAGTTTCTTGTGACTCGAGTATAGGCCGAGGCAAGGTTTTTAGGTTGATTTTTAAACCTAAAACCTCGGCTTATACTCGAGTATATACGGTACTTGCTGCTGGTTTAATTTTTAGTGCGGGCAGGACAATATGCTTGCGAGGGAGTATTTCACCATGGCAACCTGGAAACTGATGTATTTGAGCATCTTGCTAGTTGAAAGGTGGTGTACATTGCCATGGATAAAATCTAAACATGCATAATGTATAAGCTGTTTTTAATCATTGGCTCTTATTAAAGACTTTTCAATCTGAATATATTAATGACCAATGCTTGCGTTGTAGTTCTTTACCTTTTCAACTATGCTCGTGCAAATTAAATATTTTTAAACTTTCTTGTTTTAGAGCAAACCTTTGTCATCTGTGCTTAAAGATGTGTGTGATACGTAAGTGCCAAGCATAACCAATTTGAATTATTATTTAATGGTACTAGCCACAGGCCTGTAGGTTTTTCATTATTTTTTTTGGGTGGGTGGGGAGTATTACAGTGACACTATCACTTTAAGGAGATTTTCCCATGCTGTTGGCCAGATCATAAAAGAATGTGGAACTGCCAATGGAGCTGGGTGAGTCAGCTTCATCAGACATCAGGATTTTTTAAGGCTGGGTACACACCATCCAATTTTTCAGGTCAACAGACCAATATTACCTTGTATTTGCAGGCGGTCATGCACTTTCAGGTATGCTGAAAAGTCGCGGCCAATCATACAGTTCCCTATGAACTGCACGATCAATCGCAAACTGTTGGCTGTGGCTACTTTTGCCACAACTAAAGTGATTCTACCTAGGCCTACCATTCGCTAGTGGCAAACAGTCTGTTGGGATGAAAAAGCCAAAGAATGTTAACAAAATAAGTCAGCCTTATTTTCTTTAATGTTTTATGAGTTTAGCTTTCAGCTAAAATTCTGGTACATTATTTACCAATAGATCATATCAGAGGACACATGGACATCCCTTTAGGTTCGATCAAAAGAAGTTTTGTCTCCGAGTTCATAAAGTTTTTTTTTTTTACAGTGAGGACTGTGAAATCTGAAAAAAAGAATATTGAAATGTATCCCATCTCTATTATAGGGCTGGTTGACTGGCCTAGTTGCATGCATTTTCAATAAGCAAGAGAGAGATAGGAGCAAACAAGAGGGCAGCTTTGCTTTATAAGTAAAAAAAAATGACTGTGTATTGTAGCTCCCTCGTGACCTTACAATCCAAACAAACAGTTAATAATAGGGATCTATATACACACTGTAGATAGAATTGTGGGTGAACAGTGTTTCTCCCAATGTCACATGGGTGGATTTAAGATCAAGTTAAGCCCAAAGCAGGGCAGTGATTGATAGTTTTCTACATTTTCCATTTCCCGTGCTGTTTGTGACCTTTAGATAAAGTGGCTTGTTTGGGTAAACACGGCTTGTACGCATCATTAGAGCAGCTGTGCACTCACAATCCCTTAGAAATAAACAATTAAAAGGAGCTGCCCAGTTCCCAAACAGCAGGTCCCATTTGCAAACTTTCTCAGAATCCGCCCCATAGTATCCTTTCTATAAACAGCGTTGGGTTTTCCATACATGGAAATGACTAATGGGAATTGAAAATCTCTTTCCTTTAAAAATGTCAATTACTATCCACCATTACATTAATAAGCTGGTCATTCTGAATGTGTCCCTTGTAAAAGTACAATGAAATGGATACTAATGATGTCATGGCTAATGGGAAGACATGCTTCTTGCATAGCGCACTTAACGAGTGATGGTCTATGGGAGGAGGTGGGGCCAGATCGGCATTATGTTCAGACTTGTATGGTCGATCTATGGCAAACTAAAGGGTAAGGGGTGAGGACCTGGCAGTTTAGTTATTGTGCACCATCAGTCTTCAACCTGATTTTGCTGAAACTTCCAATTGGACAGTCAATGGAACAGAATGCACATGTGGGTCAATTTTTTAAATCAAACACTTATTCAATGTATGGCCTGCCATGGGACTCCTCACTATCCATGTGCTGTAATGTGTATGAAAAATCATATGCGTTTCTGTACGAGATCATCTGCGTTTTGTGGCTCTCACTGGTGAATGTTGTCAAACTGGACACAAATAACCTGTCCCATTGCTGTTGTAGGATTTCTTTGTATTACCCACAGTTCCATTGACTTCTATTAACGTTAGGCATGCTCCCTAATTAGTAAACTTGGGTATGGGACCCCATATTTGGGTGGTGCTAGGGGACAAAAAACATATAACAAATCCAATAACTAGGGACAGCACTCTAAACCCAATCAAGGAAATAAAGTAAATAAATCCAAGACTGAATTTATTTCCTTGTTAGGATTACAAGGTGTTTAGAGTGCTTTTAGTGGGATATTTAGGGTCTGTCCCAAGATTTTGAATTCTTAATTCTCCTCTTTTCTTCAGGTGGAATATCAATAATTCTGAGCACTATGCACTGCAGTATGTGGATGGACACCAAGAATACATCACAGAGTCTGTGAGTCAGTCATCTCTATATATAAACTGCTAATAAACTATTCAGTATTAGCAGTTCCAGTGGGTACTGTGATACCTACATGACTTATGTTACTAAATATGTTTGTTAAAGGGGACCTACTGTACTTTGAAGAAAACAGATAATGTAGAGAATCCTACCTTTAATTCCATTACACCTATGGAAAAAAAGGATAAATGGGCAAATCTTGTTCCATCACATTGTATGTTTGTATCATGTATCTTACTTGATGCCCTAGTGGCGTCTCTCAAATTACGTTTCTCACTGCAGACCAGAGGCCTACGTTGCACTGATATCTTAATAAAGATGAAAACGGCCTGGAACTGGCTCTTTGGTTCTCACTTGAATGCTGATATGTCTTCTAAGCATTTCCTTAATGACTACCAATGTAACATTGAGACTACCCAGAAGTCTCTCCTACCTTTGTTTGAGCTGGTATGGTGTTATTAATACTCTAAAATTAAAATTTAGCTTTTTATGATTTACAATTTTCTTTTTTTTGGCAAGCACTGAGAAATAGTCAACAAATACAAAATATACCGTTATTTTTTTCACAGGCTGGAGTGATCAGTATTGATTTGTAAGTCATACATATTGCTTAGAAACTTAACTTTTTGTGTAGTCAAAGCACCACTAGGAAAGAAAAGTTTCCACCATTGAATTTACACATACTGTTCCAGATGTTACCACGCTCAGCATAAGAGCTTATGATAATAAGGCATTGTAAGATGTTTCAGAGTGGAAACCTAAAGAAATGATCTGCAAAAAATGTACCATGATGGTGTGGAAGAATGAGACTTTAAAATAATGGTCAATATCAAAAAATCTTTTTTTCCCAGAATAGATCCTTTAAAAGTGCAAAATAGGAGTCTAATGATACATTGTACATTTAAACTATTTTCTAAAATATCTAAAATCCATACTGGCACAATACAATAATAAAAAAACAACAACAATTAAGTAGGAAACAACCAATAATTGCACAATGCAAAAATGCAATTCCTGAAATTGTCCATAAGATGTCACCAGAACAGTAGAATATGAAGAGGTTTAGGAAGCATAACTTGTATAAACATTTGCAGATGCGTAATGAAGGCATTTACACTGTAGCATTACCAGATTAAAATAAATACTTTATACAATGGTTGCAGCCAATTATTTTTTACAGCCAAGGTATTCTCTCATCACTTAATGTTCAGCTATGCCATACCCAAGAGACAGTGGAGGTTGGCAATTAGCTCCTTTGTTAAGCTACTGATAAAGGGCCAATACTGTCGGTACCAGTCCTTTTTTGGTAATGTATGTGCATCCGTAACTATCTTACAGATTCTGCCTGTCATATTTGAAAGATTGGTACTGTGTGTACCCAGTTTAACCCACATGCAAATGTTTAAGGAAGTAACTGCATAGCTTGGTGCAATTGTAGTCTGTTCCTTTCCTTTAGTTTGATACCTTTATGTGGCCATACAGTAGCCAGTCATTCCTGAATATTTCCCCCAAACATGTAAGTTGACTATTGTAGCATTAGGCAATTCTATGCATCATGCATATTACTTCAAAAAAATGCCTCTTTTCATTTACAGACTGGCTGGGATGTTAAACATTTACAGTTTCACCCATTTGAAATCTTTCAAGTTGACTATAATTGAATCATCTGTAGTTCACCTTTGAAGGTAGAGATACTGACTTTAATTACCTCTTAATATCTAGAACCGAATGGCAATAAAAAATGGCAGCATCCTGAGACTCGCAACATCTCCGGTGAGCAAAAAAAGTATTTAAAGTTCATTTTATATCTTGGGATTACTGTATTCTGATTGTATGGTATAGGTGCACCATACAATAAGTATGGTATAAGTGTAAGTAGGATACATTGTCACTGCATCCTTTTATTTAAAATTTATTGTTTCTAAAAGTCATTTTAAAATGTTTTTATGCATTTCTGCTTAATATCCCTTTCTTCCATTGGTAGTAAGTAAGTTTAATTACATTTTAGCCAAACCTCAACCAATGTGACTGTAGACAATGGAAAGCCAATTACTGCAAAGGCCAAGAAGTAAAGCGCAAGTGCATACATCCATACACACAAAATAGTAGATGATGCAGGCAGTATAATAATGTAACAATTTTATCACAGTGATAAATCACTAGGGGGGAGATTCAATATGGCCCAAATCCATCTGAAACCCACGTTAACCTGAAGTAATTTCGGGTTAACGTGGGTTTTAAATGGATTTTAGAAAAAAAATTTTTGGAAATAGCACTGTGCTACCGATCCAAAACCCATTTCGTTAAGTTTTGCGCTAATTCGTAGCATGAAACTCAACAGGACTGAGTGTGTGACTTTAAAGTCGCATTACTTACCTTAGCCCGATCCCACGATGCAATGCCTGACGTAATCTCATTTACGTCAGGTATTGTATCACGGGATCGGGCTAAGGTAAGTAACGCAATTCTTGATTTTGAATCTCCCCCATTGTTTCTTTGGCATCTGCCCTCACACATATCATAGACATGCACATGCTCAGTAAATTCCCTAGGCAAACAGGAAAAAGGGAAAGTCCTAATATATGGACATTACCAGCAATGAATAATAATGAGTTTGCCATCTGATTCCATATTGCTCTGCCACCTACACTTCACTTATGAACCAATTATCCATAATGGTTACTATGCATGCCTTGTGAAAATTTAGGGCAATACATATAACACATATTAGCTTCCTTAAAGTACTAGAATGGACTGCAATGTGGGTTGAAGGAAACGAAGTTCTGTTTTTTGAGTACTGTGTATGGATGTGGTTTGGAACTGAAAATCGGCTGAAAAAAGTCTCTTGTGGGTACTGTTTGTTAGGCTGTGGAATACACTTGCCCAATAAAAGTCAAATCTAAATGAATCTGACTGGCTTTGCCCATGTGTGTGTAGTAAAAACTAACCACCGCTGTTGGCCACTGGATCAGTCAGCCATGACTAAACTTTTCTATCACTCCCTAATTCTGAGTTGGAAATTGATATACCTAGCTAATTGTGTCGTTACTTGGATCATCTCTGTATACTTTGTATAAAGGGATATCCGGAAAATGTGTATGCATTTGTGTAGCCAATGGAATATGTCTGCTGCTATAAATCTTTAATGTTTGTTCCCAGCTTTAAACAATAGAGAGAGATATGCTGAAGCATCCCCTTGTGGGCTCATTAGTGCTAGTTACTACAATCTTTGATATGACCGTTTTAAATGGTAATGTGACTTTTTGCCATTTCTTCTTCATCTCTTACTATTGGATATGTTTTTGACTGCCAGGACAGGGAGGCCAATAGCCTTTGCAATGGAGCACAAAGCCAAAACCTAGATGTGAAATCAGAATCTCTAAAGCAACTTTCGTCTCTTTCTCGAGATGTTGCCTTTGCTCAGGAATTCATCAGCCGAGATGGCCTTTGTATCCTTTCCAAGATTTTAGAAGAGGAGAAAGAGTAAGGCTTATTGAATGGTAACACCTCATGCTATGTTTTGTACAGCACTGTAGAATAATTAATAGAGACAATATGGGCCCTCAAAGGTTTAATTAGAATGACATTGTGGCCCATTATTAGATCTCTTTGTCTGGTACAACTCCACTGGATATTTTACTAGGTTGACAATGTATTGACATATTTTTACATTATTTATTTTAACTAAAACCATACAGTAACAGAGTAAAAGAAATGTAAGACAAAGAAGATTACCACTATCACTAGATTACCGCACATACAGGGAGATTCAATAAAAGTTCTTATCATTAAAAATGGTGCTAATTTTGATCCAACCAATCAGATGTTATTTACCATTTGAAAGATAACATCTGATTGGTTGGGGCAAAATTAGCACCATTTTTAATGATAATAACTTTTATTACATAGGCCTATTCGTCTTCTAGGGATCTCTTAACCCTGGAGATTAAATGATATGTTAGAGAATGTCATTTCCTATACAGATTCTTTACCACACACAAAAAAAAGTCTGCATCCTGCTAAAAATTACAAAAAGAGTTTTAAAAGACTATCAAGTTTATTCAATAAAAGTTAATATCATATAAAGTGGTGCTAATTTTGCCCCAACCCATCAGATGTTAGCTTTCAAATGTTAAATAATATCTGATTGGTTGGGGCAAAATTAGCAAGATTTTTAACAATAAGAACTTTTATTGAATCCTCCTGTAATTTTCCATTTGTTTTTTTTTTTTTTTTTTAACATTTTGCTCCCCTTTTCACACAAGTACAACCACCAACAATGTTTCTGCTTTTCTGTTATCAGGTCTTAGGGTGAGGCTACACTGCACTCTGCGCCCGCGTTAACACTCGCGATTGCACACGCGTTCCCTGTGCGTGAGATTGCGATTGCCCACACAGTGCACAGTAGCGCACTAGTGTAGCCACATCAATTGGGCAACACTAGTGTGCACTATTAAACACACAATTGGATCGAAATCACATTGCGCTTAAAAGCCCTCAGTGTAACCTAGCCCTTAATAAGGGAACTACAGCCTGTGTCTTTCCACCTAAACTCCCATTCCCAACTTAAACTAATTTAAGCTAAATAGCTACACACTGCAGATCCTCAGTTAAAATCCTAGAATATAGGGGAAGATTTCTGTTTGATTTTGCTCCTGACTGACTTACTCATGAAAATACTTATTAGTAATAAGTTGAACAGGAGGTAAGCAGTGCAGTCACTTACCAGCAGAACCAATTGAAATTAAGGGACCGATCAGTTGGCCACTGGGTTTACCTTTGATCCCTAGCCAATTTAATTGAAATAACAGATCGGTGATCGATTAGGTGGAAAACATCTGCCTGAATGGGATTCAATTGGGCAGACACTGGCCCAAATGTGGTTTATACTGTGGTTCTCTGATGCTGTGTTTTTCGGAGTTAAACTTTGTCAGCTGTTTCTCCTTGTAGGCTGGGAAAGGTGATGGCTTTCACACTTCGGGCAATCTCAGAACTTATGGAACATGGATTTGTTTCCTGGGAAACGTTTAGCACTACTTTCATACATAAGGTAAAACAATTGCTTGAAATTGCAAAATCTTGCAAAAACTTCATTGTGAATAGGAAACAAACCCTATTTCCTTAATATGATTATGTAATGGGAATTAAAAAAAATGTAAACATTGTTTTATTTTATAACTATGCCCCATAATTCATGCGTCATTTGGAATGCTTTCCTTTTAATCAGTTTCCTGCTCTTCTTAGGTTGTAACCTTTGTAAACATGAATCTGATGGATGCAGAGATTACACAGCTATCATTGGCTATTCTGGAAAGTGCGGTGCAGAGTGATACCAAGCTTGGAGAATTAGTGAGGCGGGAAGTTACCCTAGATAGGCTTGTTTCTCTTCTTCAAGTGTAAGTTGGGTTTTGTTTGCATGTATGTCTCTCCAGTAGAGAGACACAACAAATTTCACGAGTTCCAGACTATTAGTTGTCCCACTTCATACAAATATTCTGATTAGTTTAGTTACTTATACCTTTGTTAAAAAGGGTATTTGGCAATTTCAATAAACTAAAATCAATTTACACAATTTTACATGCAGGTAGGTGTGTGAATTTTTCTTACTGACCTAAATTTTTGTTAGTCCAAAGCAGGCAGGTTTTGGATAACTAAATCTTGGTATGTGCACACGTGAATAACAGCAGGTGCCGATTGTTAGGGGATTCTCCCAGAAGTCATGGAAATCTCAAATCCATGATTTTGCAGAACATGGGATTTTTATAGCTAATAAGTTTGTATGATGGGTGACCTATCTATCTGCTGTGTGTAGCTTGTATAGGACTGAAAACTACAAACTGCTAAAACTAGCTCAATACTATGTTTGTCTCTTTCAGGCCAAATCAAGAAATGCAGATTAAAGTCATGGCTCTAGTAATTGCCTTGCTGCAGAGAGTGGGAGACAAGGAAAGAGAGGTGAGAGAGAACAATCATAATCTTGGTAATAAAAAAAAAGACAGTGGAGTAATCACATCTACCTTCTGTTTTTTACTTACATGGTCCAATATCTGCTAAGGAAACTAGTACCATGGGTGCGAATGCACAAAGGTTAGAGGAGGGGACTAGGCAGCTGGAGAAAATATTAGGTCATTTAATTATTTATTTATTTGTTTATTTTTTAAAACAGTGTAGTTTGGACTGGTTACCATCCACTGCCAAGCAAATTTTGCTAACAGATGTGATCACAGCAGTGTTACTTAACTGACTATTCCTTTAAAATTCAGAGGTGAACGTTCAAGCTATCTGTAGTTAGGGATCATAGAATTTATTCAATCTCATTTTACATTATATTTCCACTTTAGTTGTAGGTCTAATTCAAGGAGTTTTTTTAATGGATTTTTTTATTTTTAAACAATATTGAGCTTGTGTCATATACAGAGTCAATTTACAGGGTTCTCCTAATTAGTATTTATCCACTGAATAGTAGGGGATGAAGGCAATATAGGGATAAATTTCTACTTCCTGTAATGTACAGAATTTTAGACTTTCTATTTCAAATAGCCATGTCTTATAATCCATCCCGAATTTACTAGCATGTTACAGCTAGTTTTTTTCTGAAAATTAACAACAATATTGTAAAAAGTTGAATATAACAATACTCGACTTTTAATATATATTTGACTAGTATGGCAACATGTTTTTAACATTGAAAGAGAGGCACAAGAATGTTGGAGGTATGTGGAACCTCCTTCTTTAGAAATTCCTTTTTTCATTCCTGCAAGTTAAATCTTAAATGAGAGTTTTGGAATCAAAGGTTCAAAAGATCCAGAGCTCCAAAGACAAAATACTTCCAGGTCTGCGCCAACTCTCCCAGTGGTCCAGTCATGCTCTACCACATCCAGATGATTTGAAAGAATCAGTGATGCATTTTACAATGCAGGGAGAGAGGGAAGTGGACCTGTCAGTGATGTATGTGGAAGGAAAGAGCAGCCATCACTTCAGTTTGTGGAGCCCTGGATCTTCAAAGCCCTTAAAGAGAGAACACTTAACTTTGGATAGATTTCCAGGTAAGATAAAGGACTTTCTAATGAAAGATCTTTGTTTTTACATTTTTTGATCACAGTTCATCTTTTATCATGTTACTGTTACTCTACTCTACTCTACTTAAAAAGGGTAATGTCGGGAATTTTAACAGGGGAATAATTATCAATTTATGTGTACGTAGTGTGTAAATTAGTTTAATATGATTTGATGTGGAAACTGTACATTAATTTAATTATGGTTTCAGGAAATGCTAGAATATCTTTGGAAGAGAAGCATGAGACAGTTTATTCACAAGGTAAATGAAGCAGTAGTACATTTATTTTGTAAGCAGTAATGTGGCTAATTTTTAACTGCTGGATTCTGGCACTTACAGCATATTATCCATGGATGGCCAACGCTTGGGGATGAGATGAGTCATTATTTATATGTACTACAGTGCTTGAGCCTGGGCTTATTGGAACCTCGAATGAAAAACTGTATGGATCCCAATGATGCAGTAAGTGCTACTCATCACCTGAGGAAGGGGCACGTTTATACCCCCCGAAACATTGTGATATGATGTGTGGTCACTAATTAATAAATTATTGTCTGGAGTGCGACCCTCAACGTTGTCTTCTTCTGATATACCTGTTCACCAAGGGTTGGATTTTGTGAGGAGTAAGCACCCACACTTAGGACGAGTGCAGAGGACTGTCAGGGTTATTCAATAAAAGTTCTTATCGTTTAAAATGGTGCTAATTCTGCCCCAACCAATCAGATCTTAAACATTTGAAAGCTAACATCTGATTGGTTGTGGCAAAATTAGTACCATTTTAAACGATAAGAACTTTTATTGAATAACCCTGTGTATATTTTGTTGGTTGCAGGTAACTGATAATTGGCGAGTTTTTTTGTTTTAAGAGTGAACATGCCCGTTAAAGATTTTACTAAATTTACAGTTTGATTAAGAATCACTAAGATAGACAAGTGATATATACATTTTTAAATATCTAGACTATAAGACAGGAAGATATGTTTATACTGCCCCATATGGTTTTCATCTCCTGTCTTATTACATTACACTATGAAGGAATTTCTGCTTGATGGCACACAGGTTTAGATCTAGAAACACTAGAATAATGAAGAAGGTTGTAAGGTATTGCATTAATTACTTTGTGTTGCCAGTAGGCAAGGGAATCTAGTTAATGGTGTGAGATCACGAGATGACTTACGTGAGTCATACACTTATCACTTTCCACTGGGTAAGGATAAGAGAATGGTTCGTTGTATTTTACATAACAGATGAATGGCATGTTATACATTGCAATCACATAAAACTGACATCAGACAGGAAGAGCTATTGTCTTCATGCCCTTTCTGAATATATATATAAAATTTTGTTGTTTATGTATGTCTTGCCTTACTGTCGCTTACATCCCCCAAAGGACCAGAGGCAACATCTGCAAACTCTCCGTCTTACAGCTTTCCCTAATGAGGGTGAGGAAGGGGGTCACATGAACTCTGAAAGGCGGCGTTCACTTTGTGCTAAAGAGTTCCGCAAGCTTGGTTTCCATGTGAGTATGTGATGGGGATTCATATGTGTATTGCCAATTAGGCTCATAAATAAACATATTTTACTAGAAGAATGTTAAGATTGGTTATATTAGGAGCACTATAACTTTACCGCTGTGACAGGACCACTGTTTACTTGTTGTTGTAGAATTACTGAGGGTTTTGATATCATGAACTGCTGGAAGATGCAGGAATTCCCACTGTTGGGTAAAGGTGCCCATCTACATTGCCGATATTCAGTAAATCCCCCTTAGGATCTGACAGGATTTGCTAAATATCGGCAATGTCTATGGACAGGTCATGATGCAGATGAGCTACCGGCGTCGGCATTGGGACCTATCGGGCGAGAGGAAAATTTCCAATGATTGTGCCATATAAATTATATACTTTATATGGCACAATCGTTCCTTTTTATGGATGTATTGGCAAACTCATTATCTGATACTTCGTGAGTTTGCAATTTTGTTGCATGTGTCAGATTGTGTCCCTCTTGCTGCTGTTGCTCTTTTCTATGTTGCCTATGTACTACATATTATTAATATGGGTTTGAAAAGAAAAGGAAGATTTTTGACTTCATAGTTTTCATTTCAAGTTTTAGATATCAATGGTCTCCCCACAAAGCAAAGATCTGCATATCTGTATAAACATGTGAATGTTATAGACCACACACACCTAAAATCCCATTTCTATTCAGCATTAACATGCTAGGCAGTTAGCCTTGGTAATTTGCAACTAAAAATGAATAGTTGGTCTAGGTAATTACCTTTTGATAATGCTCAATGCTCACCGCCACGAGCATGCAGTATCCAGTGTCATTTTTTAGATTTTCTTTTTTTCCCTCCTATTATGTGAACAGAACAGTGGAAGCCCTTGGCAGGATTTATGTTTTGCACCACCAGGACTACTTGCTTTGGATAACATGGTATATTTCTCAACTCGGTGGCCCAGCGCTTACAGCAGGGTAAGAAAACAGTTATTTGACGATCAAGTAAATTAAATGTGAATGTCTCCATGCTATGTTATACATTGTACTTGGCAAATAGAATTCCCTTAACAATATAAATCAGCAGGATGAAAGAAAGAAAACGAATTTAACTTATGGCTGCCAAAATAACTACAGGTCTCTTCATGTGCAGTTTTATTCTGAGGTGGCCATTTAATAAAAATAATATTAGCTTTAATATACCGTATATACTCGAGTATAAACCAACTTTTTTTACCTTTAAAATCATCTTGAAAGTCTCCCCTCGGTTTATACTCGGGTCTGTGCTGATCTGGATGCTGCTGGACAAAATCACATAGCCCTGGGAAAACAAAAGCTGTACCCTGTAACAGAGAATCCTCTTGATTTCAGTGGGTTAGGCAATTGTTGTCCTGCTCACTCAGCTCAGCCCAGACTGCAAGGGAAATGGGAAAAAACAATCTTTAAGTGTTCAGGCTGCACAGAAAGGTATGCAGGGCACATCTGTGTATGGGACTTTCTATGGGGATGTGTATGGGACTGTCTATGGGGCTGTGTATGGGGCTGTGTAGGGGACTTTCTATGGGGCTGTGTAGGGGACTGTCTATGGGGCTGTGTAGGGGACTTTCTATGGGGCTGTGTAGGGGACTTTCTATGGGGCTGTGTATGGGACTTTCTATGGGGCTGTGTATGGGACTTTATATAGGGCTGTGTATGGGACTTTCTATGGGGCTGTGTATGAGACTTTCTATAGGACTGTCTGTGGAACTATCTATGGGGCTGCCTGTGGGAGAAAGTCAACCCTCGGTTTATACTCAAGTCAATCAGTTTTCCTAGTTTATCAGTTAAAAGTACCTTGTTTTATATTCGGGACGGTTTATACTCAAGTATATACGGTAATGTTAAAAAGCTGTTAATTGTCAAGTAAAATCATAAAATAACCCATTTAATTAGTAGAGATAAAATATATAGAAATAACGTAAATGGCATTAGAGTAAGATATATTGTTTTATATGCATTTTTTCTCAGTTTGTACTTGAAAATAGCAGCCGGGAAGATCAACATGCTTGTCCATTTGCACGAAGCAGCATCCATCTTAGCTTAATCCTGTGTGAGATTCTACGAGTTGGAGAGCCTGGTGCGTATATGTACTATAAATAAACTCCATCATCTACATAAACAGGATGAACCTTTAATTTGATCAATGTCTAAATATGTTCAATTATCATTGCTTTGCATGCATCTGGTTTTCTGTTTCTGTATAAGAGCGTTGTTACGTTCTATCATTAGACTGGTAAATGCTTTTGCATGCTTTTATTCAGATTTTTGCAGTTGCTGAATCTTGTCACGTGACTTTTATTTATGATGGATACCATACATCCTCTGTGCATGTCCTATTTTATCTGTGCACAAAATACAATATGAGCTTTACTTTATCTAAATTTGTCTATGTATTCATATATTTTGGCTAAAAAGCTGAATGGATCGGGTCACATTAAAAGGATGTTGTATGACTAGGCACACAAAAGCAGATATTTGGGCTCATAGTCTGATAGGATGCTTGTGAAGGTTCTCATTCATCCAGGTCATGGTATATCTGTTGTATTCAATTAGATCAACTGGACTTGAAGTTTAGTTCTTGAAGACGTTTCGCTAGTCATCCGACTGGCTTTCTCAATTCAGAATGACTTGTACAAGAATCTGCCATGTACAATGCTGTTTTGACACCTTACTCTGGGCGTTCCTATAACACCTCTTAGCCACTATCCAATCACGCCCTTAACACTTGGCTGTGATATGCTAATTGGGATTTTCCAGGGTACATAATTGCCAAAGATTCTTGTACAAGTCATTCTGAATTGAGAAAGCCAGTCGGATGACTAGCGAAACGTCTTCAAGAACTAAACTTCAAGTCCAGTTGATCTAATTGAATACAACAGATATAGTCTGATAGGATGATCAGAGTTTTGGTAAATAACAGGCGATTGTGTGGTCTTCTATTGACATCACAATGCAACTTTTGGCCGCAAGGACACTATTTGAGTTAAGCTGACAGTAGTTTGACAGTAGTCAATGATCAGCCTGCGTGAACCCAGCCTTGCAGAGATCAGCTTTAAAAATTAAGTAATGATTGCTAGAAAATTAAACCTTAAGCTAGGTAAACACAGTCCAGATTTCTGAAAGATGACAGACAGGATCTGCAAGATCCTGTCTGCCATCTTTCAAAGATCTGCATACACCTCTCTATAGAAAGTCTAGCACGGCCAATGGAAATTTTCGGTCTTTCCCGAACGAGCGTTCGGCGGCCGCGCGCTCGTTCGGGAAACGAACGTACACACATAACGATAAAGCCCCAATACGTCAGATCCGACGGTATCGGGGCTATATCGTTACTGTGTTTACCCAGCTTTACTTAGAGAATTGGTCAGTTGTCAGCAAAAAAAATACTTTCATTGATCATTGTATTAGTGGCCCAGCTGTTTTAGGATATATTGTCATATATATATCAGTTCATTCAATTACTTTTGTGTTTCAGCATCAGAAACAGGTCAGAGCTTTCTCACCTTGTTTTATGCACAAGATCATTGTATGCAAGAATTTTTCTGTGTATGTATACAGCTGCTTAACAAGACCTGGAAAGAGATGAGAGCAACTCAGGAAGACTTTGATAAGGTAGGTGAATCAAATAGATATTTCATTTTTTTAATTAAAGCCTGAATTAGCTGAATTTCTAGACACCAATGCTCACCGTGTCTCCTGATAATAAACATATAAATGGGTCCCTTTACTTTTGTGCCTCAAACATAAATTGCTATTTTTAATTCCATCCGCAAGTTTAAACTGTGTTGAGCCATGTAAGTATTTTCACATTACTAAATATCCCCTTCAGTGATCATTACGTGGACCCCAGCTCTTTAACAATCATAAATGTAATAAGAGAATTTGAGAAATGTAATCACTTACCTGCAAAAGCAGCCACATCCGACAGTAACCACAACCAAGCGTGTAGTCCCATAATGAGAACCAAGGAACAAGTACAATTCAGCCCAACCAACCGAAACACTGAAATGCTGAACGGCCAGGTCAAATTATTGCATGGTGTGTACCTAGCTTTATATAATTTGTTGACCAACTGACTCCACATTAACGTACCATCTGCAAAGGACAAGGACGCCATATTTCCTGACTTGGCCCCGCCTCTTGATGCTAGTCCTATGCTGCCTCTGTAATTAACCACTGAATGTTCATTATTATTTACTCACACCTTAGGAGATTTTTTTGTAAATAAACTCTTAAACTTCACAAATAAAGCTAATTTTCTACATTACAAAAGGGCTGTGTGAGGAAAAAAACTGGCAAATGTGGATAGACTGGCATTCACTTTGTGCAGCAAGTCTATCTAATTTATTTAAGCACAGAAAACTAAGACAACAGTAAAACAATGGAAAAGGAGAAGATGTGAAAGCATAGTGGTAACTTTGCTTTTCAGGATGGAGTTATAGGTCAATCCCAATTGCCACACCTATAATTATTATGCCAGTTTTTCATTTTGCATCAATGGGTTTACTTTTTAATTGTAAATTGTCATTTGATCCGAAAGGAATGTTGCAATATTGAATGGAGCAGCAGTTTTACCTACTGACGTTCCTAAAACATTTCCTGACTGGAGTTAATGTCACATTAAGGGCTTCGATATCTTAGCGTGACTAACTCCTTCCTTGCACCAGCTGTGCAGGAATCGGAAAACACAGCCGGTGCTTGTGATTAAAAATTGTGTTTGCGCTACTTTTAGAATCATGGCATTAGAATCACGCTGTGAGCAAATGCTGTTTTGGGATTTACCCACAGTCGCAAACGCGATATTGAATCGCGCTCGGGAGATTTACCCAGAGCGATAGCAGTTCTGGGTAAATCGCCCTGTAGATATATATAGCACAATATATATAAAATGATTTTTTGTACATTCTTACAAAATTGCAACTAGAGACCAAAAACAGAATACCGTATATACTCAAGTATAAACCGAGGTTTTTAGGTTTTAAAAATACCTTTAAAACCTGGCCTCGGTTTATACTCGGGTCATACGAATAGGAGAAGTGGAGAATAGAAGTGCCAGTAGCCTACCTGTAGCAGACCATTCGGCAATGCAGAGAGGAAACCCAGAGCAGTCAGAGGCGCAGGTACTAGGCGCAGGCACGTTGGGGACGTAAGTTACGCACGTCCCGCACATACCACTTACGCAGCGCCTCCTGACTGCACCGGACTGACAACTGATGCCCTTGGCAGCCCCATTGCTCAGGCGGATCCGCTCCACGTAGAAGCTGATGGGCGGTATAGGATGGTCTTCCCAGCCGACAGTGCAGAGACTGGAAGGAGGGGATGTTCCGCAAGGTGGGACTAGATTGGGTTCAGCAGCAGCAGAGCCTGTGAGCCCTCTTCAGACTAAAGTAAGAAAAATCTTATGTATGGGGGGTTTAGGGGTGAGCTAGTACCATAAGTCTGTGCAGTGTAGGGGTGGGGGTTGGGTTAAGTTGAGGCACATTTACTGTAATGATGTTGTGAAACCGATTTATTTTATTATGTGAGCTTGCCACTCCAGAAAGCATGCTGGGATTTGTAGTTTACAAACATCTGGAGTTCCATAGAATACTTGGTTACTGCATTCTGCAATATTTATGGTACCAAATATTGAACATTAGTGTTCATATTTTCTACCCTCGGTTTATACTTGAGTCAATTGTTTTTACTCCTTTTTTCAGGTAAAAATATGTACCTCGGTTTATACTCGGTCGGTTTATACTCTAGTATATACGGTACATACAACGAATAGAATTCTAGTGCACAAACAATTCTAATTGCTTAAGGCTATGCAAAGTTAGGTCATTTGCTGGTTTGAGAAAAGTACTTTAAATAAGAGACTCAGATTCAAGCAGACAAGCCACACGTAAGAATCTGTCAGCTTATACAGTCAGTAAGGCATGTACCAGTAGGTTAGGACCCAGCTATAAAAATAAACATTGGTTGCACTTTAATATGGATATACAAAACCCCATTTTATATACTGCAATTTTGTGTGACATTGTTTTAAAAGGCAACTCCACCCTCATAAAAACATCTTTTAGAAAGAATGGCCTCTTTAAAATATGTTGATATATCATAGATTGTCCTATGAATTCATTACTATATGCCTCATGGAAACCTGTACTGAGCCTGGGCATGCTCAGAAGCAGCAAACAGGGGATTAACATTCAGTCATTTTCTGTGATGTCAACTGTCAAATCCATAACTGACAGTTGCTAACTGGAAGAACCAGGAAGCAGAAAATGGAAACAGGACATTGTGCAGGATTTCAGGTTTCAAACTATTTCAGATTTCAAACTATTACAGTTTAGGGTTTTGGGGGGTGATTTACCTGTATATAAGTTTTCATTTTGGGGCTGGACTTGCCCTTTAAGATCTTTGGATGCCTTTGGTGGATCTAGAGTACTACTACAAACACGAGCATATATTTTTTTAGTCTTGAGTCTTGTGAATGTATTACTTTGACCATTAAAGGCCAACTATAGTGCCCAAACCACTATAGGGAGGTAGGACTAGGAGGCAGTACACCTCCTACCTGTTCTCTTCTCTAAATTAAGAGTAGAAATATCAAAAAGCATGTTTGAAGGCTCATTGCACTCCTACTACTCCACCTGCCTCCCACTTTGACTCTCCCGCCTGTTTGCACGTGCACTTATTTGAGGGCGAGAGTGAATGGAAACAAGAGCTAACAGCTGCCTTTCTGACAGTCATTTTAGAGAAAAGAAAGGAAGGTACTGTACCTGGGAAATGTCGTTTTTTGAGGGGGAAGATATAATCTGGCTCTTGCCAAAGCTGCAACATTTAAAGGACAATTAAAGCTAAAAAAAAAACCAAGACCCCCGTGACTGCACCATCTGGGGGTGTGGTCAATGTTTGGGGGCTTGGCCTTGACAGTTGGGATATATGCGTAACCATGTTTGGGGCTCGTTCGTGTGGAGGGCGTTAAATTTGGGGCGTGTCCATGTTTTTTTCTGACGTGGCTGCGGCGTTTGGAGGTGTGGCCATGATGTCGACATGTTGTCGTTTTAAATTTCTTAGCAAGACAATAACCGCAAATGTGGTTCATATCGCCAATAGAAACATAGCCTAGGGTTCAAATTTAAAACCTTCTAGTAGCAAATTGAAAGCTCTTACAGATTTGTAGAAGCCGAGTGTGTCACACTGTGGTTGTGTCTCTGAAGCACGTGATGTGCTTGCGCCTTCTGAGTTGCTGTAGCCATGCATCACGCAGTTATTGTGTCTCTGAAGCACATGACGTGCTGACTCTGCCTGTATTGTTGAGGTCAGGCAGCGCGTGGAGTCTAGGCCCTTTATCTTAGTTGCTGAAGCAGGGCATCACACTCTGCAGGTGACATTTTGTTGTTCAAATTGAGCTTCATGGGCGTCAGCCCATCCAGAAGGTGTTGCCGTTATGTGGGTGCATTCGGGTGTGGCTGTGAGGTGAGCACATACAAATATGCAAGCATACAAAGTTTTTAACTTTATTTAGTGGAAGATAACTAGCAGATTTCTGTATCTTACACCACGGATTTCTGTGGCCCTTTTTTTAGTAACATATGGTTGATTTTCTGATAGCGCAGTCTTGATTACATAGAGTTCATGGGATAGTCAGTTAGTACTTCTTTTACAGTTCTGGAAGGGACAGAGGGTGCAGAGGACTCACTAAGCATGTGCAACTATACAAAAGTGTCCAGGATACTCTCTAGTAGGTGGGCTGCAGAACCAAGGTAAAGCCAGAAACCTGCAGAAGTAATAGGCAAGTTCAATGCCAAATGAGATTTTTTTCTATAAAACCAGGACCTACCCAAATTCTAGGATCACAATACTTGCCTGGCTTCCTGCCAGTTCTGATGTCCCTCTTCCACTTCTATCCACCTCCTCTTACAGCTTTACAAGCTCACACAGCCATGAAGAGACAGCTTTTGTAGCTACTGTAAGTCATTGGCCAGGATCACAACCATGAGAGCCAACATCAGGAAAGACTGCAAAAGGAAAACAAAACAGGTGGACTTGCTTGTAACTCCTTTAGGAATGCTGTGGAGTCAGGTATGTTCTGCAGTTCTAGGTTTGGAAGATTCTGGTTTTATAGAAACATTTCGTGTAGGCTGAGCATGCCCATTAAATGGATACTTTCTCCAAAATACTGCTAAGTTTAGATGTAAAAGATTCAGCTACCTTTTTAAACTGTGCATTATAGAATAATTTGAAAGGTAATTTAAATCGGTGTTTTGCTCTCTAACTAGCCTACTTTATATCACAAGATAAACTTTTACCTCCATTCTAACTATCCCTTTTAGGTGATGAATGTAGTAAAGGAACAGATTTCGCGAACTCTTGCTTTTGCTCCCTCAACTCTAGAATCATTCCGAGCAAGAATCTTCTCTTTGAATTACAGTGAGATTTTAAAACTGCGTCAAGCAGAGAGAGTAAATCAAGATGAAGCACTTTCTCCACCTGTGATGTGAGTTATATAAACCACCATAGAACGCAAGCAGCATGTGATTGGGATGTAATAAATTCCTATAAAAAGGGAGAAACAGAGTATTGAGGCATTGAACATGTGTGATATACAAAATAAATGCAAAATGATGTTCATGTATTTTAATATTTGAATTAAGGAAAAGTTACTGATGAACCAAGTAAATTATATGTAGTACTACTTAATCCTTTATGTTTTATCCAGGGAGCTAAGAAAGAATTTAAAGCCAGAACTTCTAAACTTAATAAAACAACACAGGCTTCACTTCTTATGTGAGGGCACCAAGTTCCGAAAGATAAGCAGCCGCCGCAGACAAGGTAAAGTATACAGGTTTATAAAAGGGTAATGGTGGTCTCCATACAAGTGCCATCTATTGGAAAGAACTCTTTCATAATTTTAAAACAAGCCTAAGATGGTGTTTCTAACTTCTCTGGGCATGTCCACCCTTCAAACAAAAAACTGGTCACATGTTTGTTACTTGCCCCAAAACTGATATAGTCAGCACATTATTAGATGTACTATTAACCAGATACTAAAGGATAATTATTGACTCTATTCTGGCAGAGTAAGCCAACTTCTCCCTCCACGCAGTCAATCAAGGCTGTGACTGCTGACATCACAACCAATGGTTGACTGCTCTTTTCCCTGCTTCCTCCACTGCACATACTCAAGCTCAATGAGCAGATGGAGGAGGCGGATACCTTTTCCAAAAGAACTTCTGATTAAAGGGTCATTATACGCACTAAAACAACTTCACATTTTCTGAAACTACAATTTGAGAGAGGTAAAATTATGGTTCTCACATATTTATCTGTGCTTGCTTTGTCATTAAATTATTAATGTTTAGTTAGTGCTCCTAATTGCCCCACCTCACACACTGCTTTTTCTGTAGTGTCTGTGACACTTAAAAGTTCTGCATAGCCTCACCATGGACACTGCTCTGCTTACACCCCCCCCTTCTTTCTTTTCTCTGCAGAATCTCTTAAATATTGCAGAAAGTGTGCTGGCAGGCAGCTAAAGATCCTATTAAGAGTTCAAGGATAGGGCACATATTATAATTTTTGCTTCTGGAGCTACAGGTTTTTCTCTGTAAATGCTTTGATTTCAAATAATGATTTCTCAGAATATACAGCTCAGATTTAAAATAAAAAACGTTTTGGAGCATACTTGCTGTATGGCTCTAATTTTTTGAAAATTCAATACCCTTAAACCTTTTCCGTTCCACAGAAAGTATATATAGGTTCTATGGCTTCCCTATAATAAAAAAAATCCCTTTTGCTAGGGGCTATCGGGGGGCAGCATTCATATGCTCCCCTAGCCCCCTCGATCCCCCATAGGTTTAATTCAAAGAGATTGGAGCCCTTAAAGCTGTGACCGCATAGGAATTGCCAGTCTCACAAAGAGTGAAGGATATCGCAGGTAAGGGAGACCCCAGTGATGTCACAGAATTTCCTCCTTCGCTGGTGTCTTACCTTAGGCTTCCCCCATGCTGCCCCTTGTGATCTAGTTGGGGTACTGCACTGACTGCGATCTCCATTCAGATCACAGTGCAGTCCATGCTATAGTAAGCTGTAAGTGTGTGACAGCTTACTTTAGTATTTATGAATGGGGCTCAGTGTTCCATTTATAAATAGGATGGGGGCAGAGATCAATATTAGTTGATCATTTCTGATAACCTAATTATTTATCTTTGCCAATGAATGATAAATCACTTCCTGGAAAGTTTGTTCCGGGAAGTGATTTTTCCGTTTTGATTTCGACTTTGAATACCACTAAAAAGGGGAATATTTGTGCGTGGAGGGTGGGTTGTTGTGTTTCATTAACAGATTTCACCCACCAAAAATTTGGCTCCTGACATTCTCCTAAACCAATACTAAAATGTTTAGCGGTAGTTTGGATTTTTATTGTGAAGAATGACATATCTACCCAATAAGTTTTTTCTTTGGAGTATTTTCTCTCAAAAACTATTTGATGCTATGATATTAATAGTAATAGGGGCTTTACAAAATAAAATAGATTGTTTGAGTCCGAAGAGTGACCTTAGAGTGCAGCTGCAAATTTTCACATTGTCTCCTTTTGAATTTTTCTGGTTGCTGTGTTTCGGATTGCATTGATACAAGTGGGGTTTTAATCAGGACATGGGGGAGAACAATATTTAGAGGGCTGTTATATTTTCACTGGGTGGTAGCTCAAGATGCCTACGTTTCATCTTTCTTTTTAACTTTTTTTTTCTCTAAAATCTACAAAAAAAGTTCAAATTTCTTAAAAGTTTCGGTACTGTTTCCTTTGAATCTTGTAATTGCACTTGTGTCCCATTTAAGTTAGTTGGTGACAATGTCTCTGTGTGCACCCATGCATATGGCATACCGTTTCTTTAAAAAAATCTTATAAAAGCACTGAGTTCTATGGAATGCTCCGTCTGGAATTCTTCATGTATGTTTGAAAGCATGGTACTGTTACCTACCTAAAGGTGTGTAGATTTAAAAAATATATAGTTTGTGGGATTATTTCCAAATTTCGGGGCCACTTCTTTTGAAAAAGTGTAGGCTGTTTAAATTACAGAGCACTTTGATTTTTTCTTGCAATTGCACTTGTGCATGCGTCCCATTTAGTTAGTTATTAAAACTGGAGAAACACCTTCTTATAACAGAAGGCATCTTGCAGTCTCATGCAATATGAATAGCATTGCCCACAAAATCTAAGAAACGAAGTAATTTCTTACTCCCAGGTTCTCCTTTATGTCCCTTAGCTTATGCATGTGTCCAGAACCGCTGGCTTAATAACATGCAATATAGCTTAATATATAGAGCCAATCATCTGAGGGGGGCCAAAAAAATAATTTGCCTTCTTTCATTTGTAGGTGTTTGATATGTTCCGTGGTTCGTATGAATTTTGCCTTTATGATTGTTTGTTGGATAGATGGGGTTTGGTTGCAGTTGTTTCCAGTTTTGTGCTATTACTGATTTTGTTGCAAGGAGAATTTTTGTTGCTAGGTTTTTTTGTTGTCTATTGAGTAATTCTGGAAGTGGGAGACCTAGGAGAAATGTTTCTGGTTTTAGGTCCAGTTTGGTTCTGAAGATTTTTTCTAGTAGGAGGTGGGTTTGTGTCCATATGTTTGTTAGGACCGGGCATTTTCACCACATGTGTAGATAAGATCCTGTTTCCAGACATCCACTGAAGCAGTATTTTGAAATGTTTGATGAGATATGGTGTAGCTTCTCTGGTGTGATATACCATCTGTATATTACTTTGTAAGATCTTTCCATATCTGTGACATAGATTGAGGATCTTTTTTGCTTCTGACCATATATCGGACCATTGTTGCTCAGTTAAAGGGGTTTCCAGATCTTTATTCCAGGATTGAATGTATTTTTCTTGGTAAGTGTCTTTTTGTGTATCTGTTTGCTCTGACAATATTTTGAAGAGTGTCGAGATCAGCTTTATTGGTGAGAGAGATGCTTTTATTTCATTGATAAGTTCTGTATAAATGATCTCTTTGACTTGGGTGGTTTGTTGTTGGTAATAGCTCTTCAGTTGAAGATATTGGAAAGCTGAGTGGGATGGTAGGTTTAGCTTCTGTCGTAGTTGGTTCGATTGTATGAAGGAGCCTTTTTCGTCCAGTAGTTGATTGATTTGCCATATTCCTTTAGAGATCCATGATTTGTAGAATGCTGGTGACAATTTTGGTGGAAAATTTTTCTTGATGAAAATTAGGTGTAGGGGGGGTTCGTAGGGTTGGAAGTTTTTGTTGTTTAATAGTCCTGTCCCAAATCATAAAGGTTTGTAAGGCTGAGGGTAGTAACATTTTTGGTAGGGCTCATTTTTGTGGATGTAAGCATATGCATATATGCCATGGGGAATTTTAAAAGTATGAGTTCAAAATTTGAGACCAGTATTTTCAACTTTGAGTTTTGGTAGCTTGCTGAAGTGTTAGTTGAGTTTTGTAAGTTTGGTAGGCTGAGTCCTCCTTTATCTTTAGATTTAGTTAAAATTCTGAAGTTTACTCTAGCTTTGCGGTATGACCAGACGAAGGCTCCTAAGTCTTTAAGAGTTTGGAGTATTTTGGGAGGTATGGCTAGCGGTAATGAACGGAAGAGGTATAGCAATCGTGGTAGGATGTTCATTTTAATTAAATGTATCCTCCCCAGCCAGCAAATATTGTATGAATTCCATTTTAGAAGCTCTTGTTTTATAGTTTGTAGCAGAGGATTGTAATTTTCCTTATATAAGAAGTGGTAAGTAGGTGTTAACTTGACTCCTAGGTATTCTATATATTTAGTTTTCCATTGTAAATTAAAGTAGGGTTTAAGATGTGTGATTGTTGTGCTGTTTATTAAGATTGGTAATGCTTGGGATTTATCGGTATTCATTGTGAATCCAGAGATTTGTCTGAAGTTCTCCAAGATTGTGAGAATGTTAGGTAAGGATGTTGTTGATGAGGTTACTAATAATAGTATGTCATCTGCAAAAAGGGATATCTTATGTGTTTGTTTATTTCTATTCCTTGTATCTTTGGAGAGTTTCGTATGTGTTCTGCTAGGGGTTCTACCATTAGGGCAAATAGTAGTGAGGATAAGGGGCACCCCTGTCTTGTGCCTCCCTTGATTGGGAATGCTTTTGAGGTTTGGACCAGTATTGTGACGTATGCTTGTGGGGAAATGTATAATTTTTTTAGTGCAGTAAGGAAGGGTTGTGGGAAGGCATATTTTTCGAATATTGTAAACATGTATGACCAGTCGACCATATCAAAGGCCTTTTGGGCATCTAATGATAGTATTAAAAATGGTTTACTATGAATGTTTGCATGTGAGATGAGATCTATGGCTCTACGAATATTGTCTGTTTGTATGTGTGATATAAATCCTGATTGGTCGGTGTTAATTATAGTTGGAAGGTGTATTTGGCGGTTAGCTAAAAGTTTTGTGATTAAAGATATTGGCCTATAATTGGTGTGTATTGTTAGATCTTTTCCTTCTTTTGGCATTAAAGTGATTGCTGCGGTGTTCATGTGGGTCGTGGGGTGGGATTGGTTGTAAAATTCATCATATAGTTCTGTAAGATGATCTAATAGTTATGGTGTGAATGTTTTGTAATATCTATAGGGTAGTCCATCTGGTCCCGGAGAAGATTTGAGTTTCATATTTTTGATAGTGAGGGTTATTTCTTGTGAGGAAATAGGTCTGCTTAATTCTTGTTGTCCGTGGTTTTTGGAGAGGAGTAGAGCTTAGGAATTCATTTATATGTGGTATAGATGCTTTAGGAGCTTTATCATTGTTATAGAGATTCTGGTAAAAGTTTTGAAATATGTCCATTATTTTTTTGGCATTTGTATCGTTCGGGCCTTAATCAGGGTAATTGGTTTATGTGTGGATCTTGTGTGTAGTTTTCTAGCTAATAGGGTATGTGGTCTGTTTGCATATTGATAGAATATTGCCTTGTTTTTTTCATATACATGGCTGCTTATTCAGCAAGCACTTCGTTGAGATTGGTTCTTGCTATTTGTAGTTTTGTATATGTGTCGCTTGTTGGAATTTTTGTGTCGTAGTGTTATGTTGTGTAGTTCTGCCATTTTTTCAATGTGAGGTTGTTTAAGATTGTTGAGTTTGCTAGCATAGGATATAAAGACTCCTTGTATAACGGCTTTATGGGCATTCCATACCATGGGAAGATTAGGGTCTGGTGTTTTATTTTTTTTGAAATAGTTGATTAACCCTTTCCCTGCCACAGATCGTATATTCACGATCTGTGCAGTGTATGCCCAAACTGCCACAGATCGTGAATATACGATCTGTGGCTGTACCTAAAAAAAAAAAAAAAAACGCTGCTAGGGGTGATCGGGGGGCAGTATTCAAGTGCCCCCCTAGCCCCCTCGATCCCCCCTCGGTTTCGTCCAAATCCGAGGGGGGGATCGGGAGATATCCTACCTTAAAGCCGTGACCGCATAGGAGCTGCGGGTCCCACGTGGAGTTGAAGGGGGAAGCTGCATGGGAGACCCCGGTGACATCACGGAACTTCCTCCTTCACCGGGGTCTTCCCATATGGAAGTATTATGCTGCCCCTGGTGGTCCAGTGGAGGTACTGCAGTCTGATCTCTATTCGGGTCATTCTGCAGTACCTGTATAGCACAAGCTGTCATGCTGACAGCTGTGCTATACATTTTGTGAATGGAACTCAAAGTTCCATTCACAAATAGGATTTTTTCTAAGTCTTTGCTACTTAGCGAAGACTTAGAAAAAAAATGGGGAAAGAGATCAAAATTTGGTGATCACTTCTGTTCACCAAATTATTGATCTTTGCCAATGAATGAAAAATCACTTCCTGGAAAATGATTTCCGGGAAGTGATTTTTCCGATCGGATTTCGAATTAGAAAATGGGCATTTATGCCCATATTCCAAGTTCGGTATCATTCCCTAAGATGATTTGATGATCATCTTTGGGAATGATCCCCAAAAAAAAGGGGAAATGCACACAAAAAAAATCTTAAAGTGATACACACACCTTTTTTTTTTTACCCTAACACTATAAATTAGCAAAACTTTGTCTTCTCCAGCTTCCCAATGTCCCCGGTGATATCGGTAAACTAAACCCGGATCATTTATTTTGGATTTCAAGGGAAACTAAGCCTTTTTAGTAGGAAATTTTGTAGAGGTACCAAAAAAAGACCGTATTGATTTTTTAGGATCAGTAAAGTGTGCAAAAACTTGTGTGACTCTCCGTACTAACGGGTTTTTCCACTAAAAGGGGGAGTGGGTATAGGGTAGGGGGGTGGGTTGTGGCGTTTTTTAATTTTTTCTTGTAATTGCAATTACGCATGGATCCCATTTGAGCTAGTTGGTGGCCCCGTCTCCGTTTGCACCCACCCTTATGGCATACCGTTTGATTCAGGACATGTGGGAGATTGCCATTTAGTGGGTTTTTTTTACTTGCCAAGTGGGTTTAGGTAGGATTTCAACCATTGAGTCCTCTTATTTTATTTTTTCACAAAATCTCCTAAAAGCACGGAGTTCTATGAATAACAGCGTCTGGCATTCTTCACGTATATACGAAAGCATGATACCATCACGTAGCTGAAGGTGTGTAGCTTCCAAAAATATATAGTTTGTGGGGGGTATTGCAAAATTGATTAGGCTGTTCAAATTACAGAACACTTTGATTTTTTTCTTGTAATTACACTTGTGCATATGTCCAATTTGAGCTAGTTGGTGGCCACGTCTCTGTGTGCACCCACACATATGGCATACCGTTTGATGCAGGATATGTGGGAGATTGACATTTAGTGGGTTTTTTTGCTTGTCAAGTGGGTTTAGGTAGGATTTCAACCCTTGAATCATCTTATTTTATTTTTCACAAAACGGAGTTCTTTGGATCACTGGGTCTGGAATTCTTCATGTATGCATGAAAGCATGGCACCATAACGTAGCTGAAGGTGTGTAGATTCCAAAAATATATAGTTTGTGGGGGGAATTTCCATGTTTCAGGACTGTTTCCTTAGAAAAAGTGTAGGCTGTTCAAATTACAGAGCACTTTGATTTTTTCTTGTAATTGCATTTGTGTATGCGTCCCATTTGAGCTAGTTGGTGGCCACGTCGCTCTGTGCACCCACACATATGGCATACCGTTTGATGCAGGATACGTGGGAGATTGACATTTAGTGGGTTTTTTTGCTTGTCAAGTTGGTTTAGGTAGGATTTCAATCCTTGAATCATCTTATTTTATTTTTCACAAAACCTCCTAAAAACACAGAGTTCTTTGGATCACTGGGTCTGGAATTCTTTATGTATGTATGAAAGCATGGCACCGTAACATAGCTGAAGGTGTGTAGATTCCAAAAATATATAGTTTGTGGGGGGAATTTCCATGTTTCGGGACTGTTTCCTTAGAAAAAGGGTAGGCTGTTCAAATTACAGAGCACTTTGATTTTTTCTTGTAATTGCATTTGTGTATGCGTCCCATTTGAGCTAGTTGGTGGCCATGTCTCTGTGTGCATCCACGCATATAGCATACCGTTTGATTCAGAACATGTGGGAGATTGACATTAAGTGGGTTTTTTTGCTTGTCAAGTGGGTTTAGGTAGGATTTCAACCCTTGAATCATCTTACTTTATTTTTCACAAAACCTCCTAAAAACACAGAGTTCTTTGGATTACTGGGTCTGGAATTCTTCATGTATGTATGAAAGCATGGCACCGTAACGTAGCTGAAGGTGTGTAAATTCCAAGAATATATAGTTTTGGGGGGTATTTCTAATATAGAGGGGTGTTTAGTCTGACAAATCTGAAAAGTTGCTGTAATTGGGCCATTGTTCATTGGCTCACTTTGTGGCTAGTTGATTCCACGTTTGCGTGTGTAAGCATACATAGGGCATACCGTTTGATTCAGGACATTTAGGAAATTGATATTTGGTAACTTTTTTTTACATTACTTGGGATTTTGGCATGATTTCTACCTTTGAGAGTGTTTTTATTCAACTTTTTTAGAAAATCTGCTAAAACTGCAAACTTCTATGAAGACCTGCGCCCACACCATTGATGGTACGAATGAACAAACTACAGAATTTCGTAGATAAAAGGTGTGTGGATTCGAGAAATATATGGTTTGTGGGGGTTGTTTTGTGGGGAAAAATTGCAGACTGTTCAAATTCAGATTTGACTGAATATTTTTGCTGTTTCTGAGCCATTGTGCATTGTTTCACTTTGTGTCTTTTGGCTTCCACGTCCACGTGTGTAACCACACATATGGCATACCGTTTGATTCAGGACATTTGGGATATTGATATTTAGTAGCTTTTTTTTACATTCCATGGGGTTTTGGCATGATTTCTACCTTTTGAAGTTGTTTTTTGTTCATTTTTTCAGACAAATGCGAATTTCTACGAAGAACTGCGCCCACACCATTGATGGTATGAATGAACAAACTACAGCGTTACGTAGCTGAAGGTATGTAGATTCTGAGAATATATAGTTTTGCGGGGGTATTTCCAAGTTAGAGGGGTGTTCAGTTTGAAAAATCTGGGAAAATGCTGTTATTGGCTCACTGCGCATTGTTTTACATTTTGACTAGTCGCTTCCACGTCCGTGTGTGTAACCACAGACTGTCCAAATTCGGAGTTGGCTAAATATTTTCGCTGTTTCTCAACCATCATGCATTGTCTCACATCGTGGCTTTTCGCTTCCACGTCCACATGTGTAACCACACATATGGCATACCGTTTGATTCAGGACATTTGGGAGATTGATATTTAGTAACTTTGTTTTACATTCCGTCAGGTTTTGGCATGATTTCTACCTTTTCAAGTTGTTTTTTGTTCATTTTTTCAGAAAAGTGCGGACTTCTACGAAGAACTGCGCCCACACCATTGATGGTATGAATGAACGAACTACAGTGCTACATAGATGAAGGTGTGTAGATTTCAGGAATATATAGTTTGTGGGGGTTATTTCTGGGTTATCAGGGTGTTTTGTGGAAAAAACTGCAGACTATCCAAATTCGGAGTTGGCTAAATATTTTCGCTGTTTCTGAGCCAACGTGCATTGTCTCACTTTGTGGCTTTTCGCTTCAACGTCTGAGTGTGTAACCACACATATGGCATACCGTTTGATTCAGGACATTTGGGAGATTAATATTTAGTAACTTTTTTTTAGATTCCATGAGGTTTTGGCATGATTTCTACCTTTTGAAGTTGTTTTTTGGTCCTTTTTTTTAGACAAATGCGAACTTCTACGAAGAACTGCCCCCACACCATTGATGGTATGAATGAACAAACTACAGTGTTACATAGCTGAAGGTGTGTAGATTTTAGGAATATATAGTTTGTGGGGGTTATTTCTAAGTTACGGGGGTGTTTTGTGGAAAAAACTGCAGACTGTCCAAATTCGGAGTTGGCTAAATATTTTCGCCGTTTCTGAGCCATCATGCATTGTCTCACTTTGTGGCTTTTCGCTTCCACGTCTGCGTGTGTAACGACACATATAGCATATTGTTTGATTCAGGACATTTGGGAGATTGATATTTAGTAACTTTTTTTTAGATTCCAAGAGGTTTTGGCATGATTTTTACCTTTTTGAATGTTGTTTGATGTTAATTTTTTTTGAATATCTGGTAAAAGTGCAAACCTCTACGAAGAACTGCGCCCACACCATTGATGGTATGAATGAAAAAACTACAGCGTTACATAGCTAAAGGTGTGCAGATTTCAGGAATATATAGTTTGTGGGGGGTATTTTTGAGTTGGGGGGTGTTTTTTGTGGAAAAACTTCAGACTGTTCAAATACAAAACTGGCTAATTTTTTTTTGCTGCTACTGACATTTGGCACTGGTCACGCTCTGGGTTAGTTGGTAGCCATGTCTCTGGGTACACCCATGAATGTGGCATACCGTTTTATTCGGGAGGGGTTAGGCTTTCATATTTGAGATGCGTTTGAACTTTCCTCCACAGTTTTTAGCTGAAATTCGCATTTGATTTTGTCTCTGATTTTACAGTTGAGGAAAAAAAGGAAAATGTGAGAAAGTAACTTACAATTTGACGAAGAGCTGCGTCCGGGTATCTGCATTTTGATCGAAACTAACCTCACTCGTAAAATCCTGCGAGTGTGTAGTTTCTAAAAATATCTCACTTGTGGGGATATTTTAGTTAATTTGGAAGATATTCTATGTTAACTGTCAGTAGTGGTTATACATTTTAATTTGGTGTAATATTCTTGAAGGTGCAGTTTTAGTTTGGGGGGGTCTCCTGTACAGGAAAAGTCGGGTACCTACATATATCTGGTATTGTTGTACTCGGGAGTATCAGAGCTTTTAGAAACAGTAAGATTTTTGTGTGTAACCTTAAGATAACTCGAAGGGGCGAGGGTCGGGGGTATATGATTAAATTAGGCCTTTGTAATTTATTAAGAAAAGCGGTGTTAGGCTTTGTTAACACTATAAAGTGCTGTAAAACGATGACAACGCTTATGCATTGTGCGCGGTTTTGCATGTTTTCTATGTGTTACTGTGCATTTTTCTTTGCACATAAGACATTTCTTTTACAAGCTATTAATGTTGGAAACACTGCACCACAGTGTAGTAAGCTTTATTGTGCTTTTTCTCCACAGACCCACTGACTCATATTGGTGTCCATTCGATGTTACATAGATTTGACATTCAATCCAACATGAAAATCGAAACGAGTGTAACTTCAACCAGAGCATTGGTTTTACCTTCCAATGTTCCTACATTCTGGCTGGATCATGATCAGAATAACAACCGTAAAACAATCAGGTCATTTTTAGGACTGCCCAAATAAATACTATCTGTGTGGGGTTCTGTTCTAAGGTTAGTTCTCTTTAATCCTAAATTTTGAGTAATATACTACAAATGGCAATCTTGATTGTATGAACTGGGCATGGGCTGTTTAGCCACCCACAACAAGCATCCATTGTAAGAAGCTATTAATCACAAGGTTACCTTGGTTAAATCACTTCTCTAAACTGGGCAACATTGAAATGAGCAGTGCAAGAAACAATTAGGGTTGACGATTCCTATTTTAAGAGTTTGTGCTCCTGATTTAGTCACATTTTGGATTATGTGTGCTCTGATGAAATTTTAGTTTTTGTTTTCATGAAAGGTTTTTCCACATTCTATACATGCATAACGGTTTTGTCTGTATGAATTCTTTTATGTCTATGGAGATTGAACTTTGTGAAAATAATTTACCACAATCACTGCATTTGAAAGGTTTTTCCCCCAGTGTGGGTTCTTTTATGGCTTGCATATGCAGACCGGTCAGCAAATTTTTTGCCACATTCAAAGCATGAAAATGGTTTCTCTCCTGTATGAATTCTTGATGAGAACAAGTGTTGAACGTTGACTAAAACTTTTCCCACATTCGATACAGCTAATGGTTTCTCTCCTTATGTATTCGTGATGAATTAGCAGTGTTTGAATTATCAGAAAACCGTTTCCCACAATCAGCACATGGAAATGGTTTCTTATCTCTTGAGTTCTCTGATGCTAACAAACAGTTCTTTATCATAAAAGTTTCTTGCACTCCATGCACTGAAAAGGTTTCCTGTCTTTGTGGGTTTTTCATGTATAAGAAGTAGCTGATGTTGAACAAATCTTTCCCACATGTAAAACACGCATATAATTTTTCCTTTGTGACTTTTTTCATGTAATACACTACAGAGGCTGAATAAACATTTTCCACATTCACACATGAAAAGGTTTTCTGGGTTGAGACAGTGATGCTCTTTACTATTTCTGTGATGTTAAACCATTTACACACAGACGGCAAATTCTATTCTTTACAACACATGTATGAACCATGATTATGATGTGAAACATACTCAGAATTCTTCTTTTCCTGTTGAAATTTCTTATAGGCCGTCTTGTTTATTTTTTGCAAGAACTTCTTACCACATTTATTGCATTCATGTGTAACAAAGTCAACTTTGTTTGGGGAAAAATTATTAAATGTTGTAGTTCTAAACACCATACTTCTTCTACTGCCCTTTAAACCATATTGCCATTAACTTGGTTTTCTTTAAAAAAAAAAATGTTTCTGTTTGCCCAGGTATTTGCAGACAGAGACCGCAAAGGTATTGTTTGGTTCAATGTTATATATATAATCAGCTCTTTGGTTTTTATATAGACAATCTCCATGTTGCTTTTCGTGTGTTTGAGTTTGCTAGAAAAGAAAAAAAATCAGATCCTATTTTAGTGTAGCAGACCTTTCTCTTCTGTTTTTCCTATTAGTTGGTTTCCTCATTGGTATGTCCTTATTTTCAAGGAGTCTTGTACTTTTGTAATTGTGTCAAACTGACCCGCTGCCTTCTTGGACGTTACACATACATGCTATTTTCCTTGATATGGGATAAGATATTTTTTAGGCTTATCATTGCCTGTATTTGTTGTGCCACAGTCACATTCTTCTCACTTTTTTTTAAACATCTACCGTTATGATGTTATCTAAACCTTCTTTGTATAAGATTCCTTATACCCAATGCTTTTTGTACTTTCACATTATTTAGACTACTGTAGTTTTTGCTGAACAATGTATGGTTTTTCAGGGCCAATGAGACAGGCTTTTCTTTAGGGGATGATGGGTGTTTCTCTGTCAAATTTAATAGGGCATCTTTATTACCCACAGTATAATAAATAATTACAAGCACATCAGAATTCATTTTCTCATTCTACTTTAAAATGTAATAGACTGGGTTTCTGCAAGACTTTTCCTTACACAGCAATGACTTCTACTATTGTGAATTCCTTCTTTTCTTTCATCATTATGGTCCAATCTTTCATACTGCTTGTGGAACACATTGACATTTGGTGGATTGCAATTTTTTGCCTCTTTTTTTTCTCTGCTTTGAATGTCCAGTTATTTCTCTTTAAGTAATTGGCATAACAGCCTCCCCACATTTTAAACTCAATGCAAATTTGCTCTGATCCAGCAGGACTTGTTACATTCCAAAACCCCATTTTGTTGCCTTAGCGTTTCTTTCATGTTGTTATACAGTAGAGATAATGTACTGCATCGGGCTCCTAACTGCTGATCTACATGTACCAGAAAATGCTCTTTTTTTGACAAATCTATATATTTCATTGAATAATGTTCCAAAGCCTGTCTCCTTCCTGGAATATGTGCAGGATGCTTGTGATTTTAGTGCAGCATCTGATTCTTTGACCTTTGCGATTGGTTTAATGAATATAAATTATCCTTGCTGCACTATCATCGCTTACACTGTGAGAATCACCACATATCCCTTTAGCTCTATTGAACAGAATATGACCTAGCTTTACAGGCCTACTTTTTTCTTTCCCTTTATCTTGACCAAACAACATGATCTTACTTTTTCTAAATGACATTTTCATTAGTTTTCTTTATTACCACTGTGAAATTCTGTTCTTTGTTTTTGGTCCACATTAATTAGACTACTCTTTTCAGATGTTTATTTAGATTTGTAAATAACAGTTTCCTTTTTGGATGCTCAGTTTCTAAATGTACACAGGTTTTCTTACATTGCAAACTTCCTTTGTTTGTACTGAATGCTTGTAGTGCAGAATCAAAATGTAAAATATTCCTATTTGAAATTTTTGTATTTCTTGCTTTTCTCAATACTATTAAGCATCAGGTTTGCTCATTAGTGCAGCTTCCATTATATGCACTGTGTCATACTAAGGCACTTGGTTCTATTCTCATGGCATTTGTTGGGTATGTTTTTAAATAAATACTTTTGCCAGTTTGCTTTGTGCTGGTTGTTGGTGAATTATATTGCATTGTTGAACTCCCACAGTCTGAAAGGCAGGACTTGTCAATCATCTCAATATCTATACACTTCAACTGCTTGCCTAATGAATTAGGATTCCCTTATTTTCCTTTGACACACTTCCACAAATGCTTATTGTTTTAAAAGAACTAACTCCATTGTTATAACTTGCTTTGGGTTTTGAAATAAACATCTATATTTGTGTCTGATGGACATTTGAAAAGGCAAGCAGGCTGTACTGTTTTGTTACACAAAACATGTTTATCTAGCTTTGCTTTAGTAGTCTCAGATCTGGTCTTTCTGGCGATTTCTTTCTTGAAAGTGGCAATTCATTAATGAGGGTAGAAGGCGAGGATTATCATTTTTATCACAAGTTGAATCTGTGTAATAAAAAATACATGTTTAAGACTGGTAAAAGTTATTTAAAATAAAAAAAAAAAAAAATGTAAAAAGTGTTATCCAAACAAAGAGAATTTTGGCGGCTGCGAGTGGAGCGGCGGGGGTAAGGTAAGTTCCAGGTCCCCCGAGCGTAATATTATTCACATGGAGGTGAGAATAAGCATTCTCACCTCCCTGTGAATAATAAACGAATGGCAAATAGTTTTTTTGGGGTTTAGGGGAGATTACAGTCCCTTTAACTTTCCTTCGCGCTCCTGTCCTTTAAGTCTTTACGACTTTGAGAGGTAGAGCGGACCAGAGCAGCAAAGACAGTTTAGGTAAGTAGCTCATTATCTAAAGATTTAGGTGCTCACCCTGGATACTATTTAGTGTTTGAAGACCATATTTATTCTTCAATGGGAAATAAACTTAAAGGGTATCTCCACTGATAAAATAACATTGCTTGCAATAATGTTAATGAAGTAAACACCTACCCCGAGTTCAGCCTCCTCTGTGTAATCCATCCAATGCTATCAAGCTTCAGATGCCTGTAAGCTAAACACTCTGATCCCTCTAAATCCGTGCACGCCGCTATGGTACCCTCCCGACGCCGTGCACCATGCAAGCATGCGTGTGAAGACACTTCCGTATCCGGGAAGAATTGAACTTGTCTTTAATCCATCAGCCATGGAAGATTTGACATGTTCCCATGGCAACTAGCACAGTAACGTCACTAGCTCGTGCGCAAAGTCATCGTGCAACAGCATGTATCATGAATGAGTAATCGTAAGCTATCGTACCGCTCTACCGCAGCGATGAACAAACAGCAGCATCGTTTTTACCTGGGAGCAGAGGCAAGCTGATATATGTTACAGATTCTGTTTGCATACGGAGCAGCAGCCAGTGGGGGCGGAGACTCAAAGTTCAGCTCTAAACACACTGAACTGACAAAAGAAGGAGAGAACTTGCTCCAACTTTACTTCACTGCCTCCTGCAATAGGTTGTATGTAGCCAAGATACAGTGTGAAGATTAGTTAGTGATTGGTCTTGCTGGCTATAAGAAAAGTTAAACAGCCCAGCACTATGCACTGAACAGAATTGCTGTCTCAAGCAGGTATAAAGGGAGAAGGGGTGGTGGTGGAAACTGACAAACTGATAATGACAGAAACTAAGTAGTTAAACTGGGGTAGGAAAACAGCCAACACTGAATCTCTACTCCAGAGGACCCAATGAAGCTGTATACAGGGATTATATACAGGAGGGATTATATCAGGAGGGATTATATACAGGGATCATTTACAGGAGGGATCATATACAGGGATTATATACAGGAGGATCATATACAGAGGATCATTTCAGGGATTTATACAGGGGGGATCATTTACAGGGATCATTACAGGAGGGATCATATACGGAGGATCATTTACAGGGATTATATACAGGAGGGATCATTTACAGGGATTATATACAGGGATCATTTACAGGAGGATCATATACGGAGGGATCATTTACAGGGATGATATACAGGAGGGATCAATACAGGGATTATATACAGGAGGATCATATACAGGAGGGACCATATACAGGAGGGATCATATATAGGGATTATATACAGGAGGATCATTTACAGGGATTATATACAGGGATCATTTACAGGAGGGATCATATACAGGGATCATTTACAGAGGGATCATATACAGGGATCATTTACAGGAGGGATCATATACAGGGATCATTTACGGAGGGATCATTACGATCATAGCAGGGATCTATACAGGGAACATTACAGGAGGGATCATATACAGGGATCATTTACAGGAGGGATCATATACAGGAGGGATCATTTACAGGGATATAATACAGGAGGGATCATATACAGGGATCATATACAGGAGGGATCATATACAGGGATCATATACAGGACAGATCATATACAGGGATCATATACAGGGATTATATACAGGAGGGATCATATACAGGAGGGATCATATATAGGGATTATATACAGGAGGGATCATATACAGGGATTATATACAGGAGGATCATTTACGGGATTATATACAGGGATGATTTACAGGGATCATTTACAGGAGGATCATATACAGGGATCATTTCGGAGGGATCATTTACAGGAGGGATCATATACAGGGATTATATACAGGGATTATATACAGGGATCATTTACAGGAGGGATCATTTACAGGAAGGATCATTTACAGGGATGATTTTCAGGAAGGATCATATAAAAATACACCTTCTGTCTCACTCCCGGTAAGCACTGCAATACAGTTTGTGAAACTCCCAGCATCCCGTAAAATAAACCTTCTGTCTCACTCCATCAAGCACTGCAATAACAGCTGGTGAAACTCCCAGCATCCCTGTAAAATCACCTTCTGTCTCACTCCCATCAAGCACTGCAATACAGCTTGTGAAACTCCAGCATCCCCTGTAAAATAAACCTTCTGTCTCACTCCCATCAAGCACTGCAAACAGCTGGTGAAACTCCCAGCATCCCTGTAAATACACCTTCTGTCTCACTCCCATCAAGCACTGCAATACAGCTGGTGAAACTCCCAGCATCCCCTGTAAATAAACCTTCTGTCTCACTCCCATCAAGCACTGCAATACAGCTTGTGAAACTCCCAGCATCCCCAGTAAAAAAACCTTCTGTCTCACTCCCATCAAGCACTGCAATACAGCTGGGAACTCCCAGCATCCCTGTAAATACACCTTCTGTCTCACTCCCATCAAGCACTGCAATACAGCTTGTGAAATTCCCAGCATCCCCTCTGAAATCTTACACCTATCTTCCCCCCCCCCCATATGTTTTTTTAATAAACCTATTAACTTTAGACTTTATAAATATATATTCATCAATTGAAAAACACACAAGTCCCCCCAGCCTTCTTACAGAAGTGTGGCACTTCTTTGTGCGCACTATGCACAGTGAATAGATCATGCAGAGACAGGGAGGAAATGCTTTGTTTACATCAGGCATCACTGGGGTCAAGTTTATCGCTTCTCAGCCTTTTGGCTAAGATCAAGTGTAGTATCTGTTCTTATCAGTTGGAACGGGGGATACCTCTAAGCCGGGGAGGCGACCCCCTAGTACAGCTGTGAGAATGGGTCGCACGCTACACAATATTTGATCGAAGCCTAAAGCTGAAAGCGTCACTTCCCTGTCTTTTGGAATAAGACTGTGTGAAGCATCCAATCCTGGCCAGTGCATGGTTGAGAGGGGGGGTCTCAGCACCCTCCAAGCTCCCGCCTGGTACTGAGATGATGCGGAGCCTGGTCGAAGCCTTGAGGCATGGGGGGTGTGAAGCTCGGGCTTCCCTCCAGCACTGCTGTGCACTGGAGCAGTGTTCATAGCACTCCATTCACTTTCCTGCCATAGCCTCGGCTATGGCGGAAAATTTTTTATACCTCGGGCCGAAGGCCAGGGCCTATTATTGGCTGCACTTTTATTAAATTCACCCCCTCCCTTATTTATTGACACTAGCACTTAGAAACACGTAGCACTTATTTTGTGTTTTTTGTTTAGTTTGTTTCACGTACGTGGCGGGATTGCCTGGGTCCTTTTAAGGACCTTCAGGTTTTTCCCATGTGAACCCCCCCTGGAAGCTTCCTGGTGGCAGCTGGGAGCGGAAAGGGAGGGCAAGTATGGTGGTTCCTGACGCTACCGCTGATGGGACCAATGTAGCCTCCTCCCAGCCTACGGCTTAACAGCTATGGGCATAAGGGGGAGGCAGATGGATCCCGATCCCACTTGCACGTTTGTTGCACTGTGGTGACGATCCAGAAAGCACATAACCCCGGGCTTTCAATAAAGTAAAATCACTGGGGTCAAGTGGGTTGTGCGAGAAATCATGTAAATGCATGTGATATGCACATTGACTGACAGCCTGCCCAGCACAGCAGCAGAAACAAGCAGAACTTCCCTGGCTGCTGCAAAGGAACAGAGGAGTTTTTGAGATAATAAAGGTAGGAGGGGGTTGGGGGAAGATGTCTATATAGATAGATAAAAAAAAAAAAAAAAAAACGTTTTTAACATCAGTGGAGATACCCTTTAATATCCAAAAATAAAAATTGAATCTGTATGTGTGTCACAAAGAGCCTTTTGTAATTTGAGACAGATACAAAACAAGAGAAGCTCTAAACTGACCTGAATCATAACCCTGAGTAAAAAAAAAAAGAGAGACATTATACAACTAAAATACTATAAAATACACTGGAGTTTCTGCCACAAGTACAGTTGTAAAGGAGGTTATAAAATGAACTTTATTTGGTACATCCCTTTCACTTACCATAAAACGGTTTTCCATCAGATTCCCAGACACGATTTACCCAGGCTCACCTTTTTAATGCTTGTATTAATTCTGGTTGACCTAATATTAGAACAAAATACTGTGTTAAACCATAGTTTGCATTATAAAAAAAGAACAATCATTCTTGTACAAGTCATTTTGAATTGAGAAAGCCAGTCGGATGACTAGCGAAACGCTTTCAAGAACTAAACTTCAAGTCCAGTTGATCTAATTAATACAACGATATACCATGAACTGGATGAATGAGAACCTTCACAAACAAAAAACATCATACGTACAAAAATCAGATGATTAAATATTTATGTATTTATATTATTGTCCCCCTTGTATGACTTTCTTGATTTTGTTATTCTACACTGCTGCGTCCCAAGTGGCGCTATATCAATAAACTATACATACATACCTAATTAAAAATGAAAACCAGAGTTTCTACAGCAGTGACTTTTCCTGGAAATTTAAAAAAACTATAATTTCTGATTTTCTCTCATGGCAAAGTTAACCAAATGTGTTTGTCCTTTCCAACCCATGGACAGGAAACAGTTAAAGGATAATTAAACTCACCTCACCCCCTACGTACACTTCCTCCATGGCAGCATAGTACCCAGGGTGAGGACCTAAAATCGCTAAGTCCTAACCTGGGTACTTCCCTAACTCCTGCACTGCTTACTGAAAATTTGCTTCGGCAATCACTCCATTACTCCGCTCTTCCAGCTTCAGTGACAGATCGCGATTGCAGCCAATAGGAAGACACGCTCTGCAAGGAGGCTGCAATTGGCTGCACCGTGACGGTCAATGACAGTGGAAGAGAGGAGACCGAGCAGATCACCGAAGCAGATTTTCAGGAAGTAGTGCAGGAGTTAGGGAATGTACCCACGGTAAGGACTTAGTGATTTAAGGTCCTCACCCTGGATACTATGCTGCAATTGTTCAGGGAAAAGGTGAGTATAATTGTCCTTTAATTATAAACACTTCCCCACCTTCCAGTGGCAGCGCTACACCGGGGCACGTGCCCCAGTTCACAGAGGCAGTGCCCCCCAAAGTGCCCCCCTTCCAAGAATCCAAACAGCACCGCTTTTCCTGGTGACTGCGCTGTTTGGGTCATGCGTTGTTCTTGCCGGGGCAGTGTAAGATCTAAATAAAGTTTTTTTTAAAAAACTTTAAAGGGTATGTCTATTCACCAAAATCAAAAAAATTTTTTTTTCATTATAAGGTAGTACCCATCCCAGAAGCCTTTCCTCCTGCCTTTCTTTTGAAAAAATTCCATTCCCTACCTTTGCAGCAGTCTCTAGAAGTTCTATTCGTTTTTGGGGTGTGGCCTTAGCTGTGCTGGATAAGGAAGTGAGCTGATTACTAAATGAGGCTATTACCATGCGTTTTGGTCCCGCCCACTTGACCCGTGCTTTTATGTAAACAGATCCTCTCCTGCATTGTCGAACTGTAGTAAAACAGACAATGCTGGCAGAGACAAAGGAGAGAGTTCATACATAAAGTGTGCCATTTCTGTGGCTGGGGGAAGCAGGGAGAGTGTGTGTAGATTGACCCAAGATCTAAATATCCAATCCACCAGACGTAAGAGTTCATACATAGTCTGCCATTTCTGTGGCTGGGGAAAGTGTGTTGTGTGTGTGTGTGTGTGTGTTGTGTGCGTGCGTGCGTGTGTGTGTGGTGTGACGTAAGAGTTCATACATAAAGTCTGCCATTTCTGTGGCTGGGGAAGTGTGTGTGTGTGTGTGGTGTGTGGTGTGTGTGACGTAAGAGTTCATACATAAAGTCGCCATTTCTGTGGCTGGGGAAAGTGTGTGTGTGTGTGTGGTTGTGTGGTGTGTGTGACTAGAGTTCATACATAAGTCTGCCATTCTGTGCTGGGGAAAGTGTGTGTGTGTGTTGGGTGGTGGGTGTGTGACGTAAGAGTTCATACATAAATCTGCCATTTCTGTGGCTGGGAAAGTGTGTGTGTGTGTGTGTGTGTGTGTGACGTAAGAGTTCATACATAAAGTCTGCCCATTTTCTGTGGCTGGGGAAAGTGTGTGTGGTGTTGTGACGTAAGAGTTCATACATAAGTCTGCCATTTCTGTGGCTGGGAAAGTGTGTGTGGTGTGGTGACGTAAGAGTTCATACATAAAGTCTGCCATTTCTGTGGCTGGGGAAAGTGTGTGTGTGTGTGTGTGTGTGTGTGTGTGACGTAAGAGTTCATACATAAAGTCTGCCATTTCTGTGGCTGGGGAAAGTGTGTGTGTGTGTGTGTGTGTGTGACGTAAGAGTTCATACATAAAGTCTGCCATTTCTGTGGCTGGGGAAAGTGTGTGTGTGTGTGACGTAAGAGTTCATACATAAAGTCTGCCATTTCTGTGGCTGGGGAAAGTGTGTGTGTGTGTGTGTGTGTGTGTGACGTAAGAGTTCATACATAAAGTCTGCCATTTCTGTGGCTGGGGAAAGTGTGTGTGTGTGACGTAAGAGTTCATACATAAAGTCTGCCATTTCTGTGGCTGGGGAAAGTGTGTGTGTGTGACGTAAGAGTTCATACATAAAGTCTGCCATTTCTGTGGCTGGGGAAAGTGTGTGTGTGTGTGTGTGTGTGTGAGACGTAAGAGTTCATACATAAAGTCTGCCATTTCTGTGGCTGGGGAAGTGTGTGTGTGTGTGTGTGTGTGTGATGTAAGAGTTCATACATAAAGTCTGCCATTTCTGTGGCTGGGGAAAGTGTGTGGTGTGTTGTTTGTGTGTGACGTAAGAGTTCATACATAAAGTCTGCCATTTCTGTGGCTGGGGAAAGTGGTGTGTGTTGTGTTGTGTGTGACGTAAGAGTTCATACATAAAGTCTGCCATTTCTGTGGCTGGGGAAAGTGTGTGTGTGTGTGTGTGTGTGTGTGTGACGTAAGAGTTCATACATAAAGTCTGCCATTTCTGTGGCTGGGGAAAGTGTGTGTGTGTGACGTAAGAGTTCTACATAAAGTCTGCCATTTCGTGGCTGGGGAAAGTGTGTGTGTGTGTGTGTGTGTGTGACGTAAGAGTTCATACATAAAGTCTGCCATTTCTGTGGCTGGGGAAAGTGTTGTGTGTGTGACGTAAGAGTTCATACATAAAGTCTGCCATTTCTGTGGCTGGGGAAAGTGTGTGTGTGTGACGTAAGAGTTCATACATAAAGTCTGCCATTTCTGTGGCTGGGGAAAGTGTGTGTGTGTGACGTAAGAGTTCATACATAAAGTCTGCCATTTCTGTGGCTGGGGAAAGTGGTGTGTGTGTGACGTAAGAGTTCATACATAAAGTCTGCCATTTCTGTGGCTGGGGAAAGTGTGTGTGTGTGGTGACGTAAGAGTTCATACATAAAGTCTGCCATTTCTGTGGCTGGGGAAAGTGTGTGTGTGTGTGACGTAAGAGTTCATACATAAAGTCTGCCATTTCTGTGGCTGGGGAAAGTGTGTGTGTGTGTGACGTAAGAGTTCATACATAAAGTCTGCCATTTCTGTGGCTGGGGAAAGTGTGTGTGTGTGACGTAAGAGTTCATACATAAAGTCTGCCATTTCTGTGCTGGGGAAAGTGTGTGTGTGTGACGTAAGAGTTCATACATAAAGTCTGCCATTTCTGTGGCTGGGAAAGTGGTGTGTGTGACGTAAGAGTTCATACATAAAGTCTGCCATTTCTGTGGCTGGAAAGTGTGTGTGTGTGACGTAAGAGTTCATACATAAAGTCTGCCATTTCTGTGCTGGGGAAAGTGTGTGGTGTGTGTGTGTGTGTCTGTGTGTGTGTGTGTCTGTGTCTGTGTCTGTGTGTCTGTGTGTCTGTGTGTCTGTGGTCTGTGTCTGTGTCCAAGACCTAAAATCCATTCCGGAACGGGATGTTCCATTTTAATCCCTCAGCCGGCGGGCAGGGTCGACGAGTCCAACGCAGCATGGGTGGATCGCCACGTCGGATTGCCTGCTATTGGGAAGGCAGCAACATGAATATTCAATGTGCCAAGCGGATCTTACAGCACATACATCAGACAAACTAGGGCACACAGACAAAATCCATAAAAGGTATCATGCATATTTAAATGGGCTCTTTACTTTAGGCAATGTTAATTTTTCAGGTGGACATACCCTTTAATAAGATCTAACACTGTCTGGCCCAGCAATTCTCAACCGGGGTATGCAAGCCTGATGTCCACCGGGTCCGCAGAAAGTATGTCCTCTGGGGTCTGCAAGAAAATTTTGGTCCGGCCCAGCGGAACGTGGGCGTCTGACGTCACCACGCTCCTGCGTTTCCGCCGGCTGTAACCTGTGCTGCCTCGCTCTGCATGGGCTTTCACTCCTGGGTTTTTTGGGATTAGGCCAGCTGGCCAGGTATGTTTTATTTTATTTATGTGATGGGGGTGTTGTGTGCACCAGTATCAGGTGGGCAGGGAAATTGTCTGGAAGACCCAATATGTGAAGGGGGCATTGGGGTATGAAATAGCTGGGGGCATTAAAACTTTATTTAAATATGTTGGGGAGAGTGCTACACAATATGGATGGGGGGAGGGTGGTTGGAAAGCATGATATTTAGATATTTTGGTGGTTTGTGTATAATAATGTAATAACAGGTCTGCACTGATTGTAAATTTAGTTGTATTTAACCTTAACTCTGGCTGTTAATATTTGAATGTGTTTGGGTCTTTAAGTGATTGAAATTTAATTATAAGACTTAGGGGCTGGTGCATTAATTAGGTTCAAAATTTGCCCCAAGCTTATTTGTACAGTAGCAACCAATCAGTTATTTTTTTTTATTACACTTATATAATGCCTAATTTGGTTCAGGTTATTAGCATGAGGCAAACTTTGTACTTCTCATTGCATCAGGCTGTAATGAATAAAAATTAGTTGTATTTAAACTGCATACTGCAGACTGACATTACTGCAGACTGACATGCTGGATGTTTTTTAATAGGTATCCTGATTTTTCACTGATCTGATTTTTCACTGATCTGGAAAGTTGTTAATAAATGTTTAGGAACATATTTTAGTAGTAGTTATCTCTTATTTGGTGTGTTCTGTGCTTATATAGGATTTCTTTTCTTTGGGGGTCCCCGTGCCATTAACATTTTTTCAGGGGTCCTCAAGGGAAAAAAGTTTTATAAACACCAGTCAATCTGTGTATTTATCTTATTATCTATCTATATCTCTATCTCATATTAAGATATATCTGTCTATCTTATAATCTATCTATCTATCTGTCTATCATCTATCTATCATATCTGTCTTCTACTCTTATTATCTTCTGTCACTCCATATCTATCTTTATTATCTGCCTGCCTATCTATCGACAGATAATATGATTTATAGATAGGGAGATGATAGATAGATATCGTTCTATCTATCATATTATCTGTCATAGATAGGCAGGCAGATAATAAAGATAGATATGGAGATGATAGATAGATAGATTATAGATTACTATCTATCTCCATCTGTCTATCCATCTATCTCCATCTATGTATCTCCATATCTATCTATTTCAACTATCTTATCTGTCTACTGTCTCTTCTATCTATCTGTCTATCTATCATCTATCTATCTATCTATTTGTCATCTCCATATCTACTTTATTATCTGCCTGCCTATCTATCTGACAGATAATATGATTATATAGATAGGGAGATGATAGATAGATAGATAATCTTTCTATCTATCTACTATTATCTGTCAGATAGATAGGCAGAGCAGAATAATAAAGATAGATATGGAGATGATAGATAGATAGTGATAAGAAGATAGATTATCTATCTTCTCCATCTATGTATCTCCATATCTATCTATCTTTCAACTATCTTATCTGTCTATCTATCTATTGTCATCTCCATATCTATATTTATTATCTGCCTGCCTATCTATCTGACAGATATAGATTATATAGATAGGGAGATGATAGATAGATAATCTTTCTATCTATCTATCTATTATCTGTCAGATAGATAGGCAGGCAGATAATAAAATAGTGAGATGACAAACAGATAGATAGACAGATAAGATAGTTGAAAGATAGATAGATATGGAGATACATAGATGGAGATAGATGGAGATAGATAATAATCTATCTTTCTATCTCCATCTATGTATCTCCATATCTATCTATCTTTCAACTATCTTATCTGTCTATCTATCTATCTATCTATCTATCTATCTATCTATTTGTCATCTCCATATCTATCTTATTATCTGCCTGCCTATCTATCTGACAGATAATATGATAGATGGATAATAGATAGGGAGATGATAGAAGATAATCTATCTATCTCCATCTATCTATCTATCATATTATCTGTCAGATAGATAGGCAGGCAGATAATAAAGATAGATATGGAGATGATAGATAGATAGATGAGAAAGATAGATTATCTATCTCCATCTGTCTTCCATCTATCTCCATATCTATCTATCTTTTATCTATCTTATCTGTCTATCTATCTATTGTCATCTCTATATCTATCTTTATCATCTGCCTGCCTATCTATCTGACAGATAATTGATAGATAGAATAGATAGGGAGATGATAGAAAGAAATCTATCTATCTCATCATCTATCTATCATATTATCTGTCAGATAGATAGGCAGGCAGATAATAAAGATAGATATGGAGATGATATAGATGATGATAGAAAGATAGATTATCTATCTCCATCTGTCTATCCATCTATCTCCATCTATCTATTTTTATCTATCTTATCTGTCTAATAAAGATAGATATAGAGATGACAAATAGATAGATAGACAGATAAGATAGATAAAAGATAGATAGATATGGAGATAGATGGATAGACAGATGGAGATAGATAATCTATCTTTCTATCATCTATCTATCTATCATCTCCATTCTATCTTTTATTATCTGCCTGCCTATCTATCTGACAATAATTGATAGAAGATAGATGGAGATAGATAGATTACTTTCTATCATCTCCCATCTATTATCATCTATCATATTATCTGTCAGATAGATAGGCAGGCAGATGAAAAGATGATATGAGATGACAAATAGATAGCATGATAAATAGATAAAGATAGATATAATGGAGATAGATGGATAGACAGATGGAGATAGATAATCTATCTTTCTATCATCTATCTATCTATCATCTCCATATCTATCTTTATTATCTGCCTGCCTATCTATCTGACAGATAATATGATAGATAGATAGATGGAGATAGATAGATTACTTTCTATCATCTCCCTATCTATTATCCATCTATCATATTATCTGTCAGATAGATAGGCAGGCAGATAATAAAGATAGATATGGAGATGACAAATAGATAGATAGATAGATAGATAGATAGATAGATAACAGATAAGATAGTTGAAAGATAGATAGATATGGCGATAACATAGATGGAGATAGAAAGATAGATTATCTATCTACTCCATCTATCTCCATCTATGTTCTCCATATCTATCTATCTTTCAACTATCTTATCTGTCTATCTATCTGTTTGTCATCTCCATATCTATCTTTATTATCTGCCTGCCTATCTATCTGACAGATAATATGATAGATAGATAGAAAGATTATCTATCTATCATCTCCCTATCTATATAATCATATTATCTGTCAGATAGATAGGCAGGCAGATAATAAATATAGATATGGAGATGACAAATAGATAGATAGACAGATAAGATAGTTGAAAGATAGATAGATATGGAGATACATAGATGGAGATAGATAGATAATCTATCTTTCTATCATCTATCTATCTATCATCTCCATATCTATCTTTATTATCTGCCTGCCTATCTATCTGACAGATAATATGATAGATAGATAGAAAGATTATCTATCTATCTATCATCTCCCTATCTATATAATCATATTATCTGTCAGATAGATAGGCAGGCAGATAATAAGATAGAGTATGGAGATGACAAATAGATAGATAGATAGATGATAGATAGACAGATAGATAGATAGATAGACAGATAGACAGATAAGATAGTTGAAATTAGATAGATATGGAGATACATAGATGGAGATAATGATAGACAGATGGAGATAGATAGATAATCTATAATCTATCTATCTATCATCTCCATATCTATCTTTATTATCTGCCTGCCTATCTATCTGACAGATAATATGATAGATAGAACGATTATCTATCTATCATCTCCCTATCTATATTCATATTATCTGTCAGATAGATAGGCAGGCAGATATAAAGATAATATGGAGATGACAGATAGATAATAGATAGATGATAGACAGACAGATAGATAGAGCAGACTGTTCAAATACAAAACTGGCTAATTTTTTTTTGCTGCTACTGACATTTGGCACTGGTCACGCTCTGGGTTAGTTGGTAGCCATGTCTCTGGGTACACCCATGAATGTGGCATACCGTTTTATTCGGGAGGGGTTAGGCTTTCATATTTGAGATGCGTTTGAACTTTCCTCCACAGTTTTTAGCTGAAATTCGCATTTGATTTTGTCTCTGATTTTACAGTTGAGGAAAAAAAGGAAAATGTGAGAAAGTAACTTACAATTTGACGAAGAGCTGCGTCCGGGTATCTGCATTTTGATCGAAACTAACCTCACTCGTAAAATCCTGCGAGTGTGTAGTTTCTAAAAATATCTCACTTGTGGGGATATTTTAGTTAATTTGGAAGATATTCTATGTTAACTGTCAGTAGTGGTTATACATTTTAATTTGGTGTAATATTCTTGAAGGTGCAGTTTTAGTTTGGGGGGGTCTCCTGTACAGGAAAAGTCGGGTACCTACATATATCTGGTATTGTTGTACTCGGGAGTATCAGAGCTTTTAGAAACAGTAAGATTTTTGTGTGTAACCTTAAGATAACTATAAGTAAAAATGGGAAAAATCCATGAAAATTTGCAAATTTTTCATTTTTTTTTACATATTTTACCCATAATTCCAGTAAAATACCCAGAAAAGTTACAAAATTTTGTTACCATGTTAAAGTACACTTTGTGCTGAAAAAAACAATGTATAATATTCCTGATTTACTGCAAGGTTTCCTACTGTAAAATTAGTCTAAAGCGATTAAGGGCAAAATCCTTAAAATTCTTCTGGCAGTTAACGCAAAAAAAAAAGAAAATCTCCTGGCAGTGAAAGGGTTAAAGCTTCTTGGATGTTTTGGCATAGGGAGTCATCTAGAAGAAGTGTTTCGTTAAGTTTCCATGTTCCTTTTCTCTTCTCTATTCCCCAGTCAGAAATGTTGTTTCTACAATTGCATGATCAGACCAGGTGATGTCATGTATTTTAGGTTGATTGGTTTTATATAAAGTGTCTGTTTTGGTGAATAAAAAATCTACTCTAGAATGAGTTGTGTGGGTGTGAAAAAAATGTGTAGTCTTTTATTGTTGGGTTATGTTCCCTCCATATGTCTGCAAGTTGTGTCTAGTCTAATTGTTTCTTGAGGATTTTTGTATCTGATGCAATGTGGGTTGGGTGGTTGGAGTTCAGCAAATCTCTAGATCTGTCCATTTTGTTTTGGAGTATGGTGTTGAAGTCTCCCCCTATATACGACAGACAAATTTGTATTTTCTGTAGTTGGTTAAAAAATCTTTTGAAGAAAGGAGACTTTGTCTGGTTGGGTGCGTACAAATGCTAAAGTTACCTTAGTAGTAAACAGGTTCCCTGTTATTATTATGCCATCTGGTTCAATTACTTTTTTTATTAATTGAAATTTAATTTTTTTGTGAAGCAGGATCCCAACGCCCTTCGTTTTATTGCTAGCATTTGCTAGATAAGTTGTGGAATATAGTTTTGAGAGGTATTTTTGGAGAGGTTTTAGAAAAATGGGTTTCTTTTAAAAGCAGTATATCTGCATATATTTCTTTGTAGTTTTTAAATGCTATGGTTCTTTTCTGGGGGCTATTAAAGCCATGTACGTTATGAGTGATTATTTTTAGTTCCAAAGGGGGTGGGGGGTCTGCTTCACTTGCTGCAGCCATGATACCGACAGTTGCTATATTGTTTTGTTATTTAAAGATCTGATAGAAGGAGAAAGGGGGGAGAAGAAGAGGAGAGAGGAAAAGAGAAATAAAAAGGGGGGAAAGGGATAGAGTGAGAAGAGGTAGGTGTTAACATATGTTTAATAAAAAAATGCAGTGTATGGAGGCACTTTGATTGTAGGAGTCACCGGTGGCTCCTGTTTTCATGTCGGCCAGGTGAGTCCTATAGTGTCTCTGTGGGAGTCGGGTAGCTAAAGCCCCACCAATGGGTCAGCTGCATCCTTCCCATCACCTTTAATTTTCATATCAGTCATTTTTTAGGCATTATAAGATTGGATAAACAGTATCTAGTATATGAAAAACAATATATTCTATATCTTAACATTAAAGGGTAACTGTAGTCTCATTCTTCCAAACTAGTAATAATTATATAAAAAGCCTTCCATCGTACCTCCAAATAAAACCTAAATCACATCTCTAGATAAAATTTGTGAGAAGTTATTGCTGGAAAGGTTCAGCAATATTATTTCCTGCTTGAACTCTTACTGTTTTTAGCCATGTGACCAGCCTGTCTGCATTAATAGGCTCCCCTTCTCAACTGTCAATTTTTTCCTCAGGTACTTCCTGATTTCCCCAGCATTAAGTCTCAACTGAGCATGCTTCTCCCCCAGGGGAAAAGGGCTGGCAGAGGTCAGGTGATGTAACTCAACCTACTGGAAGCAGGAAGTTTGAACATTCATTTCTCACAGGCTCCAGCCAGAGATGGCTCAGTGTAAAGGAAATACTGCAGGCTTTCATTTAACCCTAACTTGTTTTGAGACCACAGTTGCCCTTTAACGTTTATAACAAATATATGCAGAAAATAAAAATATTAAATTATCTTTTTTTTTTTTTTCTCCTTTTTTATCGGGAGAGCTTTTTGGGGGCATGCCAGTTTGTAAAGAATTCTGAGGTTGTTGTATCTCTTTTCTGAGATGTCGGTTTATTTCTTATTAAGGTTTAGTTGTTTGTCTCCTTGTTTTTTGGTATGTCGTGGTTAGGTGGGACTTCGGGTGTACACGAACAACCGTACCTGTACATCTATACCCAAGTGGAGGAGGAAGGCAGAGCTATCCTGAGGGTCACGCAGAACCGCTTGTTGGCCATTGTGTTGCAGAATTAGTTTGAAGGGGAATCCCCATCTGTATTTGATATTTGCATTTTTCAGTTTGGTTGTCACAGTTTGAGTAAAAATCTTCTGCGTAGTGTTGTTGGTCTTGATATATTTGGGGTTGGATTCCATCTATATCAATTTTTGTGTTTCGTGCAGCTATCAGAGCAGCTTCCTTGTTTTTGTAATAGTGAAGACGTACAATGTCTACGGTTTGTATTTGTTTATTGCTGTCTTAGCGCTCTGTGGCAATGGTACATTAGCATATCTTCTAGTGGGGTCTGCAGTAGTAAGAATGTTAGGATTTTCATTATAAAGGGTTCTGAGTCAACAGACTCTGGGACCCCTCTGAATCTCAAGTTGTTTTGGCGGGATCTTGTAGTTCAGAGAGATGGTATTGCAAGTCCTGTACTTGTGTTTCCAGAGGGTGTACTCTGGCCTGTGTGTCCTGGCTCCCTCGTTCCACTTTTTTATTTTGTTGTCTAGTCTAGATACTTCTTGAGATATCTCATTCAATGAGTATTTAATGTCTGCCTGCAATTCTGCTTTAAATCCCAGCAGAAAGTGTTTAATTTCCTGAATGTCCGTTTTAGTAGATGATGCTGTACCTGCCAGGTCCACTTCTGGCTGGAGTGAATCGGAGCTCTCTTCCCCGGTGCTTGACTGCTGCGAGTCACGTGGTGTGTGTGAGGCCGCGGCTGGAAGAAAGCTGAGGGATTCGCACCAGCACCTTTCTTTTTGTGGTTTGGCATTTCTCCATTGGCTATGGGTCTCTGTGCGTTACCGGAGGAGCTTTTGGGCAGGATACACTTGTGTGCTGGGGTGCTGCAGGCGACGGTTGGATACCGGAGCTGTGAGGTTATGCGGCCATCTTGAAGGAGTTCCAGGACACGCCCCGTGATTTGCACCACTTTTAACTCCAAAATTTAAGACCAGCTAATAGTGGTGCTAGGGTAAAATTCCTTTTGGGATTTACCACAAAGTGCAAATCCAATATTAAATACTGAAAGCCATATTTGCCCAGACAATTTGTGGCTTTGGGTAAATGAGGCCCTAACTTCTTACTAACAAATGTATTATAAAAGTTTTTTCAAAATAGATTTTTATTGAGTTTTCTAAACATTTGGTCATAAGCTGTACAGTGGGCAGTGAGCAATGCTGTTCGAAACATAGATCTGGGTGGGGGTGGGGGATTGGGAGAAGGGAGGTAGATGCCCTTGGTGTATCTAAAGGTTTTGTACCTTGGGTGCTTTTTTGTTTGTTGAGTTGTTCTCAGCAGTCCATGGTGATGTGGGAGATCTCTTTGAGTGTAGACTTTTGGTTTGGTTCCTTTGAAGTGTGATAGTTTAGGATTCTTGTTCTGCGTTGGTGGTCAAATATCTTGTTGAGTCGGTTGTTCAGTCCAATAAAGGATGGATATTGCTGTGCAATGGCTCTGTGGGGGGGGGGGGGCTGATCCTTTGTTGGTATGTGGCGTTGCTCAAAGATTGTACAGATTTACAACAATTGTAAGACCAAGAAAGCGATGGTCTAGGTTATAACAACATTTAAACTATGATAACAGTTGACTATATTTAAACTTAAATAAAAGAATAAGAATAAAAGAATAAAAGAGTAGAACTGGAAGCTGGAAGCCGAGTCCGTGGCTGCCGGTTTGGAAGGGGTGGGTGGGCAGGAGTGCTCTCTAGTCTGGGTCCGGTTTCCCAGTTTCGGTCTCGTTAGTTTCACAGTATTCTATATCACATGCATATATGAGCAGGCATTTCTTCTTGGGGGTTGCCTGTATATTGTTTATTAACCAGTTGTTTTTGTTTTTATACAGTTCAGATTCAATTTCAATTTCAGTAGGGGTGAACCTTCAATCTGCCCAGGGTGCCTCTAAGGTCGTTGTGGTCGTACCATGAGGTAAATTGAAAATGTTTCATAATTTTGGGTATTTCTGCGTCTGTATATGTGTGTTCTATGTAGTTCCTCCAGGTAAAAAAGAAATTGGCTGCTGATTTTTCGGCATATCTTTCTGAGTCAAGTTTGTCTAGATACATTAATTGTTGTAGCTGAGTTTTTAGTTCCCCTAGTGATGGGGGGTTGGTTTTCAACCAATGTGACATTATCAGTCTCTTAGCTATTAAAGCATTGAGATGTATCCAGTTTGGCACCCGGGTTCGATCTCCGGCTCACCCTTCTATTGTACTATGTTTGTATCCAAATAACATTAATAAGGGATCTTTTGTTATCTCGTAGCCCACGATCTCAGACATATATTGACAGGTCTGATCCCAGAAATTTTGTATATCTGAGCAGTACCATAGACTCTGGGAGAGATTTGGGTTGTGGGTTCTGCACTTAGGGCAGAGTCCTTTGGGTATATTGGGATCTGTGGGTCTGAGATAGTGGGCGTTTAGTGGGATATACGCCCGATGGATTATTTTGAATTGGGTTTCTCTCCAGCGTTCGTTTATTATGGACTTTTTTATTGCTATTTGTCCCTCTAGTATTTTGGGGATAATGTCTGTAGTTTGGAAGTCAGCTTCCCATTTTTTGAGATTGGTGTTTTCCAGAGGTGTAAGATACCATTCTTTTAGGATTGAGTGGATCCTTGAGAGGGAGAATTTGGTGTGTGGGGCTGATAGAATGATTTCTATTGGAGTTGCTTTGAATAGATCTGAGATATTGGCTAGTTGTTTCCTACAGTAAGAGACTACCTGGGCATATAATAGGAAGGAGTTGGTGGATATATCATATTTGTTTCGAAGTTCGGTGAAGGTGAGGAATCTTTTTTCTGTTCTATGAACTAGTTTATTGAGTTGTAGTTTTCCTTTTTGTGACCATGTTTCATATCCCTGGGTTGTGAAGCTTTGTGGGAAATTTGGATGTTGGGCAAGTGACATGTTAAGGGCTGTGTGTTTTGGGGCTTTGCATTTTTTTCGGAGTTCTTGCCAGGTAACTATTGTGTCTTTGAGTGTTATATAGGACTTAATTGGTTGGGGTAGATGTTTAGGGTTGCAGTACAGAGTATTTATTAGAGACCATGGATATGTTAGTTGTTTTTCTAATTTAGTATTTGTAAAGTATGTGGTGTTGCCCATCCAGTCCCTGATGTGTCTAGTCATTGCTGCCAGGTTGTATGTTCGTTTAGGTTGGGGAGTGCCAGTGCCCCGTTGGCTCTAGGGAGTTGTAGTTTTGCTAGTGAGATTCTGGGTTTTCTCCCAGCCCATAGGAAAGTGGTGAAAGCGGTGTGGAGTTTGCGAATATCTTTGTGTCTAAGTAGTAAAAGGATTGTTTGGATGGGGTACAAGAGTTTGGGAAATATCTGGATTTTTAGGGGGTGCGATCTGCCTATTAGGGACAGCGGGAGTGAGATCCAGCTTGTTAGGGTGTGTGTTATTTTTTTAATTAGAGGTGTGTAGTTTAGGTCGTATATGGATGATGGGTCTTTGCCAATTTTGATGCCAAGATATGTGATGTGGGTGATGGGTGTTGGTATGCCTAGTGAGTTGCATAGTCTTGACACTAAGGAGTTGGTTTTGCCTAGGTACAGGCATTCGCACTTAGATCTATTAATGTGAAAGCCCGATTGGATGCCATAGTCTTCTAAGAGTTGTATTGTGGGTTTCAGGTCGTGTGTTATATCTTCGAAGAATATCAGAAGATCATCAGCGTATAGGGCTTTCTTCACTTCCACTGCTCCTATTGTAATACCTTTGAGTGTTGTGGTGTTTTGTAGATGTCTAGAGAGGGGTTCTAGGGCTATGTTAAATAATAGGGGTGACAGAGGGCAGCCCTGTCGGGTACCTTTTTGGAGTTGGATAGGGGTAGATTTGGTGTTTCCTATCATGATTGTTGCTGTTGGGTTGTGGTACATTGCTTGTAGTAGGGTGATGAATGGTCCCTGGAATTTCATTTTGGCTAAGACATTGAATAGCCAGTCCCATTTTACATTGTCAAAGGCCTTCTCGGCGTCGATTGTGAGTAGGGCTCGGTAGTGTGTGCTTTTGTTTGATTTGGTATGGTCTAGGATTACTTTCCGGATGTTGGTGACTCCCGCTCGGCCTGTGATAAAGCCTACTTGATTGTCGTGTATAAGATGTGGGATGATTTGAGTCAGTCTGTTGGCCAGAAGTTTGGAGATTATTTTCATATCTTGGTTGATTAGACCCACTCGGAGGATGGTTCGAGTGGGTCTTTATTCTTTTTGAGGAAGACGCGTATATTTGCTTCTGTGCCAGTTGGGGGGTATTGGCCTGTGTGCATGATGTTATTGTATAGTTTTACTAAGGGGTTTGTAATTTGGTCAGATAAAATTTTATAATACTCTGCTGAAAAGCCGTCGGGCCCTGGTGTGATTACCCGGTTAAATGATTCGAGTTGGTCTTGGGTTACGGTGGGGAGCCCTGTGGTTGTAAGCCAGTCTATTTGGGGGGTGGTAGTTGGGGGTTCGTCTGTGTATAATGCTGTATAGTAAGATGCAAACGTTTGTGCTATTGATTGGGGTGTTCTGTGTATTTGTCCTGTGGGATGTTTAATGGAGCCTATGAGTGTCGTTTGTCTGGGTTTGGTCAGATTGGCGAGTAGTTTGCCTGGTTTGTTGCAATGTTTGTGTAGTTGCAGTTTATGGTAGGTAGTTTTGTAGGAGTTGTGTCTCTCCAGCCATAGGTTTACTTGTGCTTGGGCTGTGTGCCATAGGTTTTTGTTTGTGGCTGTGATGTTTTTATATTCAGTATATGCTGTTTTTAGTTTAGTGCTGGTTTCGACGTATTGTTGCCATGTCTTTTTTGATGGCGTGGACGTGTGCTATGATTCTGCCTATGAGTGTGGCTTTGGATGCTTCCCAGTACAGTTTGGGATTAATGGTGGGGCCTTCTTTGAATGTCTGGTATTCGTTCCACCATTGCTTGAGCAGTTGGTGGAAATTGTCATTGTCTGTGAGGTATGTAGGGAATCTCCAGGGGGGTGGCAGTGAGTTGTCGGCATTTGTATTTATATTGATGTCCATGGTCACGGGGGCATGGTCAGATATGACTATATTTTCGATTGACACATAGGTTATTTGGGGTAGGAGGATAGATTCCATCAGTGCATAGTCCAATCGCGATAAGGTTTGGTGTGCGGTTGCAACGTGTGTGTATTCTCTTTCAGTTGGATTGTGGAATCTCCAGCTATCCACCATATCCAGGGCCGTGGCCATGGTTGTTAAAGGGTTGTTTAGGTTGTGTGGGGTAGTGTTGTTATTATTATTATTTCCCCCTGTGTGGGATGTTTGTTTGTCTTCCTGTGGGTGCATAGCTATGTTCATGTCCCCGAATAGCATTTGATTTTGGTTTGGCCGGGTGGTGATGGTTTTGGTGAGGGTGTCAAAGAATGTTTTTTGGGTGCGTAGACGTTGTGGATTGTGTAGGTTTTTTCGGGGGTGGTGAAGGAGCATTGGATATGTCTGCCCAGTTCGTCTGCTAATATTTGGGTTATTTGGAAGGGGAAGGATTTGTGAAATAATATCAGTGTTCCTGCACTGTTTCCGAGTGAGGGAGAGCCTATTACCCTACCGACCCATTGTTTTTTTAGGTGACGGAGTACCATATGTCTTTTGTGGGGGGAATTAAGACCCCTCACATTCCATGTGATAAACCTTAACTTCATATTGGTTTAATTGCGGTTATGGTTATGGTGTTGTGGGGCCGACAAAAAAGGGGGGGGGGTTATGTGGTATACATCATATACATATATACATTTATATTTCAGCATACATTGAGTAAAGTGGAGTTGTCCGATGAGGAGGGAAACTGTTGATTCCACGGTTGAGTTAGAGGGTCGGGTGGGTGTTGTTTTTCCATTTTTGTTAGATATGGTGTTCAGTTGATAAATTCTTGTGGAGATTGACCTCCCACGGGGGGGGGGGGGGCTGGGAATAAGGGTCAATTTGCTGGGCATCGTTTCCCTCCTCATGGGAGGAACATCAGAGGACGGCACTGTCTTGGGGTAGTCTGTGTGTATATATGGGGAGCATTTTCATTTTGTACATATAACATTGCGTCCACATATTTATCGGTGGGAGATAGGGGAGAAAGGAAGGGTGCACCCGCGGTGGGGGAGGTGTCGCGGTTCCAATGGCGGAAAGGGTGAATTGAAAAAGTTATTTTTGCTCTAAGGGAGCAGGGTTCGGTGGAATTAGATACTTGGAAGGTCAGTATCTTGTGTAGGGGGGGGTGGGTCAGTTGAGTGGAATGCTTTTTTCCCCCACCGCGAGTAGGCCCATTGGGTACAGTGCCATCCTGTTATATTGTACATTTACATATATGGATTGTTTTATTGCGTTGCGGTTTTGTTGGGGAGCATCGGCAGTACATTGTCTGCCTGTGCTTGGTGGTACCTTCGGGGCCATGGGGAGAGGCAGTTTTTCCTGCAAAGTTATTGGTTGTGTTGGTGGGAATAGGGCGATAATATTTAGCTGTTTTGGGGGAATAGAAGTTGGTCGGATGTGTGGTATTGAGAGGAGGTTACTGTCCCGGTTGGGGATTGGGGGCTGTTGGGTGGGTTGTGCTTACCTCTTCGCAGGAGATGTATTGGGATGGAGAGCTTTGGTGAGGATGGTGATGGATTGACAGCCACGGACCCGTGCTGGTGGTGAAACATTGAGCATGGTTAAAGCATTTAAAACATTCAAAACATTTAAAACATTTAAGGCATTTGAAATATTTGAGACATTGGAAGACCTGTAGATTCATTGTAAAAGTTATGTTCAACATGGGTAAAGGTAGGGGTAAGGGGTGAAGGAGAGGTGTCATGTTAGAGGCATCTAGTCCTCTAGTCTTCCAGGTATGGGGGTTGTTGGGGGATAAACGATTGTTTTAGGGCGTTTTTATCGCCTGTGGGCTTCACTTTTTTCGAGAAGCAGGGGGTTTTGGTTTCAGGTTCCCGGAGGGTCTCCGGGGCTTACCTCCCTCATGAGGGGTCTGTGTTTTCCGGGTCTTCGCCCATGTTGGGGTATCTGGATGGTGTGTCCTGGTGTGGTGAAGAGGATCGGTTGGGGCTTGGTTTTGGGGTTGATGGCTTCTGATGTGGGGGAGATCTGTGGTGGTTTTCAATGTAGAATAGTGCTTCTTGTGGTGTTTGGAAAGATATATCTTTTCCATTGGCGTCTCGAAGTAGGAGGATTGCTGGGTATAGAAGCGTGAATCTTTTCTTCTCATGAAGTATGGTGCATATTTTGGCGAAGTCTCGTCTCTTTCGACTGACCTCTGCCGAGTAATCTGCGAAGATTAGGATGTTGTCTCCTTCGATTTGTAGGCCGCGGTTTTGTCTATAGGCCCGTAGGATTGCTGCTTTGTCTGCATAGTTCAGGTATTTGGCAATTACAGGACGTGGGCGCTCTGTGGGTTTACGTGGAGGGCCCACCCTGTGTGCTCTTTCCACTATTATAGTGTTGGTGAAGTTCAAGGCCTTTGGTATCATGCGAGCGCAGAAATCCAGTAGCACTGTCGGTGAATAGGATTCGGGGAGGCCTAGGAATCGCAGACTATTTCTCCTTGATCGGTTCTCAAGGTCTTCGACTTTATTAATTAGAATGATTTGTTTTTGTTGGAGCTGTTATAATGGTCGCCGATTTATCCATGACTTCTTCCAGGGTCAAGATTTTATGCTCAGCCTTGTCCAGTCGGTCTGAGTGAGAGTTCAGTTCCTGTTGGAGGGTGCGTATTATTTTGTCGACAGATCTATTTATGGTTTTGGCGATGTCAGTTTTAAGTAGGCTGGCTACTTCCAGGGCCAGTTTGGAGCTCCGTGTGTTCGGTGTCTGTGGTTCCTGTCTGAGGAGTACTGGCTCTGGTCATCGTGGGTTTCTGCGGTTTGTTCCGGGTCTTTGGGCGCCATTTTGGTTCGCCGGGCCTGATCGCGCTTTCGTTTTGACTTATCTTTTTTCGTGGGTGGATGTCCCATTTGAGCTTTCAGATACCTCTCCATAGGGTGGGTAGGTTATTGTGCGTGCTTGTGGAGTCGAAGATTGGGGGAAATGTTTTTGCCGTTTTTTTGGGGGGAGGCAGCGCGGAGGTCTCAGGAGATGCGGCCACTACATCGCGCGCCGGAACCGGAAGCCTTATAAAAGTTATTTATCATATTTTACATTAAATAAAGTATACTATTCCGATTTAAACTAAAAGATACAGAGGAAGTTTAATATACTAGCAGATAGAATTGAATAGTCTGGAAGGAATTTTTTTCCCTTTCATAATTCTGTTGGTTTTTTGCCTTCCTCTGGATCAACAGTTAGGTAGGAAGTGTGGGTATTGTCGAGTGGGTAGAACTGGATGGACGTATGTCTTTATTCAACCTCAAATACTATACTAATAGCCTAATGGAAGCTCCCTCGCATGGTGTTTTATCCATTCTGATCTGTACAGAAACAGCACTGGTTATTTGCAGCATTAACATTGTATAGTCTGTATGTATATATATGTGAGACAGTCAAATATACATCTAACTAGCATTTTCTCCTACCTACCCTTAAACTTCAACATTTGCAACGTTGACTGTGGCCTGTAGTTTCTTTGGTGTAATATTTGGTTCATCTGCTGTGTATACACTAAGCGAATTTTTCAGCACGATTGAGCGATAGCTCAGTGTATCTGTCATTTGGGCTGAAAAAATTGCATGCCTTTTTGGCGGGCCGCAAACAACGCCTGACGCCTAATTGTTCGTCCGAATTAGACATGCCCAAAAACTATGGGCAATCGTGCTGTCCTCTCATCGGCTAATTTTTTCATGACTGACAGTGCTTCCTACTGGCCAATTGGTTGGAAGTGCCAAACGTTCGGTCGGGGTGAAGCTTTTTAAGGTCCGTACACACGCTCAATTTACTAGGGACCATGTGTACCAGGCTTAAGAGCATAATCTCTTAGATCTTTAAGTGAATTTGCTGTGATTGACACTAATTAAAGATTGTTCACTTTAAAATATTTATGTGTTGCAGACAAATTGTGGTTCTGCCGCCTTTCTCCTAATCACAAAGTTCTTCATTATGGAGACTTGGAAGATAACATTGATAATCCTCCAGTTGAAGTGCTTCAAGATAAAAGTGAGTCCAGCACAATCTAGAACAATAGCATTCCTTAATTTGCACAGAAATTATACTACTATCTATGGGAATAAGCGTCTTTGGTTATTTCACTGTGAGAGATTCTTGTGTTATTGTGTGTAGCCGACATGCTAACTGACCGAGGGGTGAGGCAGTACGTGTCGCATGATCTCTAGTACACGGCACAGTTACATAAGAAATTTTTCACCTTGAGTGTGTTTGTTTGTATTTGTGATTGAAATTAAACTGTGCATCGACATTTAAACTTTACACTGTATTTCTTTTTCTCCTCAGTTCCAGTGTCTAATATTAAAAACGTGTTAACAGGAAAGGATTGCCCCCACATGAAAGAGAAAGGTTCAGGAAAACAGAACAAGGTGTGACTTTGTGCAGTTCTACCAGATTTTTCTTAGTACAAATAAAAAAAGGAAAGTTTGACATTTAATTTAATGTCACTTCTTGGAACAATAATTTCCCCCTCCATAGGCAATAAGCCAGTCTGATGCCGCCACCTTACCACCTAATTTACAAGTCAATGGCAGGCAGGGAAGAAAAGCGAGAAGATTGAGACTTAGTAGGCTGAGGCACAAACCTAATGAGTGAAAAGGTAAAAGGAGAAAGCATAGCAATAGAGGCCATTTGGGGACCTGCCTCAAAGTGTTTGTCCTCTACAGAACAATGCCTAAGATGTTCTCCTTATTCTAAGGCTATAAAACAAAGTTCTAGGGAACCTTTTTTCTGTGGATACAAAGGGGCCCCTGAAAGAGCCTTTTGGGGTTAAGGGGGTTCTGCAGTTGATAAGAGCCCTTGTGGCCCCTAAAAGGGCCTTTGAGGCACAGACAAGTGCCTTTGGGGCCTAAGTTTGAAACCGTTTGAGCCCTTGTGGCCCCTATTAGGGCCTTAGGGGCACTGACGTGTCTTTGAGGCTTAACGGGTCCTACAGCTTGAAACCAAGTCCCCTATCTCCGGCCCTGAAAAGATTCCTTACGGCCCCTTAGGGCATAATTACATGTCCAGCATTACAACATGTTTTTACCTCTGCTTTATATCTTATCGCACACTATAAATCTGTTGCATTAAACACACTGAAACATGCATGGTGTGAACAAGCCCTAAGGCTGGGTACACATGGTAAGATATTTCCATCCGCCCGACTGATAGTGCTGTGTATCTGTCAGTCGGAAATATCTCATGGTGTGGTGCGGCCGGCCATAGCGGAGCTCGGTCACCTGTTCGTCCATATCAGACGGACTGTCGGCAGCAGCCACTATTGCTGCGACCGTTACTCATTTGTCCCGGCTGAGCGCTCACAAGTAGATCACGCTCGTTCGGGACAAAAACTTGGCTGGTGTGTACCCAGCCTAAGGTTTTGTGATTTTTCAACATGCCTAATCCCTAAAACTACCCATTTCTGTAGAAAGATACATCTTTGGGATCATTCTTTTAGGTCTATGCCACACTGTGGGTCAATTGCGATGCGTAACCGGTCCATTATTGTTACACATGCGATCACCATTTTTGGTGCAGATCGCATTATTGGCCAAATAAATAGCGCAACGCACACAGAAACGTTACTTTTGTGTTGTGTGGCCTCATACGGAGGATGAACTGTGCTGTTTAAAACGAGATAAAGAAAAACAATTCTTTATTGTTATCTATTTTTACTTTACAGGACATTGTGGAGAAGGCCTTTTCCATCTGTTATGATGTAGACAGTTGTTTAAATTTCATTGCAGCCACACATTATGAGGTAAGAAACAAATATAATTTAAATGTGAAATTAAAAAAAAAATACCCCCCAAACCAACCCCTCCAATTAAGACTACCTAGGGTGAGAACATAAACTGCTAGGTCTTTACCCCTGGGTTTAACATATCTTTCCATTCATTAGGCACTGGGTCAAAAGAGGGCAGCGCTACAAACAGACCAGCGAAAAGCTGGGTATACACACTACAGAGAAAACAAGACAGACAGAATCTTGCACACTACACACAATCCCAAACAGCATATTTCTTTCAGCCACATCCAACTCCCTATACTTTTAGTAAAGGGAGACAACAGCGGGTGAGGGGAATTCCCAGGCATTGCAAAGCAATTGCAAGGCTGATGGCGAATATTTGTCGGCCACGCAAACACTTGGAAATGTGCTACACACAATAAAAATAAAAGGATGATACCATGGGATCCGACGGTAGCATTCCTTTATTGTGTGTGTACCAAACTTAAGAAAATCAAACAAAAGATTTCCAGCTAATTATGATAATTAAGGTCCCTGTGTAATCTTAATGGAAGCAAGTGTGTGACTATTATTGTCCTTTAAGAACTCTTGATAAAACCATATTGCACCTATTGCAAATTAAATGGAATAAATAAAAATGTACTTTGTCTCTCTTTTTAGTTCTGTCTCTGGATGGATGGACTAAATACTTTGCTAGGTCGAGAAATGACAAGTGAATATACACAGAATGACCTGGAGGTTCTCCTAAATACTGAGCTCAAGCTAAGACTCTTGGACCTCGAGAATATTCCCATCCCTGATCATGCACCTCCCATTCCTCCACGTCCACAGAACTATGACTACTGCTATAAATTCACATCCACTGAAGCCTGACATTGTCTAAAACAACACTCTCATCCACACTCCTGTCAATATTCTGCACTGAATATATATTGTCCTTTGGCCTTGCTTATATTTCAGCTGTTGTACTATTTCACTGTGTACAGAAAATGCAACAAATGTAAGGTATTGTGTTATTAAATACTCAAAACATATCTAGTGTTGTGCGTACCATTTGACTTGTGTCATGTACCAGTCTTCAACCATCTAATTTTAGGAAAACACTGAACCATACTTTAATGGTGTTTATGTTGATTTTTAGTTGTTAAAAAGGCCAAGTTGAATATATCTGAGGCTGGGTGGATACATTAGCGATAAAGGGAAAATCCCGTTGGTACCAGCGGGATTGGCCCTTTATATGTAATGTGTGTATTTACATAACAAGCGTTTCAGTTGCGTACGAACATTTGGCACCCGCATTGAAACCTCTTCTTATAATAAGAACATTTCCCTTGGTCACGGTGTAGGGAGTCGGCTGGGATAACTTGGTTTATAGCGGTCATGACCGATCTCTTTATACTTGATATAGGGAGAACATTTTTCACTGTAGCATACATACATTGAGGTTGAATAAAGACATATGTCCATCAAGTCCAACCTATTCACTTTTTTTTTTAAACCCTTCATAACATTAGATCCAGAGGAAGGCAAAAAACCCAGTTAAAAGGGGGGAAATTCCTTCCCGACTCCAAACGGCAATCGGAAAGTATCCCTGGATCAACCAGATCTACAGTATATGTATTAATACCAGTAATTCTCAATATTGTTTAGTTTTAGAAACTTATCCTGGCCATTTTTAAAGCTATTCAATGAACTTGCCATTACCACATCTGCTGGAAGACAGTTCCACAGTTTCACCACTCACTATAAAGAAACCTTTCCTAACCTGAAGATGAAACGTCTGTTCTTCCAACCTTAAAGGATGTCCACGAGTCCTCTGATATGATCTATTCATGAACAATGCACCAGAGAGTTAATTGTATGGCCCATTAATATATTTGTATAAGGTGGTCATATCCCCACGCAAACGTCGCTTCTCCAATATAAACAGCCCTAACTTTATCTAATCTGCCTGAATATTTAAGCCCCTCCATTCCCCTTATTAATTTAGTTGCCCTTCTCTGAACTGCTTTCATTTCCAAGATGTCCCTTTTGTATATGGGATTCCAAAACTGCACCGCATATTCCAAATGAGGCCTTACCAGTGCCGTGTAAAGAGTGAGAATAATCTCTTTTTCTCTTTTGAATCTATTCCTCTCTTTATACAAGACTTGCTAGCTCTAGCCGTGGCTGTCTGGCATTGTTTGCTACAGATAAGTCTGTTACCTACCAGAACCCATAAATCTTCTTCCATTACAGATTCACTTAACACAGAGTAATTTATGGTGTAGGTGGCACAGGGATTATTAAATCCCAAATGCATCACCTTACATTTATCAACATTGAATCTCACCTGCCATTCTGCTGCCCATTTTGATAATCTACCTAGGTCTGCTTGCAGCACTTGCACATCATTTGAAGTTTCCAAAGCTCTGCATAGTTTAGTGTCATCAGCAAACACAGAGACCTTGCTCTCAATGCCCCCTTCTAAGTCATTTATAAACAGATTAAAAAGAAGCGACCCCAGTACAGAACCCTGAGGCACTCCGCTTAGAACTTTCGCCCACATAGATGTAGCTCCATTTACCACCACTCTCTGTTTGCGATCCAATAACCAATTCTCTATCCATGAACAAATGTTTTCTTCTAGGCCAACAGTCCTCAGTTTATACATTAGTCGCCTATGTGGCACAGTATCAAAAGCTTTCGCAAAATCCAAGTATACCACGTATACTGCTATGCCTGAATCTAAATTCTTACTCACTTCCTCATAAAAACCAATTACATTTGTCTGGCATGATCTATTTCTCATGAAGCCATGCTGACTACTTCTAATAAGATCAGTTCTGGAGACAAAGTCAAGGATATGATCCCGTAACAACGTTTCCAGCACCTTCCCTACCACTGATGTTAAGCTTACAGGTCTATAGTTACCTGGCTGTGAACGACTACCTTTTTTGAATATTGGTATTATATTAGCTTTTTTCCAATCCAGCGGCACATCCCCAGACCAAAGTGAATCTGAAAAGATGAGAAACAGTGGTCTAGATAGAACTGAACCTAGCTCCTTTAAAATCCAGTGATGCAATCCATTTGGTCCTGGGGCTTTATTGATATTTACTTTGTCTAATTGATTCCATACCATATCCTCCGTCAGCCAATGTGAATACTCCTCATTTCTCCCCTGCATATTATTACAATCCCTGCTGTAAGGACTAGGATTCTCTATAGTGAAAACCAATGTAAAAAAAAACGGTTTAGCAGATTAGCCTTTTTGGCATCCTCTGCAACCATCTCAGCCCCATTGTTTAATGGTCCCACCACATTCTCAGTACTCATCTTTTTACCATTTATATACGTACTTCAAGGGTATCTCCACTGATGAAAAACTCCCCCTCCCCCCTGAAACTACACCTTCCCACAACCCTCCTCCTACCTATTTTTCCCCCCAAATTTTCCTTAGTTACTTTGCAGCAGCCTGGGGAAGTTGTGCAGGTTCCTGGGGGTGTGTCTCCTGTGCTGGGCAGGCAGTCACTCAATGTGCATCATCATGCTAGCAGGAACGCCCAGTGACCCCAGTGATGCTGCTGTAAACAAAGCCTTTCCTCCCTGTCTCTGCATGAGTGGTCACTGCTGATTGTGCAGGAAGAGACAGGGGTGGAAAGGTATGACCCTCCTGCCAGAATAATGTAAGAAGCTATGGCAGGGGGGGGGGCTTTTTTCCCCTTCAATTTTGTGTACCTAACTTTTCAGAGAGGGTGCTGGGAGTGTCACAAGCTGTGTACCTTTGTCTCTCTCCTAACACCCCATCGTAAATCTGCTTGTCACTCCCAGCATCCCCTCTGAAATTTCACTGCTGTCTCTCCATCCCCCCTCCCCAATCAGCTTCTCTCACACCCAGCAGCCCTTCTGCAGTCTCTCTCCCACCTCCCTCGCCAATCAGCTTCTCTCACTCCCAGCAGCCCCTCTGCAGTCTCTCTTCCACCCCCCTCCTCAATTAGGTTCTCTCACTCTCAGCAGCCTCTCTCCCACCCCCGTTAAATCAGGTTATCTCACTCCCAGCATTCCCTCTGCAGTCCCTCTCCCATCCCCCTCCTCAATCAGGTTCTCTCACTCCCAGCTTGCCCCTCTGCAGTCTCTCTCCCACCCTGCTTCTCAATCAGGTTCTCACTCCCAGCATCCCCTCTGCAGTCTCTCTCCCACCCCCTCAATCAGGTTCTCTTACTCCCAGCAATCCCTCTGCAGTCTCTCTCCCACCCCCCACCCCAATCAGATTATCTCCACTCCCAGCAGCCCTCTGCAGTCTCTCTCCCACCCCCTCTTCAATCAGGTCTTCTCACTCCAGAGCCCTTCTGCAGTCTCTCTCCCACCCCCCTCCTCAATCAGGTTCTCTCACTCCCAGCAGCCCCTCTGCAATCTCTCTCCCACCCCCCTCCTCAATCGGGTTCTCACTCCCAGCATCCTCTCTGCAGTCTCTCTCCCACCCCCCTCCTTAATCAGGTTCTCTCACTCCCAGCAGCCCTTCTGCAGTCTCTCTCCCACCCCCCTCCTCAATCAGGTTCTCTCACTCCCAGCAGCCCCTCTGCAATCTCTCTCCCACCCCCCTCCTCAATCGGGTTCTCACTCCCAGCATCCCCTCTGCAGTCTCTCTCCCACCCCCTCCTCATTCAGCTTCTCTCACTCCCAACCAGGGAGTGAGAGAAGCTGGGAACCAGGGAAATGTCTGGTTCCATTATAGCTGTTGTTCTGTGTGTGCAGCTCTCCGAGTTGTGTAGCCGTACATTTTGCTGTTGTTTTGTCACTGAAGTGGACTCTGTGTCTGTGTTGTTGAAGTCGGGCAGCACACCGAGCCCAGGATTTTGTTGGTCAAACTGGACTTTATGGGCTTCTGCCCTTTCAGAGGGCGTCACCATTATGTTGTCATTCAGGGGTGTGGCTGTGAGGTGAGCACATACAAAAAGTTATGCTTTTATATAGGGAGATCATTCAGAACTGCCTTACAGCCTAACAAACACATCCGACTCCCTATACTACAGTTCAGGGAGGCAACCGGGACAGAGTAAATTTTTCAGGCCGTTAAGGTGGCCATACACATGTGTAAGGATAGGTTATAATGCTGAGATGCACATGTGTATGGATAGGTTACAATGCTAGTTCAGTCCAAACAAAAAATTTCACCTGTTCTTTATCGGTTTCCTAAACAACAGTATAAGAAAACCGTAACATTGTTCCTGTTTATGTGGGCAACAAACGACCATTCCATTTAAAGTATATATTAAATGATCGTTCCTGTGTATGCCCGCATCAGAAAACTTATGATCTGATTCCATTGGAGGTCACAGGTTTACGGGCACCTTAAAGGGCATGTACACTGTAAAAACAACTTTTATAAATGGATAGCTGTGGTTTAAATATAAACTTGTCTTTTTTGTTCTATTAACCTCCCATACCCTACATTTAGTGCTTGAATGTTGCTGGCTTCCTCCTCCAGTCCTATCCTATTTTAAGGACTGCCCCCACGAGATTCTCCAAATCTCCAACATGCCTTTTACCAGATAATAGAGTGGCCGAGCATACCAAGCTTAACTGTATTTTGAATATTTTTCATTCCTGTAGTAAAAACTGCTTAACAGGAGTTTTTGAATGCTAACCCAACAATGGGATTTCTTATTCAAGAACTGTGAGATGGTAAAAGATATAAATAGTGGCCCATAAGAGGAGGGAGGAAGAAGAGGAAAGGGATAGGGAAGGGGACGCACCCGCACGTACACCAACCAGAGTCTGCACAGCGTCAAAGATCCTGTCAACTACTAGAAGCAAATCTAATTGTAGATAGGGAGTCCATCCATAATTTGGGGCAGTATCTATTCAGGGGTATAAGTTTATGTAATGGCAGGGCATAGTTAATTAAAGGAATAGTTCAGTCCCAAATTGAACTATTCACTTTAAAGGACCTGTAAACCCCCCTTAAGCCCCCAAAATAACTATGTCCCGTTCGTTTCTATTATTCACAGGGAGGTGAGAACGCTTATTCTCACCCCCCTGTGAATAATAGGACGATCGGGGGACCTGGAACTTACCTTACACGCCGCTCCACTCGCAGCCGCTCCTGCACGGAAAGCCGCTCTGTCCCGACCACGCGCCCTATCTTATGCGCATGCGCGCCAATTCAAAAGATAGGGCGCGCAATGGCAGAACAACTGTTCTGTGCAGGAGCGGCTGCGAGTGGAGCGGCAGGTAAGGTAAGTTCCAGGTCCCCCGATCGTCCTATTATTCACAGGGAGGTGAGAATAAGCATTCTCACCTCCCTGTGAATAATAGAAACAAATGGGACATAGTTAATTTTCGGGGTTTAGTGTTCCTTTAATGTATTGATTGAAGCCCAGGAGGTTAAGGAGCTATGCCTTACCTCCCGTTCTTCAATCAATAACTCCGGTGCCAGGGCCGAAGGTAAGTATATTTACCTTTTCATGATCCTCCACTGCAGAACTCCAAATCCCTGACTGCTTCCTGGTTCTAATTCTCTTTAGAGTGCATGCACGATAATGCTATAGACAATTAGAACCAGGAAGTGGTTCTAAATCCCCCCGAAAGTTACATTCCACAGGATCAAAGACCTTGCAGGCCTACAATAATGGGGCCTGAAATCATTGAATATACACTTTCCAGGCATGAAACCTATCTGATCAGGATGACAAACAAGGTTCTAACTTTTGGTAGACGGTTGTCTATAGATGAACATCTATTCCAATAACTGCCTATTCACCATGCAATCCCAAAATGAATAGGCCAGATGGAAATGTCTCAAGGTAAGAACCACTGCTGTAAAATGTGGTCTTCAGACATTAGAGTGGATGATTAGACCTTAGTCTATAGACACATTTGTCAAAGCTGGGTACGCAAAGTGCCAATCTGTAACAGAATTAGGGCTAGGCCACACTAGCGCGTTTTTCGCGCGTTTGCGCACGCGTTTCGCGCTCGCGTTTGCGCCCGCGATTTTCGCTAAAATGGAAATCGCGGGAACGCCAAAATTCCCGCGATTTCCGATGCGCATGCGATTGCGCGTCCGTTCGCGTTATGGTAACGCATGCGTTCACCATTTTTGGTGCGTTAACGCATGCGTGTCCATAACGTGAAAAGGCGAAAACGCATGCGCAAAATGCGAACGCGAGCGCGAAACACGCAAGAATCACGCACACAATCGCGTGCGATAACGCTCGCGATTTTGTGCGCGATTCCTGTGCGTTGCAGTGTGGCCTCACCCTTAGAGAGCTTTCTACACACAGTCCTGATTATATTATTATACAGTTTGGATCTGTCACACACCCAGCAATCCCAGCCGGCACCCTGTACTGGGGGAACTTTCCAGGCTATTGTAATCAGGGGTGTAACTAAAGTAGAGCAAGGGGAGCAACCACAAGGGGGACCCATCTTTTTTTCCTATGAAAGATATAGCCTGCTCCCAGAAAACCACTGTGGCTGAAGCAGGGATAGGGGCCCCGTCAGTTTTGCTGAGGAGCCCAGTGATTCCTAGTTACACCACTGGTTGTAATCCTTTAAGAGAATGAAAGAATGAGCTACATCGGTCCGTAGACCAGTTTGATCCAGACTCCTTATATCTCTGTTTGTTTCAATGACCCTCCATACTTTCCTAGGCTCCCATCAGAAGAAAGGAATATTCTAATCCCCCATCCCTCTGCATGTACACCAGTGTTTTCCCCCATTCCCAGCCTTACAGCCAGTTCCTGTGTTTTTATTTAAATGGCTCCCACAGCTCCAGAAATGATAACGTTACATTTCCACAGACATTACTGGCACTAAGACCGTAGGTTCTAACCTCCTTCACACCAACATCGCTTAAAAATGCCCATCTGGCTTGACACACTTACTTCCGCATCCCGGGTAAGAATGAAACCCGATGTCACCACGTGGGCAGTGACATCATTGCGTATCATTTCCTGGGATAGGTTTAAAGCTTTAAAGGCCAATCGGCTGAGCTCCCCTTTACTGTGATCACGTGACACTACGGGAACTTGTCCTGTACACGTCACTCAATCCTTTAACTTGCAGGAATGGCGGTGAGATCAGGCTCATGGGTTGGGGGTAATGACTGTGGAATGTGCGAAATGGAATTACTTTTTACATGTGAAGACGTATGGAGATGTAGCTATGTGATGGCTGGATAGAGGATGAAACACTGTAAAGGCATTGCAGTGGACACAGTGTTCACATGTCAGTGTAGGGGGATCCTACAGGCAGGCACAGTAATATATAAAGCCTAATTGTGTCCTGTAGGTACAGAGAGCCCAGATCTGCTGGTTAAATGGGGGTTTATTGTTGTCAGTTCTTCTTTTGTGATCCATTAGAATTTTCATTCAGATTCGTTCTGATCATAATAGGCCTAGTGCTAAACCTTAAAGGGACAGTTCAGTGGAAATGATCAATATTTGTTAAATTGTTAGTTTGTGTAATGCATACTTAGTTATTTTACATATTCTTAACCATTTTGAAATATCAGTTGATTTCATACCCTTTGCTGTTCCCTGTTGTTGACATTAGTGAGCTGAAATTTCAGGTTCCAACGGTCCTTCTTCTTCCTCGGAATGTTCCTAACAGTAATTTCTACTGATTGACTGTTGGATGGGTCAAAGATGCTCAGATCTCTACTGAACAAATAAATCAACCCAGGCGCTGGGTCAAGGGAAAGACCATAACGGTCTCTACAAGGGGTCCTGCAAGCAGGAAGTCAGTATTTCAGTTGCATTTATTTATACACTGGCAAAATGCTGAATGGGCAAATTAAGGTCATTGGGATGAAAAAATACTGCTCTTTTTTTCCTGAAAATATATGTATTTGCACTGAACTTCCCCTTTAAGGGCCATCAGGCTCTCTATGTAGAGTTATCAGGATGGTGGCCCGAGGAACTGAAAGTTTTTTTCTGTTTTGGCCATCAGGACCTGATGTGACACAGATCGCCCAGACACTGTGGCTATCATTATACGTACAAGTTACCCTGCTGTATACAGCATTGTGTGCTAAAGGGTGACCAGTTTTTATTCATGTCTCCTTAATACACCACAGTAAAAAACATACTATAGGTTACAAGGGGGGTGTCTAAATAGGAAGTTTGTATGGCTAACTACATTTCAGGTCCGGATTATACTTTTCTCTCCCCTAGGCGAGCTTGACTTTTAGTTTCAAACCAGAGGAATGTTTTTGCTCAGGTAACATTTTTTTAGCATTTACCGGCTGTTTTTTGAGCTGTCACCATTGACCGAACACTACACAGCGTTTTACTGCTGCAAAAAAATGCAAATCAGTCTAGATTTTCATTGGGTTTATTGGGCTGCTCAGTGTGACTTGCCACTGGTCACTGCCCCTTTGTTTATTTCTCAGTACAGTCTGGTGTGAGGGGGAATCACATCTCCAATATAATAGACTGATTACAGTTCCCTCTGCATTGTGATTTGCTGTAAATCTACCTTAGGCTTTTGTATAGTGCATTTTATATAGAATTGGGACCTCATGTCTGAAGACCAGGCTTGTCATAAGGTGCAGTTAATTAGTTAGTGACAAAATGAATGACAAATGATCCCACAATGGTGCATTCAATGTAAAAGACTGGATTTTTTTGTTTGTTCCTGGATTAACCAATACATTTTCTGAATTTTCAAACTTGGATATTTTAATCATATGGCAAAATTAAAACATTTAGCTTGTGAACTTCTTATCTCTTTCAGTATATTAAATGTTAATCCATAAGTTGCTTAAATGCCATATATTTTTCAGCCCAAAGGAAAAGTTGGAACTAAAGGAAAAAAACAGATTTATGAAGAAAATAAAGAGACCTTAAAATTTTATATGCGCATCATCCTTGGAGCTACAGTAAGAACCCATGATTCCTTTATAAATCACATTTCTTAATTCCTTGCTGCCACGTGAGTCTTTTGTATTTGCAGCCATTTACATTTTTGTCAACCTTTTTTAACTGACTTCTAAGTTCCATTTTGGTCCAGGAAATTTTATTTGTATACTTTCTAAATACAATAGAACAATCCCGATATAGAGTTTTTAGAATGTGCACACCGATACTCTGAATTAGGGAGCTCCGAATGGTAAAATCAAACAGATTTCCATATCTTATACATGGTTTTAGGTCCATTCTTTTTGTATTAAAATATAACTTTCTAAATACAAACCTTCTTGGCCTCTTATTTTTTTCAATAACTGCAATATTACAACTTGCTATTATTTAGCAATAATTAACCCAGAACCACAGCTGCTCTGGGCAGATCTCCCTTAAGGTTCGTACACACCTGCGATCACAGGTGCCGACCTGCAACGGATGATGTGCATGAACGTCCAACCCCAAGGGGGTTGGACCCCCCGAAACGTTGTGTGTATTTGGCATTTGTTGTTTTCAGCACTCAAATAAATGAGTATTGTTTGAGTGTGCCTACCTACAAACTATATATGACTGACTTTAACCAGTCCCTGCAGTGCTGTGGCTCTGTTTGCTTTGTTTTTGTATTTGTTCATTATTCATGAAAGAAACACTGCTTTATAAAACTTCATTATACCCAGTTATTTTCTACACAAAAGCTTGGCTAAATGATGTAAAATGTGCTTAGAGGAATGCTATCATTAATGGTACCATAAGTGTGCAAATATGCATACACATTCATTTCATTGTGTTTCTCGAATATTAAAAAATACAAATTAACCGTTTTCTTAATCCTATTTCTTTAGATGCTATATGGAGTTGTTAGTCTGGGTATATTTTACAGCTCTTCTACTTTCTGGAGTTGGGTGCGTATACATTATGATTATTATTACACACAATCTTTACAGTAAAATGTGCTTTATCTAATAACACCCACCCTCAGCAGATTGAGTTTTTAAGCAGGACTGGGGAAAGGTATTCCCACATCTACTGTCTTTAGAGGCCTACTGCATTGTTTTGAGAAGGACATAGGGGGTGCCAGGGCACATCTCATCTTCACAGCTGCACAAGAAATCGCACAGGTCATACACCATAAGGATTAACCCTAGACCTTACATTAATTGCAACTTTGTGTGTGTGTGTATATAACTTAAAGGGAATGTACAGGGTAAATCAAAGTTCAGTCCATTGCAAAGCTGTACTTTTAAATCACACCCATTCACTGACTTCTCGTTCAACTTGCTGGGCGGGAATCTCATCAAGTCAGTCAGTCAGTCATACAGTACAAAGCTTATCCATAAAAGATTTACATCAACTTACAATTTGTGTTAAATTGTTTTTATCTTGTCCTGTGGATTTAGATCTAAGCAAAATATATATTTGTTATACTCAGAAGAGTCCATTTCGGAAAAAGAAAACCGAACAGAGAGAGAAGGGGGGAAGGGGAATTAGGAGGAAGGTCTCTTAGTTGATTATTGTTCTAGGATGTTTCACCAGTATTTCCAAAGCGTGAGGTTAGGTCATCCTAGTGGCGTTTAAGATTCAGGTTGAGGTTGAGACCATGAGTGAGGTTTAGCAGTGCAGTCTAATTTACATGGTTATAATCTATTTCCTTACATGTTCAAGAACTAGTACAGTATAACGCTAGAGCATTAACCTCTGTTCAGGTTATTTATTCTAAAATTCTATAGACGTCCAACTGGACTACACTTCTTGGAATTTCTCAGGACACCCCCATTCCTTATAGATAAGTCTTATAAAAGGGAGATCGTGGTCAATAAGGGTTTTCCATTGTCTCAGCTTTGGGTATTCTGGTGCCATAGCACAAGCAAAAAATGGACTAGAGAAATTCCTTTTATTTCTGCATCGCAAAAAATAACGTTTCGGGGAACACTCTGCCCCCTTTGTCAGGTGTATTCTAAATACAAACCTTCTTGGCCTACTTTTTTTTTTTTTTTCCAATAACTGCAATTATACAAATTGCTATTATTTAGCAATAATTTACCCATGTCCATGTGGTATGTATACAACTTCAAATACTATATTACTCTATTAATCCAGTCTGCGTTCTGGTCCACGTTTTACTTTAAAGGGCATCTATACCAAAAAATGTTATTTTATATTGACCGTAACTGGAAACTATCATTCTTCCCAACCACCACTGTATCATTTTTTTTGTTGATCTGCCCCCTATTTCTTTAGATATCCAATCTAAAACTTCTTATATTTCAGCTGTTAATCAAGTTTCTTGCTCTCAAAAACTGTTCTTCTTTAAGTAGTTTTATTGTAGCTGGAATGGTGACAGATTTTTGACAGTTAGAATGCTGTGTGCAAGCTTCACAGTTGTATGGCGGGCAAAAGTCAGGTCGGATGGAAGTGGGAGGGGTTAAAAGAGGGAGGGAGGATACTGATCTAAACAAAATGTGTGCTGGAAGGCATGCAGCAACACACACAAATCAGAGTAAGTGCTACTTACATGTATTCAATTATAGATTAAGATGGGGTAAAGTAAATTCTTCAGTAAAGTGTCCCTTTAAGTGTAATGAACAGCTGGCAGAGCAATACTGACTGGATGAGATTCACGTTCAGGAAGTCTCGCAGGAATAGTGGATTGATTGAGATTACAGTGGAGAAGGTAAGCTTTGCCAATGACTTAGAAAATAAGAGTAACATAGTGTGTAATTTAAAGGTACAGCTTTGCAATGGAACCTTGATTTATCCTCTACATTACCTTTAATAGCTGCAGTATGTCTTTATTCCAAAAATGTAGATTTATGATCTTTACACTTTCCAGACTGCGTGTTATTAAAAATTATGTTCAGAAGTCCTGTAAATTCAGAGTTTAAAGCTCTGTACAATGTCTTATTCAGGCAACGCTGGTGTTTAGTGCACTAGTATACATTGGTGGATATCGTACAATGCAGAGCATGGCCCAGGCATCTTTCTCTGAAGATGGAAGTCTTCAAGATGGAGGAACTGACCTGAACATGGAGCAAGGAATGGCAGAGTGAGTGTATGCTCACCCAGGTGAGCCCAGCTACACTGTTCACATATTACATATACTGTTTGGTTTACTGACATGTACTTAATGCACATTTTGCATTGATTTAAGTTGGGTATAAACATTTAGGAATATTACAGCGTTGGGTAAAATTTTTAGGGTTAAGTTTTATTTCCCTGCTCAGAAAACTATCTGGGCAGATCCTTTCTTTTGAAGCAGCTGATACCTCTCCTACTTGATTCCAGTCTGCCCTGCCTCTTTCTCTATCATAGTTGCATGTGTGCCAAAAGAGGTGGGAAGATTGTCGGGAATGGACTTAGAGGAAAGAGAGAATAAGCCCTGAAAAGAAATATCTTATCTGGACTTCTCCAGCACCACCACAGAACTCTAGGCATTATGGAATAGTATTTGAGGTTGAATAAAGACATGCATCCATCTAGTTCAACCTACTCGGCAATACCAACAATTCCTGCCTAACTGTTGATCCAGAGGAAGGCAAAAAAACCCACCAAATTTATGAAGGGGAAAAAATTCCTTCCTGACTCAAAGTAGAGTTGATCCATGGAAATTTCCGATTGCTTCTTGATGTATCAATACCAGTAACTTGCAACATTCCTTGTCTGCAGAAACTCATCCAGCTTTATTTTTAAACTGACCAATGAACCTGCCATAACAACGTCCAATGGAAGACAGTTCCATAGTCTTACTGTTCTCATAATGAAAAACCCTTTCCCAACTTGAAGACTAAATTTCTTTTCTTCAAGTCTTAAGGGATGTTTGAATGTCCTGACATGTTCTATTGGTGAGCAATGACCCAGATAGTTTATTGTATGGGTCATTAATGTATTTATACACAGTAATCATGTCCCCACACAAGCAGGGGATAGCAGGGGGCCTCTGCACAGCAAGCTGCCATGCTCCCTTCCCACCAAACTACAGCAAGCCCAACTCCAATACGGAACAAATGACCCCTATATTGGAGCCTCCTCTGATAGGACAAACACTGATTGAAGTGCAATCGCAACTTCTAAGTCCCATCCAGGATGGCAAATGTTCAATAACCACTATGCTGAAGGAAATGAAGACTGACATTTCACTCCTCTGCCATGACCTTCACAAGATCTGACACCGCATTGGAGAGTCTGAGATGGAGGACACAGTTTGACCAATGTCTGCGTCAATCTCTCATCTCCAACGAGTTGCAAGCTACAAAAAAACAATTGGATAACCTAGAAAATAGGTCCTGGAGACGAAACTCTGGTTTGAATATTTTTAAAGAAGGGGCGGAAGCCCAACACACAGACAGATTTTTTTGAGGAATGGATCTGTTTCCATTTTGGTTCTGAGGGCCGGTCGTCAAAGTTTTCGATAGAACAAGCCCTTCACATCCCATAGATCTACAGGTGGTGTCTGACTGTCAGGTACACTTTTTTATATTTCTCTGCAGATGCCTGCACCTCGTTAGACTCCCAATGAAAACTCTTATCTTCAACAAAATATGTGATTTTAAATTGAACATATCTGTACTGACCCCACTCAGCTTAAAACCTCCCCCCACACCCATTGCATTCATATGTGCCTGTAAGCTAGATAGCCCCTAATCTTAGATAAATTAGAAAAAGATGTGGTGCGCAACCCCTACAAGAATGTGGAGAATAGATAATGGGGATAAAGGTACATATATTAGAAAGAGAAAATAAAGTCCCCCGATATTATCATATCTCATGGAAGTTAGTGACATCCAGTGTAACAAAAGCTGAATTAAAATATAGCCTTTAATTGCTATACATTAAAATTAATAGCATACATTTTAGAAAACCATCTGAGAGCCGACCAGTAAGGGGGGGTGTACACACCTAATGGGATACGCATCAACTTGTTTTGCTCTGGGATAACACAAGTTGATGTGTATCCCATTAGGTGTGTATACCCCCCCCCCCCCTCCACACACACACACACTGGTCGGCTCTCAGATGGTCTTTTAAAATGTCTGCTATTAGTTTTAATGTATACCAATTAAAGGCTATATTTTAACTTTTTGTTACACTGGATGTCAATAAGTGTCATGAGATAAATGATACTTTATTTTCTCTTTCTAATTTAAGCCCCTAATCTTACCCACTTGAACACTTGATTACTTGTCCCTCATCTGGAAACCTGTCATTACTTATACCCTAGACCCCCATAGCATTTATATATTGGATTTTTACCTCCGCACCACTCCAAACACGCTGGATAGCAGTCAAGTTATATTTAAAGGGCAATTATAGTGAGAAAATTGTTTTTTTTTAATTTCTTCTAATGTATCCTATAAGTCATCCCATCCACCAGGGTACCTTTAGTTTCTTTAAATTCTACATAGTCCCCGAGATATAAGCCTTTGAATATGCTGTGATTTGTAGGAGCTGCTACACCTCATCTGTCACTCAAAGGCACACACCCACACAATCCAAAGCTCCCATGCAGTACTATCACACACTCTCTCACCCACACTATATGTACCATGTGCAACATATAGTCAAATGCTGTAGTGCTAAACACAATCAATAAACCATTAACCCAGCAATATGAGCATAACACACTATAAAACAGCCCCTCCCCCCAAAAAAAATCTTATATACATACAAAACCAGTGACTCAAATGGAACACTAATACAGTATATATAATACAGTAATACAGACTATATACCAAACAAGACACACAGTGCAATCTATGAAATATATAGACTAAAGCAACTGAAATGTAACAGGACAACAAGCAGTGTCACTGTGTTTGTGAAGGTCTCACTACAAGCTGCTGTTACACTGACTCTCTCTTCAGTAGCAGGGGAGAGATATGAACTTTAGGTAAAAAGTAAATAACAATTAGCAAAGTTAGAGAACAGGCAGAGTTCAGTAACTTACTTGTAAAGAATCTCAGCACCACTTGTCCTCCTCTCTCCCCCTCTGCCCCTCCCTTCAGCATATTGCTACTTTATTCCACACTTTGATTGCTTGCAGTCTAGCTCTGGAAGGGAGGGGTCAACAGGATGTCAGCACTTCATTTAAAGTCCTTTCAACTGACAATGCTCGGACTCTGTATACAGCCCGTCACTGTTTGAGGGGGAGTAGACAGAGAGGGGAGGGGGATTACAGAGCTTGGTACAAACTTCTGCCAGTGTGAAGAAACGAAGCCACACAGAAACATGAAAGTAAGGCAGCTTATACTAAGTGATCTATACATTGTATACAGACAAAGTTTTTTTTTCACTATAGTTGCCCTTTAAAAGGTAACTTCTTTATTTAGTAACTTCAGGTGTCAAAAAAAGAAAAAACACATAGTAACAAACACTTGTCTGACATGTTTCAGGCTAGATCAGCCCTAATAGACATCGTTACATTGTTGCTAATTACCCACCACCTTTTATAAAAAGCCAAGACCAATTCCAATACATTAACCCTTTATGTTGCTTTGATTTCAGACTATTTGGGTTTCAGGATGCTTTCATATTAGGTTTGCTTGGGAACACAATTACATATAACCAACAAAAACAAAGACCTGCTTAATCCTAGTTTTAATTTTAAAGGGTATCTCCACTGATGGAAAAACGTTTTTTTTTTTTTTTTTAATCTATCTGATAGTACATCTTCCCCCAACCCCCTCCTACCTTTATTATCTCAAAAAACTCCTCTGTTCCTTTGCAGAAGCCAGGGGAAGTTCTGCTCGTTTCTGCTGCTGTGCTGGGCAGGCTGTCAGTCAATGTGCATCATCACATGAATATTCATGATTTCAGCCACACCCACTTGACCCCAGTGATGCCTGATGTAAACAAAGCCTTTCTACCTGTCTCTGCATGATCTATTCACAGCTGATAGTACACACAGAAGTGCCACACTTCTGTAAGAAGGCTGGGGGATATATGGGGGGGGAAGATAGGTGGAAGATTTCAGAGGGGATGCTGGGAATTTCACAAGCTGTATTGCAGTGCTTGATGGGAGTGAGACAGAAGGTGTATTGTACAGGGGATGCTGGGAGTTTCACCAGCTGTATTGCAGTGCTTGTTGGGAGTGAGACAGAAGGTGTATTTTACAGGGGATGCTGGGAGTTTCACCAGCTGTATTGCAGTGCTTGATGGGAGTGAGACTGAAGGTGTATTTTACTGGGGATGCTGGGAGTTTCACCAGCTGTATTGCAGTGCTTGCCGGGAGTGAGACAGAAGGTGTATTTTTATATGATCCTTCCTGTAAATCATCCCTGTATATGATCCTACCTGTAAATCATCCCTGTATATGATCCTTCCTGTAAATGATCCCTGTATATGATCCCTGTATATAATACCTGTAAATGATCCCTCCTGTATATGATCCCTGTATATGATCCCTCCTGTATATGATCCCTGTATATGATCCCTCCTGTATATGATCCCTGTATATGATCCCTGTATATGATCCCTCCTGTATATGATCCCTGTTTATGATCCCTCCTGTATATGATCCCTGTATATAAACCCTGTATATGATCCCTCCTGTATATAATCCCTGTAAATGATCCCTCCTGTAAGTGATCCCTGTATATAATCCCTGTATATGATCCCTGTATATGATCCCTGTAAATGATCCCTCCTGCATATGATGCCTCCTGTAAATGATCCCTGTATATAATCCCTGTATATGATTCCTGTATATAATCCCTGTAAATGATCCCTCCTGTATATAATCCCTGTATATGATCCCTCCTGTAAATGATCTCTGTAAATGATCCCTCCTGTATATAATCCCTGTAAATGATCCCTCCTGTATATAATCCCTCTATATGATCCCTCCTGTAAATGATCCCTGTAAATTATCCCTCCTGTATATGATCCCTCCTGTGTATGATCCCTGTATATAATCCCTGTAAATGATCCCTCCTGTATATGATCCCTCCTGTAAATGATCCCTGTATATGATCCCTCCTGTATATAATCCCTGTATACAGCTTCATTGGGTCCTCTGGAGTATAGATTCAGTGTTTGGCTGTTTTCCTACCCCATGTTTAACTACTTAGTTTCTGTCATTATCAGTTTGTCAGTTTCCACCACCACCCCCTTCTCCTTTATACCTGCTTGAGACAGCAATTCTGTTCAGTGCATAGTGCTGGGCTGCATTTAACTTTTCTTATAGCCAGCAAGACCAATCACTACTAATCTTCACACTGTATCTTGGCTACATACAACCTATTGCAGGAGGCAGTGAAGTAAAGTTGGAGCAAGTTCTCTCCTTCTTTGCTGTCAGTTTCGTGTGTTTAAAGCTGAACTTTGAGTCTCCGCCCCCACTGACTGCTGCTCCGGTATGCAAACAGAATCTGTAACAATGTATCAGTTTGCCTCTGCTCACAGGTAAAAACGATGCTGCTGTTCTGTTCGATGCTGTTAGTGTAATCTCATTCTGATAACACTGCTGTGTACTGATTGCGAGCGGGAGCTAGTGCTTACTATGCTAGTTGCCATGGGAACATGTCACAAATCTTCCCATTGGCTGATGGATTAAAGACTAAAGCTGGGTACACACATTAACGATAAGCCCCGATACCGTCGGATCGACGGTATCGGGGCTTAATCGTTACGTGTGTACGTTGTTCCCGAACGAGCGCGCGGCCGCCAAACGATCGGGTCGGCCGAACGCTCGTTCGGGAAAGGCCGAAATTTCCATCGGCCGCGCTAGACTCCCTATAGAGGAGTCTAGCGCGGCCGATGGAAACACACAGTCTCCTATGTGAGAACGCTCGGGACTGTAGCTGGGTACACACAGTAACGATAAAGCCCCGATACCGTCGGATCCGACGGTATCGGGGCTTTATCGTTACTGTGTGTACGTTCGTTTCCCGAACGAGCGCGTGGCCGCGAACGATCGGGTCGGCCGTACGCTCGTTCGGGAAAGGCCGAAAATTTCCATCGGCCGCGCTAGACTCCTATAGGGAGTCTAGCGCGGCCGATGGAAACACACAGTCCCGAGCGTTCTCCCTATAGGGAACGCTCGGGACTGTGTGTATGCAGATCTTTGAAAGATGGCAGACGGATCTTGCAGATCCTGTCTGTCATCTTTCAGAAATCGTATGTGTGTACCTAGCTTAAGGTCAATTCTTCCCGACTACGGAAGTGTCTTCACACGCATGCGTGCAATGGTGCACGCGCGTCGGGAGGTACCATAGCGGGCGTGCACGGATTAAGAGGGATCAGATGCTTGTTAGTTACAGGCATCTGAAGGGAACTATTCATATTTTTTCTTACATTATAGATATTTTTAATATATTTTCAGTTCATATTTTAGTATGGAAACTTGGGAAGTATTCATATATGCTCTTATGTATTATACATAGTTTTCAAAAACAGCATATTTCATTGGTTCAAAAATTTACCAGTAAACATATTTTATAGTTTCCTACATCTCTTCATAAATACATATTTAATTACTTTTTTTCTCGCCTTCAAATAGACATTGATGGATTGTTCCAAGTTCTTCTATAAAGCTCGTGATTTTTGTTCATGTATGTGTCTAGAGACAACTAAGTTGATATAATTGGGGGCGGAGCTAACCTGGCTTCCTGAGAGGACATGTGATAGCAGAGCTCCCAGGCCCAAAACTTATCCTTAATATATTACAAGCTTGTGTTACAAACTTAACCCACCATAACCTCATCTAAACACTGAGCACCATGACTAAGCCCAAAGAGAGACAGCGGTTGACCGCAAAGAAACAGCTGATAAACTGGCAAAGTTTGCATGCAACAATATCCAAGATGGTGCCCACGAGCCAGCTGCACGAGACCCAGATAACCCCAAATCACCGGCAAGTGAAAAACCATCCACAACGCACTCGCTTACCCCAACTAAGATGCACACACAGATGCTCACAGCCATACAGGACAGCAAGACAGCCTTAACGCATAAAATAGAGGAGGTAAAAATTGATACAGCGATTTTACATCAAGGCATACAAAGGCTGCGACCATCGATTAGGAGAGACCAAAGGGAGAATATCCCAAGTAGAGGACATCCTAAACCCAATGCAATCCATGGCAACCTCCCTACAGCAACAAGTAAAATATTTACACTCCAAATCTAATGATCTGGAGAATTGGCCTCTAAGGCAAAACTTTATGGTTCCTGGGCCTCCCGGAAGGATTTGAGGGACAAGCACCTGAAACCTTTATTGAAAATTGGCTATGAACGCAATTTCCAGACCTGGACACAGCACCCACCTTTGCAGTGGAGAGGGCACAAAGGGTACCAGCAGGAGCGCCTCCTCCTGGATCCAGGCCACGACCCCTCATAGCCCGGCTACTGAACTCCGAGGACCGAGACTCCATACTACATATACATACTTAAGCTCGAAAACGCGACTGTCCACATCTTCATGGATTTTTAGGTCAACCTACAGAAACGGCGAGCTTGGATTTAAAAAAGCAACTACAACTTAAAGGATACAAATATTCTATGATCTACCTGGCCAAACGCCGGATTATCAATGGCACAATTATTCCCTTTTTTGACAATGCTGAAAATGCAAGGGCATGGCTCAAACCAGTCAACCCAACAATGGCGGAGTATAACCTCATCAGAGTCTAACAACCCTTTCCACGCCGACAACCTCATCAGACCTTCCATACCCCCTTCAACCCCAATTTAACTACCTCCTACTGTAGTTGAAGGCTTAGGCCATGCAGTCCCAAAGTACGACAAGTTAAATGAAAGTACACCCCATTACAATATAAAGGATAAGTAGTTACTTTACCAAAAATTTTAACTGCTTTGCAATAACATTGTAACTGGTTGTCTTTAATATTTGTTTCTGTTAAGATGTCAATATGCACCATATTAACTTCTCTTTTGTGTCTGAGATATCCAATACTAGTCACTGTCCTACCTACCCCCTATCCAGCCTTCCTGGACACCGCCGCCTTACCCCACTGGGGTGCAACACACCACCATATTACAAAATGTTTAGCTTTTCAACATGGAACACCCGAGGCCTCAACGACAAATTGAAGCGAGCAGCAGTATTCACATTTCTACAACAATATAACCCTGATATCATCTGCCTACAAGAAACCCATCTAACAAAACACACTACCAAATATGGCAAGAGATGGGTAGGATGGGCAGCACACAGCTGCCACACATCATACTCCAGAGGAGTGTCAATCCTTATACGTAACACTACCAGATATAAAATTCAAAAAACCTCAATAGACAACCAAGGCAGATATATATGTGTGGCTCTGGAAATTAACCAAATGCACTTTGTACTGATGGCCATCTATAACCCCCACCAGCTGATCTACAAACTCCACATATCCGCACTCCCATGTAATGTGCATGGGTGACTTGAACTTAATAATGGACCCCGCTAAGGACAAACTACATCGGCACCCCTCCTCACAACACCGAAGTAACTCCTGCTCACCTTTACAAACTTTAATGAAAGAGGCTGGATGGATAGATATATGGCAAGAACAGAATCCACAAAACGCGAATACACCTGTCACTCCACCACCCATCACACTCTGTTAAGATAGATTACACTTTTCTCAACTTATTAACAACTATTAAATCCAAATCAATAACTCGCCTCCAATACTATTTCAAATGGATGGCAGTCTCCCCACCAAACGGAAACCCTGGAAACTACACCCCTTTTGTCTATCGCTATTAACTGATACAGACCACCATACAGGATGAAATTAAACCAATCCATAAACACAATCAGACAGACCCCCAACTCCTGTATACTGGGACAGCCTTAAAGCCTTCATGAGAGGGAAATTCTACTCTATCACAAGCATCAAAAAGCATCCACAACCGAAGAAAATACCCTCAACACGCAGCTCCACAAAGAAAACTGATTCTGCCAGTCTTCCTCCTGGCTTCAGCACTATCTTTTATAAAGGATTAGTCCAGGACTAACCTGGCAAATGAAAACTGTACATACTGTAGCTCCTTAATGAAATGAGAAATGATATTGTGAAGTGGGAATAATCAATCCAACCACCCTGCCCCAGGTATAGATATCTCAGTGATTCTCTCTTTATCACTTGCTATTCTGTATGATCTCTGGATTCTTTCCTTATTCTATCCTCTTTCTATTAATCTCTTAGTAAGATCTGCAGCTGCTCACTCAACGCAAATATATGTAGAGCAGTTCCTATATATGCATATGAACTGTCCCAGGCAATTGGCTTGTATGAGGAGGGTGAAAACTTGTAGCCTCCAATAAAGTATTTTTGGCTATTTTCTTTCTGTTTAACCTTGTGTGTATTCTATTTGTCTCCAGATTCCCTCTCAGAATTCTATTGACTTATTTTTTTTTATACATGCAAAAAACAGATTCACATAGTTATTATTCAAAAGTGAGACAAGCACAAATCAAAAGCAAATCATCTATATATCTTCCATACCATTGGATTTCTTATCTGTATGGGTTATTACCTCCAAACATGTGGGACTCCTCCCACCAACCCATGAAAAGTTTGGCAACAGAGGGCGCGAAGGCCATGCTCATCACCGTCCCACATCTCTGGAGGTAGTTAGCTCCATCAAATAGAAAATAGTTATGCCTTAAAGGATTTGTACACTGGAATTTTCTCTTTTTTAAATTGAAAAAAATTCATCCCAACTATTACTTTAACTTTTTTTTTGTTGTTGTTGATCTGCCACCTATTTCTTTAGATATCTAATCTGAAGCAGGAGTTGCTTCAGCTGTCAATCAATCACCTTATCTTCTGCTGTGTGCAAGTACTGGATTCTTTTGTAACTGGAAGGGTGCATTAAACTGGATGGGGGACAGTTGGGGAATTCCATCTCTCAGTGCTAGTAAAAAAAAAGTCAGGTCTGTGGAAAGGCGGATTCGGTTATAAGAGGGAGGGGGGATACTGAACCTGTGCTGGATTGAATGCATGCAGCAACACACACACACCTCAGAGTAGGGGCTACTTACATTTGTTTAATTGAAGATTAAGATGAGGCATTTTTACAAGTAATTTTTTAGGTATACATACCCTTCCAACAAAATCATTGTGTTCCATAAAAGATCAGACTGTAGGCCTTCAAGCAATAAAATGGTCCCTAAACAGGTTTACTGTTGATTATATTCGGTATATTAAGGCATAACTATTTTCTATTTGATTAAGCAGATTTTTCCATCCTAAACTATGAATGAAAATATATTTAAAATATTTCATCCCCTGGTGTGTGCCTGACAAAGAATCCGGACAGCCCAACCCCGGAGGCTTACTTCCCATCTCACCCACTGGGTTCTCTACTGTAGGTGCCACATTACACCTACATTACACCTACAACAGTAAAAAATCTGGAAGATGGCCAGTCGAACCTTCAATTTGAGGGTGTCCCTGAAGAGACCCCCTATGGCATAATCTCTTCTACCCTAACTTGAGAGCTGTCCCCTTGGTTGGCCACTGGGAAGGTAAAGGCGGCCTTTTTTTCTCGCACTATTCAGGACAAGAAACTCCTTTCTTTTGAAGACCTTAAGGCTAGGTACACATGGAGGGACTTTTTGTCCCGACCGAGCGCTTGGCCGAATTTGTGGACGTGTCCGTTCGGCCAAATCGGTCGTGGCCGCCCGCCCCACACCAGCCAATATTTTCGGCCGATCGACCTAAAGTGCAAGTACTGAGCCTCCTAAATCATGACGGAGGACTGGCAGGATCTAGTTAAAACCCATCTCTTCGTATCCCCAACAGCTCCCCAGTAAACTAATGCAATTCTATATCCTCCACCAAGTTCAACTTTCCCCACAAAGACTATCCCATATGTCTCCCCAGAGTGCCCCAAGTGACAGCAATCATCAGAAGATTTATGGCATCTTCTCTGGATGTGCCCCAAGATATCCAGGTTCTGGCGCAAAGTGGCAAACTGCCTCTCCGAAATTCTACCCTACCCTGTACCTCTTAAACCTAAGCCTTGCATTCTAGGGATCTCAAAGCTAGACGTATGGAGTACGCATGAACTGGGGCACTATTTTATGCTAGAAGGGCCATAGTAATATAATAGATGGCCCCCCGCCCTCCCTTCTCTTTCCAGTTGGAAATCCATGATAACAAATATGCTCCCTACTTAGAGTATTCTAGGTTAACTGTGGTTAAGTTTGCAGAAATCTGGTCTCCCTGGAATATTGGCACCACATTACCTTTATAAATCTCTCTCGACCTACTGTATGCACTCACATAGAAAACAAAAATGTACTTTTCTTTAAAAGGGCGAAAAACAAACAGCCATACTGTATGGGACCTCTCTCTCTGTACCCCATGGCTGCCGTGTACTGCATCCTGAACTCAAATAGACACCATAAACCTCCTGAGTCACTCATTTGTCTGTTCTGTGACTATATAGATAAGAAATGTCTCCCTTTCCCTATCCAAGTTGTCCCCACTTTTTCTTATTAGAAATACTAAATATAATAGTATCCTAAATGCAGATTCATATTGGGAACAAGCATTACCAATTTGCTTTGATTGTTGCCTTGATTGTAAGCACGCAAACTTGTATTTTATATTTAATATATATTGTGATTTGGATAATTAAAAAAAAAAAATACTCGGTAACAAAAATGGGGGGGGGGGGGTTTGAATTTAAAGTATCAAAACATGGAATTGTACTAAATGCCCTTTAAAAAATCTGCCTTCAAGCAACAAAAGGGTTAAAGCTCAATTGTTCAATTTTACCATTTAAAAAAAACTGGGCTTCACCATGCATATAACTCTGGGAGTGTGTGCCAGATATTCCATAATATGGATTTATCTTACCTCAATCTTTATTGGAGGGTGGCACTGTAGTGTTTAAGGGCATGCATCTCTGCAGTTCCGTAAACACTCCCTCCTCTCTTAAAATCGTTTAGTAGCCTCTAATTTTTTGTTACTATTTCTGTATGTTTTAAACTTCTACTTTTTATGTGCTAAATAAATGCCTGCTTTTTTGTAAACTGTCTTGTACTTGAAATCCTAACTGAAAGATATCGATAGAAAGGAAAGATGGTCCGAGAATGTCTGTTTACTGATTCTGGCTTGCACACTTTTATCTCGTCAGGCATCTCAAGGATGTTGTACTGCTGACTGCAATTGTGCAAGTTCTGAGTTGTTTTTCATTATACTTTTGGTATTTCTGGCTGCTGGTAAGATATTTAATTTAATATACAAAATACCTTCTGTTTTTGACATACTTTTCATCTAAAACAGCATTGTACATGGCAGACAGTTGGTGTCGAACCCCCCCACCTCTATTTAGGCTTGGTTTCTTTATTTTCACATAAATGGCCTCCTTAACACCTCTCTTGAACCAGTCATGTTCCTTTGCCAATATGTTAACATTACAATCTTCAAAGGTATGTCCTTTATCCTTAAGATGCAGATACACGGCTGAGTCCTGACCCGAGGAATTGGCTCTTCTGTGCTGGGCCATACGTTGATGCAGTTGCTGTTTGGTCTCCCCCACATACAAATCAGAGCATTCTTCACTGCACTGCACTGCATATATGATGTCGCTTTTCTTGTGTTTCGGTATTGGGTCTTTCGGATGTACCAATTGCTGCCTCAGTGTGTTGTTCGGTTTAAAGCAGCTAGGCATACAGTGTTTTTTGGAAATTATTCTTAATTTCTCGGAGACCCCTGCTACACATGGGATGACCATGTTCTTTCTCCTGTCTTGCTTTTCCCCTTCACTGTTGGTATTCGTGTTCTTTTCTTTCCTTCTACTTCTTTTGACAAAGGCCCAGTCTGGATATCCACAAGTTTTAAGGGCTCCTCTGAGATGTTTCATTTCTTGTTTCATTGGGATTTTCCAGGGTACATAATTGCCACAGATTCTTGTACAAGTCATTCTGAATTGAGAAAGCCAGTCGGATGACTAGCGAAACGTCTTCAAGAACTAAACTTTAAGTCCAGTTGATCAAATTGAATACAACAGATATCTCTCTTCTTAAGTTCTTCTTTCCCTCTTCTTAAGTTCTCTCCCTCTCCTAACGTTCTACTCTCCCTCTCCTAATGTTCTACTTTCCCTCTCCTAACGTTCTTCTCTCCCTCTACTAACGTTCTTCTCTCCCTCTACTAACGTTCTCCCAGGGTACATAATTGCCACAGATTCTTGTACAAGTCATTCTGAATTGAGAAAGCCAGTCGGATGACTAGCGAAACGTCTTCAAGAACTACATTTCAAGTCCAGTTGATCTAATTGAATACAACAGATATACTTTTCATCTACTTTCGAGAGTACTCCTACTTTTCTGCTTAATGTATTCTCCAAAAATGAATGTGTTAAACTGGCAAAGCTCAAGATTCTGTACATGGCACACAAAACTTAAACGTTTAATTGCCATTTAAACATAGAGTTAAAGAATGATATATCTGTTAAGCATAGGGGGTGGGAGACTTGGCCTGAGAAAAACAAATGCTGGATTGCATGCAGCAACACACACCTCAGAGTATGTGCTACTTACATGTAGTAATTGATAGATTAAGATAAATCTTTTGATTTTATTTTTGTAAAATGACAATTGATATATAGGTATGAATATTAAATAGAATGCAGGAAACCATTCCTATTAAATCTTAAAAAAGATTTTAATTTTTCCTTTGTATTTCTGATTTTCTCAGTATCATCCATTGTCTCTCTTGTTGCTTCTTGTATTCTAGGTTCCTGGTCGTGCCCTGTACCTTCTCTGGGTTAACATTCTTGGTCCTTGGTTTACTGCAGATAACTCCCAAGCAGCTCCCCAAGAACAAAATGAGAAGCGTCAGCGGCGTCAAGAACGAAGACAAATGAAACGATTTTGATATGCTTCATGGTATTACTGAAGCAGAGAATCATTTTAAAAACTTTGGGGAGCTGGAGCAGTAAGATAATGAAACGGGACAGCTATAAAAACAATTATAAGAAACTTTTTATAAGCAAAACCCCGTTTTCTGCCAACATGTGTTGCTGACAGAGGACTTAGTGTTACTTATCTGACTGAAGAGAAACTAAAACACGGTTGTGAAGCTATTGCACACCAATGTTGCATCTCTTGCAGATTCTATTAAAAGCCATAAAATATATTTACTCTTACCACACTTTTCTGAATTTGGTTTAATCGTTCAGCTGTGGCACACATTTCTAATGTGAAAGGTCATGTAAAGATTTTTCATATTCTGGCTCATTCATTTAGGAAACTAAAGTTGATTGCAAAATGGTCCCCTAGGCAATTGCTGGAATGTTGGGAGGTACATCTAGTCTTACAGATTCTGTCATCGGTTAAAGATTGGTAACGTATGTTCCTGGTTTTAGACTGGATAAAGCATTTAAATCTACAATTTGCAAACAGGAAAAAAACGAACAATTAAAAATAGGACTTTAAAGTAAGTGGGGTAAAAATGAGAGCACATGCCCTTTAAAGGATAAGTGCACTGTAAAATCAAGTTGTTTATTTGGAAGCTGCAGCTTTAAAAATACTGCTGCCATACTATTTTTTTTACATATGCCCCTCCAGAGCCTAGCTTTGTGCCTTGAAAGTTCTTGTTACTGGTTTGCTGAATGTTAAGCTCCACCCCTCTGAGATTTCTCAAACAGTAGTGCTTGTGAGTTCCCTGCACTCTCCTGCTTGAGCCTCAAACAGTAATGCCTGTGAGTTCCGTGCACTCTCCTGCTTGAGCCTCAAACAGTAATGCCTGAGTTCCGTGCATGTGTAATAAAAGTTCTTATCGTTAAAAATTGTGCTAATTTTGCCCCAACCAATCAGATGTTAGCTAAAATTTGAAAGCTAACATTTGATTTGGGGCAAAATATTTAAAAATAGGAACTTTTATTACGTAGGCCTGAGTGTTCTTCCATTTCTATGGCAACCAGAGCTTAAATCATCAAAAACACACAGATACAGGTACATTTACCTGCTGGTGCACCCCTACACCCACCCCCACCCTTCTTTTTCCATGGGAAACACACAAAAAAACAACAACATGTATTTCAATGCCATAGCAAGATTATATAGGATAATACGCTACCTACAGTGTAATATAAGGAGATTACGCCACCAAGGAGTTCCCTGACCATATAGAGGTCAGGGAACTCCGAGGTGAAGTAATCTCCGTATATTATTCTGTAGTTAGCGTATTATTCCATATAATGCATAAGGCACATAATACAGAGGTAAGGTAAGTAACTATCGGGGGAGTCTCTGGAAAATTTAATAATGTGGTTGGGGCTGGGGGAAGGCAACCTACTAATGGGCAAAGGGTTTTAATGGTAGGGGGAGGGCTTGCAAAACAGGAGGGAGAGGAAGGGTGGGAGGCCTGCAGTGCGCAGGACAAAATTCTCCCAGAGGAGAGACAGGAGGCAGAGTCCTATATGGACTCTGCTATCCTCCTGGTGGCCAGTTTTTCAGACTTGGGGGGGGAAGAACCATTTGGGATATAAGGTAAGGAATTTATTACACTACAGAGTGGGGCCAGTAGTGGGGGGGATTATAGTTTTTTGGGGGGGACATGCCCTTTAAGCCATGCCTTAGTTTTGTCAAATCTAGTACATGGCTCAGTGGGCTGGGATAGTAAAATCAGTTGTTTCTTTTGATAATTATTTACAACATTTTCTCCTTGGATTCACTGCCCTGGAAAGCTAAAAAGTCTATATTCTTCTTCTTACCAACATGAGGAATTTTATTTCCTAAATTAGTTACTAGTTGATTTTATCGGATTCCTATTTGAGTTCATCCAGGTTCTTCCCTTTTCAATATTTTTACCACTTCTTGAGCTACTTTAGCCTTGGAGAAGCTCAATTCTATAGGGCAACCATCTTATTTGCTTACCCAAATAAGGATTACCATCTATATACACTTTGGATGTATTGGATTTCAAAAACCTTTAGAATGTGTCTCCCTTCTAAATGGTTTAATAGCAAGGGACCCAGCAAAGAAAGACATTAAAAAAAAAAATATCTGTAAAAAAGACCAGTCTCATACATGTGAGCAGCTTTTATAAGTTATACCTTGTCTTGCCCTTTAAATAGGTATTTAATTTATGTCTGAAATATACTGAAAAGGCTCTGAGTAGTTGCTTGCAAAGAGAGAGCAATAGATTATTGTTTAAATTTGGAATTTAGCGTACATGTTTATAGGGAACAGCATCACGTATAATAAGCACACATGTAAGGTAAGCTTGGGGCCCCCATGAAAAAGCACAACTTGGAAAAAAAAAGTAGCATTTGAGTGTTTTCTGGTCCTCTAAATGAAATACCAGCAACATTTAAAAAAAAAAAAATTTCTGTAGGATGTATCACACCGGCCATTGGGGGTATGTTCAAAATCTGCTTGTATGATTAGATTAAAGACAGCTATGGATGGCAAAATTCTGCTGTAAACCACTTTTTTAATTTTGACAAATTTGTATGAAGTTAAAACCCCTCCATATAAATCCCAGTATACGGTAACCAAATAAATACTTATATAAATACCATATATACTCGAGTATAAGCCGAGGTTTTCAGGTCTTAAAAATAGCCTGAAAAATTAACCTTGGCTTATACTCGGGTCAAGAGCAGACTTACCTAAATTCTGGACGCAGCTGGGAGTCAGAAGGAGAGCTGGCAGTTCCCAGTACGGCTACCAGTATGTGAGGCAATCCCAATGGCTACTAGTATGTGAGGCAATCCTAATGGCTACTTGTATGTGAGGCAATCCCAATGGCTACTAGTATGTGAGGCAATCCCAATGGCTACTAGTATGTGAGGCAATCCCAATGGCTATCAGTATGTAAGGCAATCCCAATGGCTATCAGTATGTGAGGCAATCCCAATGGCTATCAGTATGTGAGGCAATCCCAATGGCTATCAGTATGTGAGGCAATCCCAATGGCTACCAGTCTGTGGAGGCCTAATCCCAATGGCTACCAGTATGTGAGGCAATCTCAATGGCTACCAGTATGTGAGGCAATCACAATGGCTACCAGTATGTGAGGCAATCCCAATGGCTACCGTGGAGGCCAATCCCACTGCTACCAGTATGTGAGGCAATCCCAATGGCTACCAGTATGTGAGGCAATCCCAATGGCTATCAGTATGTGAGGCAATTCCCATGGCTATCAGTATGTGAGGCAATTCCCATGGCTACTAGTATGTAATGAAATGCAAATGGCTACAGAAGGCAGTAGTGGTCAATTTCAACCCTCTGCTTATACTTGAGTCAATCAGGTTTTCCTAATTTTTGAGGTAAAAATAGGTGCCTCGGCTTATACTTGGGTCAACTTATATTTGAGTATATATGGGTAAGCTGTGCACTCTTACACAACTCAACAGGCCAGTACACACAGGTTAAATGTGTGCACAAGAAAATCTGGTGAAATATAGGTACTGCAGTATGTACTGTGTGCACAAAATCTAATTTTCTGTCCACACAGAAGATATATTTCTCAGTTGGTAGAGCATTAGAAGGTACATTTCCATTCTCCCATACATTCTGCCTCTCTTTACCTCCTATAACTGTAATTTTCAGTTTGTGCTATCCATCTCCCAAGGTCTGTGGGGCCCCTGGGCAAAGCATTATGTGGGGGCTCCCTTTCCACCCTTAGCCATTCAAATGGTTTGGGGGCCCTCTTAGGGGTTGCTAACTGGATTAGGATGCTAGACCTTTCAAACACTGATTGGCTTACTTTTCTGCGGTCAGAAGGTAGCAGGGACAACTAAGGATATGATTTGCTTTGTGCTGAAAGAAAGACTGCTTTTCTTTAGTATATTAGCCTCCAGCAGGCACCTTTTGCATGGTGTTGTACTGAGGCCCAAGTTTCAATCCAATGTGGTAGCCCTGATAGGTAAGGTTTGAGGTGCACTTCCTATAACCTGTGCCAATGCAGATAAGTATAATCAGTCATATATAGTTTGTAGGTAGGCACACTCAATATGGTATTCAAACAATACTCATTTATTTTAGTGCTGAAAACAATAAATGCCAAATGCCAAGGCCTCATGTGCAGCCCCTGACCACCTTTGAGGGATGCATAATAGATTTATAGTAATTATAATTAAAATGTGCAGCAGGCCTAGTCACAAATTGCCACTAATTACAAACTGATTGCAATTAACTGAATTCTTTATTATAGAGAGAAGGAGAAAGAAAACTGTCTGCACACCTGAGCTAGTAAGTATGTAGTAAAAAAGTTCTTCATTTGGTATCGCATTAGGGACACTGCAACAACATATAAACAATTAAAAAGCCTCAATTACAGAGTGGAAAATGTTCATATTGTATATGGTCAAGCCAATATACTACACATTGGTAAACCACCCCACTCACTGAAACGAACGGTGTGGTGAGGATGAGGCAGGTTAAAAGTGAAAGTGCTGGGTGCAGCATGCGTTTCACTCCATAACGGTACTGAAACAGAGCAGAGGAAGCTACATTAAGGATGCCTGCATTAAGATGAAGTGTGGATCTCTGGCTTCCCTGACCCCAAGATACACTTTATAACATGCAATGCCAGTGAAGACTCGTGCTCCGGAGTCCAGAAAACTTATCAGCTATAATGGTAATGGGCAAGGGGCCGAGTTTTCTGCCTTGGAACAGTGTTTCTGCAATATAGTGCGTGGGGGAAGGTAAAGTTTGACTAATCACGTCAAATGAAACTTTTTGGGGATATCTGCAATGGTGGCCGCTACTTATCACGATCAGGCCGTGTGTTGGGCACCACTGACCGATGCAAACTACTCAAAGAAGAACAAAATAGTAGAAAAAAAAAAATTAAACACACTGGGTTACTGCCTTATTTTTTTTCTTAAATTATGTTTAAGTGGTTGGACTACTTGTTTGGAAGCTTTTCCCCTCTTGACTGGCAACCATTGGAGAGTGGTTGATGTAAGTACCCCAGTTTCCTAGGAAATATTAATGTAAATTTAAATGATATTCACTTATATTGATTTCGCAGCCAGAACCCCAAAGAAGGCAAAGGGATTAGATCAGTTTACAGCAGAACAAAACAATGAAACATGTGTTTAAAAAAAAAAAAAAAAAACTTTCACACCCATTGAACCACTTATTCAAGGTCAGTGGCTGGAAAGAAGGATTTCTAGCTAATGGAAAGTTGACTGGTAGAAAGGCTGAAAGATTTGCAGTGAACTTTCTTCTGACAATTGCCTCCACTTTTCAGGATCAGGATCCAATGGTCCATTCTGACACTGCCTTTCCATATAATATAATTGGAATGATGGGGTCCAGCAATCCATCAGCTGGGCAAGTGCCCTAGTTCAGCACTAGTCATAGATTGGCTGCCTATGGGATGACTGGCAGTTGGACTGACTGGAGCACATTGTTGACAACCTTTTATACCAGAAATTTTTCAAGACAAGGGGTGGAGTCCGCATACTATTTAGTATTTAAGTACTGTCTCCCACCTTACACACCCTAAATTGAGATTTTTACGTAATGACATTAATGTACAATCACAAATGTTCAACTTCATTGAGTCATGGATAGTTAAACTTAAAAGTTCAATACATTTTTACAAACAAGCACATATTTTTACGGACAGTACATACAAAGGGCAGTTTTCAAAGACTTTCCATTGAAATGTGTGCACCTTGTTACTCCAATTTGCCCTCTTATATATCTGCTACATCTCCCTCCAATCCCTTCCTTTTATAAATATTCTCTAGTCACTGAGATCTGCCCCATGTGGTATCACTATGTCCCCCAATGTGTGCCCGTTTCTCCAGTTCTTGTTCTTTTCTCAGGTAAAGTTCTGAAGACCGATACCGCTTCCTTCTCTTTCAAACCCTTTAAGAAGACTGTGATTGGTTAGTGAGTTTGTACCTCCCACCAATTCGCCAATCACAGGTCAGTTACGGATTTTGAGCTTACAGGAAGTAGCATTGGTTTAGCGCATTTTGACACCAAGACAGGTAGGAAGGTGTAGCTCTCCCATGCCCTTGTGTAGCTCCCAGCGGGATGGTCCGTGATAAAGCAGGTGCGAAGGGTTCTAAGAGAAGGAAGAAAACAAAGTCCCCAGCAGCTGGTAACATTTCCAACCTCTGACCGGCACTGGGGGCTCTCCCTGTCCTAAGCTAAGTGGGCTCTACCCAGCCAGAACGTAGGGCCGTCCACCCGCATGTGAAGTAACATAATGATAAATATAACCGCTCAGTTGAGTTTGTGTGACCAGTAGAAATAGTAACTCCTTTCTCCCTTTATTATAACCAGCCTGGTCGGGACATCGCTGCGTGATTTCGTTGGAACATGGAGACCAGACGTCAACCTCTGAAACGATTGTGTGAGTTGAACACTTTAGTATGTGTGGGAAATGGAGATTGTGATAGTCCCGATACAGGGGCAGCGGTTCTGCTGAGAGATTCCTAACTGGCAACATGAAGTGGTAATCGCTTCCATGGCCCAGACCGACATCCTGTGCACTGTCTCCATCGGTCACTAGTGTGCTCATACACAGGCTCCCCCTACTCAAAGGAAGTGTACACTGACAAAATGACTTAAGCTAGGTACACACCTAGGGATTTTTCCTCCTGAACGACCGTTCAATACTTTTGACCGGTCGGCCAGGAGGACGGACTGTCGGTCGCGGCAAAAGCAGCCACGTCTGACAGTTACCGTGACCGATCGTGCGGTCCATAGAGGATCGGACGAGGTTTTCCATCATGTCCGATTCGGACAAACGATCAGTCGGACATGGCTGTATTCGGATGCGATAATTTCGGTCCGATCGACCAATAGACTGAAATATCTCATTGTGTGTACCCAGCTTTAGCTTTATTACAGTCTATAAATGAATACATGTATGCAGCACTTACTGTGTTGTGTTTGTGTTGCTGAATAACTTCAGTACTTGATTTGCTCATGCTCAGTCGCCTAGACTGATCTGACTCTCTGTGAGGGCAAGCATGCTTAGTAATCCCTATGAGGCAGCATTGGGAGAGGGAATTTCCCGCCATGCAGTTCACTTACCAATTGTCACCATTCCAGTTGATGATCATAGGAAGGTACTTGAAAATGTAAGAAATAGGGGACAGGTCAACAAAAAAGGGTACAGTGATATTTGGGAAGAATTTTCCAGTAATTGGCAATTAAGAAGAAAAAACAAATTTCCAAGTGTACATATCCTTTAAAGGAGAACTATAGTGTATATAAAGTACTTGGGACAGGGATATAGGACTGGTAATTTGTACCTCCCAATATTGTTTCTGTGAGCAGCAGCCCAAAGAAAGCTGATCCTGACGTTCTTCCTCCTGGCTTTAGCACGATCTTTAATACAGGAGTAGTCCAGGACTAACCTGGAAAATGAAAACTGTTAGTGTTGCAGCGCCTCAACACAACAACATTTTGAGGTAGGAATTATCAATCCAACCTCCCTGTCTTAGGTACTTTCCATTTATAATAAGTTGATTTTTACAGTATAGTTGTCCTTTAAAGGGAGCTGCTACCGCCCAACGTAATTTTTCAGTCATTCCTGACTGACTGCTGTAGTTAGTTGGCATTGTGGCTGGTAATTTTTTGCCCCCACACCATGGCCGTATTAGGCAAATCCTGACGGATCCAACGTGATTTGTCTAATATCGGCCATCTGTATGGCAGCTTTAGGCCTGGTATAGATGTGTTGACCAGGACCCCTTATTCCTGTTGACGGGAAAAAACACCTAAAATCTGTTCATCATCGATATTTCACCCAGTGGCATAAGTATGAATCACTGGGCCCCCAAGCAAAACCATGACGGGGCCCTTATCCGTTCTTAATCCACAGTGGTTTTCTGGGAGGAGGCTATATCTGTCATAAGAAAAATTAGAAGATTTGGCTCCCGGGTCTCCTTGCTGGTGCTCCCCTGGTATTTATGCCCCTGATTTCATCCTAAGCAATCTTGTGGTCCATTGAAAACTACAGGGTAAACTGGTTTAACAACATGCCTGATGACTTGGACTAAAGCTGGCCATATACTAGGCAAACATTTAATAGATTAGACATTTATAGACAATTATCTAACCTATCTAATGTCTAAAGACCGCATTGAGATGATCGGATTGGGCCCATTCATTTTGTGATCTCAAGTTGATTGCAAAAAAGAATGGGCTAGGTGGTTCTTAGATAGATCAGACATTTGTCTATAGACAAATGTCTAAAGTAAAAAAAGTAGCATCATACAGGAACCAAATCGCAGTGCTTTAGTGATATTTATTTAATGGAGATGTGCTAAATCTCCATTCAATATCACTAAAGCACTGCGATTTGGTTCCTGTATGATGCTACTTTTTATTTATCAAGTTTGAGGATTGTGTGCCCTCTTCACATGGTTGAGCCTACTTAAAGTTTATAAATATCTGCTGCCTATTGGAAATGTCTAATGTAGTGTATTGGCACCTTAAGACTGTACACACCATGCAATTTTTTGACTCAATCGACTTGCAGTTCAACCTAAGTCTTTTCTGCAGGCCACGGACAAATGGGTGTTCAGACGTGTCCAAACTCCACAGGCGGACTACACGCTCGGTTGTGGCGAACTGTTGGCTACTTTTGCCACAAACGAATGTCCTTCGTCCTGCCTGACCAGTCGGAAGTGCCTAACGGTCAGTTGGGACGAAGGATCTAAAGGTGTGTACCCAGCTTTGCAAAAAAATCACAGGTCCGATTTTGCCACTCATATTTTGGACTAATCAACCAAACTATTGTCCACACTGGTTTGTTTGATGTGTGCACCTGTAATAACTCCTAATAATTGGTTTACTGTTGTGGTAAAGGTACTTATAAAGTTTTGGACAATTATGTTTTTTCACTTTCTTCTTCAATAAAAGTTTTACTCTCATAAGGAATCATCAAACAGGGTTAAACCAAAAAGGGAGTGTCCAACTACCACCTCTTGGAGCGGAGCTACACGTAAGCGGCTTCTCAACACACATCGCAATTAAACACTGGCGTCCAAGCACTATATTACCCAAAATGGGATTCACGCTCCAAGTTGGATAAAAAAAACTTTGCTTTATTGTAGTTGTATTTAAAGCCTGTTTATCAGTAGATACAGATCATATGGTTCTGCTACATAGGGGAACAAATCGGAGGAGGGGAGTGAAAAGAGATGCAATCCGATCACGTGTTAAAAAGCACACGCTAGTGTGGACTGGCCACACTCGGTGCGCTAGGGTCAGTTCTGCTACGAATCAATGTTCGGAGCACATGAGATCACCATTTTTTGGTGCAATTCCCATACGCTCCAATCCCCAAAAATGACAGGGATCGCAGCGCAAGTGGGCTTCAACACACACAAAGCATGTGCGCAACTCCTGCACTCAGTGTGACCTCTGTCTAAATATCCATTCTTGTTTACAATGATTAACCTTTACTAATACATTTTTGCATGAATTCAAAAATAGTTAGCAACACCGTTTTTAATATGGTGAATGAAGGTTGTGTCATTTCTTAGGAATTTTAAATGTAAACACTATTTAATTTTAAAGCGCCTAAAGAAATGAATTAAAAAAGTACTTATTATGACCAGAGGATCACAAGGTGGGAGTTGGCTCATTTTAATTAACTTTTTATATATTCTCTTTTAAAGGGCAACTGTATTGAAAAAATATCTGAGCAACACAGTTAAGTTTTTTGTTACTGTGACATCCTGTGTGCACAACGTTTCAGCTTTTCCTCTTCCTCAGGTATATAAAACAGTCAAAGTGCTGATTAAAATACAGTAACTACCCGTATGAGTGGGTGGGGTTAACAACAAACTGTGTCATGATTGGTTCAAAATTATAAGCTAAATGAAAAATAAGTTTCTCTTTCAGAGTAGGGGGACCCAGGCACAGCAGGGGTTAAGTATTCAACGTCCAAATTTGAACTCTATACAGCCTCAGTTCAAGTGTCTACAAGAGATTACAAGTTCCAAGGATCACCGGTAAAGGTAACTTTTAGACTCGCCGGGCTCCTATTAGGCCAGCTCGCAGGCTCTCGACAGTCCTAACGTCACTGCTGCTCCTGCACATTGCGACCCGGAGCAGGCAATTTTCCAGATACCCTCCCACATGGTAAGGTCCTCGGGTCCTTCTGAAGTGGGTGGGAGCTCCCTCTGCTGGCCGAAACTTTTACGCGGCAAGTCTCTTTGGCGGGGGCAGGACTTCCGCTTCCTGTCTCCCACGCGATCTTCTGATCTGCCTCCTCACTGCGGTCGCTTCAAACACAGCTGCCGCCTCAGTGCTCTAGCTCAAGGTGCTCTCCGCTATTCCCCTTGCCTCTTCTACCTTCCTTTCTTCTTGCAGTTGGTAGGACAGTCAGCTAGCAGGGCAGAAGCCCTGGTAGTTATCTCATTGGCTCTCAGAGCTGTTATATTCTCCTCAGGCTTAGGCCTCTCTTTTTTTTTCTCTCTACCTTTTGCTTTATAAGCCTCATTTAAAAAAAAAAAAAGTTTAGTAATATCCATAGATATTTTCTCTTTTCTATCTCCTTTCTTCCTTTATAATGGCCAGCAAGGGGTCGTTCCCGTCCTGTCAGAAGGGAAATAAATTGCAATATCTTATGTGTGTGCGACCTGTCAAGCTAAATTACCCTCAGGCCAGTCTGGTCCCAGGTGTGATTCATGTAACTCCTGCCGTGACTCACCTGCCGCTCTGTCTCGCACAGCGAGCCAAGAACCCGACTGGGCAAGATCAATACAAGAATCATTAGATTCAATTAAAAATTCATCAGCAGTGTCTTCTCAAAATGCAGCTCTTCAGGGGACCCCTCGGGTGTGCGGACCAGCATGGGCGAAGTCTTTATCCTCCTCTATGTCCTGGAGAGTCAAGCAGGCTGATTGTTCGTTTATCTGCCTCAGTAACAGCAACCCGCAAGGTTTTAAGACTGAAAGCATGGGCAGCTGATCACACCTCGAAAAGGGCCCTTACCAGCCTCCATTTCTCAGGAGGCCAATTATTTGGTCCCGAGTTAGAAATTTTTTTTTCACAAGCAACAAGTGGGAAAAGCACCTTTCTCCCCTCTCGCAGAATCCCCACTGTCCACAGAAATCCTGCCTTTCCGCTCTTTCGTTCCTCTCCAAGACCTGCCTTTGAGAGCACTTCCCAGGTCTCTCCCCAAGAAAAAGTGCTTCCTCTCGCCCCTCCTGGCCCACCAAACGGGGTTCTTTCCAACCTCCGGGAAACAAAATGACAGTCCACGTGACTATCTTCCCACGTCTTGGGTGGGAGGATGTCTGCGATTCTTTCAACAAGTTCAGATCGCAGCCCTCTCAATCTACTTCCATCGCTGGTTGGCTATGCGAAAAGATGTCCAGTCTTGCAAGGGGTGGCTCACTTCGTCCATCTCGCAGACCGTCGGTTCAGCCATGGGACCTTTCTCTAGTTCTAAAGGTACTTCAGGGCCCTCCAGTCGAACAATTGCCATCTATACCTCTGTCTCTTCTATCCTGGAAGACACTTTTTCATCTTGCTATCTCTTCTATACGGAGAGCACCCGAAATGGCAGCTCTTTCTATAGAACTGTCTTGCCTGTCCTTTCACAAGGATAAAGCCGTTCTTCGTTCTCACCCGGCCTTCCTGCACAAGGTCGTCTCCTCATTCCATCAAAATCAGGAAATCATCGTTCCTGCCTTGTATCTTCGTCCATCTTCGAAGGAGAAAAGGTTACACTCCCTGGATGTTGTCAGAGCTCTCTGGATTTACATTTCAAGAACGGAATCCTTCTGTTCTTCCAAGGCTCTGTTCATTCTCCTGGCTGGTCCTCACAGGGGCTCCAAAGCGTCCTCTCAGACCCTAACCCGATGGATCCGTAGTGTTATTCTGCGTTGTTATGCAGAAGTAGATGCCGCTCCTCCCTTGCGGGTTGCGGCTCACTCAACGAGCACTAGGTGCTTCATGGGTGGCTCGGTGCGGGGCCTCCATAGTCCAGATCGGTAAAGCTGCCACCTGGTCGTCTATTAACACTTTCGTAAAATTCTACAGACTGGATGTGTTTGCTTCAGCTGAGACGACTGTTGGTTGGCTGGTGCTGCAAGCAGCAGATTATTAATTGTTCTGCCCACCCTTTACTGTTCAGGACTTTGGGAGGTCCCTTGCTGTGCTTGCGTCCCCCTAGGCTGAAAGAAAAAAGGGGATTTTGTTACTTACCGTAAAATACTTTTCTCTGAAAACAAAGGGGGACGCAGGCACTACCCTCCCTAGAAGGTTTTTATGGTTAAAATCAGTCTTCATTATCTGTAGAGTGTTTTTAGTATAGTGTTGTTAGTGTGGGCTTGTTGCCATAAGTTGTATGTTCCTTTCTTACTACTCTACTCCTTCGCTCTCCATCTTTGGTACAAACTGAGGCAGGCTTCCGGTAAGGGGAGGAGCACCTGAGCTTGTATAGAGTTCAAATTTTCAAGTGTCCGCTCCTGGAGGTACTTAACCCCTGCTGTGCCTGGGTCCCCCTTCGACTTCAGAGAAAAGGATTTTACGGTGAGTAACAAAATCCCCTTTTTGACATAAAAAGTTCCATATAAACTTACCAGTTACTGTCCACAGAAACTTCAGAGAATAAATCCTGAAAGAAAAGATCAAGAAAAGATAAAGCAAACAATCAAAAATAGTGTTATAAGCATAGAAACAAATATGTAGCAAAAATATGTATCTAAAAATATACATTTAAGAAATTTGAAGCAAAAAATTTGTATCAAATAACAAGTAGCACTAAGCATCTAAAAAGAGATTAAGCTACATAACAATTTTAAAGAATTAGATTAAAAACACCATTGGAATGTTTGTTGCCAGTGCACTTTGATAGTACACAAAACGTAAGGAAATTTTCAACACCAGCACTTGAAAATAATTAACGCAATGTTAATGGCTATAAGTTATTGCCGCAATATTTTATAGGAAGAATAATGAATTGATTAGCACGATTCACTTTGAAGCAATCATTACACGGTTTGTTGTTAACCCCACCCACTAATAGAGGTGGTCACTGTATTTAAACCAGCACTTTAATAGTTTTATGAGGAAGGAGGAAACCCCGAAACATATATATATATATATATATATATATATATATATATATATATATATATAGTTTACCAGTTAATGAAAATAAATTAAAAAGTTTAAGATAGGCTATCACCATTCATTGTCCATATATTCATTTCTTTTAGGTTCCTACTCTGGGAATGAATCTCCTAGGAAGAAACGTTTTACCGCACCAAAAGAATCCGAAAACTGTAATCCAACTTTAACTGGGGAGTATGAGTGTGTGTCTAGAAAAAGCTGTACTTCCTTGCTACGAAAAGCAGAACTTGAAATCAAACCAGATACTCCAGCAATCCTTTCTGTAAGATCCAGGATACAGATGCTCAAAGACACTAAGAAAGGTATGTTGCATAAGATAAAAATTATATTTTTTGCTACGTGTATCTTCATTCCACCGAATACCTACTGTGTTTAACCTCTTATATTTGGCAACATTATGCCTTGGAAATCAAATAAATCATACTCTTGTGTTTATCCACAATAGCTATGTAAAGGTGGTCATACACATGCGATTTCAATCGCAATGTGCTGTCAGATCACATTGGTATCTGTTGGCACATTGCAATGTGAACTGCAAGCATGGACCCAACTAATCACCCATATGTGGTATTGGGATCGGGCAGCCATACGCGGCCCGATCGTATCGTCTTTCCTTATTTTAAAGGATATCTATTGTGTGTGTAAAGTTTATTTATAAAACAGTTAAACTGAAAAGTACTTGGGACAGGGATGTAGACTGTAATTTGTACCTCCCAATATTGTTTCTGTGAGGAGCACCAGCCCAAAGAAAACTGATTCTGCCAATCTTCCTCCTGGCTTCAGCACTATCTTTAACACAGGAATAGTCCAGGAATAACCTGGCAAATGAAAACTGCAGGTGCTGTAGCTAATTTTTAGAGTATAGATATCCTTTAAAGTGAAGTGAGTCAATACAGACAGACTGTATTTTCCATTTTACCCGACCGGCTGTAATGCCGACTACAGACGTTCGTCTGCATTACGGTCGGACGGTTTTGGCCCCAACACACTGCCGATATTAGGTAAATCCATTTGGAGAATTTGGAAAACCTACATTAAAAACAAAGTTGTTTCTAATTTTCAATACTAAAGTTACTAAAGCTTGACATTTCCATTGAATTCATTTATCTGAGCTTAATTTAAAACTGCATTCTTCGATTAGGGAACAATCCTTCAACTCTCACTGAAAATAATTCCTCTTGGTTGGTGTGAATGTACCCAAAAGCTTAATTTGCTAATGCTATAAAAAGATGCATGCTTTTATCTGGGATTGTTTAAAGGGCATGTCCACCCCCAAACTAAAATTTAACCCACTACTGGCCCCACTGTGAAGTTTTAAAAACCCTTACCTTACATCCCTGCTCCATATGTTTCTCCTGCAGTGCTTGTACAAAGTCCAGGAAACTGAAGAGTAGGAGCTGTCATCCTGTCCAAACGGTTTCTGCTTTCTGTCTGTCCTATTAGTTGTTTCTGACATGCCCAGGGGAGCCCTTTTCCCCCCTCCTTTCCACCATCCGGATCCATCCTCGCCTGACCGTTAGTGTAGCGTGAAATCCTTTTAATGTAAGGTAGCTCCCCCCTGTACCCTAACCGCCGCATTCGTTCTTTTAAAAATCGAATCTGAATCATACTTACAGCCCTTCTCTCCCACGGTGTTTCCATTGCCGGCAGCCACGTCTGTGATTGGCTGCCTCTCAGCCAATCACATGCGCGGCTGCCGGTCCTGCCGTTTGCAACTTTTTGAAAACGAGGAGAGTGCCGCGGGAGTGATGGGCTGTAAGTATGATTTGGATTCGTTTTTTAAATAACAAGTGTTTGGGTCTGGGCGGGGGGCTGAGTGGACATGCCCTTTAAAAGGTACTGAAAGCAGCATTGTTGTCAAATCCCATTTAATTCTTAAGGTTAGTAGGGACACAATACACATACAAGAACTTACTTCTCTGTCTCTCTATAAAAATATTTTTCCTGTCTCTGGCATAGGTGAGTGTATGGTAATGGAAAGAAGGAAGGACCTGGAGAGCTCTCAGATACTGCATGAGTTTAGTGTTCCATTTATGGCAAAGACTTTCCTTTTAGGGCTACAAATAAAAGGAATAATTTTATTTAGAACCAATGCAACCATATTTAGGCTTACTCAATATGTACAAAAATTAGCCTAGTGCACATCCAATTAATTTGCTTACGTTTTAATTTACCATTGTAATGCGACTTAAAAAGCCTGCCTTTCTAGATAAATTAAAGCAATTAGTTCAATAACTTGGCCAAATTAATTTAAGCCCAGCAACCACTTCACACTTTGCTTTATTCTGCTGGGTCCTAACTTTTAAACCTTTTTACCATATTAACTTTTTACCTTCTTAGGAGACGTAATTCTCAAACTTTATCTTTATATCAGTACCTGCCTTTTATGAGATTAGTCAATGCTGCTCTTTCGTGGAAAATAATTTGGCCAAGTTATTAAACTAATTGCTTTAATTTATCCAGAGAGAAGGGCAGGCTTTTTAAGTCGCAATACAATGGTAAAGTAAAATGTAAGCAAATTAATTGGATGTGCACTAGGCTTCTAATTTTTGTATGTATTGAATTAATTTGGTCTCTAGTTGCACTCTGTATACTATCCCATATATATATATATATATATATATATATATATATATATATATATATATATAGCTTACTCAATATGTTTAGATGCAAGAGTTTTTTTCCAAACTAAATTGCAAAACAAATAAAGGCTAATGTTTACTGTTTTGGCATGGCAAATGTAATTCTATTTTGCTAACTGGGAAAATTGACTGCATTGTGCTCTCCATATTATTGTGTTGTATTATACCAACAGATTAATTGTTGTGAAATCCAGTGTGACTGTTTTCCAACTGTAAATGTTTTATTCAATAGTGAAATATGTTCTTTGACAGATGCGAAACAAGATTCGGTAGATCAATGTGATGGACAGAAAGAAAAACCTTGGACTGAGAACAGACAGGTTAGAAAATGTAAATGAGACCAGTAATCCAGGAAAAAAAATGTAGAAGCCATTAAGATTGTCTCAAGTATTTTTGTTGGTGTGTATCAATAGTTATGAAATTAGCCACTATTAATGTGTGGCAGCAACACCCTAAAAACACATCATTCTCATACTCCCATATCTATTCCAAGGGAGGTAGGAATAAGTATTCTATTGTAAATCAGGGATCGGAAAGGAAAATGACTTACCTAACTGCAAACAGAAAATTAATACATCAGAAGAATTTATTTATGCATGACAATACGCTGAATGGATAGATTAAAGTTGTTGTAAGGAGAAAATTGTAGCACCTTTTACCCCCTGTTCTTCAATCAATGCATTTAAAGAATAGTTCACTTTTTTTATGTGAACTCTTCCTTTTAAAGGGTATGTACACTGGATTTTTTTTTTAAAATTGCCCATTAGTGGAAACTATAATCCATCCCAACTATCTCTGTACCTTTTTTTTGTTGTTGATTTGCCCCCTATTTCATTAGATATCCAATCTGAAACATCTTACGTTTTAGCATTTCTGTAAGCAGTTTTAGCTGGAATGGTTTGACAGTCAGTGTGCTGAATGCAGTTTGACAGTTGGTATGTGGGAAAATAGTCAGGTCAGAGCCTGAGCAAAACACACTCCTCAGAGTAATTGCTACTTACATGTATTTTATTTCTAGATTAAGATGACGCAAAATCATTTTTTCGGTAAACATACACTTTAAGGATGCACACTTCCTTAAAATGGCCCTAACAGAACTCAAACCAGGAGCTAAAGCTGGGTACACACACAGTACAGCTGTCTGTCATTTACTATAAAACTGGCCACACGCATCCCTTATGCTCTCCCTATATTTGGTATAGGGTAATTGTTTGTGTTGCCAGTGCCCTCTAATGGCTCCCTATTTTGAAGTATAGCTGCTAACATTTTTTGTTTGCGACTGCAAGATCAGGAGTTTTTCTGCCACACACTGCTGTGTACCTATCTTTTAAGACCATAATGGACACCTGCGGATGTGATGTCATTTTTCTGTGCATAAATAAATGCTTCCAAGTAATCACTGGATGGACAGATTATGGGTGTTAAATGAGAAAATACTCCTGAAAATGTGCTGTATAGAGATTACCTCGTAATTTATTTACAGGACTGCTTTGCCCATGAAGCAGGAGGAAAATCCTGCTCGCTCTATGGTGATCCTATACAATACAATTTAATGGCGGACACCATTGACTTCTATTGTAAGGGCAGCGCCCCACCCCCTGGCGGCGTGCGTGTGTTATAATTTATAACAAGGAATACTACCTTTTTAAAAGTGACTGGTTAAATGGACGTGTCTATTATTTTTTTAACCGCTGTTACTATGTAAATGAAAACATAGTTTGGAAGACCTAAGGTGAGTGTAGAAAAAAAAAAAAAAAGGTTGAACACACTCTGTGTTGTCATTTTAATTTTATCATATTGTTTTTGTAAGCAAAAAATATATGAAAAATCATCCTTAAGTGGAAAATGAACTTTGGTTTTAACTGGATTAAAGGTTTCTATTAAGTCATTTCTTTATTAGGATTCATCTGCCTTTTTGGAGCCTGGAATAATGAAAGAAGATGGGGGTGTTAAAGGTATAATATGCAAATATAATAAGGTTAACCTTTATTTATTAGTCATGGGGCTATTTAAAGGGGAACTTGAGTCTAGAATTTAACATCTAAGTAAAGATAACTTACCATTATTAGATGAATCTAATGCCTCACTTACCTGAATATTCCTATCCATATGTGTGATACAAAGAATGTCTAAAAAGACATTGGAAGTGGTCTGTCATAACAGACATGTGTGTGTGCATTTTGTAGCCGATCTTCCCATACTATTGGGAGATCTTCCCATGTATTGGGAGATTGTTTAGATGGCTACACAAACCAGCTGCCTTTTTTCTCTCTGTACTAAAGCGTGGGGACCAATAAATTTTCCATCCTTGCCACTGGATTGGCCAATTTTTTTTTGCCATATTTATACCCTTTTTTAGTCCTCACATCCTTGGTGTGACACACTGCCTTTACAGCTCCAAAAATCAGAAAGAATACTAAAAAGCATATAATTCCTACAATCCAGTTTGGTCTCCCCAATAAACTAAAACAGCTATTTCTTACATTAAATAGGGCTACCAGATCATCTGCTGATTGAAGAATGCTCTTAAAGGACAACCAAAGGCTCAGCACAACACTAAATAAAAAAACAGAGCACCTTGACATGTGGGTGCTGAGGAATTAACCTTACTAACATGGGGGTTGTGCTTTATTTCCCAGCATTCCAGTTTTACACAGTTTCTTGCCTCCTCTTTATAGGATCCCAGGGAACCTTACCATAGTCTGTGGCTACAGCTGTTCTGACCACCTTTGCAATTAATGTGCCAAGTTTGGGGGAATTATCCCTATAGCTGAGTCCTGATTAGATATTATGTTGAGTTAAAAAAAAAAAAGCCATCACACCTACACCCTGGATCCACACTTACTTAAACTTATGACAGCTCTGGAAAATGAATAGAGAAGCAGCAAAACACAGGATGATCCCTCCCAGTTTATGCAATTAAAACTATTTAAATGTGTTGCCTACTTACAATATATACACAAACTCGGGGAATGCAGTTCTGTCCTTGGTGCATTGTTCTTAAAGTTCTGGTCTTAATTTTTTTTTTAACTTGTACTCCAATATAATTGTAATGGTGTAATGTAATAATATTGTTTGTCAGGCTCTCTAAAGGTTGATTTATGCACTAAGTATCAGTAGTTGGAAATAATTTTTCATTTTAATAAATGATTGATGGTAAAAGTTTCAATGGAAAAAAATAAAATTATGAATGTTCTAAGGATTTCTACCATGTGCTTTATCTTCAGGCCACCCTGATGTGCGTTCTGTTTTAGCAAAGTTTGAGAGGAAACAAGATGTAGATAATTTTCCACTGCTGCCTATAGTTCAAAGTACCTTGGCCCATTGTCACTGTCCTGAAGTAAATGAAGACGAGCATTCCAGTGAAGAAACTGTATGCCGCCTTCGCAAGGTAATTTGCTATTATGGGCTCTACTGGGTTTAACAAGATCCTAAAACTCACCGGACCCAAATTTATGTTCCATTTGACAGGAGCGAGATGAGGAGCTAGCTATGGTGCGATCAATGCTGGACCAAAGAAATCCATGGAGAGCTGAGTCAATGAGACATCGTCCCCAAAGAAAGGAAGAGCAGGTATTGTATACAGATAGAAGTATGTCAGAGGATTGCACTGCATACACTTAGTGTGAATGAGGCAATAACTAGCAGTATAACTGCTGTCTGCACTCTGTCTGGAAATCTTACTGGGATACCTACAGTGTAATGCACTGGTTGTTTTCACGAGTTTAAATTTGTCTACACTGAGTGGCTGGTTTATAATGGGTAGCACTGGGTAATTGCACTGACTAGCTCTTTCACATCCATTTATGAGAAAACAGCACAGTTGTCCTATTACCTTGAGAAGTCTAGGATTTAAATGCTGCTCACAGGTTGTGCTCATCTTCAGGACTCCTCAAACAAAAGAAAGAAAAGGAGACGAGTGAGAACAGGGCGTGGAAATGTGAAAATGGGCCCTTTACGAGATACAGATTCCAGTGTAAGTGAAGCAGGGACCAAAAAAATATGACCTTGGTTTTATTATCAAGGAGTTTAGTTGTTGGCCACAAGTGTAGCTGTAAAATTTCTGAACTAAAATGAGGCTTCACAAATGTTTGTCAACAAGTGCTCACTTGATTGTGTTAAACATTAAGGTCACATTGGCAAAATTGATTTAGGGCGCATGTTTATGTAAATATAATTGTAATATAATAAAAATAAATGTCATTTTTACATAAATAAAAAAAAAAAAATTGAAATTACCTCCAGCTCTTCAATTGTTAAACTTACCCGCATTCGCGCACCTCCACTGCTTCCTCTGAAAATTTCCGACCGTATACGTGCTCCCCTATTCTATGTGCGTGCATAACTGTTAACACTCCATATGCAAGTTATATATAGGGGAGTTTAGATGCAGTTGGGAACTGTCATAGGAGCCAGGGCGTGATCGCTGGGAAGTTTAAATATTTCCCAGCAAGCTTCTGATTGATTAATTGAAGAATGAGAGGTAAGACTTGGCTTCTTTACCTCCTGCTTTTCAATTAATGTGAAACGGGCTATGTTAATTTTTTTCAGTGAACATACAATTTAACTATGGTAAGAATGGGAAAAGGAGGCAGGTTATAGAATACTGGAGGTGCCATATACCTGTAGAATTACAGATGTTTCCCCACAGCTTTTAAATGGCATGTAGTAAGGGTGTGGGGGAAAAAAAGCATATAATTATTCCGAAATACAAAAATATTATAAAAAGACTTATTTTTGCACCTTCTGCTGCAAATCTAATCTGGGCTGTGATTTAAACATGATCTCCAAGCAGGCCAGTAAGAGAACTTCAAGTACTCTTGAATCAGGACCTTAAAGTAAAGTTTAAGTCCCTTGTGGCTCCTAGATGCTTTTTAATCCTATCCTTTTAAAACTAGCTAAAGAGGTAATCCATCTATAAGTAGTATTTGGCCCTTCGTGAAATACTGGATAAAAGCTTTTACAATTTAATAATATTCCTTTCCCTGGTTTTTGCAATATTTCGGTAATTCTGAAATTGAATCCAACCAATATGTAATATTTCTATAAATCCAGAATGTCAGTCTTTTTTTTTTTATACACATCTCTTACTTACTACACCATTTCGCTGTATATGCCCTCTAAGTTAATAGGCGATTGCCACAGTTACTTTCTAAATGAATTTATAGGATCACTTTTTTAAAAGACACACCACAATTATTCAATATCACTATTCAATATCACAGCTGTGGTTCTTCCAACCCAATGACGCAACCAGTATATTGAATCACCCAGAGCCCAGGAATTGCAGGTCTGGTAAATCTGGCCTTTCTGTAATTGTTTTAGACGACAACAACAATGATTTATGACCAATGTGCAGGCAAGATTGGTCTGTGCAAACTTACCGTGAATATTTATATCCGTTATTAATATGGCTTGAAAAAAACAAATTCCTGCTCTTTCTATTTCTTCTTCCCTTTTATTCTTCTGCTTTTTGTACTGTATCTCCTCCCACAGTTTGAGCTAGACACCGAAAATTTGGTGCAGAACACATAGGAAAAATATGCAATTACCTTGCCAATGAATCCGTGGAAGCGTTACTGCATTGTTTACACTTTACACAATTGGTGTTTGGAAGTGTTAAGGTGGGTATACCCCTTCAAATTCTTCGTCCCATATGACCGGTCAGCTAGGACTAAGGATTGACGGTCGCAGCAAAAGTTGCCATGACTGGCAGTTTACCGTGTCCATGCATACGGTCCATAGAGGACTGTGCGGTCGGTTGTGGCTTTCCGATGCGATTCGGATGAAAGATTGCTTGGTCGCGTCCAGCCTTTAGTTAAACTACAATTTCCAAAGTAGTATTGGCTTACGTTTCTAAGGTCTTCCTACCAACTCATTCCTCTGAAGTTAGTGGTTTAATAACTTATTGCCAACTAGCTTTTATTTAATTAATTGGTTCTTTGGTTCCCACTACTAGAAATTTTACTATATTCATTGCTAATAATTGTGCTTAAATCTGCCCATTTAGTGATTTCTCTGCGGAAATAAATGGATTTCAAAGTACTGACTTACAGAACCCCTATTAGTGTCCATTATAGTTCCAGTCACTGAGTTGATTCAGTTGTGCAGTGAGATACGAGCATGTTTGACCCATCTAACTGCTAATCCGTAGAAATCAGTGTTAAAAATATAGGAAATGGCAGAACCCAAAATAGTAGCTCATTAGTGACCAAAGGGAATGACCTCAACTGATTTTTCAAAATGAATACAGATTGAACACTTGTGTTTACAGGCATATTTACCCTGTGCATTTTTTTATACATTTCTTTTAAAATTTGCGGTACAGCTTATTCTGGTAAGCATACATTCATATCGTATATTGCATATACCAATACAAACCACAATACAAGTACTTCGTAGGGGATTTTGGGGGGCACACCTGGTTGTCTGAAGGTTTTGTAAAGGCATTTTTGGTGTGGATATTTTATATTTTGTATGCTCCTTTGAGATACATATTTCTATGTCATTTTTACAGGTTTGTTTGTTTTTTCTAATTTATAGTTGCCAGGATGTTCATGGATCCATTGATATTTTTAAATTTATATGTGACAATTGTGCTGCAATTCTTTTTTGAAGGAAAAATTACAACTGCTTATCCGACTAAACCTTGCATGGCAGTTATACTTTCTAGATATTCAGAATAGGATGAACTGCCTAAAAGAATTTCTAACCTAAGTTCATTCCAGTCTGTAGTTCAAAATGGGTTGTTTGAGTTACTTGGCCTGCTTTGTTACTTACATTTTCTCTGCTATAATCATAATCCACTCAAATGTGCATTTGTGTCCTGTCTCTAATGAACGGGTTCATTAATCTTATCTTTTTATTTTTTTCTATTTTGAAAAACTTTCCAGGGATCAGATTCTGGGGATATTTCCTTAGAAAGTGGTGATGGAGCCCTAGATGTTTCAGAGGAACGTTACGTGTCCTCGCTTGAGGTCAAACTTAAAGGATCTCTGGATAGACGTAAGTGCACAGGGGAGAGGCACTGATTCTTATTTTTTTTTTTTTCCCCATAAACTTAAAAAAAATTATTCAATAATACAAAGTAGGATCAGTTAATGTTGAAGGATGAATTATTAGCATTATTTGTCTATTACAACACGTGTTGTGATCCTGTTCTAGAAACCTATGTGGAAAGCAGCCCACTGCAGCAAGAGGTTCCATCATACAGGCATCAGGAGCCAGAGGATATAGATGGAGGTAACATGCATCACAAGTGTGTGTGTGTGTGTGTGTGTGTGTGTATGAACAAATGTCTTTATCGATACATTGACACGTTTCCACTTACACAGGAGCGTCAATAAAGAAACTTGTTGTATCAAGTCTTGTGAGTGCAATAATTTAAACAGTCCACATTTAAATTCGATATGCACCCAGACTTTGAAGATTCTTCTAAAAAAAACTTTTTCTGGGCCTGACATGGTGTGAGGAAGGACGCAAACCTAGGTAGCTCCCTCTCGGCGCCCAAAATCCGTCTTAAATCCTGTGGAGAACCGGCCCAAAATCTATAAAACAGCTGCCTCAAGACACGGGGAACCGTACCAGTACAACACCATTGGCCCGACATACAGAGAGCCCGGACCGGACCATACCCGGCCTACTAACCACCACCCCAGCCAAAACACACCTACCAGAGGCTGCCGTGGGACGCACACTCCTAGAATCCAAGTGAGACCGGGAAGAAGTCGATCGGCCCCTCCACCACAGTGACCGGCAATAGGAGAGAGTGGGACACCACTAGGCCGCAGCTATAGGCCTTGCAGACAGGTGCCCGGTGAGTGCCGGACCGTTGAGGACCCCACGCACGGACCCGGGGAGGCCCACAAGGTAGGAACCCCACCACCAGCCAGCCTACAGGCCCCAAATAAAAGCACCAGAAGAGGCTAGACTCCACACCATAGCCCTTCTTTGCCCAGCTATCGGGCCGCATCTGCCACAAGGCCCACAGAGGAGAGAGGCCCCTGACACAGCTCCATAGGTGCCCCGGTCACTGCCTGTCCAAAACAAACAGAACTGTAATCAAAGGGGACTACATCAACACCCCTAGAACACAGCAAAGAGGCCATCTAACCTGTAGTGAAACTGGCCCTACCACCAGCCACCACTCACAGCAAACCGAGCAACGCCAAAGCTCCCATCTACACAGCTTTAACCCTTCAGCTGCCGCTGTGGTGCCAGAAAACACAGACCCCATACTTAAAACCAAAAACCCACCGGCTCAGCGCCCACCCAAAATGTCCCCTCCGAGGAGGAATCAGGAGAGCACCGCAAAACTGGAAAGATACCGGCGTCAGGAAAAAGATGACTCTGAACAGGGGGGCCCCAAGCGGAGACACAGAAGAACCACCAGAACAAAGCGACATGGGCAAAGTGCTGGAAGCCATCTCCACCTGCCAAACCACTCTCACCTCCAAAATGGAAGAACTTAAAACAGATATATCCCTCCTGAGACACGATTTACACAACCTTAAAAGCAGAGTCACAGAAACTGAGGCCCGCATTGGAGACATGGAGGATCGGCTGCCTACCCTGGAAAGGGAGGCAGACCATCATAAAACCATAATCCAGGACCTGCAGACCCGCCAAGATGATATGGAAAATAGACAGAGAAGAAACAACATCAGATTTGTGGGCCTCCCTGAGAGGGCTGAGGGTCCAGACCCGGCAAAATTTCTGGAAGACCTCCTGCAATCCACATTTGGAAGAGAAAGCTTCTCCAGTCTATTGCAGTGGAAAGAGCACACCGAACCACCCCTCGCCCTCCCCCACCGGGCGCACCACCTCGCACCTTCATAGCCAAATTTTTGAATTACAGAGACCGTGACATGATATTAAAATTAACAAGGGAACAAGGAAATTCAAATTTTCAAAACACCACAATAGCAGCATATCCGGACTTCTCCTTGGAGGTTCAGAAACGCAGAGCAAAATTTATCGAGATTAAACGGCGACGAAGGAACCTACAATTAAAATACGCAATGCTCTACCCAGCAAGGCTCCGTGTGGTAAAAGGCGACCGCACGCATATGTTCTCCACTCCCGAAGAGGCCTCAAACTGGCTAGAATCAATGGAACGCCAATAAACGTGCACCAGACCCCGAAAGAGCAAAGGAGATTACACATACCAACTCTCCACTACAGAAAAAGTTTTGGGAGGGCCTGATCTGACTGAAAGTCTACAAAGGTTCCTTGAGTAAAACCCCCACATGGGGTAAACCTAAGTTTTACATTACCCACAATATGTTTTTATGTGGCCCCTAAAAACTGTTAAGATTATTCAGACAGGTTTGGTAACGCTGCTACAACCAACTTTAGTTCAAGTAACCTATAGACTACTATATTTATCCGTACCTGCCGCAAAGCAACACCCCCTCCACCATAAAATGTCACCCCCAGGCAGGTTTTGGGACGCAACACTTGAGTTCCCCCAGAACCAATTGCTGCACCGAGAGGAGCTCCAAAAAGACTACACCAACTACCTCAAACCCAACACAAGTCCGGACTCGGGCCTGTGGTCAGCGAACATAATTTGCCCCACTAGTATTACAGCAAATAATGGTAAACGGCCCCTGCTCTGTGGGACACGCTACAGCAGAGCAGGTGTTAAAAGTTAAAGGTTTTGTTTAAACTGTTATTGGGAATGGGAAGTAAGCTTGCATTACTGTTCAAATGCAGAGCCGGGTTTTATGTAAATAGTTTGGTATCCAATACATCACTCAACATAAACTATGGTGTCAAAAAAGTCAACATCTGTAAGATTAATACGATATATAGGTATTATGATATATATAAAATGTTTACAAGAAATTGTATATCTCCTAATGTCAGTGGTGCTAGTAGATACAAAAGCAGGGTTCAGCTCCAAATCAAAGTAAAATGCCCAACATAGGCCTTAAACTCCTGACTTGGAACGTCAGGGGCCTACAAAACAAAGTAAAACGTTCAGCTATTTTAAAATATCTCAAAGAACAAAAAGCACATATATGTACAAGGTACATATGTATTTATATATGGGAGAATTCAGACCAGCCCCATTCAAATCCTAGCATACTATATCCCCCCCCCCCCCCCTATGGGATAACCCTGATCTCCCAGAATTTCTAACCATACCAAACCCCAAACAATGGTACAAATATGGAGTTAAACAAATCTCAGACTTTGTGGTAAAAACAAAATTGAAAACATTTGAACAGCTCAGCCAAGAATTTGTTACCCAGCAAAATGTTATTCAAGTACCTCCAAGTCAAGCTTGCATTTCAAACTCAATTTAAAGGGAGACCCATAACCCTTGAAAATAATTACTTTCCTACATGATCAAATGGGTTCCCCAGTAAGCCTAGACCCTAAAATATGCTTACTGAACATAATCAACCAACTACCGGTAGATAAATTCCACAAGATATTTATTACTGAATCTTTGTTCTTGGCCAGAAAACTCTTGGCCAGAAAGTGGATGCAAGTGACCCTAACAACTACCATTGAGTGGAAACAAGCGGTAAATACATGTCTACCCTACAAATAAATAATGTACACACAAAGAGGCTGCCCACAAAAGTACAAGAAAATATGGGCTAAATGGAAAGACTCTCATTCAACCTGCACTGACTGACGACACTAAGTAAACCAAAACACACTACGCCAACTATACAAAAATTCCACACACCATAGCATACCAATTACTATAAGACGAATATAAACTGACAGAATAAAGAAAAGAGTGAAAAAAGTAAAAGGATACCTAGACGTTGTTACTGTATTTTTCTATTGTTTGTGTTATTATCCAATTTTCTACAATGACAAAGCTAACCTCCGTAACCAAAAAGGGGGGGAGGGATAGTGTACAAGTATAAAGGTCAAGTGAAGTTAAGAATATATATGATGTAAAATGTTTTACTGTCCATGTTTAACAAACAAAGTATATACAATGTGAAAATATGCAAAGTACTATGTGTGTTTGTGCACTGTTTTTCTTCTCCTATTATTCTTTAATAAAACACCTCCGTTAGGAGGAGAATTAAAAAAAAAAACAAAAAACTTTTTCTTCTTATGTATGCAGGAGTCTCCTCTGATTGCTCAGAAGAAATCAGTGGCCAAGTAACAATGGACAACTCTGAATTTATTGATCGCTTATTTAAAGGGGTGCTGGACAGCAGCAATGGGTCAATTGATGAATTGAATGAGAGAGAGGCAGAAACGGATCTACCCCCAGTATCTGTCTTGTCTCCTCTCACAAGTTCTATAGCTTTGAAAGCAGCCATAAGCCCAATGGTGAGTCCATCATAGTTTTTTATTATTATTTCAATCTTACTGCTATGTTGGTCTTTACAAATAAAGTTTGTATTGCCTTTATTTTTGCAGCATTCTGTTGTTTCCAGTTTGCCTGAATTGCTGATGGAACCTTCAGTTACACCACAGTCACGTTTACAAGACGATGCTCCTCTTCTCTATAGGTATTTACAACAATTACGCAGTCAATTCCATAGTCTATGCATTGAAACCGGTTCAACTTTTATTAGTGTTTACGTTTTTATTATTTCCTATAAAGGTCAGTGAATATTTCCCAATTAAAAGAAAATGTATATATTTTTATTCTTACTAGTGCGTGTATTAATGAAAAACTAAAGATAAAATGTAAACAGGGCTGGATTTACAACTTGGATTCCTTTAGGTACAAAAATCTTAAAACTCGTCCATCTTTACTTTTATCCTTCATCCAATCCAGGGGACCCAGGGCGCACGTAGGTGGGAGGGCGCCTAGGGCACTAAAATGGCTAGGAACGGCCCTGGGTCCGGGTGCTTTCCAGCCCCAGATCTCGCAAGATCCAAGAGGAGACCAAAATATATATACAGGAGAGGAACGCAGCTACCAAGAAAGTACTTGCTTCACATCAAAATTCTTTTTCTCTTGCAGCCTTAGGGGGACCCTGGAATGCAGGGGTTAAGCACCCTTTCTCCAGGAACGGACACTTTAAAAATTGAAAGACTGAGGCTCCAGTGCTCCTTCCAGACAGAATCCACCTCAGGGGTCGGTCTTGCCCCGAGTATCTCCGGGGGTGCCCCCCCAGGAGTCTGAACCGGCCTGGGCAAAATCTTTAGCTGATACTATGTCAATATTATCGACTTCTCTCTCACAGGTTTTGCTGTCGGTTAATTCTTCTGGAATGGAAGCCAGGCCGCTAAGAGCCGCCAGATCGTCCGATCTCCCAGTATTTACTCCAGGGGAAGAGATCCCTGTGGAGGAAAGAGAGGAATCGGAAGAAGGAGAGCTGGACTCCTTAGCTTCTGAACATGAAGTTCAGACCACATTCACACCTGGGACCATGGACGATCTTATCAGGTCAGTTCTGCAGGTTCTTAACATACGAGATCCAGTGGAACCGACGGACACATCCAAGTCCTTATTCAGCCGTCCTGCGAAATCGATAGCGATCTTTCCCTCGTATGATCAATTGGAACAGATCGTTTTGGAAGAGTGGGCGTCTCCAGAAAAGAAATTTCACCTGTCAAGGAACTTTCATATGATGTTTCCTTTTCCCAAATCGGATGTGGACAGGTGGTCCATGCCGCCAGCAGTCGACCCACCAGTGGCGAGACTTTCCAGGGCCACGGCTATCCCTTTGGCCAAGGCAGCCACTTTCAAAGACCCCACGGACAGACGACAAGGGTTTCCTGAGAACATCGTTTGCCGCAGCTGGCGCTGCCCTTCGCCCCACGTTTGCCTCCGCATGGGTGGCCAAAGCTATGGAAGCCTGGTTAGACCAACTTTACCAAACAGTGGCCAAGGAATCTTCTGAAAGTCGCCTGATCGATATTATACAACAGCTATCGGATGCAGCCATATATATTGGGGATGCGGCGCTAGAGTCTAGCAGACTTATCGCTAGATCATCAGCGACAGCGTCCAGACGATCCTTATGGCTTAAAGCCTGGGCAGCGGACCCGGCATCCAAAAAAGCCCTCCCCAACTTACCTTTCCTGGGGCACCTCCTGGAGAAGATAATTGCTCAAGCTACAGGAGGTAAAAGTACCTTCCTCCCACAAAACAGAGCCCGCCGTTTTCCATCATTTCGGGGTTCATCCTCCTTTCGCCCCTCAAGAGCCTCGCGTCAGCCACTCCGGGGACCGACAGAGCCTATCAATACCTCTCCAACCCGCCAAGGACAAAGACCATTTACGCCTTGGCCTTCCAAAAGAGGAGCCTTCAAAACTGGGGCAGACAAAAACAAACAGGCATGACTATCTTCCGCCTCTTCAGGCCTTCGTTTTTTCGTTAAAGAGTGGCAAGTGCCGTCCACAGACACCTGGACGATAGATACTCTGACGAACGGCTACCGTATAGAGTTCTCTTCCCTTCCTCCGCGTTTATTTCCCTCCCGCATTCTGAGGTGCCCAAGCTGCCTCAAAGCCCTCAATGATTGCGTTTCTTTTCTCCTCCAGGCACAAGTAATATCCCCGGTTCCAAAAGATCAGAGATTTCGGGGATTCTATTCGAACCTTTTTCTGGTACCAAAGAAGGACGGAACGTTTCGTCCAGTTTTGGATCTAAAAGCCCTCAACATCTATGTGCAAAAAGTCAGTGATACTGGCTATAGATCCAGGCGACTATCTCGCTTCCCTGGATATTCTGGACGCGTATCTCCACGTCCCATTTGGAAAGATCATCACCGCTTTCTCAGATTTGCCATAGGTACCCAGCATTTCCAGTTCACGGCCCTACCATTCGGCCTAGCTTCAGCGCCGCGGGTATTTACAAAGGTCATGACCTGTCAAGCCGCATTCCTTCGCCTCCAAGGGATTTTTATTCTCCCTTATCTAGACGACCTTTTAATAAAGGCGGCATCCTTAAAACTAGCACAACATCATGTCGCTCAGTGTTTAACTACCCTATCTCGGTTCGGATGGATCATAAACCGGGTGAAATCCTCTGTGACTCCATCGAATCGCATGATCTTCCTGGGGATGTTATTCAACACAACCATTCACAAGGTCATGCTTCCCCAGGACAAAATCGCTTCATTGAAGAAGATGGCCATTCAGGCCCAGGCCAGCAATCAGATCTCAATCTGCCAAACGATGCGCCTGGTGGGGAAGATGGTGTCGCCGGTGGAAGCTGTTCCATACGCGCTTTTTCATCTACGCCCTCTCCAAAGACACCTTCTTCGCTGTTGGGACAAATCTCAACAGTCCTTGGACGCTTGGATACATCTTCCGCATCCAATTCGGTCTTCCCTAACATGGTGGACCGTAGAGAGCGACTTAGTGATGGGCAAAACTCTTTGTCTGCCCCAGTGGACAGTAGTGACGACGGACGCCAGTCTCCGAGGATGGGGAGCGGTATGCAACACTCAAAAGGCCCAAGGTCTTTGGACCAGGGAAGAAATGCTCCTGCCCATAAATGTCCTGGAATTAATAGCAATATTCCTCGCTCTGTCTCACTGGACGTTGTTCCTGACGGGCAAGAACGTCCGCATACAGTCGGACAACGGCACGGCGGTGGCATACATAAATCATCAAGGGGGCACCAGAAGCGATATGGCCATGGCAGAAGCACACAATTCTAACCTGGGCAGAGTTTTACATACCAGCATTATCGGCAATATACATACCTGGTGTCCTCAACACGGAGGCAGATTTCCTAAGCCGAGAAACGCTCGATTCAGGAGAATGGGCTCTCCATCCGGAGGTTTTTTAAACAATTGACACAGAGATGGGGGACTCCGGACATCGACTTAATGGCATCTCGAGACAACCGAAAAGTTCCGATCATTTGCGCAAAGACGAGATCCGCTGGCGGCCTTTGTATATGCTCTGGTGGCACCTTGGCAGTTCCGCTTGGGCTACGTCTTTCCACCAACACCTATGATACCCAGGGTTCTGAAAAGGATAAAACGGGAACGAGCTCCAGTAATTTTCATCGCTCCTCGATGGCCAAGAAGAGCTTGGTTCTCCGATCTTCTCTCAATCTCAGTCGGAGAACCTTGGTCGCTTCCACTCTGCCCAGATCTTCTTGTACAAGGGCCTTTCCAATACCCAGATCTGCAGCGCCTACATTTAACAGCGTGGCGAAGAGAAGAAGAGGGGTACCGGTATCGGTAATACCTACCATGTTAGCGGCGAGAAAGCCGTCTTCAACCAAAGTTTATCATAGGATCTGGCAAAACTATGTAATGTGGAGCTCATCCAGAGGTTTTCCCCCGGCCAGATTCGTTCTGTCCAGAGTCCTTAGCTTCCTTCAAAAAGTTTTTGCCAGTGGCTTTTCACTTAGTGCCCTTTCTATTTATTTTCATAGGAAGCTTGCCTCCAGGAAGGATATCCAGACTTTCCTACAGGGAGTAGCCCATTTGCGTCCTCCGGTTCGGACGCTGGTCCAGCCCTGGGACCTATTGTTAGTTCTCAGGGCACTCAAAAAGCTGCCTTTTGAACCCTTACCATCGGTTCCCTTATTATCTCCTGGAAGACTGTTTTTCTTCTGTCTATATCCTTCATCAGAAGGGTGTCGGAACTAGCTGCCTTATCAGTGGATCCCTCGTGTCTGTCAATTTCTTCGGACAAGGCCATTCTTTGGCCTCACGTCTTTTTTGCCAAAGGTGGTCTCGTCTTTCCATATTAATCAGGAAATCATTGTTCCAGCTTTCTTTCCGAATCCATCTTCTTCCAAGGAGCACGATTTGCACTGTCTGGATGTAGTGAGAGCCCTGAAGATCTACATTGCTCGTACGGAAGGCTTCCGTTCCTCTCAGGCTTTGTTCATTTTTCCAGGGCTTCTCCACAAACTCTGGCTAGGTGGATTAGATCTATTATCGTCCGCTGCTACTTGGCAGTTGGGGCCGTTCCTCCCTTGTGGGTTACGGCCCACTCTACTAGGGTTGTTGGAGCCTCTTGGGCGGCTCGCCATGGTGCCTCGGTGGACCAGATATGTCAAGCGACAACTTGGTCTTCCATCCATACCTTTATCAAATTTTTTTTTTTTTTGAATATTCATTTTTTTATTTATTGAGCATAAAAGGATAAACATTTGTTACATAATATCTTTATATATGTTCGCATATATGGAATTGACAGTACTTAGTTGTAAATTAGTATCAGTTTGTCCAACTTATGATCGTTCTGATTGTATAATACCGTATACTTGGCAGTAGCTCAATAACTTTTTCTAACTTTTAATTAGTGAGGTAGAGAGGGAGGGTGGGATGGATAATTGAGGAAAGGTAAGGGAAGGAGGGAGAACAGGAGAGGAGTTGTGGAAGAAAGACTGATAAGGGGTAACATAGGGTTAACATTAGCATTTGGTATCATAATTGACCTTTAGTGATTGGTGTATCTTTGCTTATTCATTTGTTGGTTTGTTGGACCTTCGGTTAGTTGGTGCTTATTCACTATGGTATTGGTTTGTTGATTTGTGTAAATTAAGTTTGTGGTTCAGTAGTAGTCTCGGTGGCATTGGTTAATTTTCTAATTATGTTTTTGTTGTCCTGCCACAACATCCAAGCGTAAGCCACTTTTTTATAGCAATCTTTAGAGGAAGCAAAAGTCAGTTCGTATTCCATGTTAAAATTGACTGTGTTAATTATTTCTGTCCAAGTTGGGATTTTGGAGGATCTCCAATATTTGGCAATCTTTATTCGTATAACTGTAAATAGGTGTAGCATAATTGTTGTCATATGTTTCGGGTATTCCTGTATATCTATATTTAGCAGCGCTTGTGTTGGGTTAGGTGGTAGGTGCCAGGCTAGAATTGTTGACAGTAAATTGAAAGCAGCATTCCAGACACCGGTTATTTTTGGACATTGCCAGAAGATATGTATTAATGTGCCTTTTTGTCCACACTGTCTCCAGCATTCTTTGTTTATATTTGGGTTATATTTGTTAAGTAGTGTAGGTGTTTTTTATACCATCTTGTTCGTATTTTTGCATTTGCTTCCCAGTGTTTGACACATTTGGATAGTTTGTATATGGGGAATAGTGTCGAGCTCTGGTTCTGGAATGAGAGCTTTATAATTGATTGTTATTCCTTTCTTGTTGTTCCATGGTTAGCCATTTTAGCAGGGTCTGGTTGGTTTGATTAATGGGTTGCTGGGGGTTTTTTTGCATTACATGTCTCAGTTGTAGGTATTTGTAGAAATCTCTTTTGTGTATCTGGTATTCCTTCCTCAGCTCTTCAAATGATTTGAGGCCTTGGTCATTGTACATTTGTTTTAATTGGGTTAGGCCTAATGATTGCCATGAGGTTAAGTCTAGGTCTGGCACTAGATGGTCTAGTGATGCGATTGGAGTTTCTTCCCATAAGTTTGTATATTCCACGTTTGTTTTGCATGTCCGTCTCCATGTATGGATAGTTGTAGTTAAGGAGTGATATTTTAGAGTATTTGTGTGGGGAGTGAAATTTTTTCCCTTTGTGATTAAGGCTGCTCCAAGTATTTCTCTGAGGGGGTTGTTTCCCAATAGGAGTTGCTCGTCTTCTGCCCCGTATTTTTCTTCTGTATCTGACCACCAGTGTTTTAGTTGATCTAGCACTGCTGCCTTCTGATATGCTGCCATATTGGGGATACCTAGGCCTCCTGTCAGTTTATTCTGGTACAGTATTATTTTGTTTGTTCTGGCTCTACCTCCTGCCCATATCAATTTTTCAATTATAGTTTGTAGTTTTTGGAAATATTGCTTTGTTGGTTGAAGAATTATTGTTCTGAATACAAATATAATTTTTGGGAGGAGTGTCATTTTGTTGACTGAGATCCTACCAAACCATGATAGGTTTTCCTTTTCCCATTTCTTGGTGAGTGTTTCAGTTAAGTGTAGCAGCGGGATATAGTTTTGGTTGAATAGTTGGTTGGTAGGGATCGTCTGTTGTATTCCCAAATATGGTAATGTTAAATCTTGCCATTGAAATGCGAATTGTCCCTGGAGGGTTGTTTTTATTTCTGTTGTGACATTTGCTGCTAAAATTTGGGATTTGTTTTCATTTAATTTGTAATACGAAACTTGGTTCGCCTGCTTCAGAATTTCAATTGTTTTTGGGAGGGATGTTAGCGGGTCTGTTAGCATCAGTATAACATCGTCTGCATAGAGGCAAATCTTGTGGTGTTTGTTGCCCCAGGAAATGCCCGTTATCTGTGTATGTGTACTAATGGATTGTGCTATTGGTTCCATCATTAATGCGAATATTAGAGGGGACAACGGGCATCCCTGTCTTGTACCGTTAGTGAGTGTGAAGGGTGTTGATTGTAAGTCGGCGGCTGAGACGATCGCTGCTGGATTGGAATATAGTGCAAGTATAGCTGTGAGGATGTTGCCTGTGATATTGAATTTTTGTAGTACTTCTTTCATGTATTGACAGTTTATCCTGTCGAACGCCTTTTCAGTGTCGACAGAAAGTAACAATATTGGGAGTGATTTATGTTCAGCAATTTGCATGAGGTTAATCAATCTACGGGTGTTATCAGATGCTTGTCTATGGGGGATGAACCCGACTTGATCCGGGTCTATAATGTCTGGTAAAATAATTTTCAGTCTGTTTGCTAGGATTGTTGCATATAGTTTCACATCTACATTTAGGAGGGAGATCGGTCTGAAGTTTTCTGGGGTTGTGGGTTCTTTTCCTGTTTTGGGTATTGTGATTATTTTTCCTGTTAACATTTCTTGTGGGAAGCTGTTTTTTTGGTAGCTTCCATAAATGATCTGAGTAGGTAAGATGACAGTTCTTTCTTGTAGGTTTTGTAGAATTCAATTGGGAACCCATCGATGCCTGGTGTTTTATTTTTCTTTAGGGAGTCAATTCCATTATTGATTTCTTCTTGTGTAATTTCACTGTTTAATATATCCGCTTGGGTATTTGAGACCTTGGGGAGGTGTATTTGATCCAGGAATGTGTCTATCTCTTGAGTTGTAGGATGATGTATATTAACGTTTTGTTGTAAATTAGATAGGGATTCATAGTATTTTTTTGAATGACTCCACTATATCGTATGGGTTTGTGATTTTGATTCCGTTTTGATATATATATTTAATTCTGTTTTTGGTTTGCTTTCCCTTTAGTTTATTTGCTAAGGTCTTCCCTGCTTTATTGTCTGTGGCATAAAACCTGGCCCCCATTTTCCTATAGGCATTTTCAAAGTTTTGGACGTTTAAATGGTGTAGTTCTGTTCTTGATTCCTCTGTCTTTTGTTTTGTTTTTATGTCTTGGGTTTGTATATATTCCTTTTCCAGATGGGTAATTTCTGTTATCAGAGAGTTCTGTTTTGCTAGTTTTTTTTTTTTTGTTTTCTTTAATTCTTTTATTTATATGGGCGTGGTCTGACCACAAAATTGGGCCTATCTGTATATCATCTATTCTGGCTAGGGTATTTAGGTCGGTCCACCATATGTCGATTCGGGAATGTGTTATGGGCAGGAGAGTAGTAGGTATATACTTTATCCAATGGGTATTTACATCTCCAAATATCGTGGAGGTTAAGTTTGTATTTAGTTTGGGTGATCGTGCCTTTGTTTGCACGTGAGATATTGGTGGAATCCATGGTTGGGTCTATAATTGCGTTATAGTCTCCGCATATAAGGATAGAAGAGTTTTTGTTCGTTATGAGCGTTTGTATTTTCTCGAGAAACTTATTCTGTTTTGTATGAGGAGCATATATATTGTTCAGTGTGTATGGCTTATTGTTTATCGAGCATTTTATGATCAGATATCTGCTTTCGGGGTCTTTTATTATATTTATTGGTTGAAATTCTACCATTTCTTTGATCACTATTAGTACCCCTTTACATTTTTTCCATTTTGCTTGGGTAGTATATATGTATGGGTAATTCTTGTGAGAGCATTTGGGCGTTTCTCCTTCCTTAAAGTGCGTTTTTTGGGCGAATATTATGTCAGCTTTGTTTTGTTTGGCTTGGTGCCATAGCATCGCTCTTTTGTATGGCGAGTTCAGGCCTCTAGCATTTAAAGAGAATATTGTTATTACCATTACCATATATACAATGGTTTGCCTTGTTAAAGAGAGGTTGGTAGAGGAGGGCTGAAAACATATTAACTTAGCGAGTATCATATATAGACAAATTATTGCTAAAACATTTGTTAGGTTTTGTATGTGTATTTTCAGGGCTATTTGATATCCGTAGATTACTCGCTTTGGCTGGTATTTGGTTTGCTGTCACTGCAAGGGAAGACATTAATATCATTGACATATACATTGATTTATGCATAGTATTAGGTATCTCCAACATAGACACATCTAGACTCAGTATTCTAATTTGTTGGTTATTTGTTTCCTTAGCATTTTCATTATCCGAGTGTGCAGTGGTCAATTTGAGTAGCTTAAACACTTTATATATAAAAACATTATAAAAAATAACTTTGAAATATAACAATTTAAACAGATGAGATCTTAACCTGTCCTTGATCTCGTAGTCTTTGGGGTAAATTTATAGTTGTCAGCCAGTTCAGGGCCAGTTTAAAGGTATAGCTTAGTTCCGATTTGATGTTTTGTTAGGCACCTTTGTAGTCACTTGGGAGAGCTTATTGGTGAACTTCTAGTTGAGTGGGTTTTGGATTTATTCCAGCTTTGCTCTAGTTTTGTTGGGGAATTGTATCCAGTTTTGGAGGGTGATCGTGCTTCAGAAGGCATAAGATTCCAGCTTTTTACAGTGTTTCAGCCTCCTGTGGGGAGTTTGCAATATGGTTGGTTCCATTTTTCCTGATGATCAGATTGGTAGGGAAGCCCCATCTATAGGGGATTTGTGAGTTTCTCAGTGTAGTAGTAGTGGTTGCATATTGTCTCCTGGCTTGGAGGGTATTTGGTGATAGGTCTATAAATATTTGTATGTCTCTATAGGGAGTTGGCATTCTTGGCATTTTCCTTGACTTCGCCATTATTTGTTCTTTGATATGGAAGTAATGCATTCTCACCAGGGTATCTCTGGGGACTGTGTTGGGAAGATGTTGTGGTTTTCTGACCCTATGTGCTCGGTCTATTAAGGTATCGGTTTGTGGTGCTTCAGGTAGGAGGGTATTTAGTAGTTTGGTGAGGTATGGTATCAGTTCTGTGTTGTCAATCGTTTCAGGGATACCTCTAATTTTGATATTCCGTCTTCTGGCTCTGTCTTCCATATCTGACAGTTTAAGTCTGAGTGTTGTTACTTCGTCTTGAAGGGCGGAATGAGTCTATAAGGTCATTTACTGATGAGACAAAGTCTACCATTTTGTTCTCCATGTGGTCAGTACGCTGTCCAAGTTCTGTTAGTGATTTTTGGATGTCACTGATAGGGGTTTGTAAGTCCTTTTGTAGGGTCTCATACAGGGATAACATCATATTTTTTAGTAGTTGGTCTGTTATAGGTATATTTTGGACTGGGAACGAGAATAGGGGGTTTCTCATCTCTTCTGGTGTAGACTGTTGGTCCTGGGACTGGTGTTCTAGTTGTAGTTGTTTGTTTTGGGTCATTGAGGCCTGTTGGATGTCTTGGGCCCTTATGGGATGTTGCCTATTTTGGATAGTGTGGTGTAGGCCACCTTGGGCCTGTTCTGTATTACTGCTGGCATCCGGTCTCATTGGGCTCACTGACCTTATTTGCGTGTCCTCCTGGGTCTCCCTTGGAAGTGTGGGGGAGCCGGAGCATTCTGGAGCTAGGTCTGGAGTGGTGGAGTCTGTGTCGGGTCCTTCCCGATCTGTGGAGCTGGGTGAGTGCGGAGAGCCGGCGCCATCTTTGCGGCCCTCGCGGCTGCTGCCGTAGTAGTCAGTCAGCTTGTTAGGTTCGGGTTTTGTTGATTTCTTTCTTCCCATTGTGTAGATTGGAGCGGGGGGTACTTTTTCAGTTGTATTGTGCTGATGGTAGGTTTCTCCGGTGCCTAAATGCTTTGTAAACTGGTCCCTGATAGCTGGAGCTTTAGGTACATGCGACCAGTCGCCTCGGCAGCCTGGCTCCGCCCCCCACCTTTATCAAATTTTATCGCCTCCAAGTTTTTTCAGAAAAGGATACAGCCTTGGGTGACTCTATCCTCAACTGTGGAGGTTTAATTGGATATTATGGGTGCCCACCCTACAAGTTCGGGACTTTGGGACGTCCCCTGCGTTCCTGGGTCCCCCTAAGGCTGCAAGAGGAAAGAGGATTCTACTGTTTATTTCATTATTGACTTACGCTGCCTCTTTGGGACCAACTGGAGGAGGCTTCCGGTGCTCAGAGTGTTATAGCTGAGGGGAGGAGCACTGGAGCCTCAGTCTTTCAATTTTTAAAGTGTCCGCTCCTGGAGAAAGGGTGCTTAACCCCGCGTTCCTGGGTCCCCCTTACGGCTTCAGAGAAAGGGATTTTACAGGTGAGTAAAACAAAAATCCCCTTATTTACACATGGATACAAAATGTAGCATGTCTGATGCGTTTTGTGCCGCGAGTCGGCACTTCCTTTCTCTGTTCTTCCAGTTTAGAATAATTTTGCACATCATATTTAATATAATACCAACCATAATGTTTCTTATTTATGTATATTGATATTAACTAATTTGATTTATGGTTAATACATAGTCTAGTAATGATTATGCTGTAAATAATGTTTTGCATGGTATATGAGCCATTCAATGAATTAACTATGGTACAAATCGCATATAGTTAAATGTTTGTATATGTTTATCTGAAGTTTGCTTGTGAAGGTTCTCATTCATCCAGGTCATGGTATATCTGTTGTATTCAATTAGATCAACTGGACATGAAATGTAGTTCTTGAAGACGTTTCGCTAGTCATCCGACTGGCTTTCTCAATTTAGAATTGAGAAAGCCAGTCGGATGACTAGCGAAACGTCTTCAAGAACTACATTTCATGTCCAGTTGATCTAATTGAATACAACAGATTTATCTGAAGTTCTTTGTATATAGGGGTGGAGGATTTTTTGCCCTTATTTGTTATTTAAATAGTACTATCCAAACATGATATTCCTTTAAAGGGGTGGATCATGTGATCTGTACACGTGTGTATATGTATGTATGATATATATATCAGTTTGGGCTTTCAATGGTGCATATCTCCCTCCATAGTACAAAATATACAAACCAGTCGAACTTCATTCAATGCTGTTCAAAAGGTTTTCAATTTATTGTTATTACATGTTCACAAGGCAACCTCCGCTCCCTTTTTAAAGTCTTCTAAGCAGGTGATTTAATTAAGGGTTAACCCCTCACATAGGGGAAATGGGAAATGACATCACATCAATATGACAATTACATAGCTACATCAATATAATATAATACCTAGTTATTTTTTCTCTTGTCTATTTTGAGCATGTAATAACAATAAATCGAAAACCTTTTGAACAGCATTGGATGGACTGCGACTCGTTTGTGTTTGACCAAATCAGTAGCACTTCCGCTGTATGTGTTTATTGGGAGGCACGGTCAAGCTTTCATGTGGTAATAGCACCCTCAGCACAGCCCTTTAATTTGGAGGTCCTTTGCCTTTAATATAAAGCACTGGATGGACAGCCTCTTCCCTCACTATGAAAAGGCAGGCGGAAAGTGAGAGCCTGCTATATTGATCCAGTGCGTAGGTATGAGAAATGCAAAGGTTTGCTAATCGTAATCAATGTAAAAAATGTTAGGACCTTCCAGACTGGGGCTACCTTAACATGGTTGGAAGGCTTTTCATTCATGTGATCACAGTAATGTATACTGAAACCACTTTGTTTATAAAGTATTCCATTGTGCAGATATTATATTGTATGGGGCCTAGGAATGTGCATTGATTATCTTTTCTGTGTTTGTATAAATAAATATGCCTGGTGGATACTATAATATTGGATAAGCCTATTATTGGCTGCCGGGGAGGCCAGTGTGGGCGAGTCCGCAATGTCCGTTATTTGGACATCTGTTATGGAGGGTATATGTTTTTAAAATGACCTATCTTTGAGTTAGGAATTAAAGGACAAGTCCAGCCCTAAAATAAAAACTTACATACAGGTAAATCACCCCCCAAAACCCTAAACGGCAATAGTTTGAAATATATTAGTCTAACCTGAAATCCTGCACAATGTCCTGTTTCTGCTTCCTGGTTCTTCCAGTTAGCAACGGTCAGTTATGGATTTGACAGTTGACATCACAGCCAATGACTGAATGTTAATTCCCTGTCTGCCTGAGTCTGCCCATGCTCCAGGTTTCTAAATTGCTCAGTTTCCATGAGGCAAAAGTATGATATATTTTAAAGGGGCCATTCTTTGTAAAATTTTGTTCTTATGAGGGTGGAGTTGTCCTTTAAAGTTCTCCTGTAAATTAGCATTTTGTGATTTTCAGCTGTAAATTCCAGCTTTGTCATCCATTTCATACCAGATTTCTCTATATAATTCACTTTTCTAATCTGCATTACAAGCAAGCTATATACTGTACATAAAATATCCATTACAGTAACCACTTGGCAAGAGGAAAGCATGGCATGTATTGTAATACTAGATACAAAGCTGCATCTTATCTACAGTAATCAGAAATATCTGTTTTTAAAACTAATGGGTTAGTTTAAAAAAAGTTACAAAAATTCCTGACACTGCAATGGGATATTGGGCATCCAAAAAGACATACATATTTGTTCAAATTGTTTTAGATGTTCAAGAATGGTTTAAAGGGAGATTCTGGTGGAAGGATTGCATAGGAGAGGTTGAGTTTACACATTTGCTTTAAACAAAAAATGGTATGCCATGGAGTTGCAGGTGTTTAATAAAATATAGTGATGGAGATCCTAAAAGCTTAGAGCTAAGCTTGATGAAATGTCTGCAGAGGTTTGGTTCTCTAATAAAGCTACGTAGTCAAAGTAGGGAACATCCTGGCTATTACTTATGTAAAGTAAATACAAGTAAAAGTTTAAATTATTCATTTTCCTGCAAATATTTCTAATTAGTGCATGCAAAGGGAATATTCATAGTATATGTGATCTCATTTGCTATGTTTTTACTAAATTGCTATGTATTTTGTACTTGTAGCATTGATAATTATCGTACAATGCGAAGAAAAGCGCAAGGAGAGCTTGGCGTACAACCCACCCCAGATTCCAAGAACATTTCCTCTGAAAGACTAGATGGATCCCAAATAATTGTTGAGGCAAGAGAGAAAATAAAGGTTGGGTCTTTGTTCCAGAAATGATTGTACAGTATGGTTAATTTCTGTACTATCTATCTGTACGATTTTGTTTTTATTGGACAGCTTTCACCTTTCAATAGCAGTGGGAAGGAAAGAATAAACGTTAAAAGGTTTTGTAAAGTTACCAGGTTAGCCGATAAATTCTAGTCTTATTGTTTTTCACTGGCAAGATAAGCTTTATAGTTATAGGTCATGCATCCATACCACATCTTTGGGCCAGTAAGTGAATATATACAGTAATGGTGGGCATACTCTATCCATTATTCTACCGATCGGATTTGCAATCGTCCAAAACGATCGTAAATCCGATTCGAAGAACTAATCCAATATCCTTACCTTACACTGACAATCTTCCATAGATTTTAGCTTGGAATCTATGGTAGGTCTGGTAGATGAGGTTGATTGATGGAAAATTTTCCATCTTTCCTACCTTAAGAGTTACAGGGCATGCAATCATACCACATCTTGGAGCCAGAAAGGGAATATATTTAATGATACTTTGTGATCCTTTAAATATATCACTTTTATTTTTATGATTGTGACCTAAAATATCATAAAAATTTTTAACAATTCCTAAAAATACATGGGGGGGGGGGGCTTGAGAATGGACACTTATGGCACGGTTTAGTTGCATTGCACATAGGAAAGTAGGAATAAACTATCCTACCTTCCTATGAATTATAGATCCAGCAACTTCATATATACCCTTTAGTGTCCTTTTTAATCAAATGAAATATCAATTATATTTAGTAATATATATTTTGGGGAGGGGGAGTGAAAAGTGGAACAATGGTGTTTTCAATCAATGGCATGACAATGAGGTGTGAGTGAAAGACCCTATTTTATTTAAGAATACAGTACATATCTGATCACCCAAATATCTCATTTGTAGATGTATCATGGCTCAAATAAAAGAGGTTCTAAGAATTACAGAAAAAGGGTTGTTGATGCCCATAAAGCTGGAGTTAGTAACCTACTCTGAAATCATTGACTAGCAAAGATAAGTCTTAAATCCTAACTGCAAGGCATGTAATAGAGAAGTTACAAAGAAATTCAACAACTGAAGGCATGTCCCACATTGCAAACCATTTCAGCTGCTTGTATAAACATCAACATTTGCCAAACTTTTGAATGCTCGGTGCCAGCAAAATTTTTTATGGATCTTTTTTTCTCCATTGCAGCTGCTGAATAAGGAAGTTTCAACACTTCAGCGTATCATAGAGCAAGCATGTCGTGCTCTCAGTTACTGTGTGGATGCTGAGCATGGGAAAGGAACACTGCAAGAGGCAGAAGCAGAACGATTACTTCTTGTGTCCAGTAAGTTGTCGCATAGATTGATCTCACATGTCAGTGGATAATAGATATGTGGATGTGGTGGCTGTTTCTATATTGTATAAATGTTTCTGTGTTTTAAATAGTAGGTTGAACTTGATGTACTTTTTGTCTGTAGAAAATCTATATGTATTTCATATAATTAACAAGACATGGGTGGTTTAGTACATCTGTAATAATGAGACTGCCTAGTGCCATTTTTCAAGGTTCTGATTACAGCACTGATGAGATTATTGTAACAAGCTTAATCCTTGTGTCGAAAACCTAGTTGTATATGCTCCAGTTATACAAGTTATTTTTCTGTTAAAGTGGAGAAGCGTCAGGCCATGTTAAAAGAGCTGGAACGACTAAGAAGAGAAGGTTTAGAAGATCCTCTACCCTGTCTTCATTCAGGAAACCAAAAACCCTGCAGAGGTTCTGTTACCATCTCTGATATACGTCTACCCCTGAAGGTGGATTTTGTCTGTTCCGCCATCCGTGAACTGGGTATTTGTTTTATAAAGACTAAATTTAATATTCTTATTTTTCAATTTCCTACATATTAATGCTTTGGTTACACGTTCTTCAGGCCGTAATCCAAGCCACTACTTCCTAATATTGATCCGTTTTGGATCGCATGACATTGTTGCCACTCCACTTGCTAGTGCTGCTGATGCACAGACTGGGGACACAATCCTATTTCCCACAACGGTTACCTTGTAAGTGTTCTTTTAATTCCTATTTGTTTATTGAGCAAAGCTAAAATCTTTAAAGGGAAATTACACTTGATTTTTAACCCCACAATATGTGCCTGGCAGCGTATATTGTGGTTGGCCATACTCATACTTTAATCAAATATTACCAGTTATTTTATCTGCAATGTCTTAAGGTGGCCATACACATGCGAATTCCATCGCTATGTGCCAAAAGATCACATTGGTATCTCTTGGCACATTGCGATGGGAACCACACACATGGACCCGACCGACTTTAGTGAGGCATGTGAAGTCTAAACTGTAGGGCCTCTGAATTGTTAACACTTTTTAAATTTTGCAAGTACACATGTAAATTGGGAGTTGCTTGAAGTGTATTTTTCTTGAGAAAAGGTAATTGATATTTGTCTTTTATACACTGTAGGAAAGATGTATCTTCTGACTTTAACATTGATATTGAGGTGTACAGTCTGGTAAGTTTTACACAAATCCAATTACACTTTGTGTACCAATGTAGTACATTAGATGTGCCTTTCCTTCAAAAATATTTATTACCCTTTTATTATTAGTGCCAGCTATATGTTAAAACTGAAAGAATGGTTCACTTGTAGTCGTTTGGCCCTTTCTATTCTGCTGGTGTAAATGCTGCTCTTCTCCTTTACTATATTCATTCCATGGTGTATGTGACAACTTATTCAATGTTTTTATTTTACTGCCTTTATCCCTTTGGTGCTGTAACAATTTTTAAAGGACTACAAATTCTGTAAGATTCTTTCTGTAATTATTTAAAGATTAGGCTACACACTGTCAAGGGTATAGGGAGAACTTTCGGGCCCGACACATTCCCTATGACTGCGGGCGATTTACCTATACTTAAGTACTAGGGCCCACCGCAGACGAGGTAAACATTTGGAAGGTAGTGATCAATCTTGAGGCTGCCGGGGAAAGTTCGGGAATGCTCATTTCTGTGGTACTCTTTAACGATTAAAGGGCAATTCTTTTGCATCCGACGGAATTGTCTCTATCGTTAATGTGTGTACCCTGCTTCAGGAAAGGATACTTGTGCTTTTGTTTGGACTTGTTGAGTTGTTCTATGGCTCTAATATACAGCTATCCAAATTTGCAAGCTGCACACACCAGCTGTGTGGGCATGCTCAGAGGTATATATCCATAAATATTCATTTGCATCCACCTGCATATTGCTATGTGCATAATTACAAAAGTTATTTCTGGAGTTATTATTCTTTGTTTCATTTTCCAATTTAAAGCTCATTTGTGTACAATAGATGATAATTTCAGCCTGTTCAATAAAACTTTGTTTGCACTTTTTGAGTGAACCTACAGTATTCTTTCTCCCTCATTGAAAAACAGGAAGTATCTTACCTCCCGTTCTTCAATTAATGTAACAGTAGCCAACAGCAAAGCATGAAAAACTCCCATCCTTCAATTAATGATAAAAAGTGATTGAGTGGACCTATGCTTTAAAAATTTGCATAATTAAACACGCTTTTTAATATATATTTGTTTTTGCGAATTGTCATGAACCTAGATTAGTTTCCTCTGATGTCTTATAGTAGTGCTATTTTAAAATGCAAAAGGTTTAAAATGTTACAAAGTTAACAAATTAAAAAGTAACACTGCTTTCTTGGTGTGTTATTATTTCTTTTAATTTTTTTTTTTTGTTACTGCTTCAGTCGATCAAAAATGTAATCTGAAATACCGATTTGAAATTGTGCTGCCTTTCTTCCATGGATTTCAGCTTCAAATCTGTGAAAAATGAGGCGGAAAATTTTCCAATGGCACAGTTTTCGATTTTTCAATAAACCGTTTTATAAAAAAACCTCTATCGATATTTCTACTGATTTGATTGAATTTGCTGAATTGGTTGAAAAATCACTGCAGTATATGGCCAACTTTAAATGATATACATCCTGTCTATTTATATACAGTAAAATAAATAAAAATTTAATCCATGTATAGGCTCAAGGAGGATTAGTTACTCTAACGGAAAAGCGCAAGAGCTTAAAACCCAAGGTAAGAAAGGATAATCAATTTTTCAATAATTCCCCCCACCCCCAGTTAAGGGAAGTGCCACTTTCCTTGTTTCAGATCATTTTAGATTTACAGTTATAATATGTACACTTACCCCAGTAAATCCAAATTATAATGCCGTACAGCCAAACTTAAAGGGTGGCTATGATCTTCATACAAATGCCCTCTATTAAAAAGAGCACACTATTACCTTTTAAAATTACTCCAGGACTTCTAGCTGCAGTCTATACAGACTTACAGCAGTATAAAGAGTGGTGCTTCCTGCTTTTTACAGTGATCTGTGACATCAGTAGCTAGCAAGCCACTGACTTGAGCATGCCCACTTGTATCATCTGCTGCTTCATAAGCCCCTTCCCAAACTTCTTTATAATTTTTAAAGCTAGCCTGAAAATATATATACTTTTTTAAATCTCCCTATGATGCCTATAGGCAGAGGAAAGCACAGATATTGTTTGGAAGCATGTAACTATCTTTAAAAAATGTTTATTGGGGGTGGGGCTTATGACATGCCTGGCACAGAAACAATACAGACTTTACAAGTCTTTAACTTAAGGTTCATATACACATGCAATCGCGGGTCCCGCCCCGTGACGCACGATGTGTACGAACATTTGTTTCGGCCAATAATCGGCCCATGTGGTAGGGCCTTTATCAGCCGAAACGGTCATTCGGTCAGGGATCGCCGAACGACTGACTTGGCAGACCCCGAACGACTGTCCATTTTGGCCTATAAAGGCCCTACACAAGGGCCGATTATCGGCCGAAGCGAACATTCGTACACATCGTGGGTCGGGACCCGCGATCGCACGTGTGTACGAACCTTTAGGCTTGTTTGAAACTAGGCTTGTTTGAAAGATATTTTCAATAGACAGTTATCCTTTAATACATTAAAAAAATTCTTGTTTAGAAAGTGCAATCAACTATTAAATAAAAGATTGACCTACAGTGCTTGTGTATTTTAATTGTATCTCATGCTAGCAGGATTCAGTAAGGGAATATACGGATTTTTCATTTGTCTCTCGTTCTCAAGCCTATTTTTAATTTTATTGTCCACAGATTACTCCAAAGAAGCTCCTTGGCTCTAGGGTATGTGTTGTAATTTTTAAGCAGTTATAACTAGTTGAATCAGACTCATTTAGCTTTAGTCATTATTTTTATACAGTTTATTCATTGTGGGCTTTTTTCTCTCTCTCTAAACAGAAATCAAATTTGAATTCTCCAGGTAAGCTAGTTTGCTTTGTGTGGTATATGTAAATAAAGTAGTGACCTATAACCAGTAGTGACCATAAAGCTGTGACTCGGGAGTACTATGGGTCAGTTCTAATTCCTTTATTTCATTCAGCTCTTTACAGCACAATGTAATGGTTACGTGAAAGATACTTGCTTAGCCTGAGTTACAGTCTTACTTACAATGTTTAAAGATAAAATTAATAAATGTTAATCCCACAAACTAGATGGCTGTATTTTTTATCAGTAGAGAAAGTAAAGCAATTTTTGGAAAATTAGCCCTTCCTGTTCATTTTAAACATATTGTCATCCCTAAACTTGCACTAAACAATGGATTAAAAGGAAAAACTATGTAAACACGAAGAATGTTGTCTCCTGTAAGTACACTTGCTGCTGAATTCTTTAAGAAGGACAGTCTATGCAAGTGTATTACATATATATGTATAATACACAAGTCTCTGCACTTTCAACGGAGAGCTGCAGTGGCGAGAATCCTTATTAGAATCACTCAGTGATGTCACTAAGTGACTAGTTCAATTATTAGTGCCACTGCAGCTCTCCATTCCTAATATAACTAGAGATGTCCGAACTTCTAAAAATCCGGTCTGCTCGAGGCCGGCTCGAGCGGACCCCTTAAAATCCATTAAAATGAAAAAATCCTCAAATACGAGAAATCCTTGTAATTTCAAAAAGTTTCAAAAAATACGTATTTCACGCATTTTCGAAAATACGATAAATCCTCGTAATTTCGAAAATTTTAGAAAATATGTATTTTCACATGTTTTCGAAATTACGAGAATTCCTCGTAATTTCGAAAATTTTAGAAAATACGTATTTCACGTAATTTCGAAAATACGAGAAATAATTTCGAAAATTTTAGAAAATATGTATTTTCACACGTTTTTGAAATTACGAGAATTCCTCGTAATTTCGAAAATTTTTGAAAACACGTATTTCACGCTTTTTTGAAAATACGAGAAATCCTCGTAATTTCGAAAATTTTCGAAAACACGGTTCGGAAAAGTTCGGAAGGCGGAAAACCCGCCATATCAGCCGTTCGCGAACGTGGTAAATCTGCCGCAGATCCGTGTTCGGATCCGCAAACTGGGCCATCACTATATATAACATAAAAATCAGTGTCCTACCTCTTATCCAGCCACCCCGGAATCGAAAATTTCACAAAACCAATGTCCACAAAGAGCTGGACAGGAACGGATCAGCCGTGCATACATGGCACAGAACAGCCTGGCGCGCATGCGCATTACCATCCACGGCACATGAGGAAATCAATACCAAAGTAATAGCTCGGAGCAGCCGGGCACGCACACGCATTATGCAAACAAAAAAGAGGCACAAACAAAATGGAATAAACCAAAATTAACAAACGGGTAAACATAAAGCCTATAAAACTAAAACAAGTGAAATAAACCTAAAACAACATCTGATTCTGACTAAATTACTATTAACATTTGAACAATGAATGTTTAAACATTTATCTAAGATAAAGATTTTAAATAGTTAAAATGTTTAACAATGTTTTTTTAATGTTATGTTCCAAACTTTGGAAAAAAAAAAAGTTAAATAAATTCTTTTCACCAGCTATTATCACTGTACTTATTTAAAATAAAAACTTGTGTATTATAAGAAATAATTCTGCCCTTACAGTGTAATATACGGCTATTATGCCACCTCGGAGTTTCCTGACCTGTATAAAAGCACTCGGCCTACGGCCTCGTGCTTTTATATGGTCAGGGAACTCCTCGGTGGCATAATAGCCTTATATTACACTGTAAGGGGCGCATAATCCCTTATATATTGCTTAATAGTACTTGTGTGTAAAACAATATTTTCACACCCAGCTTTCAGCCCTGCTGTTGGTAGCATTCTGAAATCCAGTGACTTTCTTCTTGTTGGATCTCTGACGCTCTCCTTGGACTCTCTGGGCAAGTTTAAATTTCCTCTTGAAAAGGTGAGATTTGCTGCCATCCTGTTTCCTGATGATACATTGCTACATTATTTGGATATTGATAGCCAAGGCTGCAATAAATCATTTATGTCCCACCCTCTTTTTCATGGCTGTGATGAACATCTTCCTTGATGGTTTTCCTGTTACACTTCCCCCACATGTCTGTCTTTTTCTAGATGAAATTGGAAGGCAAACTCGGGCGTATTCTTGGAAATCATTTTCAAGATAAGGTTGTTGCAAACACCCTTTTTGGTATCTGCATTTGTCTGTTGCTTTAGGATTGTCATAGAGTGTTTTAACTGGGATCAAAATGCATGAGCATTGCTAGATAAGGTCTGATGTCAAGACTAACACTTTTCTTTCTCTGTGAAATATAGTGCCTGCACAAAGCCTCTTTATTGTGAGTTGTGACCCATAGTTATGCAGTAGCAAAACAATTGTAATAGAGAATTGAACCATATTGTCCATTGATGAAAGTGAAGACATCTTGGATATAAAATATACCTTTTATTGACTAACTAAAATGATTGAAAATGCAAGCTTTCGAAGCACTTAGGCTTTTTTTTAAATACTAGAACAAAGACTTTTTAAGAATATACGGCAAACTTAGAAGAAAATGTCAGTTCAACATGCTCCATCAGACCCTTGGCCTACTTTCACTATTTAGATGACATCCTGATCATCTGGATTGCAAATAAAGAGGATCTACTGTAGTTCCACAAAAGAGACCATGATTTCCACCTACCACCATTCATTCAAAATGAATCATTCACCAACCGAAATAAGCTTTCTGGACACCATAATACGAATTAAAGGAAGCACATTACCAACATCCATCCATTGCAAGCCTACAGGCCGCCCCACAAACCTCTGTAATGACAGTTTTCACCCTAAACACATAAACTCCATTATCTACAATCAGGACATTAGATATAACAAGATTTGCTCTGATTTTACACCTGGAACAGCTTAAAAAGGGCTTAATAAAACAGGGATACATTCGGTCAACTACAGAAACGCAAATCAAGAAAGCAACAAGCATCCCCAGAACCAACCTGCTACAATACCAACTTGCCCAAAAGAAAGACAGTTTCCCACTGGTTGTTACATACCACCCCCAAATGGAAATACTCTGAAAGATAGCCAAGAAACTCCGACCCACTTTACAAAAGGATGACAGACTTCAAGAAATATTCCCAGACCCCTCTCTTAGCTTATCGACAACCACCTAATTTAAAACAATTGGTTTTAAGAAGTTCTCTAAGGGCACGGCCACACTGCCGCACACTGCCGCACACGAAATCGCACGCTAGGTTCTAGGTGCCCCCTCAGGACTATATGTAGGAGAGAGAGGACAGAACCTGTGGCAAAGGATAAACTCTCATAGATTTACAATAAATAACAATAAAAGATGTCCCGGTGGGTGCACATTTTTGCACAGTGTCACAGTGCTCATGGGAAATTTTAGATCACAAAAAGAGAGGTTAGAAAGGGAATGTAATGTTTCTAATCTAAATGTCATGTCTAAATAATCCGACCAAATTCCTCAAGACCACGAAAACCCATAAATGTTTTTATTTATACCAGACCCTCCATTGACACTTAAGGTGAAGTGTGTCTGACCTTTACTTATTCTTTTATTACCTACTGTGATGTTGAATGTGTATTTACAGTTTTATTTACAACAACCATTGCCAGGTATGGGGGTAAAAGGTAACATCTGTATATACTCAGAAAGTCTTTGTTCTAATATGTATAGTGTGCTTTACAAGATTCAGTATTATGCCTGAGGAAGAAGCCCAAATGCTTCGAAAGCTTGCATTTTCGATCATTTATTTAGCCAATAAAGGGTATTTTATATCCAAGATGTCTTCACAATTTTAGTGGCTGATTTTTTTGGTCAATATTTAGGCCTAATCCACGACCTGGATATATGTTTTGGTCAATTGGGATAAAATATAACCTGTCGTTTTTCGACCCAAATGTTTAGGCAAAATCAAATTGTGCAAATGAACCAATCCTGTTCTCTGAAAAATCAGTTACTTATTACCAACCAGCAGACTTCTGATCTGTATATCAGACGCTCGGTAGGTTGGTGGAAATAACCGGTCCAGGTAGACTGGTGCTGGTCGCCAGTTATCTTAAGTAACACAGGTGCCCCCCAGGAAATCCCCACCCAGGAAAAAGTAAATCACTGTAAGGTACAGTCCCAGACTGTATCTATCCAGCAACTACACAGAAACAAAAGGAAATATGTGCAAACCCTGAGAGGACAGATTAAAAAAATGTGTAAAATATTTTAATATATATAACGTATCACAGAACCCTTATATAACAGATGTATACTAACGAGCTGGCCAGCTATATACAGTAAACAAATGGTGATGAAGTTCTCAATATAAAAAGTCAGGAAATATAAATATATATCCACATAAGAATCCACATAAAATTCCTCCAGGGGGTATTGACTCCACTGGATTGCTCTTCTGAATAGTAAGGTATGTATATAAAAGATCAGTCCATTCCATAGAATAAGTGGTAAATATCCAACCTCCGTAGTATTGCATAAATCCAAAATGAAAAATATACAGGAGTTAATCTGGTTCCAAACGCAAGTCTATTGCAGACAAACAGTTAATGATGTTGGATCACTAGATCTGAATATTTATGAAAAGTGTATACTTCACCTCTCCAGCAATTATACTGATCCCCAGACAGTCTGCAGTATCCAAACTCGTCCGTGGCCTCGGCTCTTTGGATCCGCACCACTGAAAAAAGTGCAAATGCTTGTGGGGGGGGTTAGCGTGCTTACTGGAGTCAGGTGTGTGTGTGAGACCTGTCACGTGATTTGGCGTTGTCAGCGCTTCCTGATTCTGTCACACACCTACATATTACATGCAGTGCATTTTTTCTTATGTTCAATGTACCGTATAAGCCAAGGTATTTATTTTTCCTAAAAGCGAGTAAAACTAAGACTTTCAAGATGATTTTAAAGGTAAAATTTCTCAGCTTATAAGGTACCCCTTTTTCATCCTTCTTTGACGTTTCCTTCATCTTTTTCATAGTAAATCAGACAGCCACTATTTCAAGGACAAATACTGTATACCGATCCCCACCACTCCTTTAAAGTACCCATGCTTCTGGTTGAGTGAGGGGGCAGGGACAGAAAAATGCAGAAGTTGTGCTTGAGTCCTTTATTTACAGACCGTGCTCTGATTTAACCTATGTGCGCAGGCCTGCTGAGTTGTGTGGGTGCGCATGACTTAAGGTGCCCATACACTACGTAAGACATTAGAAAGATGTCCAATCTCTCATAAGATAAATGTCCAATCTATCTAGAACTGCCGAGCCCGTTCTTTCATACAATCATTTTGAGATCACAAAATGAATGTATCCAATATCTGCCTAGTTTATGGCCAGCTTTAGTGGGAACACCAGCTCTAAGCCAGGGGTAAGGGCCTAGCCTTTTATGTCCTTGATTTAACAGCACAGGCAAAATGTTTGCACCATTTAATTAAATAAGCCCCAAAATGGCTTGTTTTCCACTACACAACTGCTGTTCTCTCTGAATTGATCAAGCTAATCACATAATTGTTTTTAAATAGGTTTTTAGCGAGGGCAAATGTGCCAAAGGTTTAAGGAAAACATACGTGCTTCTATGGGTTTAAATCACATCTCACTATAAAATCAATAATCTCATACAAATTAACCTATTGTTTAAGCCCCAATGATTAATTCTATTTTCTATTGCTTTAGTTCCTGCTGGACACTGATTTTAATGTGCTATCACTAGGCATGTCCACCCCCACTTTTTAATTCTATATTTACCCTTCCTACTACCCCAAACTTCAGGATTGTTATATTACCCTCTCCATGGTCCTTGAAGCTTCTTTCACCTGCTTGTCTCCACCCTGGGCTTTTTTCTGATTGCAGCCATCAGCCAATGACTGTGGCTGTGTACCTTTTGAGCCCCCTCTGTAAGAGCTTATTGATCTTGCAGAGGAGTTGAGAACTGGAGAGGCTAGCGCCATCTGAGACCCAAAGGTCTAAGGAGCTTCAGTGACTGGGAGGTAAGTACATGCAACAATCTTTAAGTTTGTTGAGTTGGGGTTGGACATGCCTTTCAAATATTTCTAGCAAAACACCATTAAATACATCTTCTAATCTTCGCTGGTATTTTGTGATGGGATGTGACAAATTTGGCACTAACCAATGATTTTGAAAGAACCTGCATGGTTGTAGTTGTAAAGGTATAGATCTTCCAGATAATCAGTTTAATTATTTTTACAGGTACCGTTTCTATCCCCACTTGAAGGGAGCCTGTATGTTAAGATGGAATGCCAGAGTCACTCAGCAGTGCAGCACAGTGGCTTCCTGGTAAGTGCATACTAATAAATGACCCAAAAACTTTTTAATAGTTTACTACAGTAGCTAGCTAGAGATACTGCTAGACATGTGCTTGCCAGATCGCTTGCCTATCTTTTGTATATACATAAATATAAAGAGGTTAATTACCATGACCACATAAAAAGGCCAAAGCCCAAGTACTTTTATAGCTGTCATGAACAATGATTTTTCCTAAAAATCATAATTCAGCTGTTTGCCATTCCAAACCCACCCTGAAGTCTGAAACAATGCTGCACCTTCCTAGCTGTTCCTAGCTACAAAACTGGCCACCCAACTATCAGGTTGTTACCCCCCGACAATCATGGTCAACGATTGACTGAGTTTCCCTCTGCCAGGATGCTGTGGTGTGGTTGCTGACTAATTTGGAGGATTGGTGTGGGAAACAGGTGGTCTCCAAACAAGTTGATTTTAATTGAAAAGCCAGGCTCCTACCTATTAAAATGAGCCATCAACTCAATTTCTACATGATGCACAACCCAATATATGAAGAAATCACTGATCGGAAAGTTAGGGGGTGGAAGGCTCTGAATCTATGTTTAGAAATATTACTTCCTCCTCTAATCTGCGGTTGGCATATGCTCAGAGCATGACTGAAGCACAGCTGACAGCCCTGTTTTTTTTAAATGTTTCCTACTTGCTGGCCCTTCCAGCTCGCAGTCCCAACCTGGCCCCTTCCCTTGCAGACCCCTGTGGCCCCTCCCACTCGTAGGCTCTGTGGCCCTGCCTATTCCTGGGGCCTATGCCCCCTCCCCCAATTGCACCTCAGACCAATACCCCCTACAGAAGACTAAAAACAGCCTTTTCAGCAGAGAGAGAATCAAAGTAAAGGGGGATGTATTGGTCTGAGGTGCAAGTGGGGGAGCCTACGAGGGGGAAGGGGCCACAGGAGACTGCAAGGGTAGGGACCAGGATGGGTCTGCAAGGGGAGGGGTCACGAGGCCCATGAGTATGAGGGGCTGCAAGGGTAGCGACCATGGGGGCCCACGAGGAGTAGGAGACACAGGGACGAGGGACTGTCATGGTTTCAGAGCAGGAAGTGCAGGGGATCTGGTGATGCTCCTACCATATCACACATACAAATGTAAATATATTCAAAACTATGTAAAATAAATAATGAAAGTAAATTGCAAAGATCCTCAGGAAAGCAATTCCTGTTAATTTTAACTAAAGTCATTTTTGGACCACAGTTACCCTTTAAGCTAGAGGGGCACTTTATATTTTAAAATCAGAGGTGCATTATTTCCCATAACACAGGAATATAGTAAGTCATGACACACCATGCTATAACTAAGTACTGTTAAAAACTGATGACCTAGAGGAGCATATTTATAAAATGTAGATAAGACGAACGGAATCAGTTGGATGCTTGTGTATTTTCAGTATTGATTGCTTTCTGTTTGTTTTTTTTTTTGTTTTTTTTAATTATCCGTTAGTAAATGTAGGGCTATTGTAACTGAAAGGGGATGTTCAGTGGAAAATATCATTTTTAAAATTCTTAGCTTACAGTATATAACACATACCTAGTTATTCTACATTTTCTTATCCATTTTGAAAAATCTGTAGATTTATTACTCTTTGATGTGGTCAGTTGTGAGCTGCCATTTTAGGTTTGGTAACGGCCCTTCTTCCTATGATGCACATTTACTTATAATGTTCCTAACAACAATTTTTCCTGATTGGCTGTTATATGGGTCAAACATGCCCAGATCTTTACTGAGTAACTGAACCAACCCAGGTATTAAACGGTAAGACCATCACTGACGCTATTAGGGGTCCTGCAAACAGGAAGTCATTTATTTATGCACAGAAAAAATGCTGTATGGGCAGATTAAGATCATTGGAAAAGGAAACTGTTTGTTTTTGTTTCCTTTTAAAAGCATGTATATTTGTGCTAAACTTCCCCCTTAAACTGTGTTAAGTTTTTTTTTTTGTGTTTTTTTTTCCCCACCAGACAATGTTTGAGGATGTTAGTGGTTTAGGAGCCTGGCACAGACGCTGGTGTGTTTTATCGTTAAACCAGTTATCTTTCTGGACATACCCAGACCAAGAGTCATTGAAGGTGGGTGGGATATTTGTTTATAATGTCAATTGAATAGTATATAATAAAAATTGGAAAAAATAAAACCTCCCTAATACAGTGCAAAATATCAATGTAACTTAATTATATTTTCTACTAAGGAACCATTGGGCCAGATTAATCTGGCAAACTGTACTAGTGCAACAATTGAACCAGCAAAAAGGGAGGTATGCGTCCGTCCTTATACCATGGAACTAATCACCATGAGGCCACAAAGGGAGGATGACACAGATACACTGGTGACACAGTGCCGCAACACTCTTTGCTTCACCAAGTGAGTGCCAGAAAACAGCATTGGCATTACCATGTTTATTGATGTGTGCAAATTTACCGTTTTCACTTTAGACACTTGTGGAACACAGGCAAAATTATTAAAGGATATGCACACTGTAAAAAAGCTTTATGTAACTGGCTAGCTGTGGCTTTAAATATAAATGTGTTTTATTTTGGCCTATTATTATCGAGCACACAGGATTCTAAGGCAATGTGGATGATGCTGCTTGGGAACTCTTGTGGGGGCAGTCCTAAAAATAGAATTAGCCTGGAGCAGGGAGCTAGCAATTTTGAAGAACAGAATGTAGGGTATGGGGGGTAATATGCCAAACACAACACATTTATATTTAAAGCCACAGCTAGCAAGTTACATAAAGGTTTTTTACAGTATACATATCCTTTAAATTCTGTGTGGGGCAGGATATCTAAAATTTGAAAAGGGATCTGCTCCTCCAATACTTTACTCCTACCCCCAGCTAGAAACTACTGTAATTCTTCAGACCCGCACACACAGGTTAAAATAGCGTACATAAAAAATGGAGAAAAATATAGGCACTGCATTTAATTTGTTTACAAAGATTAAATTGCCTGTATCTACCATATTCTGACCTGAATTTGATGTAATTTTATTAGTTTTGTTCTATGGCTATGTATTTTAGTATTAATGCATGTCCATCAGTATGAACAAACCATTAATAATTTTAAACAAATACATTGTATTAGAAGGAATTATGTGTTTGACCCGGATTTTGTACTGTTTGTTAGAATATGGTTATCTGCTGACACCAAGGAAGAGCGGACTCAATGGATGGATTCCCTTAACCAGGTGTTGGTGGACCTTCGAACATGGAAATCTTGCCCAGGCAGGGTGTCTCCAAACCTACAGTCATGATAAGCTCCCACATCCCTACACTATATCCACACATGGTTTTATTGCATCCCCATATGTAATGTTAGATTTGACTTTCTTATGGAAACAGATCTCTCCTACTCTAATGCTTTATCAAACACTTTAGGAACAGCAAGTTAAGGTAGTTTTTTCTTTAGTTTCTCAGTATCGAACAACTTTTGAGGGCCAGTGTTACGTTTGGCTGTTGACCCCCTGTTAGGAAATATAAATACATGGAATATCACTTGCAATTTGCAGGCATCTTCCTTTTATAGTCTGTTATTATCTTTAGGAGATTTATTCTGTGACCATTTGTGTAGATGGCTAGGACCATGATTTGTACTAAGCATAAAAGCCCCTGCATTCTGTTGGTTCTAAACAGGAATATATATGGATTGCCCCATATACACTTAAATACTTTATGCATTATCATATGGGTTCTTATTTTTCCATTTAAATGCTCTTTGAGCTGCTTAAAGAAATATAAACTTTAATATCTGTTTAAGTTCACACCAGTTTAAATTAGGCTGTTAATACTACTAGGTAAAATCTGCTACAAAGTTGACACAAACCAAACATATAACAAATGTAAAAGTTAGGTTAAACAAAGTTTTTGTGCAATTTATATAATATAATCCAAAGGATCATCTGTAAGTCTTATTTTGCTTGTTTTTTATCTGTTGTCTATATATATATATATATGTTTTTGCTGAGCATTGTTCTTGAACAGTAATATAATAAAAACATGTATCCTTATGCTGTTAAGATGTACACTAATGGAAGGTCGATATATGTTATTTTAATCTTCTGATTTCTGTATAATAAATTGTACAAATGTTTTGAACTACACTGTTAAAAGCATTGGAAACAGTTTACCTTCATTTCTGTTGTATACTCAACCTCTCTGCATCCCTGGTAAGTAAAGTTATTCCCTGACCATGATTTACAGGGCCAATGTGTTAAGTTTCTCTTTACTAGGAAATGGCAAAATACTTTAAAAAAAAAAAAAAAAAAATTACTGGATCTGCCATGCCAAGATTTAAAATTCATTTAATCTTATAACAGTATTTTAACTTTGTTCTAGAGTCATGCATTTTCCTCCGTTAAAGGGTTTAGTGAGCTATACATAATCTACATTTTGCTTAAATAGAGATGACCAAACACATTTACAAAAGATTACACAAATTGAAAATAAACATGAAAAAAAACTGCAGTGTATAGGTCTTTCAGGGAGATTCAATAAAAGTTCTTATCGTTTAAAATGGTGCTAATTTTGCCCCAACCAATCAGATCTTATTTAACATTTTTAAGCTTGTATCTGATTGGTTGGGGCAAAATTAGTACCATTTTAAACGATAAGAACTTTTATTGAATAACCCTGTTTGTTTAAATCTTGATAGTAAACTTCCACTCAAAAAAAAAAAGCTCAATGAAAATACATGATTTAAGCTGCAAATCAAACCTTCAACAGATCTAAAAAGGGAAGGACTAAATATTGTTAATCTTAAATGTATGCTCTGATTACCACATTCATGACTGAATATGTATATAAATAAATATATGGAATGAATAGGGCACTCACTCTTCAGTATTTCCTTGCCCTGGTGCCAAGTTAAACAAACTGAAATAATAAGGTGAAGAGAAAAGTGCACTCAATTTTGCAGTGTGATAAACTTTGCACCAAATAAAATTGTGTAAAGGACCCATGAGTGCACTTTACTCTTCACCTTATTATAAATAAATAAATATTTTTTAAAAATTGTCCTCCCGTCATTCTTTTAAAATGAACTCTGGATCACATCTCTAGGTAAAACTTTTAGAAGTTATATTGATGGAAATGTTTAGCAACATAAGTTTCTGCTTACAACTTGTACCCAATGGACCATATTCACTTACTGTATCGTAAAAGCAGACAATAGCATGTGGTAGTAAACTACAGCAATGATATTGTAAAGGCGATGGTACAATTACAATGATTTTTAAAGTGAACCCTACAATGCAGTCGGAACCGCACCCATAGACCTGACTAATGGTCCATACGCGGTATGGGGATCGGTTGGGCATGCGACCGTACACGGGACAACATTTTACGGGCCGCTTCTGACCCAGTGTAAGGTGTCAAAACAGCATTGTACATGGCAGATAGTTGGTGTCGAAACAACATCACACATCCCCCCCGCCTCTATTCAGGCTTGGTTTCTTTATTTTCACATAAATGGCCTCCTTGACACCATTTATGTGAAAATAAAGAGACCAGGCCTGAATGGGGGGGGGGGGGGGGGGGGGAGTGGGGTTAACACCAACTGTCTGCCATGTACAATGCTGCTTTGACACCTTACCCTGGGCAGTTCCTATAGCACCTCCCTAACACCTGGCTGTCGTATGCTAATTGGGACTTTCCAGGGTACATAATTGCCAACAGATTCTTGTACAAATCATTCTGAATTGAGAAAGCCAGTCGCATGACTAGCAAAACGTCTTCAAGAACTAAACTTCCTAAGTCCAGTTGAATACAACAGATATACCATGACCTGGATGAATGAGAACCTTCACAAGCGTATCAGTGAGTAATAAAAGACGAGACATCCCTGCTCTTTATGGCTACGAGGAGAGAAAGTGAAAGTAGATAGAAGTGTGTGCTCCTGATGTGACTGATCTGTTTGGTGTGGTCCTTTGCTCAGTGTGATGTCCTGATTGAATGCAACACAGGATCCTGTGTATAAGATCCTGTTACCACCTGTTGGAAGGACAGATTATTGGACAGACAATTTACCTTATTGGATACACAGATAAGTGTACACCAACTTATAAGGACACACAATATACAGGTGTTAATATTCAAAATGGTGCACCATAGGCAGGGACTACTCCATTACTGTACGTGTTATGTGGGGAAACTGTTTTGTTATGAAATCATTGCAATATGTACTGTAAAATGTAATTAAAACTGTATACAGACATAAAAAAGGTTAGTGTATGCTGCCTCATTCCCACCTTCCTCTGTGGCTCCGTGTTTGTACACAGTCTGATTTACTGTAGAGCTCCCCCTTCCCTCTCTGGTCATTCCCCCGTTCACATAGTCCGGCTGTGAAACAGGACACTCATGCGCATTATCCTAGTTTTAAACCTGATACATTTGATGGGGTAACTAGGGAGTGTACTGATTGGCTAGAACAATTTGAACTGGCAGCCACTATTAATGGTTGGAATGTAGGTGCTCGCTTGCAAGTTCTTAGCCATTTGCTTAGTGGTAAAGCCAGGCAGGTATACCAAGGATTTAATACTGAAATAAAAAGCAGTTATTAAAAAGAAGTAAGTTTTTCAACTAGATCTGTATTAAAGAGGATATAATGGATAATACTTAACATGAAAATAGGGTGGCCACTAATGGCTAAAGTAGTAATTTAAAAAATAACGGCCCATACACCGGTGTACTGATGGGAGTTATCACTAGGTAAGACAATCCCCCACCCTTATAAACTTGTGGCTCAGGTGCTATAGCCCTGAGCCTGTCGCTTGACGCTATCACACATCCGTGGAATAACCAATGTCCTCCTATGTGCGCCAAGCCCTTCATTGTCTCTTACTACATATCAGTTACTTTACATGGCCCATTTCTCTGGGAGTGGGAAATATGTGTATATATGTTAAATTATTAGTGGAATGCTATTATAATAACATGAGGCTGTGAGGTAACACACATGCAGTGCAGTGTTTTAAAAAGTGTCAGGTTGAACTTAAAAATAAATTCATACTTGATTTCATTAATAAATATTAGTAAAAAGTAAAGCATGTTCTTTTTACAACAGCCTTGCCAGACTGCTAGTGCGGCAATGCCAACATTTTGTTTTGTTTTTTAAAATGGAGATTACTTCATTATATATCACTGACATGTGACACATCACTGCCTTATACCAATACATTTTTAGTCATAAGCCACCTAGGCAAAGTGCTAGGGTACCTATGTTAAACCAGGACGCCCAGTGTTCTCCCTTGTATCCCCCTGTCAGCTTTTACTTTCTGTTAGATCTGCTCTCCTTGTTCTGCTGCTGTAACCTGCAACATTGTATTTAGTACAGAGCCTGAACACACCCTCTATTTATCAACAAATGTTACAAATGAACTGAAGGCGAAGGAAGGAGGGGGGAAGATGAGCTCAGCTAATTGTACTGAGGAGAACAGTTATAAGGCTGGGCACACACTGAGGGACTATTTGTTGCGGCCGAGCGATCGGCCGGGAAAAATGTCTGTCGGTCGCGGACGAAAATGTGAACGATTGATCGAGCGTTCCCATAGGGAACCGCATAATCAATCGTAATTTTCCGACACGTACGATCATTCGTTCGCCCGGTCCAGTCGAACGAACAAGGTTGCCCGAAAATATCGTCTGGTGTGTACCTAGCCTTAAATTCCAGGTAAAAGCTGCTGCAGACTTTGTTAGTTTTCAAACGTGAAAGGTCAGTGAGAAATATGTGTTTATACAGTATGTTAGATTATTAGTGCAATGCTATTTAGCACCTTTGCCCTCAATTCACCTTCATCTATAAAGCTAATTAGTATCCTGTGCTCGCAAGTCATAACATAAGCAGCTATAACTGTGGAACTTGCCGCGGTTAATGCTAATAATTATGAACTATCTGGATCCTGTTTAGGGTCTCAGGTCACCCAGTGGAGCTGTTTAGTTTGAACCACACATTGTGGCAGGATTGCCTGAATAAAATGCCATAATCAAATTTTATTATGAAAGCATTGCCCTAATAATCTAAAATATAAACACGTATTTCTCAGTGACATTTCCCATGTTTGAAAACTACAACTCCCAGAGTTCTGTGTCATCAGTAAGTTTCTCCTTTATGTCCATTGGCTAATGAATGTATACAGATGCAATAAACTCTAATGATATAGAGCATGGGTATAGAACTTTTCACATGTATAAAAACTACAAATCCCAGCATTCTCTGGTTGCACAGAATTCTGGAAAATTTCATTTTCACATGTTTTGGTGCTTTAGCAATTCCTCCCCAAGGGCTTGAATATGCTAGTTATCCACCTGCCCTTCCCTTACTTCTCTTACACTATTGGCCTAGGGAAGGATTATTTATGTCACTTCAGGAAGGAGCTATGAACCTTACCAAACTTGCCCTCCCTTTCCTATTGCATCTACCTGCCAGCTAATCCAGGGGGTCTAAGTGTAATAAACCTGCAGGTCTGAGAGCAGATCCAGGCAATCCTACAACAATGTGCAGTTCAACCTAAACAACACCATTGGGCAACCTGACACCCTATACAGATTAACATGCTATGTTCATACATACAGACATCTCACCCTGCCAAAACTCATTTCAGGGAAACCCTAAAACCCCACCCCAAAATCAACTCATAATCCATGCATACAGACACAAACATGTATATAGACACACATACATACAGACACATGCATCCAAACAGACACACATACATACAACAAGCCATGTCACCATTAAGTGTTTCTGTCACTTGTTAACCTCCACTAAAATATTAGAGCGAGTGCTCCGTCTCTATAATCAAAAACAAGATTTTATATAATATCAGGGAGAGTTGGGAAGCCTGTACATTTTAGTAATTACCACACTAAGTTCCAGATTTACAACTGCTTTTTATTTCAGTATTAAATCCTTGGTATACCTGCCTGGCTTTACCACTAAGCAAAAGGCTAAGGACTTGCAAGCGAGCACCTTCATCCCAACCATTAATAGTGGCTGCCAATTCAAATACAAAGAAAAAATGGTATTATCAAAATACAATGGGTCCTTATGCCCACTTACACTCTATGGGTGCTGGCTACAAGGGAATCCCCACATCCAAGGGAATATAACAGTAACAGCAAACAAGGATGTAGTCGCACTCCAAATGGTAAGAAAGTGATTTAATAAACCAAAATCGGTGATATACAATGTTTCATGGGAACATGCTCACTTCTTCAGGTGATAGTATTACCAGCACCGCTGCCACCAATTTGTACCATTATGGGTAGCATGGCACACAGTGGGTTACTCTGTTGGTCTGGCACAGAGTAGACAGTGCACTTAAGTTTCTTTAAAAAAACTGGTTTATAATGTTTAATTACATTTGACTGTAAGTATTGCAATGGTTTAATAACAAAACATAAACAGTTTCCCCACATAACATGTGCAGCAATAGAGTAGTACCTATGGCGCATCACTTTAAATATTGACCAGGCCTTGTGTGTCCTTGTAAGTTGGTGTACACTTATCTGTTGCCTCAGAATTTGTATCCAATAAGGTAAATTGTCTGTCCATTGATCTGTCCTCCCAATATGTGGTAACAGGATCTTGTGTTGCAGTCATCACACTATGCAAGAGATCACTCCAAACAGATCATTCCCATCAGGAGCACACCACTACACACCACTATCTACTTTGACTTTCTCTCCTCCTAGCCATAGAGAGCAGGTATGTCTATTATTACACATTGTCACCACCTGCAGGCTGGAGGTGGTATATAAGGAGCCTTGGTGTATATGTCCATTACAGTAAACATCACGTCCTGTGTTATACTGACATTACCACTTCCTTTCAGTATTCACATGGAGACCCCTTAGCAGTCACAGGGGTGTGGTTTAACCTCACATTTTGACTATCCCATATTAAAATAGGAATCTCGACTCTGTAAGTAAGTTTATCTTTTGTTGTATATTTTGTCTTGTACCTAATATTAGTTCTATACTTATGTGTACTTAATATACATTTATTGATGGCCATTAAAATGGTAATAGTGAGATAGTACACACATATATACACACCTTTCCTTTAACCCCCACCTCATTGGTAGCTCATAAAAACTCAATGCAATCTCCTGTAAAGATATAAATATATATTAAATATAAAGGATATATTGCACTTTATTTTAACCTTTTTTTAAAATCTCCAAGATTTGAAGTTCAATATTTACAGGGTGTGATTATTTAAAAGAAGTGATGTTTGGAGATGCTCCAGTTTCACCTTTTCTGAAGTAATTAATTCTGCAAGCATCCTCCATGGTCTGGAGGATGAGCTAAGGTCAATAACAAGAGATCAAATAAAATAAAGAACACCACAAGCAGATAAGTAAACTAAGAGCTATGACGGACAGAGAGGAAATGTTCCAAGAAGAATATACAGGGACAAGGAACCAATGGAGATGAGACAGGATAGTAAGGGAAGCTCTAAAGGTTGGGTACACACGAATAGATATTTTGTCCCGACCGAGCGTTCACTACAAGCGCTTGGCCGGGACAAATGTATGACAGTCCATAGGGACCACCCTGCGACGAACGATGTGTATGAATGGCCGATAATCGGCCTGTATATGGGCACTTTATCGGCCGAAACAGCCGTTCGTTTGGCGATCGTTGCCCGATCCACTGGGCAGATCTCCGGATCAGCACCCACGATCGCACATATGTACGAACCTTTACAGGATAAAAGCCAAGATTTGAATCTGATAGATTAGAGGCAGCATTGTAACTGGACCAGCCTGTGAAGGAAATAAGATGATCACACAACACACACCAGTGAGGGCCGTAACTAGGCAGAAATTGACGCTGCTGCATCTCATGGAACCTCCCAGGGCGCACTGGCTAGCAGAGACAGTTAAAACATTGGAAACAGTAACAGCAACAATAAGTATGTTAGTTTATGATTATACAGTAAATATTGTAAAGTTCTAGGAACCAAGGAAAAACTCAGAAAAAAAGTTGATGGAATTTTGTTTGTGTGAGTTATATGTAGTAGATGTAGGGTTCTTCTAATATTATCGGTGGTTTGGCGACCTGGGATAAATCCACATTGGTCCGGGTGTATTATTCTGGGGGTTATTGTTGACAAGCGGTTTGCCATTATTTTGGTGAGGAGTTTCAGCTCTATATTGATAAGTGAAATTGGGCGGTAGTTTTTGCATTGTGTGGTGTCTTTATTAGGTTTTGGTATGACTATAATGTTTGCTCTCAGCATATCTTGTGGAAGTTGTTCCTGTCCTAATAAAATTTTGTTGTAAAGTTGAGTTAAGTGTGGGATTAGTTTGTCTTTAAATTGTTTATAATAGCCGGCGGTAAATCTGTCCGGTCCCGGGGCTTTGCCTATTTTAAGTGTATTGATGGCTTGTTTTATCTCTTCCATTGTGATTTGGGTGTTTAAATGGCATTGTTCTTCTATGGTTATTTGGGGTAGGTTGGCCTTTTGTAAATATTTGTCTATATAGTCAGAGGGCAGTGTCTTATGTGTGACCATATTTCCACTGTATAAATCTGCATAGAATTTGGAAAATTTAGATAGTATATCTATTGGGTTACAGATGAGGGAGTTGTCTTGTCTTCTTAGAGGTAGCAATCTGTTTTGTGTGAATCTCTCGTTTAGTTTCCGGGCTAATAGTGTGTCAGGTTTGTCTCCCTTTTCATAATATTTTAGCTGTGTTAGTCTAAGTGCTTTTCCTGCTGACTTGAATAGGTGCTTATTAAAGTTTTCTCTCAGGGTGGATAGGTTTTCTATATTTTTTGGAGTCTGATTTGAGAGATATGTCTTTTCTGCTTCTTTGATTTCCTGTAGTTGTTTCTGTATTTTGTCTCTGTGTAATTTGTTTTGTCTGGAGGCTTGTTGGATAGTAAAGGTTTGGGAGAGGTGGCCGATCTGGACGCAGTCGAAGGGGCTGATCTATCTGTGGTTCTATTGTTACGTTAAAATCTCCTGCGAGAATTAGTATGCCTAGGTGTAGTTGAAGTAATTTTTTTTTAAAATGAGGATTGTCCTTTGTTGGGTGTGTATATATTTACTAATTTATAGTGTTTTGAGTTTATCAAACCTTGAACTATTAAGTAGTGACCTTTTGGGTCTCTGTCACAGTTTGTTACTGAGAAAGGTAATCTTTTATGAATTAGAGTAGCAACCCCTCCCTTTTTGGTTCCAGCGGAGGAGAAGTAGTGTGTTGAGTATTGTTTATTGGGTATAAAGGGTTCACGTCCTTTGATAAAGTGGGTCTCTTGGATAAAGATTATATCTCCTTTTTCTTTCTCATAGTATTTAATTGCCATGCGTCTTTTTATTGGTTCATTGAGACCTTTTGCGTTGTGGGTTAGTATTTTGAACGTGGGTTTATTCATTATGTGTGTTTTTGAATGTGTGTAAGCCTCCTCCGCATTCCGAATCTGTTGGAGAAGACACAATATATTATACTTTTATCATACTGAACTTTTAAACATTTAAACCATAGATTTAGTAACAATATAAACACTGGTGTGATTCTTTTCAAAGATTTGGGTGGGGAGGATTCCCACAATATTGGTGTGAACGGTGAGTGAACTCCGTTACTTTGGGGGGGTACGCCTAGCTGGGTTAGGTTATAACGGTTTGTCCAATTCCTGGGTTCCTTGTCCCTCCTGGATAGGGAGGCTTGACTGAAGGTTTTTGGTCTGTGGTTGGTGTCCCTTGTAGGTGTTGTGGGTTGGAGGGGTTCAGGGTTTATTTTCTGTTCATTGGTGGTTTGTTTGTCCCATAGTTTGTTGTTTTAGTTTTTGTTGTGGCATTCTCCGAATAGGGTTTTTGCTTGTATGGGTGTTGGTCCCTGGTTCCGCTGGTGTTCCATTGCGGTGGTTTAATTAAGTTTTTGATAGCATTTTACCCTCTAGTATATCAGGAGTGTCCTGTATTTGTTACTCCTTTGAGGTTGTTTTTTTTTTGGTTATTTCCTTTAGATCTTTGTTGTTGAGGGGAGGGTTGCAGTGATGGTTGTTGGTGGGGGAGCTGGGTTATTGTTATCGGTTCTCTCATTTCTCTTCCTGGTGTCTGATCCTTCTTGGTGAATCTCTTGGGGGTGTTTTTTCCACCCTTGTCCAGGAATCTTTGGGAGGTGGTACCCTCTCTTTTTGTTCCTCTTGGTTGGAAGGTGCTTGTGGGGGGAGGCCCAAGCGTCTCAGGAGGTGGTGGCCATCTCTAGGGTCATCTATTGTTATTGTTCGACCTTGGTTTGTTGCTATTAATTTAAAGGGGAAGCCCCATCTGTATTTAATCTTTGCGTCTGTTAGTTGGCGTAAAATGTGTCTAAGGGCCCTTCTTTTTGCCAAAGTTTGTGGGGCCAGATCTTGGTAAATTTGAATTTGGCTGTTGCCTATTTTAATATCGTCTGTGGATCTGGCTGTCTGCAAAATCTGTTCTTTGATGGAGTAATAGTGCATCCACACTATAACGTCCCTTGGGGGGTCAGATGGTTGGCCTTTTTGGCGGAGTGCTCTGTGAGCCCTATCCATGAGGAGGTGATCCACAAGTGTGTTCGGCATTAAATTTGTAAAGAGGGTCATCAGGCACTGCTGAAGGTCGGTGTGCTCCTCTGGTAGGCCTCTGATTCGGAGGTTGTTCCGTCTAGAGCGGTTCTCTATGTCCTCCTGTTGGTAATGGAGAGCCGTGAGTTGGGCCTGCATTTCCCTGATATCCACGTCCACCTGTGCACAGTAGCGCGTGGTTTCACTTTGCAAGGCCTCTAGAGTTGTTACCCGGTCCCCTAGTACCCTGACCTCCTGTCTCACCTTGGAGACGGTTTTGCTGTGTGCCTCTTTGATTAATTTTTCGAGGTTGGTGTACAGGGTCTCCAGGTCTTGCCGCGTGACTGGCTCCACCGGGTCCGGCGTCGTGGCCTTTCTCCCCGCTTGGGAGTTTGCAGCTGAGGCATCTTGCCTCACTACGTAGTTCGACAGGTCCCCTCTCTTCCCCATGCTGGGTGGGTATTTAGGGTGTTGAGGGTTGTTTACAGCCCTGTTAGCTTCTGATAGCTATATTATTCCCCGAGGGGGTTCAGGAGCTCTAGGTTGATGCGTCCGTCTTGTACAGCGGTCAGGCCAAGCCCCCCCCCCCACCCCCTAACTTTCTAATCAGGGATTTCTTCATATCTTGGGCTGTGCAGCACGTAGATAAGTTGTTGATGGCACATTTTAAAGGTAGGAATCTGGCCTTTCATTTAAAATTAACTTGTTTGGAGACCACAATTCCCCTTTAAGGTAGTCTCTTGTTCCCTCCGTCATAGAAGCTGTTGTTTTGTGTGTGCAGCTCTCTGAGTTGTGTAACCGTACATTACACTGTTGTTGTGTCACTGAAGTGGACTCTGTGTCTGTGCTGTTGAAGTCAGGCAGCACACAGAGCCCAGGCCCTTCATCTGAGTTTCTGAATTGGGGCATCAAACTCTTCAAGTGACATGCAGGCTTTTTATTGTAGAACTTAGACTTCATGGGCGTCAGCCCTTTTAAAGGGCGTCGCCGTTATGTGGATACATTCGGGTGTGACTGTGAGGTGAGTACATATACTGTATACATACATATATACATACATACTCACAAGATTTCTACTTTACATATAGACTAACAAAAGTGTTCCCGTTAGTGTAAATTATATGTGTATGTTGTGCTATTGTAGAAACAATGTCTATAAAATCTGTATACAGGGATATTTTAAACTGTTAATCAGTCATCAGCTTCCAGTGAAACCAAGAATAGACCCAGATAATCCTGCCACAATGTGCAGTTCAACCTAAACAGCACTGTTTTTTTAATTTTTTTTATTGAAAGCTTGGGGTCATGCTTTCAGTGATACCAACACCAAGGGCAACTTGCAAGTGGTTCATGATCCGTATGCCTCTCCCTTATGCCTATAGCTGTTAAGCTGTAGCGCTAGAGAGAGGCTAGTTAGGTCCCTTCAGCCAGTAGGCATCAGGAACCTTTCCAAACTTGTCCTCCCTTTCTGCTCTCAGGAACCACCAGGAAGCATCCAGGGGGGCCCAAATAAAATATGCCTGAAGGTCCTAAAAAAGACCCAAGCAATTACACCGCATTATATGAACAAACACACACACACACACCCTTTCATACCTATTCATACCTGCCAGCTAGAATCTAGTGGGTCTAAGTGGAATAAACCTGCATATCTGAGAACAGACCCAGGCTATCCTGCCACAATATGCAGTCCACTCTTAACAGCACCATTGAGCAACCTGAGACCCTATACAGTATATAGATTTACATGCTAGGTTCATTCTTATTAGTATTTACCACAGCAAGTTCCAGATTTACAGTCACTATGGACTGGTTAGGACTTGGTAGCACAGGATACTGACTGGCTATTTAGGTTGGGAAGAGGTGTGGATAAAGTAGCTAAAAGCTCCCCACAGAGTATAAAATGAAATAGAGCCTTCTTATAACAGAAGGTACTTAACAGCATCAGTTATTATAAAAGCATTGCCCTAATAATCTAACATATAAACACATATTTCTCACTTACAGAGAAATCAATGGGGACATGCAAAATATCTAATTTATAGCCTTGGCTAAGGCATGTAATACAGCCTAATGGTATAGAGCAGGGGTGTTAAACTTGGGACCTTTCTCATGATTGAAAACTACAAATACCAACAATCTCTGTATGTAGTGAGTTTTTTCTTTATGTCCTGTAGCTAAGGCATGTGTCTAGATGTTATAAAGCCTAATGGTATAGAGCAGGGGTGTTAAAGTTGGGACCTTTCTCATGTTTGAAAACTACAAGTCCCAAAGCACATAGAAAACAGCTGTGGATTAAATCGGGCACACCCAACCAAAATGGTAATTAGGGTAATCAATTACACCATAAACAATGATTAATACAAATAAGAGGCATTTTTATTTGTGCAAAGATAGCCAACCCTAGAGGGTAATAAAAAAGTGCAAAAAACAGCATATAAAAACACTTCCTGTGCTATTCCTGATACAGTATTGACATAATCATTACGATATACCGGTATACCCATTCACTCATTCACACACCTGCTAGTACTAATATCAGAGAATTATACATATAGATTCAGTAATGACAATTATTATAGCAGAGAGTCTTATAATTAAATACAATAACAATATGTATCATTATATATGTAATAGTAATATCGTCTATTCAAAAATTGATGAATATCACAATGAACCAATGCTACAGATACATATTCACAACCTTACTAAAGACATAGATAAGCTAGACAGGTGAAGGCAAATAGGCAGTGAGACACTGACATAACTGCCTATGTGTCAGTGTCTCACTGCCTATTGCCGATTTAATCCACAGCTGTTTTCTATGTGCTTTGGTTGTTATTTTTGTGGAAGGAGCACCCTAACTTTATCGGGGATATGTTTTACCCCTGGATTTTTCAGTAGTGCCGGGCTATATACTGGTCTTTCCTAAAACTACAAGTCCCAGCATTCTCTGTTTGTAGTGAGTTTTTTCTTTATGTCCTGTAGCTAAGGCATGTGTCTAGATGTGATACAGCCTAATGGTATAAAGAAGGGGTGTTAAACTTGAGACTTTCTCGTGTATGAAAACGACAATTCCCAGGATTCTCTGTTTGCGGTAAGTTTCTTCTTAATGTCATGTAGCTAAGGCATGTGCCAAGATACAAAACAGCCTAATGGTATAGAGCAGGGATGTTAAACTTGTGACCTTTCACATGTTTGAAAACTACAATTCCAAATACCAAATTTGCCCTCACTTCCAAATACCACCTACCTGACAGCTATAATCCATGGATTGTAAGTGGAATAAACCTACAGATCTGAGAACAGACCCAGGCAATCCTGCCACAATGTACAGTTCACTCTAAACAGCACCATTGGGCAACCTGAGACCCTATACAGGATCCAGATTAACATGCTATGTTCATACTTTATAGAGCAGGGGTGTTAAAGCTGGGATCTTTCTCATGTTTGAAAACAACTATTCCCTTGATTCTCTGTTTGCAGTAAGTTTCTTCTTAATGTCCTGTAGCTAAGGCATGTGTCAAGATACAATACAGCCTAATGGTATAGAGCAGGGGTGTTTTATACTGACCTTTCGCCTGTTTCGAAAACTACAAATCCCAGCATTCTCTGTTTGCAGTTAGTTTATTCTTAATGAACCTTTCACATCTGCCCTTCCTTTCTTACCTATTATACTATTGGAGTAGAAAAGAAAAACATAGACCACTTTAGACAGTAGGATTCATGAACCTTACTAAACTTTCCCTCTCTTTCCTATTCCACCTGCCTGCCAGTTGGAATCTAGAAGGTTTATGTGGAATAAACCTGCAGGTCTGAGAACAGACCCCGGTAATCCTGCCACAATGTACTGTTCAACCTAAACAGCACCATTGGGCAACCTGAGACCCTGTAAAGGATCCAGCTTAACATGCTAGGTTCATACTTTAAGGAGAGGTGGGGGTTAAAGGAGCTAAGAGCTCCCCACAGAGTATGAAATGAAATGGAGCCTTCTTGTAACAGAAGGTACCTCACAGCTTCATGTCCTGTGTAGCATGAGTTTTTTTTGATTGGCTAAGACTGTCACATGATTGGATGTTATACTGAGATTACCACTTCCTTTCAGTATCCACATGGAGACCCCTTAACAGTCACAGGGGTGTGGCTTAACCTCCCATTTTGACTATCCCATATTAAATAGGAATCTCAGCTTTGTAAGTAAGTTGTATATTTTGACTTGTACCTAATACAAGTCCGTGCTCTGCTTTATATACATTTGTTGATGGTCATTTAAATGGTAATAATGAGATAGTCTGGGGCCACTTCTACCATTAGGCAGACTGAGACATTTGTTTCAGGTGGCACCCCTGCACTGAAGAAGAAAGACGGCAGATGGGCAGTGGTGGAGAAATTTTTTTCCCCTTGACTGGTCAAGAAAAAAAAGAATTTTCCTTAGTAACAAATATGATGTTGTTAAAATAATTTTATATGGTTAGGTTAGCTTTTATTAGTTTGTTAGGCAAGTGTAGACTAGTTGGGTTAGTTAGGGCCCTGTTGAAAGAGTCTACCTTAACATGGTGGCAGGCTTACAAATCTTTTGGCTAAAATCTTTTATGCCACTAATTTCTAATATATTGTAACACTTGAACTAACATGTATAGCACAGGCTATAAAATAAGTTATTTTGATTTGAGCAACAAAAACCTGAAAGGAGCAATATGGTAGTGGCAACACAAGTTGTTTGAAAAAGGGATTTAATATCTGTTTCTTGTAATTGACATTGCTAATTGACTGTCTGAGGAACTGTTTACCTATGTGATAGGAGTTTCACACTAAAACCAAAAAAATCCTGGATGCGCTACTGTGCGTGATAGTGGGACATTACAAACAGCAATCCTTTATAAATTCGACACTACATTATGAATTACAAAGCTAATCTTAAAACTGATATAAACGTGTCGGATAGTTTTGTAACCTGTTATGATCTGAGTCAGAATGACCATCCTGTGTGATAAAGAAGTACTGAGACGCACATTATACCCCAACAGAAAGTGATGATTATAATCCCAGGCTTCTGTTTGTTTCCGCTTCTTTGCCCCATGGCTTTCTCGGCATTTCCTTATAGATGGTCCCCCTCCCACCTTCCTTCCTGTCTCTGTTAGCTAAAGTAAGGCTTTCTCCAAAACACATTGTAATATACAGTTGTTTTCAAAATTATTCAACCCCCAATGCTGTAAAGGGTTTTCAGTGTACATTTGTAATTGTGCTCAGAATGAAATCTTACAAGGACTTTTTAAAGAACCAAATGCAACTAAAATGACATTAATTGTTTTTGTAATACAGTACTAAATGTTTTTTTGTGATTTCTTCAATTACACAATTATTCAACCCCTTAAAGGGCAAGTCCAGCCACAAAATGAAACCTTACATACAGGTAAATCACCACCCAAAACCCTAAATGGTAATAGTTTGAAATCTGAAATATATATGTCTAACCTGAAATCCTGCACAATGTCTTGTTTCCCCTGTTTCTGCTTCCTGGTTCTTCCAGTTAGTAACTGTCAGTTATGGATTTGTCAGTTGACATCACAGCCAGTGACTGAATGTTAATCCCCTGTCTGCCTCTTCTGAGCATTCTCAGGCTCAGTACAGGTTTCTAAATTGCTCAGTTTCCATGAAGCCTCCAGAAGCATAGCAGGCATACAGTAATGAATTCATAGGACAAAGTATGATATATCAACATATTTTAAAGAGGCCATTCTTTCTAAAAGATGTTCTTATGAGGGGGGAGTTGTCCTTTAAATACTACCACTCTTAAGAACAGAGTGTTCCTCCTTTAAAGAGGAGGTTCAGTGCAAATGCATGTACATTTCAGAAAAAAGAACAGTATTTTTTAATCATAATGACCTTTATCTGCCAATTCAGCATTGTTTCTGTGTATAAATAAATGCAACTGAAATACTGACTTCCTGTTTGTAGGACTCCTAATAGAGACCCTTATGGTTTTGCCCTTGACTCAGAGCCTTAGTTGATTTAGTTGAGCTAGAGATCTGAGCATGTTTGACCCATCCAACAGCCAATCAGTAGAAATTACTGTTAGGAACATTCCAAGGATGTGGTGCATCCTGGGAAGAAGAAGGTCCTTTAGAACCTGAAATGTCAACTCACTAATGTCAACAGCAGGGAACAGCAATGGGTAGAAATTTAACTGATTTTTCAAAACTAAGAAGGCATTACACAAACTAACAATTTAACAAATATTCATAATTTCCACTGAACTGTCCCTTTAATACAAATAAACCAATTATTCAGCCCAAGACAATTAATTAATATTAAGATTTTTTTGGTTACAGGTCTAGTATTGAGGGGCCAGTCAGGGGCAGCCAAACGGACGCATTAAGGGAAACTGTGGTTTCCAAATAAGATAGGGTTTTTAAAAATAAACTTTTGTCGTACCTTCAAAATCACATCTCTAGGTAAAATTTGTGAGACGTTATTGCTGGAAACATCCTGAACACTTCCTGTTTTCAGCAGTTTTTAGCTTGTGACCAGACTCTGTCTGTATTAATATGCCTCCCTCTCAACTGTCAATTTTAACAAAATGTCTGTGCACTTATAGCTCTGTAAAACCTTTTAGTTAAATATATCTATCATTGTGAGTATTTGCTTCTATTACTCAAAAAAACACGCCAGCCAATGAAACATATCCATTGAGACCAACACATGGCATGGTGCCATTCAACCCTACACAATATGAATTTACTACATCCGTGTATCTGCTTTTAGATCCCCTTCTCAGCATCTGCCCTTTAGAGTTCCCTCCCTCCCACATCCTGTCTACTGTCTGGATCCTGATACATGCAGAGGATGTTTGTGTGGGATGCTGCTCTTGTCCCCTCCCTATTATTTTACTATAGTAGCACCGATAGAAAGAACCCTGATGTCTGCTGAAGGTAACAATCATTACTTTTAACTACTTCTAATCTGTTATTAGCTGTACAGAATGAATATACAGTAATAACTATGTCATTATATTCTTAATTTACTCATGTAAATGTGTTACCCAGATTATAGGCTTGTATTCCTGTATGTCTTATGCCAAGTCTTATAGTAAGTCTTATGTAGTTTCAGCTGTGTACCACTGGGTCAGTTAACCAGACTGTAATAATATAAAAGTATGTACAGCACTCGGTCGATTAACCAGCAGGCAGTTACATAATATTATGTACAGCACTAGGTCTGTTAACCAGACTGTAATAATATAATATTATGTACAGCACTGGGTATGTTAACCAGACTGTAATAATATATTATGTACAGCACTGGGATTGTTAACCAGACTGTAATAATATATTATGTAAAGCACTGGGTCTGTTAACCAGACTGTAATAATATATTATGTACAGCACTAGGTCTGTTAACCAGACTGTAATAAATATATTATAAACAGCACTGGGTCTGTTAACCAGACTGTAATAATATAAAATTATGTACAGCACTGGTTTTGTTAACCAGACTTCAATAATATAATATTATGTACAGCACTGGGTCTGTTAACCAGACTGTAATAATATATTATGTACAGCACTGGGTCTGTTAACCAGACTGTAATAATATATTATGTACAGCACTGGGTCTGTTAACCAGACTGTAATAATATATTATGTATAGCACTGGGTCTGTTAACCAGACTGTAATAATATATAAACAGGGAGATTCAATAAAAGTTCTTATCGTTTAAAATGGTGCTAATTTTGCCCCAACCAATCAGATCTTATTATACATTTGTAAGCTTACATCTGATTGGTTGGGGCAAAATTAGCACCATTTTAAACAATAAAAACTTTAATTGAATAACCCTGTATGTATAGCACTGGGTCTGTTAAATATTTACTGTCACTATGTACTGCTAGTAATGAAAGTGGGACTGTTCGTCTCTAAGGGTAAGGTCCCATTGTACCACTCTGATTTTTGGAACAGTAGGAAGACACAATTTTGTGCATTTAAATTGAGTTGAATGACAACACATGGGATGTGCACCAAAAATGGAGATTGCATGCATTGACAAAATGCAGCACAGCGGAGATAGTGGGGTATTATTAATCACGGTCTGTGCGTTGTGCAAAGTGGATGCAATTCGAAAAACAGATCACATTTAGTGGTGCCTAACCCCTTATGGGCGGCACTTTGTCCTTATAGTGAACCATTTCAAAAATCCCATTGACTTTCAAATCTTGCCTTTTCCAATTTAGTTAGTAAAAAATGCTCTCTGTTAGGCTGGGTACACACACTCAAATATTTCATCCCAACCGACACTTCACCACAAGTGAGCGCTGGGCCAAGACAAATCACTGCCGGTCGTGGCGAAAATCGGCATGACGAAAAGTTGGCCGTGATCAATTGTGCGGTCCATGGGAGACCGCATGATCGGCTGCGATTTACCGACAAGTCAGATCACCGGTTCGCAAGACACATGGGGTGACAACATAAACGTCTACAATTTTCCCCCCAACGACCAATATACAATCACTGCTGAATCCTCACATCTAGTTGTCAGTGGTAATCCAACCAACACCCAGAATTTGAGGGTCTGACACAAATTGGTGTGAAAGAAGAATATCAAGCCTTACTCTATATCCTAGTGTGCCCTTTAAGCATCTGATAAGTGGATGCGGCTTTTAACAATCGATTTAGGACCACACAGCTGACATTTTGCATATACTGCCAAGCTAAAGAATCTGCTCAGATATTCTTAATATGCAAATAGAAAAGTGCCCCTTTAGCTATAGTAACAGTTATAATACATTGCTTTATTTGGAACTCTGACTTACTCTTTTAACTGAAATCCCTCAAGCTGTGTTTCATAAATATTTAATTATGCATTAGCTAGAGTGTTTTGACGTCTTCAATTTGCCGTGAATTCTGTATATATAAGGTATATGTTTTTTTACTATAACTTTACACAGAATGCAATGCACTGGCTTTGGAGAAGGCAGAAAGCTTGGCAAGGGGAGCAGCTCTCAAGTGGGCATCTGGCATATTCTCTCGCCCAGATCAACTGGCACGGCTTGGGCATTACAAAAGACGTGAGGCTCAGCGAAATAACTCTATACAGTCTCGGATGAAGGTAATCACAATAATAGGTGTTGCACTAGTAACATTAGTATGTATTTCAAACAACATAATATACATTATGGGTAACAAGACCCGGTTAGGATGTGTGTCCAGTCAGGAGAACTTGTATTTGTATGTCCAAAAAATTTATTTTTCTGTGTTGCTTTGACCAACAATCGAAAGTCATCAGCGTCTACCCCAATTAAACAAATGCCTGCACATAACACCTCTTAATACAAGCAGTGCTGTGGAACGAATGCATATACTATATTAAAGGCTCCAAGAGAGGAACAGGTTAGTTCCCACTAGTTTGCACATTGTGTTTAAGTTATAATGAGGGGGAAATATACTGCTATTGAGAATATATTACACGCACATACATAGTAACATAGTAATTAAGGTTGAATAAAGACATACGTCCATCAAGTCCAACCTATTCACCCTCTTTATATATATATATACATTTTTTTTTTTTTTTTTTTTTTACCCTACCTAACAGTTGATCCAGAGGAAGGCAAAAAACCCCAGCTAAAAAGGGGGGAAAAATTCCTTCCTGACTCCAAACGGCAATCGGAAAGTATCCCTGGATCAACCAGATCTATATGCATTAATACCAGTAATTCTCAATATTTTTTAGTTTTAGAAACTTATCCAGGCCTTTTTTAAAGCTATTCAATGAACTTGCCATTACCACATCTGCCGGAAGACTGTTCCACAATTTCACCGTTCTCACTGTAAAGAAACCTTTCCTAACCTGAAGATGAAACTTCTTTTCTTCCAACCTTAGAGGATGTCCACGTGTCCTCTGATATGACCTATTAGTAAACAATGCACCAAAGAGTTCATTGTATGGCCCATTAATATATTTGTATAAGGTAATCATGTCCCCACGCAAACGTCACTTCTCCAATGTAAACAGCCCTAACTTGTCTAATCTGTCTGCATATTCGAGCCCCTCCATTCCCCTTATTAATTTAGTTGCCCTTCTCTGAACTGCCTCAATTTCCAAGATGTCCCTTTTGTATATGGGATTCCAAAACTGCACCGCATATTCCAAATGAGGCCTTACCAGTGCCTTGTAAAGAGGGAGAATAATATTTTTCTCTCTTCAATCTATTCCCCTATTTATACAAGACAATATCTTGCTAGCTCTGGCCATTGATACCTGGCATTGTTTGCTACAGCTAAGTCTGTTATCTACTAGAACCCCCAAATCTTTTTCCATTTCAGATGCACCTAACACAGAGTTATTTATGGTGTAGGTGGCACAGGGATTATTAAATCCCAAATGCATCACCTTACATTTATCAACATTGAATCTCATCTGCCATTCTGCTGCCCATTTTGATAATCTATCTAGGTCTGCTTGCAGCACTTGCACATCATTGGAAGTTTCCAAAGCTCTGCATAATTTAGTGTCATCAGCAAACACAGAGACCTTGCTCTCAATGCCCCCTTCTAAGTCATTTATAAACAGATTAAACAGAAGCGGCCCCAGTACAGAACCCTGAGGAACTCCGCTTAGAACTTTAGCCCACATAGATGTAGCTCCATTAACCACCACTCTCTGTTTGCGGTCCAATAACCAATAATAGAGCTATATTTCAAAATGTAATAGCAAATATACTGACATATAAACAAAAAACATATATGCACACAATGATAAGGGGCAAAAGTGCATTGCTAACATCTGATTGGTTGGGGTAAAATTAGCACCATTTTTAACGATATGAATTTTTATTGAATAATTCTGATAGAAATGGAGCTGGAAAACTTTGGCTCAGGGTGGAGGAAGTTACTCTCAATAGCAAAACACGTTGATAGTCACAGTGCACCATGGGAGACCAGGCTAGCTATGCTAGATGTGACTCATACCAGATGCATCTTAAGCTGGATCAAACTCACCACACCGACGCTCCACCAGACACGTAGCAACCTTAATTCGACCCAGATGAGCAGCCGCTCCTAGGATGTGGCTCCTGTATCAGGCGAGTAACGAGCGTTATTCTTAATTTAAACAGGACTGCTTGTCTGTCTTTATACACAAGGCTGTTTGTAGGCATAGGCAACCTAGGCGAACTGCTAGGGTACCGAGAGGGTGGAGGGTGCAAATCTACGTTTTTTTTTCTTTCCAAAGACAGGGATATCATAGTGTAATAATCTTTTACCAATCTAGTTTCTTCTAGCATTCCTGTTTCCATTCAGTGTCATCATCTTGGCTGAGTTTTCTAATCCACACAAAGACTAGTGCAATACGTAGTTAGGCAGGAAGGTGGAACCAGGGGAGACTTGCTTAGGGCACCAAAATGTTTAGAACTGGACCTGTTCATACATAACGTGCAGCCTTGCTTATAGTTAGACAATTGCTTTTCCAGTTTTCTCTTCTATGATAAGATAAAATAATAATATACTACCCTTACCACAAAATGACTATGGGAGAGATTTACTCAGGGTCGCTATCGCTCCGGGCAAATCTCAATTTACCCGCAGCGTGATTTTAATGACGGCTATTAGCTGACATTAAAATCATGAGCTAAAATTAGCGCAAACCTGAAATTAAATTGCAAAGTCAGATTCACAGGTGTCTTTTGCTTAAACCACGCATCCAGCACTAATATGGGTTAAAGTCACACTAACCGATAACGAACCGGTTAGTGCTACTTTACTTCCATATTATTAAACAGCGGCTCTGGGTAAATCAGCCACCATATATTACAGTCCACAGTTCTTTCCTTGCTATATATCATAATGGACTACCAGTGCTTTAAACCTTGATTTTAATCTAATATTTTCTCCAATGTGTAGGTGGAACTGGAGATCTAAACCACATTAATTACTACTCACGTACTTACATATTACATAACCAGGTACATCACCATGAACAAATTGTTCAGTGCATGTCAGGGCCCCAGCTTTAGACAATGAAGTACCATTTCCATCATCTGAAGCTTTGAAGGTCGGACATCCCTGCAAACGTTGAGTAACCAGCATGTGTTCATATGCATGTGCAATAAAGAAACTCGTCTTGCAACCCTCAAGTCTGAGTAATCCCTATAATTAATTTTGCTTGAAAGAGAAATTCCTGTTCTTTCTATTTCTTTTTCTTCCACATATTTGGACGATACAAGAAAAGAGATGCTAGTGCAAACAGTAAAAACATGGGGGGTTTTAGTTACAATTTTATGCATGAAAGTGAAAATCCTTCCAACCACGTCAAGGTAACCCCAGTATGGAAGGTCCTAACAGTTTACCTTGGGTCATTTATCTGGGATGACACTCCCTGCTTGGTTGCATTTTCGTAGGAAGGTTGTCTCCCTGACCTTGCATTGGATTAGTATTAAAGGTTATCACTTCCCCCCGCCTACTGGCTTTTAACAAGGAGGGAAGAGGCCTCCCATCCAATGCTTAGTATTCAAGGTGTAAGACTTATTTGCACTATATCTCCTCCCACAGTTTGGTACAGATCCGTTGGTAAAGCACGGCTGATCGTGTGGTTCCCTATGGGACTGCACGATTGGTCGTTAGCACTGTCGGCCGCGACCACTATTGCTGAGACCGACAGTCATTTGTCCTGGCTGAGTGCTCACTCGCAGCTAACGCTCGGTTGGGACAAATAATAGCCCTGTGTGTACCCAGCCTTACAGTGGGATACATGGCAGGTCCATTCACTGTTTTCGCTCTACTTTAGGTGACGGTGTAACCAGTTGGAGAATTAATTACTTTGTTTCTTTTACCAGTTGTTACATTTTACCGCTCTGGTCTTTCTTGGCTGGCTACCCAGATTTAAGAGATACATTTAATAGATACATTGTCTCTCTTACTGCAATAAGGAATTAATATTTTAATAAAAACTGAGGACTTAAGATATACCACCCATTAAAGATCGTGATACCATAGATCACGGCCTAAGTAGCCTTACGGGAAATATGGCAATGATTAAAGGCTTAAATCGGTTATTTTGTTTGAAAGGAATAGTTTACTTTTATTAATTAAAGAATGGGAGGTAAAGTAGCTATAATCTTTACCTCCTGTTCTTCAATTTATCTAACAGGAGCCAGAAGCGAAACTACAGAAATTTACGTTCTGGGCAATCCACCATCAGTTCCTCTGACAATTCCCAGAAGTTTTGGGTTTCTCTTTACTATAGCGCGCATTAGCATGCATGCATGCTATAGTTAAAGTATATTTAAAAAATCTATGTAACCACGGTTCTCTTCCACAGTCCATGATGTAGCCAGAGCATGTCTTTCCATTGGCTACATCGCAGACTGACACTGAAAGTGGCAGAGAGGAGGAACAGAGTGCCGAGGGAAACGTTGTGTAAGAATATAATTTCATATTTACTTAAACTTCTGTTTTAGCTTCAACTACTTTTTACCTTTCACCATTGATTGACAATATTCTGTACTTTTTGAAAAAAGAAAACCAAATGTCAGTGAAAAACTAACATTCCTACTATATTTGAAATTTTCATTGCAATCTGATCAATGATGCAGATGGTTTGGAGGCAATTCTTTTTTTCCAGGATACTGAAACAACCACAGGGGGACAGCCACTTCCTAACTGGATGGTTATTGCCTTTAACAGTATATACAGTATAGTGTGTGTGTGGGTGTGTGAGTGTGCGAGAGAGTGTGTGAGAGAGAGTGTGTGTGTGTGTCTGAGAGAGTGTGTGTATGTGTGAGAGTGTGTGTGTGAGAGAGAGTGTGTGTGTGAGAGTGTGTGAGAGAGAGAGTGTATGTGAGAGAGAGTGTGTGTGTGTGTGAGAGAGTGTGTGTGTGTGTGTGTGAGAGAGTGTGTGTGTGTGTGTGTGTGTGTGAGAGAGAGTGTGTGAGATAGTGTGTGTGTGAGAGTGTGTGAGATAGAGTGTGTGAGTGGGAGAGTGTGGGTGTGTGAGAGATGTGTGAAAGAGTGTTTTTTAAGCTAAGGAAGTGTGTGTGTGTGTGTGTGTGTGTGTGTGTGTGTTTATGTAGAATTTGGGGAAATAGTTGATTGACACAGTCTATATATCTTTTACTGTGCTGTTGCTAACATAGTTACATTTATGCCTGTTCATACAGTCCACTGTACAGTCCTACTTGGAAGGAGTCGAACTTGGAGTAATGCAGCTACATACGGCACTTACAGAGGTACAGAGTCTGCAGCAAGAAATAAGTGAAGCGCAGGACATCTGGCGCAGGAGTGAAGGATTACTCGCCAGCCTTCAGACCATTCGAAATGTGGTGTCAGAGCATGTACAGCTTTCTGTTGTTATTCAAAGCTTGCCCTATATCTACACAGGTTAGCAGAGAAAACAAATATTATCAGTGCTGGATTCTAAGACATCCGGGTTATTGAAAACTACAATCAGCATTTCCCGGTTGTGTAGTGCTTGTAGGGGAATGCTGGGTGTTTTCAAAATATCTGGAGATCAACTGGTAGCCTATTCCTGCTATACAGCCCAAATACAAACCATTCCATCAGCAGTCTCTACCTATTTTTAATACTCATTCTATCTATATTTCTGTGTGATCAGATTAAATGTTGACTTGATGGAAATTGTGAAACTTTCTATCTGCCAATAATCTGTGTTTTCATAGAATTACAGAATAACTTAGAATTAGTAGTGTTGCTTACAAATAGTAGAAGTCCTAGATTGTCCCTCCATATTTCTGTATCTTATAAAAAGCTATGAATGCTGTCCTTGACACCTTAAAGGGACACTATACTGAAAAAATGACTTTGTCTCATCTTAATCTATAATTGAATACATGTAAGTAGCACTTACTCTGATTTGCGTGTGTTGCTGCATGCCTGCAATCTAGCACACATTTTGTTAAGGAGCAGTATCCCCCCTCCCTCTTTTAACCACTTCCACTTCCATCCAACCTGACTTTTTTCCCCACAAACCAACTGTCAAGTCTGCACACAGCACACAGCATTCCAACTCTCAAAACTCTGTCGCAATTCCAGCTACAGTAAAACTACTCACAGCAGAAAAGTTTTTGAGAGTAAGGAACTTGCTTGACATCGGAAATATAAGAAGTTTTAGATTGATATCTAAAGAAATAGGGGGCAGATCAACAAAAAAATGATACAGTGGTGGTTGGGAAGAATTATAGTTTCCAGTTATGATCAATTTAAAATAACCTATTTTTCGGTATAGATGCCCTTTAAATAAAGATGGACCTTTCGTATATGTGCTTTTACGAGTAGCGTCTGTAATAAAGCTTGAATCTTTTAACTCGATTGGAGTTCCTGTTCCTTACCTTATCTAGTATGGAGTGCAGAATCACCTTCAGTGTTTTATTTAAATAAAAAGGCTACAGTGATGATTTATAAGATCTTTGATGAGGTCTATGATAGATATAACATGTACTTTATCAATGAATGCACCATAATATCCTGTATTAATGATTATTTTCCTGTGACTTGTGGTTTAATTTAGAAAATCGTCATTGGCTTATCAAAAGGTTGTTACCTAGCTTCTCGTGTCTTTAATAATTAGCTCATAATAGATTAACATACCTCACTTCTTTTTCAACAGTGCCTGAAGTTATTTCCCAGACTCAAGGCTTGATCGAGAACCAGCAAATTCTGGAAGCTCATGTGCACCTAAGGGATTTAGAAAGCCTTCGGGACGATGTGCTTTATAGATTACAACGGGTAAGGACATTAGAGGATCCCAAGTTTTGTTCCAGTGATGATACACAATGTAATGAAGATCCAGCAGAGTTGGTGCTAGAATTTTTTTCTGGGGTACATAGTCTCAGTGAGGAGCTTGGTCGTGTTTTGTTCTCATTGGCCAACTCTGCGGTGAGCTTGGCATGCTCAAATCCATCTTTGTTAGTGTCTGCTGTTCGCATAATTGAACGTGAAGAGTTACTGGACGCTGAAGAGGAAATATTATCTCCACAGCAACCCTGGAAGCCACCTGGGCGGCCTAAACATTGGAGAGACAGATTCTTTCAAGCCCTGGAAAGGGGTGTGTGTGATAGGTTGATAGGTTCTGGGCTTCTGAAGGAGGATATTACTCCAGCAGGTCTATCAACCCATTTTAAGGACCTTCAAAATAGAGTTTTAGAAGAGCTACAGGCTGTATGTTCTGTGCTTGCTCCTTGTGTTCCACCACATTATGAAATCTGTCAAGTTGTGGCCTTGATGTGTCACCATGCCATTTCCCGCCATGTTCGTGAAATCCTTAGCTGGGATCTGTCCCATCCAGCATTATACCATGTTCTCCACTGGTCAGTGATTGTGTACCCCAGGTAAATAAGAATGTTAACAATAGATAACATCTGTAAAGCAGTTTGCAAACTGTGTGTACATTTGATTAGTTGTATGTTTTACTAGTATGAGATCTGCATAAGACCATGGGCCATATTCATAAAGCCATGGTAACGCGATACCACGGGTTAGTTAATTTACGGTCGCGACCATACATTTACGACCGAATATTCGTTAATTAAGTAACGTTCGATCGTAGAATACCACACGGTAGTAAAGTACCGCAATGGTATTCTATGGGGATCGTAAATCTACGATTTCATTATCGTAGATTTACGATTGGCTTTAGAAATATGGCCCCATATATTTAGTATATAGAGCATTTATAGCATATCGCATTTAATACAGGAAATAGACAATGCTTCTAGATATTTATGTCTGGTGCTTAAAGGGCATGTCCATCCTTAAAACAAAAACCTGGCCAATTGTCAGCTTCCAAGCCCAAATGATATATTTTGACTTTATAACCTGCTTTACTAACAGTGGCGTAGGGAATCACCATAGCCATTAACCATTAACTTTACCTGCTAAGATGACACGCATAGCTTAAGATGACCTGAACGTCCAGAACTACAGAAATGCCATAATCCTGCCCACAGTACACTCCCATTGGTCTGCCTGGGAGCCAAATATAACTAAACTTTTACCCTGCTCGTTGTGTGTCTGTCCCTTGGCTTGGACTATGAGGGAGTTGAAACATTGTATGCTGTTTTTGCACTAAATAAAGAAGTTTTCACTACAGTAGTGTGCTCCTCTACTACCTCACAAGTTCAAATCCCCTAGTTTACTTATGAAACAATATAACATAGTCTACTTCCTGAGTTTAGTGCTTTTTTTGTTTGTTTGTTTCCATGTTTCTAGAAAAATATGAAGTTTCTACATATGTACAAACTTTATATATAGCAGCTCTGTTATTTATGTACCAACCAACATGAATTGCTGACAGTCTTCCAGTAGCAATACAAAATAGTGTACTGATTTTACTTGCATTTACTTCTATCGATTGAGAGTTCACCTGTGGCGTGTTCTGCTAAAGTGCTGGGTTGGGAAAAGAATCAGACTATTGGGTTCGATTCCCCATGTTCCCTTTTCTCTACATGTACTGGTTCATTACTTATAAGTCCATGTGGCATAGAGGTAGAAAGCTTCATTTTTAGAAAGACACAGTATAGAAGGTTGCTGGTTCGATTCCCCATACTTTTATTTTTTGCTGCAATGTTAAATGTTCTGTTTCTTACATCCGTGCTAGCAAAGACATACACTGCCAAGATTAGTTTTCTTTTTTGTATAAAAAGCATAGTAATTTTATCATTGTTAGGGGCAGGAGCATTTCTAATGTGTTTACACAAAAACTGCACTGATATCTGTGTTCTGTGTCAGAGGGAGGGATCTCTGAGCTGTAACATGATTGGCTGTCATCTTCCAGGAAGCAAGACTGCAGTTTTCTGTGAATTGTCCGGCGCACACTTAGCTGGGTGTTCCAAGATAAGGTGAATTATGGGAGCTGACCCTTAGTAGACACAGATTATTTTCATAAATCACCCAGCATGCACAGCAAAGGGAGACATAAGACACAGCTTGTTGTGCGTTTGTGAATGTGCTCTGTCCATTGAGACAATGTTGTCTTGGGACTTTAGTTCTCCTTTAACTATGTTGCAAAAACCTGCAGATTTTTCCTTCGCAACATAGTGAAAATCTGCATGTTCCTATCTCTCCAGACTATTGCTTATGCTTGCTCTCATAACTATCTCACCTAGACTATTGTAACCTACTACTCACTGGTCTTCCTGCTTCCCACCTTTCTCCCCTTTAGTCCATACTAAACTCTGCTACACATATTGTTTTGCTCTCTAATAAAACAGGATCCCAAATCTCCTTTGTACCAGACAACAACCTGGCTCCCCGTTTAACAGCGCATTGTATACAAAATCATTCTTCTAACCTTGAAATCCCTGCACCTCCTTATATTTCCTCTCTAGTGTCTCCTTATGTTCTCGCCTACACCCTTCGACCATCACAGAACCAGCTTCTGTACAGGACCCCCCCCCCCCCTTACTCTTACTGCGTCCTCTCACCTTAAAGGACAACAATATCAAAAAAACCAACATCACCCCCATTACATGTTCACACTTCCAGCAGCTGAAATCACTTACTCACATTTACAGCCATGCTGCCCTCTCTTAGATATCACACAGCAAAGATGAGTGCTAAAAGACCGCCTCCTAAACGTCCCAGGGCCATGGTTAACATAACACTTGTCATTGGCTGGTAGGAATGTCTGTTACAACCTCTCTCTTCCTCCTCTGCCAGTTAAACAAACTTGAAATTTCCAGTTGCTAGGATACAGCCTACATAATCAAGCTGATCAAGGGTGGGTGGAGGAGTGTTAACTCGCATGCTAGCTTTGAGTGACAGTTAGAGTCAGACAGAATTGTTACGCCCCCTTCACAGCATGGCTAATTGCAGGCAGAGAGAGGCTTGAATTCAGGAAAAAATGTATGGGGAGGGCTGCATACCTTTACTCTTTTGAAAGCAATTAAAGAAAAAAAATACATTGAGGCAATAGTTATCCTTTAAACCTTCCTCTCTTGTAGCTCCCATCCTCTGGAATTCTATTCCCCTCCATCTACATCAAGAAACCTCACTTAGCAGGATTAAATCTAGCCTTACATCCTACCTATCTGGTAACCAGCACAGTATTTGATAGTTTTATTTGCACTGCATAAGTCTCACTCCTGCACTTATATCCTTTCCTTTTGTATCTGATGTCACCCCCCTAATTGGATTGTAAACTCTTCAGGACTGGGGCCTCCTTTCCTCTTGTGGCAAGAGTATAAATATATTTATTTATAAAATTTATATATTTATGTTCTGAACTATTTATGTATTTGTTCCCCTTGTATGACTTTTTGTATTTTGTTATTGTACAGCACTGTGTCCCCAAGTGGTGCTTTATAAATAAACTATACGTACATACATACATACATACATACCCAATATGATACAATTGCAACAGTACATCTCAGATAAGGTCATGCAACTTTTTTATGAACTATAAACTCCAGGGTCCTTTGCATCACCCTAAAAGCCATTAACTGAGACTGCAGTAACCTGTATGAAGGGGATATTAAAGTTGTAAGCTAAGCTTTATGGTCTTTAAAGAGCTGGGCCAATCTGCAAACACTCAAAGGATCTTAGTTTTTTCTATATATGTATTATAGTGTTTTGGGTCCATAGGTAGTAGAGGGCTATGTAACTTTAACAGAGAAGGAGCCTTCCATTAAAAGAAAATTATGCACAATAACTAAATGAATACAACTTAATTTACATATTTAATGATTTTGTACTTCAAATTAGATACAGACATTGTTCTTTTATATACTGGAAGGAGTAAATGAAGCAGGAAAACCTGTTTAATACTAACTCCCATTTTAACTAGGAGGTTTTTGTGGAAGGATAGTTATATTTTTGTATTTCTCCCCCCACTGGCCCACAACATAATGTACCATTATCTTTATATTCAATAAGTGAATGTTTCCCCACCAAAAAAACAATTGGTATTCATATAAACAATTATAGTTTAAACTGTCATATTACCTATATTTGCACTATATGTTTTGTTTTAGTGTGGATGTTATGGGGTATGCGGATTTCGCTCCAGATATAGATGCACCAGAACTCGGGACACTTCTTACTCCTGAAATGTTAGAAGAGCAACTGAATCGTTACACTCGCAATGTGAGGGTGGGTTTGAGAATTAGTTTGTTTTCCATACAATGAGAGATGTTTTTTTCGTTAAAAAAAAGGTCTGTCTTGCCTTATTTTGTAGATGTTGTACTTTTAGCATTACAATGCTGCATTGCTGGTCTACAGAAACACTGCCCATTGTTATGTAGTTATTCTCCAGTGTTCGACATGAGTATATACTAACAACACTGGAAGGACCTCTGACAACATATTGTGCTGCTTGTAAGGTTGCTGTCTCATTCATATATGCCAGAAATATGACTGTCTGGTCTGATAATGTCTGCAGTCCCTATGCCCTAAAAAGAAACAGGAACTACACAAAATGACACATGTTGAAAAAACAAAATACATATTATTCTATTGTTTCTGGATAACTAATCACTATCCGGAAGGTTTGCCAGAAATGCTTATGAAAATTCCCATTCATCCAGGTCATGGTATACCTGTTGTATTCAGTTAGATCAAGTGGAAAGGGAAACGAATAGGATTCTTGTTGTTGACTTTTCCATCTGAATTATTTAAGAAAACTGTTCAAGAGGAAAGGACAAATGGTACTAGAGCAAAGGTTGGCTATGAATGTTTCCTATTATTGCTGAACACTAATGAAAGCAATGCACTGGGCCAGAAATACAATACAACTATACCATCAGAAACTGAAAAAAAGTCTTTTCCCCCTAAGATAATTTAACATAATGTTATTTTTAAGACCTGTTTAGCTCAGTGGATCCAGAAGGCTCTAGAGGTGGAATATGCAGACTGGTTTAGAGAACAAGTGCCAGACAAAGGCCCAGATGGGATGTATCTCTCCAGTCTACAACAACATATAATGCAGGTGTGACATTTTCTGTTGTTTAAAATATTATCAGTCAATACACACAAGGTTATATATTTACCCTCTATTATGCAGATGCAGCCTTTCAAAATTTAGAAATGAAGCAGGCAAGAAGGTTAAGATATATTAAACTATCGACTACTAGTATGAATTGCATAACAGACTCTGCGCCTTTCTGTTTCCTCCTAAGAGACAAGGGAGGACTTCAGTAAAAATGAAACTGGTTGATGGTGTAACTTATTTGTTATTAACCAAGTAATAAGATTATTGATTCTTTGTATTAAATTCATCATTCTGCTTTATCAGATGCTTGCAGAGAATGTGCAGCTAGCCTCAGTTTTGGGTGAGTCTCTGGAAAGTCGAGTGAGAAATGCTTCTCTGCTAGAGATGGATAACTGCTTGGTCTGGTAGGTACCTGTTCTGATGGAAAGTATGGTATGTTCATAAATGTCCAATTAGGGAATGGCTCTGGACAATTTATAGATGGTAACTATTCTTTGGAATTCTGGGAATCGAAATTCTGAAGCAACTGAAGTAATAGAACATTTTTCTCAACTTTAGCAGAGGGATCTTTCTCCCACAGTGAATTCTGCACTGTTAGAAATGCAGCAAATAGTGTACATTGTACAATCTTGTAAAATCTTCCAAAAATGCTTTTACTTAACGTGCCCATACACTACAAAAGACTATTATGATCGGAATCGTAAACTGACCAATACTTTGATAGGCAGATGTACAATGTTAATTGTACTTAGCTGTACCATACATTTTGTTTAACATTCAATTTGTTATCACTTAATTGTGATAACGTTTAATATTACAATATAATGTCGGCATTACTAGATTGGGAAAACATAAAATTTTTGGGAAATCAATGGAAATGTCTACTCACGTGTTGGATTGGTCTAAATATCGGCCCAGTGTATGGGCACCTTTAGCTGAAACTCCCATTCTCAATTGATTGCCCTGGATTTTAACATTTTACTAGATGCAAATGGTTAACTAACTATTGGCAGATGCATTAAATAGCCTATAGATGGTGTAGATGGTGTTTAAGAACTAAAAAAGTAATCCTAATACAGTAATGGTAAGTTAATGGAGCAACCAGTGCGGAACAAGTGGGTGACCAAATGGCTTGACAACATAACAACTGCACATGTATTTCTACTCAGCTGGGTATCACTCTTTGATCCATAGGGTTGGACAACCAACAATACCCGACTGAACAACCTTACTTTTACAATTATAATGCAGAACTAGCTGGTTGTTTGTAACTTAACTGCTTCATATCTAGCAGCCCAAAAAAAGATCCCAAAAAAGAGAGACCAAAATTGCAGATACATGAATTGCTGTTTATTGCATTTAGCGTAGTGCTGCAACATGATTTGTACCTTCTTTCTTGACAAAGGATCCATGTTGGTCCAAAATATGTTGCGGCACTAGATGCATTGGCATAAATGGCAGTGGATTCATCAGTTCTGTCTTGCTTAGTGTCAGTACTGTGTAACTTTTATGCTAAGTCGTTTTTTATAATGAATATTTTTTTAATTATACTTACATTATTATATCTCCATTGTTAATCAGTATACTATAAAGGTTAGACTACACTAGATGGACGTATGTCTTTATTTAACCTCCATTACTATGTTACTATTTGCACAGGTTGCGGGAGGCACTGGTAAAATACGGCATTGAACATATGAAGGACAGGACTAGACCAACTTTCTTCATACCTTATTTGCTGGCCATAATAAATGGTTGCACTGCTCTAAGGTAAATGTGCAATTCTAGAACTTAGGGGTATATGGGTCTATCAGTGAACTAGGTGGCCTATAGGTGCTAGCAGTGAAATAGGTGGGTGCTAGCAGTCAAATTAGATAAGATGTGGGTGATACCAGTGAACTAGTTTGGATATGGGTTCCAGCACTGAGCTAAATGAGATGTGGGTGTTAGCAGTAAGCTCTGTGGCGTAGCTACCAGGGGTGCAGGGGATGTGACCACACCAGGCCCCTTGACCAAGAAGGGGCCCCATTTTGTGCTAAGGTTCCAAAACAATCAGTCTGTGTGCCAACTGTTTTACCAGTTGTCTGTGTACAAAGCATTTTTACCATTGTCAGTGTGCTAAGCATTTAATCAGTGCCTGGCTGTGTGCAGTGCCAGTTTCCCAACCAGTTTATCAGTGACTGCATTTAACCAGTCTTTGTGCCAACTATTTTACCAGTGGTTATATACAAAGCATTTGACCACTCTCTGTGTGCCAAGCATATTACTAGCGTCAGTTGGTTAGTTATTTTAGAAGGTTTAAGGATCTAAGTTTAGAAATACTGTTTGAATCTGATTGAATAGCTTTACTAGGTGTATGGGTAAAGTATGCTTGTCTGTTTTAAAATGAATTTGGATGTTTTTTATGGAAATTATTATTTGGTTTGCAGTGCCGATTTGTGTTTGCGGCAGTGGCCCATGCCCAAATTTTGCATCAGGGCCCATAAGTCTGTAGCTATGCCACTGAGTAAACTAGGTAGAATATGGGTTCCAGCACTGAGCTAAATGAGATGTGGGTTCTAGCAGTGAACTAGGTGGGATGTGGGCACCAGCACTAAGCTATGTGAGATGTGGGTTGTAGCAGTGAACTAGGTGGGATATGGGTACCAGAATTGAGCTATGTGATATGTGGGTTCTTCTAGCAGTGAACTAGGTGAGATATGGGTTCCAGCACTGAGCTATGTGAGATGTGAGTTCTAGCAGTTGACTAGGTTGGATGTGGGTTCCAGTACTGAGCTATGTGAAATATGGTTACTAGCAGTGAACTAGGTGGGATCTGGGTACCAGCACTGAGCTATGTGAGATGTGGGTTCTAGCAGTGAACTAGGTTGGATGTGGGTTCCAGCACTGAAGCACTGAGCTATTTGGGATGTGGGTTCTAGCTGTAAACTAGGTGGATGTAGGTTCCAGCACTGAGCTGTGAGATGTGGGTTCTAGCAGTGAACTAGGTGGGATGTGGGTACCAGCACTAAGCTATATGAGATGTGGGTTCTAGCAGTGAACTAGGTGGGATATGGGTTCCAGCACTGAGTTATGTGGAATGTGGGTTCTAGCAGTGAACTAGGTGGGATGTGGGTACCAGCACTAAGCTATATGAGATGTGGGTTCTAGCAGTGAACTGGGTGGGATGTGGGTTCCAGCACTGAGCTATGTGAGAAGTGAGTGCTAGCAATGAACTAGTTTGGATGTGGGTTCCAGCACTGACCTACAGTATGTGGGATGTTGGTTCTAGCAATGAACTAGGTGGGATATGGGTTTCAGCACTAAGCTATATGGGATGTGGGTTCTAGCTGTGAACTAGGTGGGATGTGGGTTCCAGCACTGACCTATGTGTGATGTGGGTTCTAACAGTGAACTAGGTGGGATATGGGTTCCAGCACTGAGCTATGTTGGTTCTAGCAGTGAACTAGGTGGGATATGTGTTCCAGCACTGAACTATGTGGGATGTGGGTTCTAGCAGTGAACTAGGTGAGACATGGGTTCCAGCACTGAGCTATGTTGGTTCTAGCAGTGAACTAGGTGGGATATGGGCTCCAGCACTGAGCTATGTGGGTTGTGGGTTCTAGCAGTGAACTAGGTGGGATATGGGTTCCGGCACTGAGCTATGTAGGTTCTAGCAGTGAACTAGGTGGGATATGGGTTCCAGCACTGAAGCACTAAGCTGTGTGGGATGTGAGTTCTAGCACTGAGCTATGTGGGATGTGGGTTCTAGAAGTGAATTAGGTGGGATATGGGTTCAAGCACTGAAGCAATGAACTATGTGAGAAGTGGGTGCTAGCAGTGAACTAGGTGGGATATGGGTGCTAGCAGTGAACTATGTGAGATGTGAGCGTTAGCGATAAACTAGATGGGAAATGGGAAAAACTAGGTAGGATATCAATGGTCAATACAAGCAGCATATTATATACTACTATTTATAATAGCAAAGTATGTTTTTTTTTACGTTTTTGTGGTTTCCTACAGTTCATCCATCTCCTACTTGCAGCCTGAGGATAATATAATTTCTATAATCAGGAAACCTGCACCCTGCCTACAAATCTCTTTGGACAAGACCCAAAAGAAAGCATGTCACCTACTTTTGGATGAAGTGCAAAGCGAGTTGCAGGTAAAACACCCTGCTTTACTGGCTCAGTGCATGCAAAAAAGCAGATATAAGTAAAATCAATGACAAGCCAGGGCCTGCATTATTACTTTAGACATGTTCCAGAATTATTTTCAATCCCTGGTTAAGAAAACACTGTTTTTCTAAAACAACATTTAATCACATGAAATGTCTATGGAAGCTTCACAAAAAGTGTTGGAGTATGTGAAGAATAAACCATTGTTGAAATTTGGCTTTAAAGTATAAAAAATATCCCATTACAAAGGTACAGTCGAGATGGTCCATGAGGGTTCAGTGATTATCAGCAATGATTGAGTTGGTGGTTAAATTGCTTTAATTGATCCGGTGCTGGACTGGACTGTTGGGGCCCACTTTTAAATCTGAGACCAGGGGTCCACTAGGACAAGATAAGGGGCCTACCTAACATTTCATATCTCTATTATCACTCATTTAATTATCTATCTTACTCCTACTGTCTCCTATTGTTTATTAAAATGCATTTTTACTGTCCCTTTGGCTCAGTATTTAAATTTTAATTTTCTCTGTTTTCTTGGGTGAATGGGCTTTGGGCCCACCGGCCACCACTGTGGGCCGGTCCAAAACTGAATTGATCCAGGTACTGGCGTAACTACCTCCCCTGCCACCCCCTGCGGGGGGGCCTGGATAGTAGTAGGGCCCGCCATACTTCAACCGGAAGTTCGGTTGTATTTTTCATTGTATGTTTCATTCATACGCGCAGCTGTCTAAAAACAGGCGACCTCCAATCTCGTGGGGGGGGGGAATCCAGGGCCTCTGCAGTTACGCCACTGAAAACACCAGGGATGGGTGGGTTTGCTAAGTAATTTAAAGTGTTTTCTGATAATGGTCATATTTGCTGTATTGTAATAGAATTTTGGAGTAGACCTACTAGTATATTAATTAAAACAGTTATGGCACTAAGGAGAGGAAATTGAGAATATATCAAATGGATTGTTTCCGGAAGATTTGTTCTCATTTTGATTTCTTTATTGAAATTAATCATTTGCGGACAGCAGTGGCCTATACAGAGACAGGACTTTAGTGCTCCACCATGTTAAAATACCTTACAACACCTCAGTTGTATATTAGTGTATACAATGTATATACACTATAGATTATGGACTGACTGAGTTTTAAAACTATACCAACAATACACTTTCAATTTTTTTCAGGTTATCATAATTAATGTAATGTAAAGTAGATAAGGTTGTTGTGTTACAGAAATGTAATAACCAGAAAGGCTAGTTTATACATGGATATATATAATATTGGTACTTGTATTTAACATGACTGAACAGTCCTTGTCTTTGCTTGCAGCCTCACTTCCTTCAGATTACAACCCGTTCCTGGCTGTCAGGATCAGATACTATGCACAGAATCTGTGAAACTGTAGAACAATTCACTCAACACTTTACCATGGCTAGAGCTCCTGTGTGTCAGGTAAGGATCTGGTAACCAAGAAGCCTTAACCAGATTCAAAGCGATTTCTTTTATCTATCAAGGTACACATTCAGAGTAAAACAATATTCATGATGTACAGAAACTGCATCACGTTGTTGACAGGAGTTTTGATCCCTGGTAGAGTCCTGCATTGGGTCGGGTACCCATGGGTTACCTGAGTGGCGGGGGATTGGGTTTGAATGGGCTGCAGGTTGGTTTCAGGTAAAGACAAACGCATTTCCTCCCAATCTATGAAGAGAGATCTGTCTGTAATAACTGATAATACATTGTTATCAATCTAAGACAATGTGCAAAGTAACAATCTCCCATAAAACAAAGGAACAAACTTCTATCTGCACCTGCACCTAAGTGTCTGCATGGAAACAGATGACATGTGATTTCATTGGTCTTTATAAATCCTTCTGGTTATATTGATCTATGGGATGTGGATGATTCTAGTGATTATAATAACAAACTACCACTTAATAAGATTTAGCTATAACTACAGCAGGTATTTTTTTTTTTACAAGGCTTGATAAATCATGTGGTAAAAGATACCTATCAAGGACTTCACGCAACTCAATTTGAAATTGCTATCTATTTATTACACAACATGTTTAGGACGTTTGTGGTCCTTGTATGTATGTATGTATAGTTTATTTATAAAGCACCACTTGGGGACACGGCCATATTTATAAACCCACAGAATCGCTTTTTATCGATACCGCGGGTTAGTTAATTTACGATTGTGGTTGCAAATGTATGATTGCGATCGTACATTTACGACCGAACGTTCGTTAATTAACGATCGTTCGATCGTAGAATACCGTGCATTAGTAAGAAAATTAAACCGCCCGTTTTAAAAATATGGCCCAAAATACAATAAAGTCATACAAGCACACTTCATAAAGTACAACGAACGTCCAAAACATGTTGTGTAATAAATAGATAGCAATTTCAAATTAAGTTGCGTGAAGTCCTTGATTTATATCTCAATTCTACTTTTACTACAAGACTTGGGTGCTTTGAGGCAGAGCACAGAGAAAACCACCAAGGCAGCTGTTGCTTGTGGAATAATGGTGTTGCAGTAGCTTGATAAATCACTTAAATGTGCCTGTATACCAAAGCACGTGAATGAGTTTTAGCTGTAGAATGTGGCACTCTTGCATAAATATGAACGCAAATGAATGAATATGAAATGGCAATCCATAGTATGACAACACACCGCCGTATATTATTTTAATTAATATCTAATGTCAATTTGGGCCAGATTCGCCTGTTCTCCTGGTATGCTAATTCATTACTTCTATGGATGGCACCTCTTTGCTATTAGCATTGCTACATTTACTTATTTTAATATAACTTTATTTTTTTCAGTTTCTTCTAGCTCAGACAGAGAGGATGCTGGTAATTGAGTATGTCAAAGCACTTCTGAATAGTAAATTGGTGTGTAAGAGCTCTGAAGACAGACAACATATGGCAGAGAGAATGACTTCGGATGCTAAGGAGTTAAGTTCTGCTCTTAAGAGAATGGTAAGATTGAAATATCGCTCTGTAAAAAGAAGACAGCTGGTTCAGTGCCCATGCACACAGTTATCCTGATGCTTCAACACTGGGGAAACAGTAACACGGAAGAATATTTTTATAGGGTAAATTACAATTGTACGGCAGTGAGATGGTACTTTGGGCCATATTTTAGTTAATTAACGTTTGCGATAGTACATTTAAAACCGAATGTTCCATTGTAGAATACCATGCGGAAGTAAACTACCGCAATGTTATTCTATGGGGATTTTTACTTCTTTCTTTTTTAATAATTCTTAATGAGAATGTTTATCAGTATGGAAAAAGGAGTACAACTCCATTTTCAGCAATATGCAAATAAGCAAAGACTTCTGGGAATTTACCATGTTTCCATGGAAGCTCTTAGAAACGCTATATCTTTAAAAAGACTTTTACAGCATTCCACAAGCTAAATGCAATTTAGCTTGTGAATTTACAATCAGCTTAACGATCGTTAAAAATAAAAAAAAAATAACGAAATCGTAGATTTACGATCCCCATAGAATACCATTGTGGTAGTTTGTTAATTACCGAACATTTGGTCGTAAATGTACGATCGCAAATTTACGGCCACTATCGTAAATTAACTAACCTGCGGTATCGCTAAAAAGCGATTCTGCGGCTTAATTAATATGGCCCATATCTTCCTAAGAGCTTCCATGGAAACATGGTAAATTCCCAGAAGTCTTTGTTCCTTATTTGCAGGAAAATACATGTAAACATAATGTATAAGGAAAGTACAATTAGGGGGGAGACTTTCACAGCCCAATTTTTAATTTGCTGAGAAGTCTTTAAGATGACAGAGGGATACAATGTTGTTTTAAATACCAATACAGAGTGCAAGTAATCCAAAGAGTTGGTTGCTGAAATTCTTTCTGTTAATCTGCCTCTCATTTCAGGGTTTAGAGGAGTCTACCCTATGTGTTCCACTTATTCTTTCAATCCAGAAGATTTTCGCACTGAAGGACCCTTCGTTGCTCAGTTTAGAAGTCTCTGGATTAATGACTTCTTTTCCAGATATTAGGTGTGTGAAGTTTCTAATACTGGTCCACACAAACTTTTTCCCAGCATTTTACTGGCGTTTCCAGATGTTTTGCTGCTAGAAAAATATTTAATGCAGAACTTTCTATATGGCAATGCTAAAACAAAATTCTGGCAAAGTGAAATGCTGACCACAGAAGGTGTAATTGAATTGTAATTAATAAATAGGACTGACAAATATGCAGTTATATTCTCTCTTCTTTTTAATATTTATTATCTCTTTGTTAATCAAAGTCTATTTTTTCCCCAGTGATGACCATGTGCTTGCTCTTATGGAGGTCCGGGGGGATGTTAGTAGAGACCTTCGGCATACAGTATTAAATATGATGCAGCACCAAGTATTGACCCTTCCTAAGGATTACCGCCCTATCTTTATGAGCATACCTGCCCCTGCACCAGCTCCACCTTTTTGTCTACATCCCAGCTCATGTGCTTAGCTCTGTATTTAAACATCTACTGCTGAAATCTTAGGCTGGGTACACACAAGCAGATTTTTCGGGCCTACTGTCTGATATTTCTGTGTATTGGGCTGAAAAATCTGTAGTGTTTTGCAGGCGGCCAAGACTAAGGCAGTAATGCTGGTAAATCACGGCTGATTGTGCAGTGTCCTATGGAGCGCACAATCAGTGGCGGCTACTTTCGCCCGGGTCAAAGAATCTTCTTGTGTGTACCATCCTTTCCACAATATAATCACATGTAATTATGCACACAAAGACATCTGAAATCTGCAGTATCTTATCTTTCTTATTTGAATTTACATAATTTTTAATAAATGTGTATTGTTTATCCACACAGTTAAACTTTTATCTGTAACGCTCTGTTTTGAGTGCCTAATAAAAGCAAATTATTATAAAGCTTTATAAAGCTTGTAAGTTTTTTTTAACTCAAAAGCTGGTTTTGCCAAATATGCAATAAATACTGATCAGTAAAACTATCATAGTAAAATATTTCACTTCAAGAGTACATAATGCATTCGTTATTCAATTGTCTATGTGTATGCAGGAGCCAATTGTCTGTTGTCAGGAAATGGAATTGTGTTCACATTAAAGAGGAACTGTGGTCTCAGTGCCAGGGTCCTTTATTAAAAATAGCTCTCTCATACCAAACAAACCTAGGGTGATGTCTGTAGCTGTCAACCCAAAGTTATCCTTCGGGTTGACAGTGCAAAGGACAAACACCCCCGTCCCAAGTAGGTAGGTCTTATGAAGGGGCGTATCTGTATAGTAATGACGTTGTGCGTGTTTTGCACTGGTGGGTGGAGCCCCCTAGACAGTAGCCGGCGGGGACTGGATGGAGATGACAGGGAAGACTGCGATGTGCTGGAATAAAGGCCGCCTGGGATCCCGTGGAATGGTGAGGGGATTAAGTGGAATTGCTGTACACGCTGGGGGTATCTGACAGAATATTGTTATATTCCGGGGGTAGAATTAGAATCCAGTGGGATCGCTGTATTGTCAGTGCGACCCATTGTTGTATGAGGATGGTGAAGGCTGAGGGTGGTGGATTGACAGCTCCCCTATAGCTCTATATCACATATGGCTTGTTATTGAGCGGGCTGTTCCTGTCAGTAGTGGGGCTTATTTACTGGGATCCCCCATAGGAAGAATGGGTATGTGTGGTATGTAGCCATTATGTACTTACAGTAAATCGATCCTTTATGTTCCATTGGATTGGGCACAACCATATAGAGAGACAATGAAATAAACACCAGTTGAGGACTTTAATGTGGCTAATTTACATTGCAGGACTGATGGCTGTGTCACCAATGTGTGTAATGTTCTATTGTTATCACATGCAGGTGATTGGATACTACATGGGTACATACTACATGGGTACATACTACATAGGTACATACTACATAGGTACATACTACATAGGTTTTATAGGATTCACCACCTCTGTCTATGGAAACTAACATTGTAATTGGTTCATTGTTTACATAAATAAAATGAACCTAAACACCTATACCTAAAATAACAACTCGCCACTTATTTTCTATATGCAGGAAAGGTAGGAGCCCAGACCACAGTGCTACCTGCCTCTTATTCTCTCATCTTTAAGTTTTAGTCACAGCTGTCACTTTCCTGGCATCCCCAACCTTCTCCTCTTTAACCTGCAGAGAGCCAGGGTGCGCTCAGGAAAGGGCCGCCAGGCGGTATTCCCATGCATGTAAAGGCTGGAGAGACGTCACTATAATTATCTAAAGCATTGTGAGCTTTTTAGGTGTAGATGTCTTTTCAAATTGAAGTTCATTCACCAGATCCAACAATGCATCCCTTCTATTAGGAACTTCTACCACCTGTTAAAGAAAATGCTCATATAGAAGATTTAAGAACTTGATACCTTTTGGTCATGCTGTCAGTTCCCTTACTCCAATCTATGTCAGGGTAATTGAAATCCCCCATAACCAGAACATGCCCCATACCAGCAGCCTTTGCCAACTGCATATAGAGATTTCCACCTCCGCAATGGCATTTGGCGGCTTATAACAGACACCAACAATTAATTTACCCACCTTCTTGCTTCTGCCTTATCGTTTATACCCTATCTATTCCTTCTTTTAGATTTGGTTTAGATTCTTTCTTAACATACATACTTCCCCCTCTTTTCTTATTTACTCTGTTATTTCTAAATAAGGAGTATCCTTCCATATTTTCTGCTCATTCATGTGAATCATTTAACCATGTTTCTGCTATACCGATCACATCATAACTTTCTTTTAAAGATAATAGTTCTAGTCCCCATTTTAGATTTTCATTTAATTTACTTCCAAAATTTCATGTACATGCCTCCCTTCCACCCCCTACTTCCCCTGGTGACCCTTACCTATCTTCATTCTCCACCTTATCTACCCCATTGTCCGTCTCCCCCACTGCCAAGCCCTGCAATGCTGCAAATTTTCCCTTTAAATTCTGTACCTCAGATTCAAAATGGGCTACCCAATCACATCTGACACATACAAAGGAGGGCCTGGGAGTCAGGAGGGCCCATTATCTTACCTTCCCAATGACAGATGCAGACACTCCCCCCTCCCACACACACACACACTCAAACCAGTAGTCAAAGCAGGGTGGGAGGCCCAATTATTGTTATGATGGGAAAGTATTGTTTTTGAATGTGAAAAAAATTTATGGACATTGAGAGTCTGTGTGGTCATGAAGTAGGGCTGTTTCTAGCCATCTTAGTGCCCTAGGCTTCCTACCACCCATGCCGCCCGCCCTAACAAAACAAAACAAAAACATTGGCCAGCCAAACTGTTGTAACTGGGTTTCTCCACTCAATTCCTTGGATGTTTATTTATAGTGGGACCGCTTTAATAGTTTGTAAGAGACACACACTGTACCAGGTAGGGCAGACGGGCATGTATAAGTACGTTTGTGTGTATGCAGCATCATTGGCCACCAATGAAATACTGATTGGAAGGTCGGAATAGGTTTTCAGTGGATGCATGGAAAGTGTTCTTCCCAGATATTGTTTCCAGCTGGTTGGCATAAAAAGTACTGGGTAGGACAGAAATGGAAATTTGGTGAGATCTGAGATGTTTAACTCTTTCAGTGCCAACAGTGACAACTTTCCACCTGAGGCCACAATAGAATGCTTGCGATAACACAAGCCTGCACATCGTTGTGCATGCAATTTGGACAATTTTCCCTTATTGGAATGCATACAAATCGCACCAAAAATGGTGATTGCATGAGCTCCAATAAGTGGACCGCAGCTATCCCCATAGGCCAACACTACTGTGCGCTTTTAAAAGCGTGATCAGATCACAATCCCATTGTGACTAAAAGCGCGGTAGTGTGGGGTAGCCCCCCAAGAGTATTGGCATTAACACTTTTAGTGCCAGCACTTTCCCAGAGTATTATCATTAATCCTTTCAGTGCCAGGAGAGTATTTACCATTAATCCATTCAGCTGCCTGCATTGACATGATATACAGTATGTACTTGCTTTCCATATGCAAATAAGGAACAGAGACTTCTGGGTAATTTCCATGGCAGCTTTTAGGAAAGCTGTATCTTTAAAAAGACTTTTACAGCAATCCACAAATGCAAAACGAGCGCACCAACTACAGACCGGTTTTGGCTTTGTTGAACCATCATCAGTGTAGTGCTTTCCATTTCTCCTCCATTGAATTGTTCTCTCCTCACCTACTCAAAGTTCTTATTGGAGAGTTGGATGGAAGGAAGAAAGAGGCAGGGATAGGGATCTCATGACTGCTAGTCACAGGGGCCACTGTTATAAAGTCTGCAGCAGCTTTTACCTGAACTGTTCTCCCCAGTACAATTATCTGAGCTCATCCTCCCCCCTCCTTCCCTTCACCTTCAGTTCATTTGTATCATAGTTTCCAAGTAGAGGGAGCTGAGTTCAGGCTCTCTATTCATTATAATGTCAAACATAAAGAATCTTACCGAATCCTCCCGTTAACTTCTCTGGCACTGCCTCACCCAAAATAGTCCATAACAGCAAAATTCCAAGTATAGAGTGGTCCAGGCATTGATATGGTGCAAAATATGTGAATTTATTCCTCCATTAAGAGTAAACAGACAGACAATGTTTCGGGCCCACACTCAGCCCTTTGTCAAGCCTTGGCAAAGGGCTGAATGTGGGCCCGAAATGTTGCCTGTATTACACATTATAGCAGAACAAGGAGAGCAGTTCTTATACAGCAAGTAAAAGCTGACAGGGAGATGCTAGGGAGAACACTGGGCGTCCTAGTTCAACATAAGCGCCCTAGCTCTTTGCCTAGGTGGCCTATGCTTAAAAACGTCCCTTTCATGAAGCATGATAACATAAAATGTTTTGAACTGCAGTATTTTTAGCTAGATCTCAATTTCAATTTATTTTTTCTGTGACTATATAGCTACTCACTACAGATTGATTGCTAATTCATGTCTAGGTTTACAAAATGTTTAAGAGTGCTGTGTCCTATTTCTCTTTTACAGTGTCACATTTCTTAGATGTTTACTGAGGGTGAAGGTTTCCTTCCATAACAAAGACTTGAGTAAGGAAATATGGTGCTGGAATCAGCCTTTGGAATTCAGAATCAGGAAGCGAGACAGAAGAAAAGGTCATTACAAACCAGCAGTCTTCGAATATATTCCTGTCCCACTGCGTCTCCAGCCTTCCATCGCCCCATTGCTACTAATGTTACTCGTACTAACAGCACCAAAAGTAAAGTTAAGGCTCCAGTCCCTGCTCAAAATGAGGTCAGAAAGATTTCTGGATGCCCAGTCTATATGGGACAATGCAGTTGGATGCGACGAAGTGAGAGTTCCTGTACTATTAACAGCAATGGCAGCTCCCGAAGTTGTATGCGAAGTGCAGGGTCCCTCCCACACATTGCCAGAGCTAGAAGTGAGCAAAGGATTGCAAGGAAGAGCTCCTGCCTTTTAGTTGCATTGCGGCCTGTGAATGTTGAAGAGGAAAAGGAAAAATTTTTCTCATCCAATTATACATATAATCCTCAGTTTCAGTATCAAGAGCCAATGCCCACCAGTGTCCTTGAAAAATACAATGAAGCCTCCAGTCAGTTCCTTGCTCAGGTAAAGGGATATTCTAAACAACTTTGCATTAATCCCAAATTATATGTATATATATATATATATTAACACTGATCCAAGTTTGCTGTTGAAAAAGCTATGTCCCTGACATACAAAGAGTGGTGGAGTGATAGAATACAATTCTGTTTACCACGCAGTCAGAAACACTATACTGTAACTCATTGTGTTTAATTTTCCATAAAGCCGTAGGTAGTATTTGGCTTGTAACTCACACAATTTATTGAATTCTAATTTGTTCAAGACAAGAAAAATTTACAAACTAAATATTATTATTATTATTATTATTATAATTATTATAGAAAATGAGGCAGAATGACATTTAGTGCACAAATCAAGCATAGCAAATTTGGATTGTTTACTTGGTCAATATACTACAAAGCTTAAGCCAGTCATGTATTTCATACAATTCTATCAAATCAGACCAAATTCAATCCTTTTTCTTAACACTGTTTGATCGACCACCCATTGATATTGTCATCCATGGCCACACATCTTGAGCAGATTTCAAGCTGGAGCAAGATTGTGTATCTCGTTTAAAGGGCATGTCCACCCCTAAACTAAAATTTAAACTTTACCTAATTACCCCCAAAACCTAGATCTTGCTATGTTTAAAAACATTGCGAGGCTCCTTTACTATAAGTATACTTGCCAGGGCTTGTTCCCTCGGCTGTCTGCTGCAGCTGTTCTGTGGCTTTTCCGTGCACAGCAGCAGCAGGAGGAGCCGGATCGGTAACAAAATCAGTGATTGGCTGAGATTGCTTAAAATCATACAGGACTGATATAATTTCTATAACATTACCTAAGAAGCACTGTAGAAACTCAGCCTTCTCCATTTCCATAGAGCTTCACATTCAACACTAACTGGTTTGGAAGAAGCTATTTCTGGGGTTAATCTAATTTCTGGTTTGGTGATAGTCCTACCTCTTGCCTTGACCTTAGCATTGTAGCATGTAGCAATCAGATATGTAATCCAAATGTATTTTATTGTATTCTACTTTAATGTAGAATTACCATTAAATTAAAACACAGAATTACAATAAAATTATAAAACAAAATGTTGTCAAGAGGCAGTTTTGTAAAAATAAACAAATGAATAGACCTTTGGTCGCTAACTGTGTTTATTACTTAGTAGAACAGTAGTTGGTAAGTGAATAGTAAGTGTAGTAAAGTAGCTTTAATTTTTTAAACAGATAAAAGTACAACATCTAATTATTTCACACAGGAGAAATCACAACATATTTTATTTTAAAGGGCATATTTACCCCCTAATTTAATTTTTTAGATTAGTAAAGTACCCCTTCAAACACCAAGATCGTAATACTCACCCCCAAAAAAGTCTTTCACTCTCCCAGCTCTTGCAGGTAGAGTTATAGTAATTGAGGTTGAATAAAGACATACGTCCATCAAGTCCAACCTATTCACCCTCTTTTTTTTTTTTTTTTTAACCCTACCCAACAGTTGATGCAGAGGAAGGCAAAAAAAACCAGCAAAAATGGGGGGGAAAATTCCTTGCTGACTCCAAACAGCAATCAGAAAGTATCCCTGGATCAACCAGATCTATATGTATTAATACCAGTAATTCTCAATATTTGTTAGTTTTAGAAACTTATCCAGGCTATTTTTAAAGCTATTCAATGAAATTGCCATTACCACATCTGCTGGAAGACAGTTCCATATTTTCACCATTCTCACAGTAAAGAAACCTTTCCTAACCTGAAGATGAAACTTCTTTTCTTCCAACCTTAAAGGATGTCCATGAGTCCTCTGATATGACCTATTAGTGAACAATGCACCAGAGAGTTCATTGTATGGCCCATGAATCTATTTGTATTTGTTATCATATCATTTGTTATCATATCCCCACGCAAACATCGCTTCTCCAATGTAAACAGCCCTAACTTGTCTAATCTGCCTGCATATTCAAGCCCCTCCATTCCCCTTATTAATTTAGTTGCCCTTCTCTGAATTGCTTCTATTTCCAAGATGTCCCTTTTGTATATGGGATTCCAAGTCTGTTATCTACCAGAACCCCCAAATCTTTTTCCATTACACATGCACTTAACACAGAGTTATTTATGGTGTAAGTGGCACAAGGATTAATAAATCCAAAATGCATCACATTTATCAACATTGAATCTCATCTGGCATTCTGCTGCCCATTTTGATAATCTATCTACCATAGGTCTGCTTGCAACACTTGCACATCATTAATGAGCTGTAAACCATGGCTATGACAGATGAGGTTGCAGCCAGTGATTGTACGTGTGTATTCCTCCTTTGAGCATTAGAGTTAATAATTTCTTTCAGATACTGATCTTGGGGCTTAGAGGGGTGCGTTACTTACATAAAAAAGTTTACTTAGTAGGTGAACATGTCCTTTTAGGAAAAGTACTAAATATTATTAAATTAATTAATGCCAGGTGTTTAACATTACATATAATACAATAACATTAAACAAATAATCTGAATAGATTAAGTTTGTTTGCCCAATAAAAGGCCTTTTTATGGAGAGAACTATGTAAAACAGGTAATATGTACAGTAATTTAATTTACCATTCTCTGAATTAAAAACAGCATTTGGGTTTTTCAGGCTGTACGAATATTAAACACGGTCTTACGGAAATATGGTGATTATGAGAACTTTGAGTCTGTAACTGGAGGCAGCCGTCTGAGCAAGTCCCAGATCTGGGCGTGCTGCCGGAAATACATGCAGAAGGAAGGCTGCAGTGGGGAGGTAAGTACTGGTGTATCAAGCTGACTGGTGACTATAATGCAGGAATATCCATCCTACAGCCCTTTAGATGTTTTAAAAACTACAAGTACAGGGAATGATTGGGAGTTGTAGTTTTCAAACATGTGGAGGGCCATAGATGTTAAACTGCTGAGTAAGATGCACATCATTAGCTTTCAACATTTTGTATCATATTTCATAAATTAGCATTTACAGTGACAGAATTTATTAGCTATACCATGAAGTGTATTTTGCATTCATGTATTCATTGTGATCATGTTGGCAAATGTAACAATGGCTGCCCCATTAATGCTCTCTGGTTCTGTCCCATGACATTAATTGTGTATTCTGGGCTGCAATTATTTCTAACTATTCAGTAATTTTTTTATTTTCCTCTGCCAGATTCAGTATCTCATATCCTCTTACTCATTGCTCCCAGGGAACACTGTCCTGCCCTTGACCATTAAAAAAGATCCATGGAAATTGAACTGCAGTTGGTTAATCAATGGAATGTAGCACTTGTCTACATTCTTTGGTTGATTGTAACCTTAAAACCATTCTTTCCATCTAGCTGTTGACCTTACAGTCATCGCTATTGTCAATATGACAACTAGGAGGCATTTTCCTGCCTGTCTACACACATGTAACCATTAGTGTATTGGCCAGTCTTTATTTGTATTATGTGGTACATTTACACACTGTAGTTCACAAAATGATCACATTAAAATATTTTGTTTGTGTTATATGTGGTAATTCTTAAAACAACATTATGTATTATTATTTTCCCTTTAGAAAAATCTATATTCAGCAAACCTATCCATATTTTAAACAAAAATGGGTTCACCATTGCTAAAAATATTATGTACAAATTCTGAATCTGAAATGCAAAATTAATATGGATGTGCCCATTAAGGCTGCTATGGATTATGGTTTCAAGAGCACAAAAGATTCCCTTTAATAGAAGTTGCATCCAACTTGCATCTTGCTTCTACCAACTTTTAACCTTGTTTACATATACTTGGAAATTACACAGAAGTCTCCAGTCTCATAAGGTTAGCTGTTTGTTTCTCCCTACAGGTAAAGGGTGTTGAGGATTTTATTTTATCGACAGATTGAGGGTTTGTCTATCTTTATTCATTTAGAGGGCAAGTCTTTCATACCTTTAAAACAAGACTAGGATGATGTCTCAAGCTTCTCTGGATCTTAAGTTATAGGCTTGGAAAGTTACAGTTCCTGGTCTTTCCTGTCTGTCTCTGTCTCTGTGACTCACTCGCAAAATCCAAACTTTTCTGAAGCTAGTTACATACCTGCAACCATTACCTGCCCTTTTGCCTACCTATGGGCACCTTAAGGGAAGAAATGGTTTTCTTTCAGGCTTGTGGCTAGCTTTAAAAATGATTTTACCATTTGGGGGCGGGGATTATGATGCAGCTGATGATGCTCTGTCCCAGTAGTGGGCATGTTCCAACCTTAAACTTGGAGGCAGACCCCAAAATTCTGGTGATGTCACAGCTCACAGTACAAGCAAGAAAAAACACCCTTTATACTGCTGTAACTTTTGATAGACTGAAGCTAGAATCATGATCCTGGAGTCATTTTAAAGGTAGGGGTGTGCACTTATTAATAAACACCACTTGTATGATCCACAGTTCCTCTTCAAGGGTCACTAAAATTATTGCTTTTCCTGTATTGTGTGACTGTACTTTTTCTCACATACTCAGTGCAGATTTCTCCACAGCATACCACAAAGGGCCTTTTTATTTGAAGCTACAGAAATAATCTTATATAAAACTTTACTTCTTTTGAGTTATTTACACAGTGTATCAAGGGGTAGAGTACACTTCTTCTTGGCTCTCTTTGATTTAACTGTAGGCCTCAGATAGCGAGTTGCTGGTGGGTTAGCTTGGTTTTTCTAATTTGACCCTTTGGGCCAGTTTGTGATACCGCAAGTTATCAGTTATGTATGACCTCGTCCACGAACGTACATTTACGGCGAATGTTCGTAAATCATAGACTACAGTAAAATACCATCGTGGTCATAGATACCATCATGGTCATAGATCTAAGATCACTATTGTAGAGTTACGATAGCGATTGTAAATTAACTATTGCTAAAAAGCAATACTGTGCCTTTATAAATATGTCCCTTTGTCTGTACTTGCCTTTTCACCTGACATTTTGCCTTTGCTTTGTCTTTGATTGCCATCTGCCAACTAGACACCTTGGATAATATCAGACTCTCTTTCTAGCAGCTTATCCTAAATTTTAACTTAATAAGATTTTTACCTATGACACACACCCAATACTTAAAGGATAAGTGCATAGGTAAAAAAAATATGGCAACAGTATTTTTAAAGCTGCAGCTTCCAACTGAACATAACTTGATTTTACAGTGCACTTAAATTAACTTCCACTATACAAGAAGTACAACCTAAATCAATCAGAAAAAAAATATATTGACATCATGTGAATTTCCAAATTCGTAAAAGTTAGTTTTATGTAAATGCAAAGGTTAAGAGCAGTAACTGCCATAAAATAATGACCAGGACAGACTTCACGTTCAGCAATTATAATTGCTTTTTATTGTACTTTTGGAACCCATTATATCTTGTCTTTCTTTCTGTCTCTATAGTGGTGGTGCACCTCATGCACATCTGTTTATGTCTCTGTATGGCTACTTTCAGGTGGTGGTACAACTTACTGAAGACTTACTGTCTCAAGCAGTTATGACAGTTGAGAACAGCCGACCTACTTTAACCATAAATCTACTGGGTGCTCGACAGCATTGGCTGGAAGGGATACTCCGGCATGAAATTGGTGCGTGCAGTTTTCTATCTGCTGCATGCAGTGTTGGGGAAGCAGAATAATCAGATGCATGTTATAAGTTAAACCTACAGGGGGAAAATTTGGTTGGTCATTGTATCTCTTTCAATGCTATAAAATATTAACATTTTCTTAATTGAATTCAAACCACATTACCTGTAAAAATACATATCTATGAACAGAATGTACCACAAAATATTATAAGTTTGTTCGAAATATAGATTTAAGCCAGCCCAGGCTAGAAAGAATATGCTTGTTCTCTAACTATAGCCCCACCACTTATTGTGCATGAGAATCTGATCCACCTCATACCTTAACTATTAAGAGTCCTTTTAGTTAGATCCATCAGGCTTTAATTTAGTGAATTTTGTGATTGGTGCAGGTCTTCCTACCAGCACCTCATTATCATACGCCAGCTATCATCTGGCGTTTAAAGTGCCGAAATAGAATGCCGGCATATAACATCACTTGTTGTGGCTGCGTGGTTAACTTTTGCGTCAGCAACGCAGCCCCAACAATGACAAAAAATGTATAAATCACTACTCCTACCTCCCATTATTGCTTGGAACTCCTGCTTGCATGCTCCAAAATTACCATTGCGGTTTGCAGCAACCCTCCCCAGCATAGCCAACCCTTCTGGGAGTCCCTTCTTTCTGCCATAGTCCCTTCTGTACAAGGGGTGGTGCAGGGGAAAAACTGCTATTGAGCTTACTTTGGATCTTGTGTGCAGGAGTTCTATGTAAAAATGGGAGTTGGTATGTGGGATTTATAGATTTTATATTTAAACAGAGATTGATTGTATTGTCAGCAGTCCACAGTTATATGAATCCCATGAACTAATTAAAACTAAATATGATCATGTGACTGTGTCCTGAACCTTAAATAGTATGGAACTGTACCATTTACAATTTCAAAATGTCTTTCCAAACTGTAGCTGTTTGTTTTTCTGATAAATACATTGTGACCACATTTTAGGTACTCATTATTTACGTGGAGTTAATGATGCTCAACAGCCTTGGCATGGATCTGAAGGGCGCAAGAGCTTTTCCCTAAAGCCAGCTAATCCTACTGAGGAAGGCTTGGCAAGCCTACACAGTGTGCTGTTCCGGAAGAATCCTTACCTTTGGCGAGCTGCACTTCTTTATTACACTGTGAGCCGCGCAGCTTACAGCAGCTTCTCTGAAATATTCCATGACTTGCAGCAGTTTGTACAGGATCCCACTATTCGATGGGAATACTGTGTACGAGCCAAGCGTGGACAGCAAGACACTGGACAACCAGGCAAGACACACATAATTGAAGGCACATAAAATATGTAGTAAAAAGAATATTCTCATATTGCCAAAAATGGGGTGTTAGTGGTGTTCCGGTAGTTTCTGGATGCATCATAGAGACATAACAATAACTCTTCTTGGTGCTACCCACAATCGGAAGGAGACATGGTCACAAGGACCATAAAACTAGTATAGTATAGTATTTGAGGTTGAATAAAGACATACGTCCATCCAGTCCAACCCATCTAGCAATATCCTCATTTCCTGCCTAACTGTTGATCCAGAGGAAGGCAAAAAACCCCCACCAAATTTATGAAGGGGGAAAAAATTCCTTCCTGACTCCAAGTGGCAATCGGAAATTTCCTGGATAAACTCTACTTTATGTATCAATACCAGTAACTTGCAACATTCCTTGTTTGCAGAAACTCATCCAGCTTTTTTTTGAAAACTCACCAATGACCTGCCATTACAACGTCACTGGAAGACAGTTCCATAGCCTTACCGTTCTCACAGTGAAAAACCCTTTCGAGCTTGAAGCCTAAACCTTTTTTCTTCAAGTCTTAAGATGGTCCTCGTGTCTTTGACATGTTCTCTTGGTGAACAATGCCCCAGATAGTTTATTGTATGGCCGTTAATGTATTTAACACAGTAATCATATCCCCACGCAAGCGCCTTTTCTCCAGCGTACATAATTGTAACTTTTCCAGTCTCTCTTCATATTCAAGCTCCCCCAATCCCTTATTAATTTAGTTGCCCTTCTCTGAACCCTTTCCATTTCAAAGATGTCCTTTTTGTACACAGGATTCCAAAATGCACTGCATATTCCAATGAGGCCTTACCAATGCTTTGTAAAGAGGAGAATTACATTTTCCTCCTTGAATCCTACCTCCTTTATACAAGACAATACCATGCTGGCTCTGGCTGTTGCCGCCTGGCACTGCTTGCTACCTTTAAGTTTGTTATCCACCAAAACTCCAAGATCCCTTTCCAACAGGGATTCACTTAACACAGAGCCATTTATAGTATAAGTAGCACAAGTATTTTTAAGTCCAAAATGCATCACCTTACATTTATCAACATTGAATTTCATCTGCCACTTAGCAGCCCAATGTGATAATCTATCTAGATCCCCTTGCAATGATTGCACATCCTCTGAAGTTTTTAATGGTCGACAAAGTTTTGTGTCGTCAGCAAACACAGAAACCTTGCTGACAATACCCACTTCCAAATCATTAATAAATAGATTAAATAGAAGCGGCCCCAACACAGAACCCTGTGGCACCCCACTTAGCACTTTAGTCCATAATGATGAAGCCCCATTAACAACTACTCTCTGCATCCTATTCTTTAACCAATTTTCTATCCATGTACAAATGTGACTCCCCAGACCAACAGACCTTAGCTTATTCATTAGTCGCCTATGGGGGACTGTATCAAAAGCCTTTGCAAAATCCAAGTAAACTACATCTACTGCTATACCAGAGTCTAAATTTCTACTTACTTCCTCGTAAAAGCCAAGCAAGTTAGTTTGACAAGATCTATTCCTCCTAAATCCATGCTGGTTACTACTTATAATGTCAGTCCTTGAAACATACTCTAGAACATGTTCCCTTATTAAACTTTCCAGGATCTTCCCCACCACTGAAGTTAAACTTACAGGCCTGTAATTACCCGGCTGTGAACGTCTACCTTTTTTGAATATTGGAATAACATCAGCCTTTTTCCAATCCAGAGGCACACCACCGGACATGAGGGAATCAGCAAAAATAAGAAACAATGGCCTAGATAAAACTGAACTTAGCTCCCTAAGTACCCTAGGATGTATTTTATCCGGTCCAGGAGATTTACTAATATTAACCTTATTTAGTTCTTTCTGTACCATATCCTCGGTTAACCAAAGTGAACTTGAATCTTGTATACCTTTATTGCTACTATACTCTATGATATCTGTACTTGGATCTTCTATAGTGTATACAGAGGAAAAAAAATTATTCAAGACATTTGCTTTATCGCCATCCTCCGTAACTAACTTATCCCCATTAATTAATGGTGCCACATTCTCAGTCCTCATCTTCTTACTATTAATATACTTAAAAAAATGTTTAGGCTTAGTGATGCTTTCTTCAGCTATCCTAACTTCATTATTAATTTTAGCTAGTTTGATTGCTTTCTTACACTCCTTGTTACAGTTTTTATACTCCCTAAAGGCCCTTTCCGTTCCCTCGGCCTTAAAGGTTTTAAATGCCTTTTTCTTCCTTACCATTTGCCTCTTTACATCAGAATTCAGCCACATAGGCGCGGATTTATTTTTTTTACATTTATTTCCCAAGGGTATAAATTTAGATGTGAACTGGCTTAAAATCCCCTTGAACACAGTCCACTTCTGTTCAGTACCTTTACCTGATAATACATTATCCCAGTTGACATTCTGAAGAGCTGCTTTTAACCTGGGAAAATTTGCTTTCCTGAAATTAAATGTCTTTGTTAACCCAGCGCACTTTTCCTTTCGATAACAAAGTCCAAATGCCACTATTTCATGGTCACTATTCCCTAAGCCTCCAGTTACCTTTATATCTATAATGTGCTCCACAATGTTAGATATTACCAGATCCAACAGAGCTCCTTTTCTAGTAGGAACCTCAACCACCTGTGAGAGAAAATTATCCTGCAGCAAATTCAGGAACTCATCGCCTTTTTCTGTGATGGCAGTTCCACCACACCAATCAATGTCAGGGTAATTGAATTCCCCCATAATGAGCACACTCCCCAAACTTGCAGCCCTTGCCAACTGCATATGAAGTTGACTCACCTCCTCTCTGCTAGCATTTGGCGGCTTATAGCAGACACCAACAATGACATTACCCCCTTTCCTGTTGCCTAATTCCACCCATATTGCCTCCACTTTATCATCCATATCACCAGCTATCTCTTCTTTTAAATTTGGCTTCAATTCTTTTTTAACATATACACATACTCCTCCCCCTTTCCTTTTTTTTCTGTCCTGCCTAAACAAGGCATATCCTTCTATATTTACAGCCCAGTCGTGAGAACTGTTCAACCACGTTTCTGCTATACCTATTACATCATACTTTTCATTCAATGCCATCATTTCCAATTCACCCATTTTGTCAGCCAGGCTTCTCGCATTTGCAAACATACATTTTAGATTATGATCCTGTAATTTATTCGTACACTTTGATACACATTCCTCCCTATCCCCTATGCTAGCCCCACCCCCCTTTCCACCCACCACTGGCCTATCTACACCCTGCTTTCCTCCTGGACAATCTATCCCAGTGAGACTGCTAATACCCTCCCCCCCCAAACCTAGTTTAAAATCTCCTCCAACCCTCTAGCCATCTTCTCCCCTAAAACAGCTGCACCACCATCAGTGAGGTGCAACCCATCCCTACTAAAGAGCCTGTAGCCGACAGCAAAGTCTGCCCAGTTCTCAATAAACCCAAACCCTTCTTCCTTACACCACTTTCTTAGCCACGCATTAATGCTCCTAAGCTCCCGTTGCCTCCCTGGCTTAGCACGTGGCTGGGGTAGTATTTCTGAAAACACTACCCTGGAGGTCCTTGCTTTTATCTTGGCCCCTAGTTCTCGGAAATCATGTTTAAGGACCTCACCTCCACCTCTAACTTTGTCATTGGCACCAATGTGAACCAAGACCGCCGGGTCACACCCGGCCCCACCCAATAATCTGTCTACACGATCCACCACATGCCGAACCCTAGCACCAGGCAGGCAACACACAGTTCGGCAGGCAACTACACACAGGGTGAGGTAATAAGCAAAAGTCACATAACTTACCTGGCTGAGAACCCATGATGCAATATGCAAGATTATTCCCTTCTTGTTAAAAGCCAGTAGGTGGGGGGAAGTGATTACCTGTTCAATGCAAGGTCAGGGAGACAACCTTCCCAAAATACAACCAAGCTGGGAGTGTCAGCCCAGATACATGACCCAAGGTAATTAGTTAGGACCTTCCATACTGGGGTTGACGTGGTTATATGTGTCAAATCAGAAGCACTTCCACTATCTGGTATAATTTTGCCTATGGAGTGCTCCCACAGCCCCCCTTTTGTGTTTGTGAGATTAACTGCACCGCAGGAATGCGGTCAGGTAAGGTGCACCGGCTTACAGCTCCATTTACTAGACGTTAAGTTTCGAGTTACATAATAGCACAAATCATAATTTTGTTTACTGCATTGTGTGCCCAGTGCAGATAGTGGCAATGGCGCAGGGCCCGTTACTTCTGTGTAAAGCCCATGCTAACCAAGTGTTACTCCCTGGTCCGTGGCCCCGCCCACTGGTGGACCCCCGTGGACCCTCCCCCACTCATACCTCAGACTCACACACACACACACCCTTCTGCAGAAAAGCCTTTTCAGACAGGGTCAGAAACTAATGCAAAGGACCCATGGCCCTGCCGGTAGTATTTTTACTATAAAATTACTACCGTGGTCCCTCCCCCACTCATACCCTTCCCCCCCTACAGAAAATTGTGTGAAAACAGCCTTTCGAGCTACATAATAGCGCAACTTAACAGTTTGTTTATTGCATTGTGTGCCCAGTGCAGATAGTGGCAATGGCGCAGGGCCTGTTACCTCTGTGTAAAGCCCACCCTAACCAAGTGTTACTCGAGGGTCACATGGCCCACTGGCAGACCCCTTGTCCCCTCCCACACTCAAACCTCCGACACACACACACCATCCCACAGGAAAACTTTTTCAGTCAGAAAAAAGTCAGAAACTATTGCCTGTAAATGCTCTATGGCCCCGCCGGTAGTATTTTTACTATCTCAGGTGTGTGGCCCCTCCCCCACTCATACCCACAACCCCCCTACAGAAAACAGTGTGAAAGAGTTAGGAACTACTGATATGGCTATGGCTCTGAGGTATGAGCGTGGGAGGGGCCACGGACCCGCAAGTGAGCGGGGCCAAGTGGGTCTGCAAAGGAAACGACCAAGGGTGGCTGCAAAGTAAGGGGACAAGGGGGAGCCTGCAAGGGGAGAGGCCATGGAGGCTGCAGGGGAAGTGGATGGGGGGGCTTGCAAGGGGAGGAGGAGACACAGGGAAGAGGGACTGTCACATCTTTTAGAGCAGGAAATAGGAAGTGCGGGGAATCTGGTGATGCTGCTACCATATCACACACAAAATTGTAAATATCTTTAAAACTATGTAAACAAAATAATGAAATAAAATTGCAAAAACACTCCTGTCAATTTACCGGACCACAGTTCCCCTTAATTTGTCTTCACAACAAAGTTACTATTCACTTTTCATCAAATGTCCAAGGTCGCATTAATTCATTTTCTGGACGGATTCTTTTTTTTAAATAAAATATGCAGTTTACATAATTTATCATTGCTGAAAATGCCAATAATAACTTTTGCCTGGGTGTGTTAGTCATTTTCTTTTAGTTAAGTAAAATAATGTGGGTGTGGTTGCCTGTTAATATAACTATAAGAAAATGCGTGTGGGTTTTCAGACAAGTTACTCTTACCTGGTAATTAAAAATATTCTGGTTTCCACTTTTGCTAAATTAACATTAGCACATCATTTTACTGTGTCATTTTCCGGTTAAAAAATGAAATTTACTGTAAAAACAGACAGAAAACAGAAGAGAACAGCACTACATTATAGATATGCAAATAACTGATTACTTTATTTCACAGGCTGCTTTAGTAAAGACCAGGTCTATCTGGATGGAATTTTGCACATTCTGCGCCACAGGAATACGATTGATTTCCCTTTATTAACCTCCCTTGGAAAGGTACAGTTCAGTACATTCTTTACTATTTCTTAAGGCAGAGTTCACACAGGCTAATATTTTGATGCTTTAAATCACATTGTCTTAAAGGGCATGTCCACCCTACTATATTCTCCCCCACTACTGGCCACACTGCGCAGTGTTTACCTTAATTTCTACTCCAAAAGTTTCTCCTGTAATGTCTGCCCAAAGTACTAGAAAGTGAAGACCAGGAGCCTGGCTGGGAGGAAAAACATTTCCGCCTTTGAGTGTCCTATGAGAGGTTTCAGGCTTGCTCTGTGCAGCCCTTTACCCCTCTCCCTCCCTCCCAATCCATGTTGGCTGTTTGGTGCCCTAGTGTGTGCCCTAGTGTAGGGCTCCCTCTCCCACCCCCAACCACTGTATTTGTGTGTAAAAAAAACTAAGCCAAACTCTACTTACACAGCCCCCTGCTTGCAGTTTCAACGCCGCAGGAAATAGGCCTTGTAAATAGAGTTCGGCTTAGTTTTTTTTACACACAAATCGGTTGGGGGTGGGAGAGTGAGCCTTGCACTACAGGAATTTTTTGTAAAAAAAGTTGACATGCCCTTTAAACTTTAAATTTTTGTTGGATTGCCTGGATGGTCAGGACAAAGTTTACAGAACAAACAGACACTTTAAAAAATAAATTTCAATTGTTTGCACATATAAATATGTGCCCCATGTTGGCCAGAATCCAGGATTGGTCTATCTTTTTTTAATCTATGGGTACAATGTTTCCAATCTATCCAGTAATATAACATGAAAAATAATAATGATTTCTGCCACCTTGTGCTGATGGAGGTTGATATGAAACCTTCACACTGTGAGCATCCCTTCATGGATTTCTGGGGGTGCCACTTTTACAACTAATTAAAGGTTATCTATACCGAAAAATAGGTTATTTTAAATTGACCATAACTGGAAACTATAATTTTTTGTTGTTGAACTGACCCTATTTCTTTAGATATCCAATCTAAAACTTCTTATATTTCTTATGTCAATCAAGTTCCTTGCTCTCAAAAACTATACTTCTGTGAGTAGTTTTACTGTAGCTGGAATGGTGACAGAGTTTTGACAGTTGGAATGCTGTGTGCATGATTGACAGTTGGTTTGTAGGGAAAAAGTCAGGTCGGATGGAAGTGGGAGTGGTTAAACGAGGGAGGGGGATACTGCTCCTAAACAAAATGTGTGCTCAATTGAAGGCATGCAGCAACAAACACAAATCTGAGTAAGTGCTACTTACATGTATTTAATTATAGATTAAGATGAGGCAAAGTTATTTTTTCAGTATAGTGTTCCTTTAAGTTTAATTTCCTGTATTGATGAAAGTTCTAGGATTATAAATCATGGCTTGTAGGTGTTAATTTTGGAATGTTATGTGTCCCATTAAAGGTGTAGCCAAAGTTTTGCATTTTAAATCCATTCTTATCAATGTTTATAACTTTTCTAGTATGTCGGTGTATTGATTTGTCTGTAATTCCCCAGGTATCTTATGAAGATGCAGAGGAGCTACGCAAATTTGCTGAACTACACAATGTTCGCATTCCTCACTTTATGCAGGATCTAGACAAATACCATCATCAGCTTCATCACATCATGATAACAAACCAACTAACAGATGAGGAGTTACAGGATTTACTTCCTAAATAACAATGTGTGGACGTCCATCACAAGGACCAGCTATGGTGCGGTGACAGTGTTAGGGGACTCATTTCTATTTCTAAACGTGTTAAAGGGCAAGCTGTTGGATTGCTCTTTCTCAAAAAGCTTAACAGAACAGGGAAACTTATAAATAATACTCCCCAAAGCTACATTTTTTTAAAGCTGATTTTCTTATTTCGGTGTCTTTATTCAAAGGGTGAATGATTTTAAAATCATACTGCCTTTTCTAAACCAAAAAAGTAATAAATACTGAATAGCTTCTAATCTAGAAGCAGCAGTTAACATTTGCAGCCTTATCAAATGTCCCAACAACTACTGTGGATAAATATTGTCCCAAGCAGCTGTCAGAATTTCTTAATGTCAGTAAGAAATATGTTACCCAGAATAGCTTTGATTCCTTTTCAGTGTTAAGGGTCCATACATGCAACAGTCCCAATACTCCTCACATGCCCTGTAAAGGAATATTTCAAAAGATTTAACGATAACGATTGCAAACTACAATAACGCGGTCGTAGATTTACGATCCCCATTAAATACCATTGCATTGGTATTCTACTACCGAACGTTCAGTGTAAATGTACGACCGCAGCTGTACATTTACGACAGTGGTCGTACATTATCGATAACGAGCGGTATACAAATAGGGCCCATATAGTCACATATTGATAGATGACTGCTGCTAAACAATGTTAGTCTATAAACAGCGTTGCATTATATACATAGAAATGAAACTCTGCTAATCCAGTATGCGTTCTGGTCCACATTTTACTTTAAGTGTAATATACAACTAGCAGGGAAGTCCTGACTGGATGACATTCACATCCAGCAAGTCTCATAGTAGCAGTGGATTGCAAGTGAGGAGGAAGAGCCAGCAAGTAAAGTGGGAAAGGTAAGGTTTGCCAATAGATTAGAAAAATAAGAGCAACATAGTGTTATATTCATAAAGGCGCGGTATCGCTTTTACATTACTGTAACGTGTGGTATCGCTAAATTGCGATACTGCGCGTTCTTAAATATGGCCCATAGTGTGTGAATTAAAGGTACATCTTTGCAATGGACTGAAGTTTGATTTACCCTGTAAATTCCATTTAAGATTTGAGCTGTTTTTGCAGGACTAGTATAGGACTGGGTCCAGCAAATACTAAATACAACTCATTGATTAGTTGGTGCATCGGTTTCTATAAATACTATTAGGGATATTCAATAAAAGTTCTTATCGTTTAAAATGGTGTTAATTTTGCCCCAACCAATCAGATCTTATTTAACATTTGAAAGCTAAAATCTGATTGGTTGGGGCAAAATTAGCACCATTTTAAAACGATAAGAACTTTTATTGAATAACCCTGTATATGTTTGGACAAAGCCAGAATATGCAATACCCTCACACCTACATCATCTCCAACATCTCTTAAGATTTGGAGGGCTGGAAGGTATACAACCAAAAAAAATTTCTGTTGTATTTGCTTTCTGAATTTCTACAAATATTTTAAGCCATATTTAAAAACCTGCAGTATCGTAAGTTTGCAATACCGCGGGTTTTTCATTACTGTATGACCACATTGATCGTACATTTACGCCAAAATGGTACCATTGCGTAGTAAACTACCACAGTGGTATGATCGCGATCATACATTTACGACCGGAACCGTAAATGAACTAAACCGCTAAAATGATACAACTGGTTTATAAATATGGCCCCATGTCTTTCATTAACATTTTCTTTCCAGAGCAGATTCACACTTTCTCATCATGGATCAATACAGACATATCATAAAGGTTGGAAACTAGTGCATGCATAAAGTAGGTTTCAAATGTCAATATATAGGCAGAAGTGTATTGATAAAAATGTATTTACAGACATTTTTGGCTGTGGCTGTTGTAGATAGTAAGGTAGCTGATAGCAGGGTTCCCTATGAATGGTAGTTCCTGCATTACATCCATAGAAGTGTGCATAATATTAATTAAAGGTTTATGAATGAATTCTGAATTTCAGGTATAGTCAAGCCCCTATTATTAGTGTTTTGTGAACCAGCCATGTAGAATTTCCTTAAGGGACCCATACCCAATCAAATCTCCGGTCATACAGTCACACTATATTGTACGATCACCTGATCATTTGCCAATTTTTGGCCTTATTGGGAATTAGGAAATGTTTTCATCGTGTATGGCCTGCTTTAAAGAGTGCAGTTTACTGTTAAATCTTAGTTATTTAAAGCAGTTTTCTTTCCACAGACAGGGGAAATTTAATAGTTTGAGCCAAATAGAGAACTGAACTTGTTTCGAGCAAGAACAGCAGTAGTGAGGCGCTTCATGGTCACGGCTGTCAGGAAATTGGACATGACGTCACCACCGCGCCTTTGACTGACAGACAGCCATGACCAGGAAGCAGAGAGAGTAGCGTGGCAGAGCAGCGAGGGACGGGGTCATCTTTGGAACTTTTAAATAATGCAGAAATGGGGTTAGGGGGTAGCTGAACATAAATATAAAAAGTTATTTTAAGGCTGGACATGCCCTTTAAGGACTTTTCACAAGTCAGTTTAGGGAGGCAGCATTGAAACATACATCTGTATGCTGGTTAAAAGTGTGGTAAGGCACAGTAAAAATATGCAGTTATTTAGGGCGGTCGTACAGTTGTAATTGTACGATCGCCCATACAATACCATTGCGGTACCATACTACCGTATGATATTGTACGAGAGAACGTTCATAAATATGCGACCAATCGTTATCGGAATTTTTCAATAACCTGGGTTATTTAATATTGCCCTAAATTGCTTGTGGCAGCAGCATGACTTACAACAACAGGCCCTATTAAAAACCTGCTGTTGCAAATCCCATGTTAAAGTCTCTGGGTTAATTTGCCTTGTTAGCATGGAACCGTTTTGGTGCATCCCTGTCAAAACTTTTTTTTAATTCATATAATTTGAGGCTACGTTCAGAGGAATGCTTTGCTGTCATTTTTGCAGCTTTTTACTAACATTTGCAAATGCTAGAAAAATGTTGCATGCAGCATTTTCCTAGCAGCCATGCTAAGAAAATTGTGGTAAAAATGCAGACAAATCGGCAAAAAGCCTGAACCTAGCCTTAAGTTGGATCCTTATTAAGAGCACCTTGCACAGTTAGCCACTGGTTTCTTTACTACAAAGTGTCAGGTTTATGTTGTATTTAAAACTGTAAATTTTGTTCAGAGGTTACAATTTCCCTTGTATACCTGATACCCTGCATAAACCTTGTGCATGTTTTCCATTTTAAAGGCCAAGCTCTGAAATAATTAGCCTGTTATGGGGAAATAATTACAGTATTTATTTATTGTGTAAATAGTTTTGTTGTTGAATTTCTTTTCCTGTAGATCTTTTTTATTGAAATAATAAAAGATTACACTTTCTTATACAGTAAATTATCAGTTTTTTTGTTTTGTTTTACTTTATAAAAGGGAATCCCACCTAAAAACAAAATTGTATATATTTAACCAGGATTCCACCGAAACCTAAGTTTCGTTGTACCATACTTAACTTTTTACTGGATGCTCCTAATTGGCAGGTTCAGCCCCCTCTGCCACTGCTGTTACGAGCTTGCAAAGCTATTATGGAATCTCCTGCACGGAGATCTACATAGAGCAACTACGGCTCAGGGTAAATCTCCTGGATAGTATTTACAACAAAGTGAAGGGTGGGCAGCAGGTAAGCTCAGTGGCCTCACCCTTGACCTCGGTCACACGCTCCCTTGCCTAATCTGTCCTGTAAAAGGATTGGCTAGAGACTACTAGTGGGTGTGACCAACTGTACCTAGTTTCTTCATTATCGTAGGACTGAGCATGTGTAAAGAACACAAAGGTCAGGGACCCCTCTGTGTGGTACTGGGATGTTGGGAAAAAAAACACAAACCCCATGTTAGAAAGGCAATTTCCCAACAATCATATTAAAAGGTGAGCTTTTATATTAAGGTGCACTTCCTTCTTAAAGAGTGTTGTTCTGAGACTTTAGTTGTCTTTTAAATTTTCCAACTGGACACAAAGAATTCTGACAGCTGGTCAGTTGGGATTCTCTGAAACAGACTGTTTTGCTACTATTACTCAGTAACTATTACTTGACCCCCTCCTGCCCTTTTAATTGTCCAAACCCTGTTCCCCCACCCCTTTCTATTATGATACTTCACAGATGTTTCCGTGACATCTCCTAGACGTTCGTGATCAACTTGTGATCACAAAATAAATGGACCAGGCTGGAAAGGTAAGAACCGATACCTGAAAAATGTGATCTACAGACGAATGTCTAATCTAATTTTTAACTAGTGTATGGCCAATATTAGTCTACTTTCACACAAACTGCAGATCACTTGTTTATTTTATTTGTCTATTTTGTCTCCTGACGGTCGCCTCTAGCAAAATGCTAAATGTAGCATTTCACTAGCTGCAAAACTTTTACGAGCAAAAAAGGTCTGTGTGAAAGTAGGCTAAGGGCAAGGCCACAATGCATTGCAGTCGATTGCGCATGCAATTCCGGAGCGATTTCTGTGCGAATGTGCTTGCGATTTTACATTTTGAGATATGGAAACACATGCGATTGCACAAACATTTGCTGACTGCATGCGTTTCCAAACCGCAAATAGATGCGCAATTGCAAAGTACCTGAAATCTCACGGTTTTAATATAATTTGAAAATTGCAAACACCAGCACAAACGCACAAAAATCGCACTAGTGTGGCATAGCCCTTACTGTGTTTCATTCTTGGTTCCTTTTTTATTGATTGGTTGGTTTCATAAATTACAATGTATAAAAAAGCAAGATACAATCATTGATAAAGCTTTAATGTCAACTTTGTAAAATGAACAACTAAAATAAAAAAAAGTTCATAGATTTTAAAGATTTCTAATTGTAACGTGCTGTATAAAGGGCCATATATAAAGTTATATCAGCCCTTCAGTACGATAGACTCACAGCAGCTTTGTGGGATTATCTGAGGAAATATTTTTGTGCAGCTAATTATTTGCTGAAACATAAAGGATGCATTGACTGGAAAAGAAAGCACTGCTTCTCTCCCAGAGTAGCACAGAGTATCAGACTGGAGTGTTGAGGCTCACCAAGAAATATAAGACAAGGGAAAATCATTGAGAGCCACACACAGGGCCATATTAATAAAGGCACTTTTTGCGATATAGCACCTTTAAAAATTGTTAATTTACGATCCCTATTGTAAATATACAATAGCAATCAGAAATCTACGTCCGTAATCGTAGATTTACAATCTCCTAAAGAATGCCATTGCGGTAGTTTACTACCACATGGTATTTTTGAACAAGCGTTTACGAATGTTTGCCATAAATGTACGATCGCAGCCGTACATATATGGCCGCAGTCGTACAGTAACGGAAAACTATACTGCAGGTTTTTAAATACGGCCCAAAATTCCATATCTATTATTTATGTGTCTGTCTCACTTCAAACTTTGCTTAAAGGGAATTTTACATTAATAAAAAAAAAAGGGACACAAATTTAAGTACTGAAGGTATATTTCCACAGTGCTCCCATAGCACAGCCTTTTGTGTAATGCATACACTAGTTGTTTTCATTGTAGAGCACAATGTAGCACTTGTTTGTTTAGCGTCATTAATGGGAGTTCCGTGCATTTTCATTTAAATATTCCATTAATAAATCCACAAGAACTGCAAGAAAAAAAATGTAAAAGATTCTTAAAACAGTTTAAGATAGTAAAGAGTATTTTTTCTTATTATGATTCCAGAAACATTCTACTAACCACAGTCTATCCAAAGTTACAGCATAATAAAGGGTGTTTTTTGTTTTTCGCCAGAATTTTGGGGTCTGCTTCCAAGTTTAAGGTTGGAGCATGCCCACTGCTGGGACAGAGCATCATCAGATGCATCATAACTACTGCCCTTGAACTTCTAAATCTTTTTTAAAGCTAACACAAGCCTGAAAAAGAAAGTTTTTCTTTCCCTTAGGTGCTCATAGGTAGAGGAAAGGACAAAGAACAGTTGCAAGTCTGTAAAGCTGTGTACACAAGATGCAAAATTTATTTGGTCAATCAGGTTGGAAAAATTGAGTCCAAAAAGCGTGGCCAATCATGCAGTCCTCTGTGGACCGCACACTCGGTCTCAACAGACTTGTATTGAGACCACAGTTAAACTTTAAATAAGATGGGGAGACTATAAGGCTTTAGAGCTCCCCTTTTTAGAAGTCTCAGTTCCTTATTTGACTGAGCTAATGCAGTGATTCTACTTACTATTAGAGCATATACGCCTTTGAATACTGTCTGCCAAATTAAGGGATTCGCCTCACATGGATCTGAGAATGTAAAAGGCACTTATTTTGATCGATCGAAACTACTGGCACTTTTTGTGTTGCCCCTTTCTTGTACTAGCCTATATTGTTTTTATCACAACTGACAAACTTTGATTGTAGATTTATTTACTGATAACGGACAGAAAATATAGGTTCATTAGCTTTCATACCTCCAGCTGAAGGACGATCATTAGGGTTGCATTCTCTGGTCATTTTTATGAGATTACATAAAATAAGTGGGCAGTCCTTTGGGAGAAGCTCGTTCACTTCAGTGCACACTTTTTGGTATATGTCTTTTGGAGCTGTTTCAGAGATGGACAGGCCTACAGAAATACAGATTTGTTTGTTAGCACAGATTAATGGCGCATTATCTTAGTTACTGTATAATATAATATACTACTATATATTCACTGTAATAAAAAAACAGCTATAAATATTGCTAATAAACTGTGCCTAGTAATGTCATCAGTTATAAGTTCGTGCTTAGCCATGTCATCAATGGCAAATGGGGCCAAATTTTTTTAAAGTTTCGATACCGCACGTTATCATAAAAGTACAGCTTGATGTATAGGCGATCATACAATTACGATTGTGAACGTAAATGTATGGCCAAAATTATCATTTTAGAACCTAGATCATGATTTTATGACTGCAAAATAGCAATACCGCACCTCTGTAAATATGGCCTCTAGCTCCCTGAAATCCTCAAGGATATTGGGATTTGGTTCCTGGATGTGAAGTCAGCAAAAATTTACTGACCCCCAACTCCTAAAAGTTCAAATTGTAACAAAAAAATACATTGGGCGGTATTTCTAAAGGATCGATATCCGTAAACAATAATATTGATCCCTTTACTGGATGCATCGTTATTGTACAACCGGTTGTAAAATAACACCTCTGATGTATTTTATGACCGCATTGATATTTTACATTAGAACGCCTAAGGCCATCAATGGGCCAATACAGTCTGTCTTTTTCAGCATGGTCAGTTTTTATAAATTCAGCCCAATATGTTTTAATGTGCTATTTCAGAGATAACATTCTTAGAGTATAGTCCTTCTCTGCAGTACAAATAAAGTCCAGCGTGTGTTTGTTTCACTAGTGGAATGTCCATCAGACATTCATACATAGTTTTAATCTGGATTATAGTACATTACATTTGATGTATAATATATATTTTAAACAAGTTTGAGTGTTAACACGTGTCTATTGTCAGCCCTAGAATCAGTTTCCATATGAATTTAAAACCCTTGACACTTAAAATAAATGAATGTTATAATATATTATTAAAGTTGGGATTAGTGTTTATAGAATTCCATCAGGCTAATATAGAACTATTCTATTTGTTGCAGATCTGTTGTGAATCAACCCAAATGTTCAATTGTGCAAATGAAACCAGAGGTGTTTACTATCATTTACAAACCTGGGTTGTATTTATAAAAAAAAATCACTATTGGTAATGTCAGACAGCGCTCCTCATACCGGCTAGTATTGTTATTGTTTTCAACCACTGTGAAAATTATCGCCAAGGTCGAAAAAACTGAGGGTATTTCCATACTCTATTGACCTCTATGAAATACTTGTTTTAATAAACCACGTCACGTGCAAAATACACAGTCCATAAAAGGAGGGGAGAAAAAAAGTCAAGCATTCTGTTTTCCAGATGACGATCAGAAAAGCTTTATTCACATATGCAGAATTTCAGGATGTTACAATGAACTTGTCAAACATGTCGGCTTGATTTACCGAGAGCCAAAAATGATATCTTACTCCCTGTTTTATTCCATCTATTTGCTGGTACGCAGTATTACTTGTGCATACTGCCTTGTGATTCTAAAAGCACATCCACAGCAGTTTCCTTCTAAAAGTCACGCTAACCCTTGTTAAATAGGCACAAAAGGGCTAGAATTTTAGAAGTGAAATATCGATGTGCGTCTCTCAGTAAATCTCCCCCATACTGTATAATCATTTGCCTTTTCCCCAGATACCTAGATTACTCATATTCCTTTCATAGGTTCAGTTGTCATATTAAGACCTGGTACACAAGATGACTTTCAGCCCAATATATACAGATCGTAATCTGTCAATTGAATTTAAAGCTGTAAGGGGATGCATTTTCAATATTAGCTATAGCCTTCAAACGTCACGGTTATACTTTAAAGGGCATGTCCACCCTAAAATAAACTTAAATGCAATAATGTTTAACAATGCCCCAAACCTAGGTTTCACAATATTTTTACATTTCAAAGATGTCCCAGATCAGAGCTTCGTGCAATTTTACATACCCCACCCTCAAGCTGACGTCACAATTTTTAAAGGTGAGGATTAAGGGTAAGGAATCGATAAGTTTACCATCCATTGTACTAATCCTGATTAATTCCTTACCCTTAATCCTCACCTTTAAAAATTGTGACGTCAGCTTGAGGGTGGGCTATATAAGATTGCTCGAAGCTCTGATTTTTCAGCCTCTGATGAAGTGGGTGTTCCCATGAAACGCGTCAGGTTGTTTTCCGGATAGTCCTAGTATCCTGTTGAACCTTTGATTTGATATGTATTTGAAATAAAGCTATTGATTTTATCCCTCTCCTGAGTTGCATGTCCTATCCATAATAGAAGTTACTATTTGTTTGTGCCAGTACGGGGAGGCTCCATCTTGGAATATTGCACCAGGTGATCGGGATCGGAGTGCCGCCGGCAAGATCCGTGAGTACTATGTATATTTTCCTAGAATCGAGCTTGGAGCAGGGGGTGGTGCCCAGGTGGCTAGGGAAACTTAAGAATATTGCGAAACCTAGGTTTGGGGGGGGGCATTTTAAAGCAAATTTTTATTTAGGGTGGACTTGCCCTTTAAAATCAATATATAGGTTAAAACAATACCCCACAGTTCATATACAACTATATACAATAAAACAAAAATAAATCTAATCCTTACCCTGTAGTGGAACTCTGCTAGTTGCAATTTCATAAAACACGACTCCAAGACTGAAAAGTAAAAGTTACTTTAATTACAGCCAAGACCAAATAGCAAAATATGGATGAAATCAATCTCACATGGAAATAAACCATTTTCCTGATTCTAGCATTCCTTCACATATACAAATGAGAGATGGTGCAAGATACCCAAGCATATAATATATGAAATGCAATGCATATAGTTAATAGCATCTATAGTGCTAAAAAGACTCACACTGCATATACTGTAGATTAAGATTCATACACGTGAGACCGCGGGTGCCGATGTGTACGTTATCAGCCGAAACAGCCGCACGTTCGAAGAACCGCCCCGCTTGTCGGGCTACGATCCCCGACCAAATGGCCGTTTCGGCTGATAAAGTGCCCATACACGGCACGACTATCGGCACTTCGTGCATCACGGGTTGGTACCCGCAATCGCACGTATGTACGAACCTTTATTCTGGGCACACAATGCCAGAGACCCTTTGCTTAATTCATAAACATGGTCCCATATTGCACAATCCAAAATATTGTTGCCAGTTTATTTAAAGGGAATGTCCACCCCTAAAACCAACTTTGGGGGTAAGGTAGGTAACCCCTACGCACCCCCAACCGCCACAATATTTCTTTTAAAAAGTCCCACGATTTCTACTTACACAGCCTTCTCTCCAGCAGCGATCCGGTCCGGCCTCCTGCTTGCAAGCAGGGTTTGGACCTCAGCCGCATCTGTGATTGGCTGAGAGGCAGCCAATCACAGATGCGGCTGAAGTCATTGGAAATGCTGTGGGAGATAAGGCTCCGTAAGTACAGATCGGGGGATTTTTTTTAAAGAAATATTGCGGCGGTTGGGGACAGGCAAGGGTTACTTACATTACCTCCAAAGGATTTCACGCTAGGTGTAAGGATGGCTGAGGATGGATCTGGATGGTGGGAGGGGGGGTACTGCGCATGCTCCAGACCTTGATGAGGACGAGGAATCGGCATGGAACAGATGGCTCACAGACAGCTTGGAGTCTTCAGTTTCCTGGACTTTGAAAAGGCATAGCTGGAGAACCATAAGGAGCAGAGATGTAAGGTAACGTTTATTTTGAACTACAAAGTGGGGCCAGTAGTGGGTTAAATTATAGTTTTGGAGGTAGACATGCCCTTTAAGAATGTGCGGTATCGAAATTTAGCGATACTGTGTTACGGTAATGTAGGACAGCGGCCATAAATATACGATTGTACATTTACGACCGAACATTCATTAATTAATTAAAGAATATTTGGCTGTAGAATACCATGCGCTAGTAAACTAACACAATGGTATTCAATGGGGATCGTAAATCTACGATCGCTTTATCGTAGATTTACATTTGTTATCGATAATTTAACATTAAGTAACAAATGTTAAAATGCTCAAAATTAAAGATTATTATAAAGATCATTAAATCGATTGGTAAAGGCACGGTATCGCTAAAAAGCAATACCGCACCTTTATGAATATGGCCCTTAGTAACAGTCGGTAGTATAGTATAATATTTGAGGTTGAATAAAGACATATGTCCATCCAGTCCAACCCATCTAGCAGTACTCATTTACTCTCAAATTACTTCCTGACTCCAAGTGGCAATCGGAAATATACCTGATCAACTCTACTTTATATATCACTATCAGACCCTTTTCTAAGGCCGTAATGAAACTCCAAACTCATATGCACATTTGAGTAAGAGCAGTAAGCTCGAAGGTGGAGATTTGGATGTACAAATAAATTGGATCTGACGCACTGAGAGGCACAATTGTATTTGGAGTAAGAATTCAGGCAACCTGTCCCCTCACCACCTTATGATTGCTCCAAATTTGCTTCTCACCACACTATTTTCAGGTGCTAACACTGACCTGTAAATCTCACTGCGTTTATCATATGCATTTATGTTGTCCAGTGTTTCGGGGGCAATATACAGCCAGTCTGACATTTCTTTCCGCTTTTCACTATTGCAAGTTCTTCGCATTGAAGATTCTGTCTTTGAAAGCTCAAATCCACATAGCTAAAAAAAATATTGGAACAACCATTTAATATGTATAATAGCAACTTCTTTTATTATAATAATGTTCCAGTGAAGATTGACCATTAGCGTTATAATGCACGCTATAGTTAAACAGAACCAGTAAGCGGTCGAGAATTTAAGAGGATTGTGCGAAAGTTTGTTTTATATTCATTCCTGGCTCCGCATAGTATTTGAGTATTTAGTAGTTGAATAAAGACATACGTCCATCCAGTTAAATCCACTCAACAATATCCACACCTACTGTCTAACTGTTGATCCAGAGGAAGGCAAAAAAACAACAAAAAACACCAGAATTATGAAGGGTAAAAAATTCCTTCCTGACTCCAAGTGGCAATCGGAAATTTCCCTGGATCAACTCTACTTTATGTATCAATACCAGTAACTTGCAACATTCCATGTTTGCAGAAACTCATCCAGCTTTTTTTTTTTTTTTTTAAACTGACCAATGAACCTGCCATAACGTCCACTGGAAGACAGTTTCATAGCTTTACCGTTCTCACAGTGAAAAACCCTTTCCGAACTTGAAACCTGAATTTCTTTTCTTCAAGTCTAAGGCTGGGTACACACCAGCCGTGACCGACATCGATCGTCCATTCGTCCGGATCAGAAAAACGAACAGACATGTCGAAAAAATTACAATCAATCGTGCGGTTCCCTATGGAACTGAATGATCGATCATTCGCAAATTTGTCCGCGGTCGAATTTTCCGCTACCAACGAACATTTGTCCTGGCCAAGTGCTCGATCGGGACAAATAGTCCAGCCATGTGTACCCAGCCTTAAGGGATGTCTGCATGTCCTCTGACCTGTTCCATTGGCGAACAATGCCCCACATAGTGTATTGTATGGCCAAGTAATGTATTTATACACAGTAATCATTACCCCATGCATAATTGACACACATTTGACACATTTATATGTGTGATATGAGAGCAGCATCACCAGATCCCCTGCACTTCCTGCTCTGAAACCATGTGGCAGTCCCTCTACCCTGTGTCTCCTCCTTGTGGGCCCCCATGGCCCCTACCCTTGCAGACCCACTCTGGCCCCTTCCCCTGTGGCCCCGCCTACTCATGGGCCACGTGGCCCCTTCCTTGCAGCCCCCTTGAGCCTTTCCCTTGCAGCCTTCTGTTGCCCCTCCCACTTGCAGGCCTAGTGTCCCCTCCCACTCGTGGGTCCAGTAGGCCCGCCCCTTGCAGACCCATCCTGGCTCCTTCCCTTGCAGCCCCCTTGGGCCTTTCCCTTGCAGCCTCCTGTGGCCCCTCCCACTCATGGGCCCCAATGACCCCTCCCCCTTGTGGGCTCCCCATTGCCCCTCCTCCACTTGCACCTCAGACCTTAGTTTCTAAACATGTGGAGTTGCAAGGTTCAAAAAACTTACTATCATTTACAATTGTTCTGACCCCCATATAGTAAAGGCACTCTGACCCCAATAGTTAAGTGTCACTTGAGAGTTGTAGTTTCAAGCTGTCATTTGCATTGAACTAACAGCCATTTTTTGCCCCAAACTGAGAAGACCCATCAGATTTACAGCATCCAGATGAGCAGTGACAGCACTTAGCGAGTCCAGCAGCCTAACTACAGGAAGCAGCAAAGAGTGTAAAGGCAGATCAGCTCCTGTAACTTTCTATGCAGGTGGAGGATTTTTTTACACAGCGTCGCCTACTGGTTACCATCCACAATTGCAGCATTTGGATCTAAATTAGGACTTGACCCGAGTATAAGCCGAGGTAAGGTTTTCAGACTAATTTTAAAGCCTGAAAATCTCGACTTATATTTGAGTATATACGGTACCTTTTTGGAGCCAGGAACTCTCATTTTCACCTATGGACTTATTTTTTTATGGACTTGGACATAACGGAACTAAGTAAGAATCCTGTCCTCTGAGACGCTACGTATTATAGTCATTGTTTTCGTTATTGCATGTAAGCAATACCGCGCATTATCGGTAAATTACGAAGGCAGCCATAAATGTACTCCCAAGATCGTACATTTATGACGAAGGTTTGTTAATTTCTAACATTCGTAAACTACCGCAATGGTATTCTATGGGGATCGTTAATCTACAATCGCAGATGTAGATTTACAAACACTATCGTAGATTAAATTAAAGGGCATGTTCACCCCCCAAACTAAAATTTTACTACTGGCCCCACTGTAAAAAAAAAAATCCTTACCTTACATCCCTGCTCCTTGTAGTTCTCCTGTTCTGCCTCTTCAAAGTGCAGGAAACTGTAGGGTAGGAGCTGTCAGAGCCCCATCCTGTGCCTGTAGCATGGCTAACCTCATCAAGGTATGAGGCATGCTCAGTAGAGCCCTTTCCCACCTCTCCCTCCCTCCTTCCCATTCCCTCTGTGGCTGGCAGTTATGTAGATTTAAAAGCTTTTGCCACCATGCAGGGGATACCCTCCCACCCCCAATCTATATTCATAACTTCAGAATCGCTTCCCTTGTTTACTTACACCTCCTCGTTCCAGTGCCGTTTTCATTAATGGCAAAAAAACTGACCCCCTGCTTGCAGTTCCGGCGGGCAGGGGAGCCGGACCAGATCAGCGCAGGATCGAGGAGGTGTAAGCGATTTTGAAGTTGTGAATATAGAGGTTGGGGGTGGGAGGGTATCCCCTGCATGGTGCAAAAGTTTTTTTAAAGGGTGTACATGCCCTTTAACATTTTAGCTATTGTTTAAAATGATTGCTAAAGACGCAATATAGCTAGAAAGTGTTACTGCTGTTATTATTCCTGCCTGAGTGTGGCAGTGAGTGATACAGACATTTTGTATTATGTCAGATTTATAGACATTAAGGTATATTGGTTTCCACGGCTGTTAGTGAGTGGGTGGTGGCAGTAGTTTATATACCTGGTGATGGCACCCCTGGTTCTCACCCGGTGAGCAGTGAAAGCTTTGTTTGTCTGAGGGTGAGAGTTACAGTTCCATCACATCTGAAGACTTGAATGCAGTCTAAGCAAAGGAACTATAGGTTTTGAGTGTATACACAATCAGGTCAAAATCTTATATAGTTTTTAGTGGAGTCAATAAATTCAAACATGCACCATAAAAAGACACAATATGTAACCAAGGCAAGAAAAAGTGGTACCTTCAAGCAATAAGTTCCATCCACAAGAAATTTTAAACTGCTCAAGCTTCCATGAAGAATGGCCTTTGACTCTGTATGATGTAACCTAGGTATCAATTAATATGACTTAGCACTTAGAAGCTACAATTCGCCACTGCAATATAAAAATCTGTGACAAAAGTTAAAAGTATAAGAATATAATCATACAAAATGAATTTGTCTGGATAAATAATCATCAACATTAAGGGATGATCAGAATCCTCTAAGACCCAACTATTGTTCCTAGTTAGCCAATGCCATTGACATCCAGCCAAACTTTAAAACTTTAGTTAGTAATTACCTATATAGACATTTTCAATTGCATAACTAATAGCACAAAACTTGTGTGTGCTGCCTTACCTCACACTGAATCAGGCAAAAAAAAAGCTAAAATAATAATTTCAATGAACCATAAATTATTTAATTTGCAGCTTTGACTACTTATAAATCAGCCAGTTTAAGAAGGTTGCAATAAACAGTCATTCAGTGACCAGGAAGGACTAATGCGCAATTCTCTGTTAAGCAGAAGTATTTGGTCAAAACTGACCAGCGTGTACCAGGCCATAGAATAGCCATACATTGTTCATGTATTTTTATACATTTCGGTTGATTGGTAAAATCAAACTGGAAATAAATCAAACAAAAGTGATTAGTTCCAAATACCAATCAAAGTTTGATTGGTTAGATCAGAAAATCTGAGTAGATTGTACAAGTATCTGATGGATGCACTAGTTGGAAAATCAGTAAAGAATCGTGTTACTTTGCTCTGTGTTCGATTCATTTTAATTTCATCTAACAAATTTATAGAAATGTAAAATAAATTTAACCCATGTATGGCTAGCTAAGGCTTTATTTATCAAGTCCCTCTGTAACATTTTCCCCCAATATATGGTTCGAAATATGCTTTGTGGTTCCTTATCTGTTCATACTACCAGATAGAGTTTCTGCCACATAGACAACATGTTTTTTTTTTTTGTTCCACCCTTGGCCATCGATCTAACATGAGGTGGCTTCCATTGTTGTTGTTAGAATGATGGCCAAGGTCTTTGGATATGGGGGGGTTTCACTCATGCTGACAATATCTAACATGTGTACAAGCCTGTAAAAGAGGCCTAATCCTTCTATATTCTTATTGTTAACACAACACAGCAAAGAAATATTGCATCCAATTATACGGCAGCCAAATTGAAACCAGGTTCCCAGCAGTCACTTTATCTTCTATTTTACCTAAAGAGACTAGTCTTGTTCCATAATGTAGGATATTATGCCTACTTTTAAAGCTATTCAATGAAATTGCCATTACCACAGTTCTCACTAAAGAAACCAGGAAAATTAGAGGGAGTTTTCGACAACACTCACCTATACAGAGCTCTAGTAGCATCCAAAGTCATAAGAATGCGCTGTTCCCAGGTGAGATCCTGTTTCCTGGTCAGGAGATCCCTAAGATTCCCATTTTCACATAACTCTGTCACCATAGCATAGAATGGTTCTGTATCTGAAAGGCAATGAAGGACAGTATGGAAATCTGATCACTAAGATGTCGTTGATTGAATTAGCATAAAATCACCTTTCATATTGTGTATAGTGCAGTGTACAGACAGTCCCTGGGTTAAAAAAACAGATAAGTTCTGTAAAATGCAACTTAGGTGTTAGCCACAATTTAATAAAGGGATTGGTGCCAGACGGCTTTGCCATCAGCTGTTTTTAACAGCTGCTTCTGGTACAGCGCAAGGTGGGTAAAGGGGAGGGTTGGGGGTCCATTAAACAGTGGTGGGTAGCCAACCACCAGTAGACCCTTTTGGCTGTACGCTCCTGCAGATGCCCATGATGTACAGTATTTACCCTTATGCCCCTCCATTTGCAAGTATGTATGTCGGATGTTTGTAACCCAGGGACTGCCAGTTTAATAAATTATACCTCAGAATTTTGCTTACTTGAATTACCAATACAAATTCCAAATATTCGTATGATATTCACACATTCAAATTTTTTCATTGTTTCCACCTCTGAATGAAAGGTTTTCCTTACAGATCTTGAAAAAAAAAAAAAAAAACGGAAAAATTAATCATTTATCTTAGTGACAAAATGTTGCTTACTTCAAGGAAAGAACAAACCTAAGTTTGCAGTTACAAATTAGAGTGAGCATGTTGCAGCATATGCAAAAGAAAAAGGTGCTTCAGGGGAGTCTGTAGCATTTATTTATTTTACATGCTGCTTCTTATATAGAAGAATGTAAAGAAGGAATACTTATTCCAACCCCCCCAAGACTAATATCTTAAGGGGGAATTGTGGTCTCCAAACAAGTTGATTTTGTATGAAAGGCCAGGTTCCTACATTTTTAAAATACCTCTCTAAGTGCTGCACAGCCCAAGATAAGAAGAAATCACTGATCAGAAAGTTCTGAATCTTCTGTCACAATACTAGTTCCTTCTTCTAATCTGTGGTTGGCACATGCTCAGTTCAGGAGAATGCAGAAGAAATCAGGAAAAGAGTTACAGCGATTGAAAGATGTGTGGGAGGGGCCTCATGTGGGGGCACACAAGGAGGAGGAGATATAGGGAAGAGGGACTGTCTAATGGTTTCAGAGCAGTAAGCAGACAGTGCAGTGAATCTGGTGATGCTGCTAACATATCACACACAAAAATGAAAATATCTTCAAAACTATGTAAAAATAAATAATTAAAGTAAATTGCAAATATTCTCAGGAAAGCAATTCCTGGCAATTTACCTAAAGTCATTTTTGGACCACAGTTACCCTTTAAGGTTAATGAAAAATGTGCTGTATAGATTTAATTCAAGGGTTAAATTTAGTATCATTAAAATGGCCAACAAGTCTCACAGTTCCCTTTTTAAATGACATATTGTGCTGTAAAGATACACCAGTGGATTATAATGGATGTTTGTGTTGTTTCTTCCCCCAAATTGTGTTTGTGTACATTAGGAATTTATGTACAAAGCAACTCACACATCATCATTCATCAGCTGCCCCTTTAATATTTTGATAGCTACTGGACTCTTATGGTATTGCCCTTTACGTAACTCAAAATTATTATTCATCATCATAGAATCTCCTAATTCTAGGTCTTCTACTTTTATTTCTGCGATGTTCCAAGGTGTTCTGATATTCACCGACACTATAATAAATAAACAAAGATAATGAAATATAAAAATATAACCAGACAGCCTTGTATTTTATATATAATATATAAACAAGAAATTTATATTTAAAGGTGAACTAAAGCTACAAACCACCCCTTCCTTTTTAGGTACCCAGTGTAAGGCCCAAAAAAACAGTTTCACTTACAAACCAAGTTTAAAAAAATGTGACATTCTATTTGCTCCATTTTGGTAACATACTACGGTCCAATTCTTGTTATGCACATTCCCATAAGTGTGCCAGAAAACATAACCAGTGTGTGCCCGCCCTAAAATTTACCAACCAAATTTTCACAATACATTTTCAGCTGATTTTGCAGCAAAATCATGCAAAAAACGTCAGTTGCAGCAAATTTTTGCTGAATTTTGACCCGACAGGCTAAAATACAGTATCAGGCAGACTAGTCGCTGTGTGTGCCTTACCTTACTTAGTTTGCAATGTGTAAGGTAAACCCTGGGGTAGGTTAAAGGAGAAGGGGTAAGGTTTAGAGCTCCTATTAGAAAAATAAGTGATCTTTTTAAAAAAAAACTATTTAAATCTGATTGCAGCAATAAAATACAAACTGTATACTGTAAGGCAGTGTTTCTCAAACTTTTTAGCCATTGTGAACCCCTGAAACTAGGGCCAGATTTGCCACAAGGCCAACTAGACCATGGCCTAGGACATCAGGGTCTATAGAGGCAGCATCTCTAAAGTCCTCCATTTTTACTAAAACATGAATTCCTTACTGCAGTAATAGCAGAGACAATCAGGGAGATTCAATAAAAGTTCTTATCGTTTAAAATGGTGCTAATTTTGCCTCGACCAATCAGATCTTATTTAACATTTGTAAGCTTACATCTGATTGGTTAAGGGAAAAATTTGCACCATTTAAACTATAATTTCCTTATTTGCAGAAACTCCCCGATAGTTCACAGCAGCTCCCAGCCAATCACAGGCGCGGCTGCTGGTCCGGTCCCCTGCTTGCAGTTTCATGCAAGCAGAGGGCCGGGACGTGCGGCGAAGGATAGAGGGAAGGTAAGTAACTAACTATCGGGGAAGTTTCTGCAAGTAAGAGTAATGCTTTTGGGGCTGGGGGAACAAGCACTATAACATATAAATATATATAGTTTTATCAGGAGGTGGACATGCCCTTTAAACATATCTCCTAAATCCGGGCAGCCAGCCAAGAAAAAGCAGAGGGGTAAAATGTAACAACTATTAAAGGCTGAACCTGCCAAGGGATTGAAATAGAAACAAAAGTAACTAATCTTCCAACTGGTTACACTGTCACCTCCTAATGAAGGGAGGAAAAAAAATAGTAAAAGAACCTGTCTTGTATCTCACTGTGGGAACTTATTTATTGCCAGTGGCGTCACTTTGTAAAAAAATTCGGGGCACGTGCCCCGGGTATTTGGCAAAGTGCCCCGAATGTTTTAACTGCCTGTACCTTTTGTAAGTGCCCCAAACCTTCTGCAAAGTTCCAGAGTTCCAGACTTCCTGGTAGCACGTCACACATGCCAGTGCGATGACGTCACACGCACGCCGGCGTGATGACAAACTGCACGCCGGCACATTACAGGCAGACCCTGTGCTTCCCGCTACACTGTCTGTAGAGATAGACAGAGGGAGATAGATAGATACACAGAGTTAGATATAGATAGATACACAGAGTAAGAGAGAGAGATAGATAATACAGATAAATAGACAGAGTTAGATAGACAAACAGGCCAGTGGCGTCGCTATGTTAAAACATTCAGGGCACGTGCCCTGGTTATTTGGCAAAGTGCCCTGAATGTTTTAACTGCCTGTACCTTTTGGAAGTGCCCCAAACTTTCTGAAAAGTTCCGGAGTTCTGTACTTTCTGGCAGCACATCGCACACACCAGCGCAATGACGTCACGTGCATGCCGTAGCACATGGAGTGCCCAGGAGTGCCCCTGATCTTCTTAGACCCTAGAGATGCCCCTGTTTATTGCATTGGAACAAGGTTTATGGTTAATTGATCTTTATACAATACCAAATAAAAAAAGTTAATTAATTTGGTCCATTTAATCCATTTTGTATAAATATTACACCGTTTTAGGGATGCAGTGCTCACTATTTAACTACTACTACTAATAATAATAAAGGTTGGCATGACTGGAAGATGGGATTTATGGTGGCTGACCAGTATCTTTAAAGAAACCATAATGGAAGCTTTTTAACACCCAAAGGTTTTACAGCGACTGACAATGCAGCTTTTTATCTGCGGGGAACCCTTGAATTAAATTTCCATGGGTCGGGGAACCCCTACATAAAATAATGATTATATATTATTATTTATCTTTTCTCAGTCATCAGATCATCAAATATATAAAATTTATATAAATATCAATGATAGAATGTTCGCCAAAGCTGTGGGTCTTTGGATATGGGGGGGGGGGCACTCCTGCTGACAATATCTGACATGTGTAAAAGCCTGTAAAAGAGGCCTAATCCTTCTATCTACTTATTGCTAACACAACACAGCAAAGCAATATTGCATCAAATTATATAGCAGCCAAATTGAAACCAGGCTCTTAGCAGTGAATTTTTCTCCCGTTTTACCTAAAGAGACTACTCTTGTTCCATAAATGTGGAATATTTTTCCAGCTGAATCTACCCAAAATAATGTTTTGTTGTATATACATTTTTTGGGTGTACTTGAGAAGTTTTAGATAATACTAACACAAAGACTTAATTTCTTCAACAGCAGCATGATGCGCATCGAGGGACATGTTCTCAACTGCACGGGTAAACAAAAAAAAATTTATATCAATAATAATATATATAATAATATAACAAGCTTAAAGGCTGTCCACCCCTAAATTACAATTTTAATATTATGCTCCCCCATATCCCCCAGCCCCAACCGCATGGTTTTTTTTTTTTAAAAAGCCCCCAAACTCTACTTACCTCCCCTCGATCCTCCGCGCATGCCGGCCCTTGCTTGCGAGAATGCAAGCAGAGGGGCGGGACCGGCAGTCGCGTCTGTGATGGCTGAGCGGCAGCCAATCACGGACGCAGCTGCCGGTCCTTCAATGCAGCGGAGGAAAGCGGAGGGTAAGTAAGAGTTTGGGGAGCTTTTTAAAAAAGAAAAACATGCGGTTGGGGGGGGGACATGGGGGAGCACAATATTAAGGGGGATATGAGCTAGGGGGAGGGATAGTAGAACGGGAGGGAGAGGGAGGGGGAGGGAGGGGGGAGAAGGGCTGCAGTACGCATGGCAAAAATCTACCTGAGGCCAGCTAGCAGGCAGTGTCCTATATGGACCTGCTAGCCTCCTGGTGGGCAGTTTTTGGAACTTTGGGGGGGGACTACAGGAGAACCAGATGGAGTTGGGATGTGAGGTAAGGATTAAACTACACTACATGGTGGGGCCAGTAGTTGGGGGGATTATAGTTTTGGGGGTGGACATGCCCTTTAAGGATTTATCAAAGCCACTACTACATCTGCAATACTCAAAAAAATGGTGCTAATTTTGATCAGATTTGATGTACTATTTGAAAGCTAACATCTGATTGGTTGGAGAAAAATTAGCACAATTTTTTAATGACAAGAACTTTTATTACATCTTCCTGTAAGAGCTGGAGACTTCTCATGTTATGCAAAGGAAGTGCAGAGCAAAAAATGACATCAGTATTATTATTTTAAAATATAGCATTTCATATAGAGATTAATAATTTCCATGAATTTAATTTATTTTTACACTTAACTTCTTCTAAAAAATGTTTTCTGCAGACGATTAGGAGAAACTTTTAAAGGATAATTGTATTGCCTCAATGCATTTTGTTTTAATTGCATTAAAAAGAGTAAAGGTATTCAGCCCTCCCCATGCCTTCAATTAGCCATGCTGTGAAGGGGGCGCAACAATTCTGTCTGCCTCTGTCACTCAAAGCTAGCATGCAAGTAAACACTCCTCCATACACCCTCGATCAGCTTGATTATGTAGGCTGTATCTTAGCAACAGGAAATTTAAAGTTTTTTTTGACTGACAGAGGAGGAGGAGAGAGGTTGTACCAGACATTCCCACCAGCCAATGACAAGTGTTATGCTAACCACAGCTCTGGGCCAGCTAGGAGGCGGGCTTTTAGCGCACATGTTTGCTGTGTGATATCTAAGGGAGGGCAGCACGGTTGCAAATGTGAGTAAGCGATTTCAACTTCTGGAAGTGTGGGCATGTAATGGGGTGATGTTATTTTTTTAAAATTTTTGTCCTTTAAAGGGCATGTCCACCCCTTTTTACAACATGTTTCTGTAATGTAGGGCTCCCTCCCCCAACCCCAAACACCATTTACATTACCTCTTTCCCCCGTCATTGTTGCAGTTTCATGCAAGCAGAGTGCCAGACCGGCAGCCGCGTCCGTGATTGGCTGAGAGGCAGCCAATCAAGGACGCAGCTTCCGGCTGTGCAGATTGACGGGGGAAAGAGGTGATGTAAGTACAGATCAGGGGTGTTTTGTGTGAAACTACTATGGCGTTTGGGAGCCCTACACTATAGAAAAGGGGTTTTGTGCTAGGGGGAGGGAAAGAGAAACGGGAGGGAGAGGGAGGAGGTCTGTACCAAGCATGACAAAATTCTCCTGGAGGGGAGGCAAGAGGCAGAGTCCTATATGGACTCTGCAGAGCTCCTGGTGGGCAGTTTTTTGGACGTTAGGGGGGGGGGGTTACTGGAGAACCATTTGGAGCTGGGATGTAAATTAATGATTTTTCTACACTACATAGTGGGGCCAGTAGTGGGTTAAATTGTAGTTTTGGGGGTGGACATGCCCTTTAAATTCCTCCTTCAAGAAAAAAAAATACATTTGGGGCTTTCTTCCCAGAATACACACTTCCTTAGAATGTTCCTACCAGTAATTTCTACTGATTGGCCGTTGGATTGGTCAATTTTGCTCAGATCTCTACTGAGCAACTAAATCAACTCAGATGCTGAGATCATAATGGACACTGTCAGGGGTTCTGCAAATAGAAAGTTAGTACTTTGGAAGCATTTATTTATGTACAAAGACATCACTGGATGGGCAGATTATGGTAACAAATAGGAAAACACTCCCTTTTTTCTTGGAAGCATATGCATTAATGCTAAACTTCCCCTTTAAAAAGAAACTGTGGCTATGACTGCCCCTTGTCTTATCTTTTCATTGACCCATCTGCAACTGCTCTCCACGCAACAAAAAGATAGATAGAAGGCCCACATTTAGAAGAATTGAGGGGCATTGAAAGCAAGGTCTTTGTCTTTGCTGATGACACTAAAGGTTCGTACACATGTGCGATTGCGGGTCCCGACCCGTGATGCATGATGTGTACGAATGTTAGTTTCGGCCAATAATCGGCCCGTGTGTAGGGCCTTTATCGGCCAAAACGGACGGTTGTTTGGGGATCCGCCAAGTCGGCCGTTTGGCGATCCCTGACCGAACGTCCGTTTCGGGCGATAAAAGCCCTACACACGTCGGGACCCGCGATCGCATGCGTGTACGAACCTTAAACTATGTAGAATTTAAATGATGTGCAAGTGCTGCAAGCTGACCTAGATAGATTATCAAAATGGGCAGATGAGATTCAATGTTGATAAATGTAAGGTGATGCATTTGGGGTTTAACAATGCTTGTGCCACCTACACCATAAATAACTCTGTGTTAAGTGAATTTCTAATGGAAAAAAGATGTGGGGGTTCTGGTAGATAACAGACTTAGCTGTAGCAAACAATGCCAGGTAGCAACGGCTAGAGAAAGCAAGATATTGTCTTTTATAAAAAGAGGAATAGATTCAAGAGAAAAAAATATTTTTCTCCTTCTTTACAAGGCACTGGTAAGGCCTCATTTGGAATATGCAGTGCAGTTTTGGAATCCCATTTACAAAAAATATACATCTTAGAAGTGTAAGCTGTTCAGAGAAGGGCAACTAAAATAATAAAGGGAATGGAGGGGACTATGCAGGCAGATTAGACAAGTTATGGCCGTTTACATAAGAGAAGGACATTTGCGTGGGGATCACTTTATACAACTATATTATATACAATAAACTCTCTGGCGTTTTGTTCACTATAAGGTCATATCAGAGGACACGTGGACAACCTTTAAGATTATAAGAAAAGAAGTTTCATCTTCAGGTTAGGAAAGGTGTGGTAATGGCAAGTTCATTAAATAGCTTTAAAAAAGGCCTGGATAATTTTCTAAAACTAAAAAATATTGCTAATTACTGGTATTAATACATATACTGCAGTTTTGGTTGGTCCAGGGATACTTTTCGATTGCCATTTGGAGTCAGGAAGGTATTTCCCCCCTCTTTTTAGCGGTTTTTTTTTGCCTTTCTCTGGATCAACTGTTAGGTAGGGTTAAAATGAAAGGTGAAAAGGTTGGACTTGATGGATGTATGTCTTTATTTAACCTCAATTACTATGTTACTATGTTGTTAAGGAGGTGGAGCACACCAAGCACTGACTAAAGGCTAGGCCAAACTAGTGTGCTTTTAAGGGCGATCCGAATGCGCTTTATAAGCCCACAATGGTGTCGTGCTATGGGGCTGGCCACATCTTCTCAGTTGGTGTCTGCTGCGCTGCAATCCACTTATCACCATTTTTGGTGGAATTTGCATGCCCTCCACATAAGGGAAAATTGACAAAATATCAATTATACGTTATAGTGTGGCCTCAGCCTTATTCTAGTAATGTTTGCATCTTTATATCTTTCTTATTGCTATAAGTAGAGGGGTCACAAATGAATTATTATGCCTTTAAGAAGGGATTATTATCACAATCCCTTCTTAAAGGCATTTTAACAGATACAGAGAGCGTTACCCGCAAGTTATGAGGTAGAAAACTATGGAAAAAAAACGAAAACAGTTTTTGTAAGAAACTATAGATTTGTCTTTACTTAATTCTACTTCTGAAGCCATAACTGGGCCAAATAAATGCAGATACCTACGTTGCCTTGTGAATAATTCATTTCTGTTCTGTACATGTAAAAATCCTAATTCAGCTGTAAATCATGCAACAAATGCTGCACTGATACACAAACAAGGAGATGTAATAAAACTTCTTATTGTTAAAAAATGGTGCTAGCTTTGCCAAAACCAATCAGATGTTGTTTACCATTTGAAAGCTAACATCTGATTGGTTGGGGCAAAATTAGCACCTTTTTTAATGATAAGAACTTTTATTACATCTCATTGAAAGTGTTTTAAGAGCATGTCAATACCTCACATCATCCAACAGAAGTGTTTTTTTTATCGTTTACATCCGGCAGAACAGCGGACATTATATACCTACTATTTAGATATGCTTTCAGATCTTGGATATCCTCCTTAATATCTTTTTGATTTTGTATATGCCTCTTATTTTCACTGAAAATCTTTAGAAAATCATTTCGATGTTCAACAGAAAGAAGAAGAGAAAGGTCATCTGCATGATCCCTAAGGCGGTCATTTATAAGATCGAACTCTTCCTTGATGCCATTGGCTTGAATAATTTTTCTCCACCAAACACGATTAGAATATTTAATAACCCAGGACTTAGCATTCCTCAAAGTGACTAGAAGCTCCCTCAAGGCAACATTCATCTCTTTTGATTTCCCAGATTGTCTTTTGAGCTTTTCAGCTGCCACCAACAGCATCGTAATTCTCTTCTTCAGCCGCAAACACAGTTTTTTGTTGGAACTTGCTTGATCACACAATCCATAGATCGTGCTGGCAATCTCAAAGACAGATCCTAATATATCCATTTTCTGAGAAAGTTATTTTTTCAACGAAATTACCAAATGGTACTGGGCCGCGCTGTCAAAAAAAAAAAAAAAAAACACTAAAATGATATAAATCTCTAGAAAATGTACACATATATGTAGATTTGTGTTGGAAGGGAATGTATGAGTGTATGAATGTGTTAACATTACATTATAATACCAATGATACCTTTCAAAAACAGAAGCTGCGCACAAGGAATGTTTTGTCATATAATCCACAGAGCACATGATCGTTGGCCTGTGTATTAATAGATTGGCAGTCAACCCTATGACTTTTTTCCTATCGGGCCAGTTGGAAAAAAATATTGTCAGCCATTCTGAAAATCGTATGATTACGATCAGATCTCGCATTAAAACGGGCTAGTGTTGCCTAACCCTTAAGCTTCATCAGTCACTCATTTCTCTGCATTATGATATAACCATAGTACTAATTTTACAGAGTCATTTTAGAGTATTTTCATATTCAGGGTCTATGGTTCCTAAACCAATAGTTAGCAAGGAACGAGAAACTGCACCTAGCTCAACAGGGATGATGGGGCATGGAGAAAATATTTTTCTTACACAGTCAGATCAAACAATATATATTGATTCAACATCATTATTATTATTGTGGATTTATATAGTGCCAACATCTTCCGTAGCACTTTACAATTAGATTCACATCAGGCCCACACATCAGATTTTTTATCTTAACACAAGATTTTTGGCCAAATGGTTAGGCCAAATGTTGCTGTAGTGTGTCAGGTTTCCAGACAGTAGTTCTTTGGCTATTTCCACAAAGGCACCACAAGCTTTGGCAATAATGAAATGCCTTAAACTAAGGAGTCAGAGATGAAGAAAAGAATTTATGACTTCACTGCCCTGTGTGTCTACAGTCTACCACATCCACAGGAGGTGTCCAAATGATAACCCACGAGAGCCTGACAGAAGGTTTAGTTGCTGGTCAAACAGCAGCAGGACAGAGATTTACTCACCTTACGTTCAAATATCTCAGATCTTTCCAGATCTATCTCAGATCTTTCCAGATCCAGTGTCAAATTCTGGCTACACCCTCAGCCTCTTCCCCCTCCCTTCTCTGTACATCTGAACAAGGAAAAAACTTCCACTTCTTTCTTTCACTTTCTAGTGACTGCAGAACTTCCTGTAACTCGCAGATAACTGCATTTCGTCATTTCCTGTTCCATTTTAAGATCAGTCTTTACATGTAAAACAAAAATACTTTTATATAAGTCCATAGCATATATTTCATTTAGCTTTAAAGACCCAGATTACTGGTCTTTTTAGTTCTTCTTTACCATCCTATGTTTGAGATGTTACAATATTATAGTTAGTACATACATGTATACGTATATACATAATAACATAATAAATATGTTTTGTTTCCTTACCACTAGATGGCAATCATAGCTATGGTGCTTGTCTACATAAGCTGTTTTCTGTCACATTATTCCAAACTAGACATTAAGCCTGTTACAATAACAGGCGCTAGAAGCCCAGAGTGCCTCCATCCTCCATGTCCCAAGGCCACAGTTCCCTCTTAGTGTCCCAGACCCAGGGTCCCCCCTCTGTCCCAGACCCAGGGCCCCCCCTCTGCCCCAGACCCAGGGCCCCTGTCTGTCCCAGACCCAGTGCCCCCCCTCTCTGTCCCAGACCCAGGGTCCCCCATCTGTCCCAGACCCAGGGCCCCTCCTCTGCCCCAGACCCAGGGCCCCTCCTCTGCCCCAGACCCCCTCTCTCCCAGTCCCAGGGTCCCCCCTCTGTCCCAGACCCAGGTCCCACTCCCTCTGTCCCAGACCCCCCGTCTGTCACAGATCCAGAGTCCCCCACTCTGTCCCAGACCCAGGGTCCCCCCTCTGTCCCAGCCCCCCTCTGTCCCAGACCCAGGGCCCCCTATCGTCCCTACCCCAGGGCCCCTCCTCTGCCCCAGACCCAGGGCCCCCCTTGTCCCAGACCCAGGGCCCCCCCTGTCCCAGACCCAGGGCCCCACCCTGTCCCAGACCCCCCCCTCTCTGTCCCAGACCCAGGGCCCCACCTCTGTCCCAGACCACCCCCTCTGTCCCAGACCCAGGGTCCCCCCTTTGTCCCAGACCCAGGTCCCCCATCTGTCCCAGACCCAGGGTCCCCCATCTGTCCCAGACCCGGGTCCCCATCTGTCCCAGACCTAGGGCCCCCCCCCTCTGTCCCACCTAGGGTCCCCCTCTGTCCCAGACCCGCCCCCTTCTGTCCCAGACCCAGGCCCCCTCGTCCCAGACCCCCACACTGTCCCAGACCCAGGTCCCACCCCTCTGTCCCAGACCCAGCCCCCCCCCTCTGTCACAGACCCAGGGCTCCCCTCTGCCCCAGATCCACCACCCCCTGTACCAGACCCAGGGCTCCTCCTCTGCCCCAGATCCAGCCCCCCCCTGTGCCAGACCCAGGGTCCCCCACTTTGTCCCAACCCGGCCCCCTGTCTCCCAGTCCCAGGGTCCCCCCTCTGTCCCAGACCCAGGTCCCACCCCCTCTGTCCCAGACCCCCCCGTCTGTCACAGATCCAGAGTCCCCCACTCTGTCCCAGACACAGGGTCCCCCCTCTGTCCCAGACCCAGGGCCCCCCATCTGTCCCAGACCCAGGGCCCCTCCTCTGTCCCAGACCCAGGGCCCCCCACTCTGTCCCAGACCCAGGTCACACCACCTCTGTCCCAGACCCAGGTCCCCCCTCTGTCACAGATCCAGAGTCCCCTGTCTGTCCCAGACCCAGGGCCCCTCCTCTGCCCCAGACCCAAGGCCGCCCTCTGTCCCAGACCCAGGGTCCCCCACTCTGTCCCAGATTTTAAGATCAGTCTTTACATGTAAAACAAAAATACTTTTATATAAGTCCATAGCATATATTTCATTTAGCTTTAAAGACCCAGATTACTGGTCTTTTTAGTTCTTCTTTACATCCTATGTTTTGAGATGTTACAAATTTATAGTTAGTACATACATGTATACGTATATACATAATAACATAATAAATTGTTTTTGTTTCCTTACCACTAGATGGCAATCATAGCTATGGTGCTTGTCTACATAAGCTGTTTTCTGTCACATTATTCCAAACTAGACATTAAGCCTGTTACAATAACAGGCGCTAGAAGCCCAGAGTGCCTCCATCCTCCATGTCCCAAGGCCACAGTTCCCTCTTAGTGTCCCAGACCCAGGGTCCCCCCTCTGTCCCAGACCCAGGGCCCCCCCTCTGCCCCAACCCAGGGCCCCCGTCTGTCCCAACCAGCCGTGCCCCCCCTCTCTGTCCCAGACCCAGGGTCCCCCATCTGTCCCAGACCCAGGGCCCCTCCTCTGCCCCAGACCCAGGGCCCCTCCTCTGCCCCAGACCCCTCTCTCCCAGTCCCAGGGTCCCCCCTCTGTCCCAACCCAGGTCCCACCCCTCTGTCCCAGACCCCCCGTCTGTCACAGATCCGAGTCCCCCACTCTGTCCCAGACCCAGGGTCCCCCTCTGTCCAGCCCCCTCTGTCCCAGACCCAGGGCCCCCTATCTGTCCCGCCCCAGGGCCCCTCCTCTGCCCCAGACCCAGGGCCCCCCGCTCTGTCCCAGACCCAGGGCCCACCTCTGTCCCAGACCCCCCCTCTGTCCCAGACCCAGGGCCCACCTCTGTCCCAGACCAACCCCTCTGTCCCAGACCCAGGGTCCCCCACTTTGTCCCAGACCCAGGGTCCCCCATCTGTCCCAGACCCAGGGTCCCCCATCTGTCCCAGACCCAGGGTCCCCCATCTGTCCCAGACCCAGGGTCCCCCATCTGTCCCAACCTAGGGCCCCCCCTCTGTCCCAGACCTAGGGTCCCCCCTCTGTCCCAGACCCAGCCCCCTTCTGTCCAGACCCAGGCCCCCCTCTGTCCCAGACCCCCACACTGTCCCAGACCCAGGTCCCACCCCCTCTGTCCCAGACCCAGGGTCCCCCCCCTCTGTCCCAGACCCAGGGTCCCCCCTCTGTCCCAGACCCAGCCCCCTTCTGTCCCACCCAGGCCCCCCTCTGTCCCAGACCCAGGCCCCCCCCTCTGTCCCAGTCCCACCCAGACCCCCCTCTGCCCCAGACCCAGGGCCCCCCCACTGTCCCACCCAGTCCCACCCCCTCTGTCCCAGACCCAGGCCCCCCCTCTGTCACAGACCCAGGGTTCCTCCTCAGCCCCTGATCCAGCCCCCCCCTGTCCCAGACCCAGGGCTCCTCCTCTGCCCCAGATCCAGCCCCCCCTGTCCCAGACCCGGTCCCCCACTTTATCCCAGACCTAGGGCCCCCCCTTGTCCCAGACCCACCCCCCCCTCTGTCCCAGACCCAGCCCCCCCTCTGTCCAGACCCAGGGCCCCCCCTCTGTCCCAACCCAGGTCCCACCCCCTCTGTCCCAGACCCAGCCCCCCCTCTGTCCCAGGCCCCCCCTGTGCCAGACCCGGCCCCTCCTCTGCCCAGACCCAGCCCCTCCCCCCCCCCTCTGTCACTCTGCTTTACAGCCAGCCCTGACACCTTTGGTTAATAGGAGGTTAATTTAGCATGGTGTCATGTCAGTGAGCATTCTGACTCCCCCACCCTCACCCAGACATTGATGTCTAGTGCAACCCTCTCCTCACAACCCCCCCAGACACATGATTAATATCATTGGGGTCCAGGACAAACACACACCCCACCAGCTACCCCCTCCTCACTGTCCCCCACCCAGAATCTTAGAACATACCTGGTGTGTGTACAGTTTATTGGTGTCAGACCCAGTAATGCAGCATGGACAGGAATTTTCACACTGTGAAGAGTTAACTTAAGAAATCAACCCACCCAGAGCAGCCAGCAGTCTGTAGTCTGTGGTCCTGCCCCTTAATGCAAACTTGTGATCCGATTGGCTGTTCTGCTCTGTAAGGAAAAGAAGCAGCCAATCAGGTAGATTGCAGCCACACACACAGAGACACAGGGACGCACACTTGCATTTTATTATGTAGGATATGTCTGATGAAGGTTTTATGTGGCCACTGAAATGTCACGTGTTATAAATACCTCCCAACTTTCCAGGGACAGGGCCCAGGATGGAGCAGAGCCTAATGATGTCATCATTGGCTCCGCCCCCAGAATGGCCCAATCATCAAAGCCCCGCCTGTAAATGTCATGGCCGCACCACATCCCGCCCTTCCTGGGACTTTACAGAGACTACCAGGACTCCGGGGCAGACCCTTCAAACCAGGTCTGTCCCAGGGAAACCGGTATGGTTGGGGGTATGGTTATATCATGGGTATATGCTAATATGTTTTTGTCAAGACTGGAGTGTGCTTGTTGTATTGTTTCCTGTCACAGTCCTAATCAGTGCTGGTATGGTAGGGTACACACAGATAGTGATTTGTCTTGGCCGACCGCTTGCTTGTAACGAACAGTCGGTCAGGACGAATCACTGACGGTCCCCTAGGGAACTGCACTATTGGCCGTGATTGGACGAACAGGCAACCAACATCAGTCGCGGCCGCAGCAAAAAATGCAGCAGATTTTTCACCCAACCGAACTGACCGATACACGGAAGTATCGGACGATCAGGCTAAAAATCTGCCCATGAGTACCCAGCCTTACATATCTCAATTGTGTTCAACTGTGTCAGATCTAATCAGCTCTGATTTCTATTCATCTGTGTCACACATGCAGGTTTAAATCTTGCAGCACACGCAGACACTCACATTAATAGAGCTTTAAAGTTTATACTTTACTTTCTTTCTAGTTATATGTTGATGCTCATGTAAATAATTAAAACAATCAAGTTTGTAGGATACGGAGAATTTACAACATTAAGTTAAAAAAAGCCTTGGTAATTTCTGCTAAAGTTCAATACAGGAAGTGTGCTTGTACAAGTATTCACAGTCATTCCAAGTTGCAAAATAAGTAACTCATTCTGGTACTGAGCATGTATCTCTATTATACAAGGACAAATAGCAAACACAGGGGCGCAAATAGATTCAGAGGTTTTCATCCTCCCCTCCTATGTAAACTCCACTCAACAATCACTTCCATGAAAGCTCTGAACTAACTGACCTTTAAAGAACAAACCATACAGGTTAATGCAGGTATCCCACTACTCCCGGATCTTCTGGGAGTCGCCTGCACTCCCACGAGACCACCCCGATCTCCCGCAACTGAGAGGAGTCCTGAATCTCCTCCCCGTCACGCCCCACCACACCCCTAACCCCCCCTTAGCGCGTATATCCCGCCCATTAAGTGACGTCAATGACGTCAAACAGCGTAGCCACTTCCCCCTTTGTCACGCCCCCTCGCCCACCCTGCCCGGAAGGACGAAGAGGCAGGGTGGGATTTCTGTAAATGTCTTCCCTGTGTCCTCTCCTTCGTAACATCAAAATGTCACATGACTTTCATCACATTCATTTAGAATGTCTGGAACATTCACAAACTTTAAACAAGAAGTCACAGGAAATGCAATTGGCTGGGGGAGAAATGGTTCAGCGTACCCTTCAAAGTTCTAAATATGGCAAAATGCAGATTGCATTTAGGGACATGAACACCATTTTCAGGTATCCCACCCATCCCTAGTCGCGGGAGACTCCTGGGTTCTCGGGTGGTCTCCCACGAGACTGCCCCAAATTCCCGCAACTGCAAGTAACTGGATCCTCTCCCCCAGGAAGGCCCCTTATTTGAAGCCATGCCACCAGGGTGCCCTGTCAGGCCCCTATCACCTCCCCTTACCATCCACTAGATGCCGCCCCCTTCCCCCCACCCTGCCCAGAAGCCACATTTGGCAGGGAGGAATGTCTGCTTTTCTCTCTCACCTTTATATGTCACTCCCACCTTCCAAGTATTCTTTTCCCCTTTATTTTATGTTGTTTAATAAGTTTTAATAAACCAATATTAATTTACAGAAAGCTACAGAAACTGTATACACTTGTAAGATGATAGTAAAATCAGTCAGTCTTATCCTAAATTCTATGCACAAGACATATAAATACTCACAAACCAGAGGAATCAGAAACAGCTTGTTAGTGCCACCCCAGCTCTCAGGTCACTGTAGTGGAATCTTCTACCCCTATGTCTGGCACTATATCCCTATTCTTGGGTGGTATATCCAGGTCTCTAGTCCTTACTAAATCTCCTTGTTGGAGCTCAGGCTGCTCACTAACTACCTACCTTACTCCTATCTATCACTCCAGGAGAGATCCATAACCTAATCTATTCTCACATTAACTGGGCCTACCTGTTAATTAGGTCCCCTGGCTCTCCCCTATACTCTGGGGAAAACTCCAAGAAGTAGAAAGAGAGAGATCACATGGTTGATCTCCCTTTTATACTGTTACACAGTGACCACTACTGGCAAAATCCTGCCAGAACAAGAAGACTAAAGGGTAACTAGTTTACCAGTTCCCTACACACTATAATATAGTACACCTCTACTCCACAAGGTGGGTCCCACATCTTGCAAGAAACTGGATAAGTTATACATTTATGTATGTATAGTTTATTTATAAAGTGCCGCTTGTGGACCCAGCGCTGTACAATAAAATAAAAAAAAGTTGTACAAGGGGGAAAGAAACATAAACAGTTCATTACATAAATATTTTAATTATATAAATACAACTATATAAGTGCTTGAGCCTTGTCACAGGAGGAAAGGAGGTTCCTGTCCCGTAGAACTTACAATCTAGTTAGGAGGGTGACATACAGATACTAGGAAAGGGTATTATCTTGCAGTAGAGAGACTTAAGCAGTGCTAATAAACAATCATATACTGTGCTGTATATGATTCACATAGAATATTATGGGATACAGGGGCACTTCTAGGATTTTTGCTGCCTGAGCCAAACATTTGAATGGCGCCCTTGATTATTTCCAGGCGCGACACGAAGTGCGCCGCTGCTGTGTTAAATTGGGTGTGGCTTTCTCTGTGGCTGTGGTTTGTTGGTGGGCGTGGCTAAAATTTTTAACTTATCACATATGTATTTAAACAGTTCCTCAGACAGTCAATTAGCAATAATGTAAATTACTAGAAACTGATATTACATCCCTTTCTCAAACAGTTTGTGTTGCCACTACCATATTGCTCCTTTTAGGTTTTTGTTGCTCAAAACAATATAACTTATTTTATATCCTGTGCTATACATGTTGTTTCCATTATTACAATACAAAAGAAATGCCATACTTTAGCCAAAGGATTTGTCAGCCTGCCACTATGTCAAGGTAGACTCTTTCAGCAGGGCCCTAACTAATCCAACTAGTCTAACCTAGCATAACAAACTAACTAAAGCTAACCTAGTCATATAAAATGATTTTAACAACATCATATCTGTTACTAGGAAAAATATTTTTTTTCTTAACCGGTCAAGGAAAAAAACATTTCCTCCCCACTACTGCCTGTCTGCCGCCTTTCTTCTTCGGTGCCGTCTGAGACAAATGTCTCACTCTGCCTAATGGTATGTGGCCCTGATGGGATAATTGGATACTGTCCAGTAAAGTAAAAAAAAAATTGTGAAAAGGTTACCTGCTCAAACAGACTCTACTAGAGATAGAACTGCCATGTGTCACAGACCCCCTCTCCCAACTTAAACCATGAAGGTATCCAAAAATGTAAGGCTGGGTACACACGTTGGGATCCTTCATCCCCACCAACCGCTTGACACTTGTGACTGGTGGTCCAAAACGAAGGCAAACGTAGCTGCGGCCAACAGTCTGAGAATGTGGGCCATAGAGGAATTTATACACATAAAATTAGGTATAATAATGACACCAACGGCTGTATATACACACATATAATCTAGACTCTAATATCATATAACATGACCAAACACTACTCATTACCCTCTGATGAAGTGACAATCGTCACGAAACGAGTCAGAGAGCTGTTTTTTGCGTGTTTTCTCACCTCACTTTTGGCGCCAACTTTGTCACAATAAATATGGGTTTGATTGCACATGGTTGAAGACTTTTGTTTGAGAGATGTATATCTGTATTGGAGGGGCCAGTCCTCATGGGATTGTGAATCTCCCGAAGTGCTGTACCCGGTGGTAGGCGTAACCAGGTAGGGCAGACAATTTTATGCTTTATGATATTTGAAGTTCTGGCAAGCCGAGTTTCGAGCGACGGGGGATCAAAGGATTGTTCTTTCTGCACCCTTTTTTTTTTTTTTACAAACAAACCTTGCGTTTGGGGTTTGGCTAGGGTGCCCTACCATATGTAAAAGGTTTATTTTGCAGGTGGACATGCCCTTTAATGTATGTGTCATTCTTCCTACATACTACTTCTTACATTTGTTACATTCTAGCAAATAAACTACATTTCTAGTGTATTTTTCTTGTAGCAGAGAGGAAAATGTATTACTAACAGAAATTTTTATTCATGTATCACATCTTGGCCTACCGCATTTAAATGTGCCTTGATGTTGCAACCAGGTAGGTGTTTTGTGTGAAGTATGCTGTACTAAACTGGGAGCCAATATAGTAACCAATGTTGTTGCCTTTTTAGATACAAATTTTATGGTACTCTTTTATAATTTTATTTACACTTTTATCTGCACACAAACCTGGTTTTACTTCTTGACTATACCACACGTTTTCCAAGTCTGTGCTATATTGAGTGGAGAAATATATCTTCCTTTTAGTGTTACCTATGTTTTCACATTTACTACCCTTTTGTTAGGGACTAACAATGTCTCTCTATGAATCATATTGGCTCTATCTTATCTAGAGAGTAGCCCCTATCAATCAGTTTTCCAGATGGTTAGCTTGGGTGTCCTCCAATGTAGTACAAATTCTTTAATATCTTGTAAATTACCCATACAGAAAGGCCACCTGACATTTTGGAAATGGTGGAATATGTGTGTAGTAGGGCATGAATTAGTAAATTAATTTTCCATTTCCTTATCCAAAACTCAAAAGGAGAACAATTCTAGCAGAGCTTTCAAAAATGCTCAAAACCACAACTGAAACCCCTTTATCAGCATTTCTGATCCAAATTTTCTCATTAGATTTTAGTTCTGAGATGACTTTACCTTCTCTTTAATATATATTACCTTGTTTGGTCTGTATTGTTGTCAGTCTTTTATTCCTATTATCACGTTTATTCTCTTCCCATAACAGTCAAAGTTCTCTTTTAAATATGTCTTGGAAAATGTCCATTGATGGATGAATAGTGTAATAGACATGTTTACCTTTAAAGGGGATAGATGAAACTGACAACATATGGCCATCATCAATCATTAAATCACATAACACATGTTTTTAGCGTTGCTGTTGGGAAAATGCTGCATACGTTTCCTAGTGGCAAAAAGTCGGCAAAATGTCACAGCGTTCCAGAAATGCACATGTTCCAATCACGCGTGTCTACGGTGCCTTGCAATTGTGCAATCGGAGCCCATGCAATTGCGCAAAGAATGCAGATTGCATGCGCTCAGATTTGCTGATTGCAGCGCACCTAGTGCCAACACTATTGAACGCTTTTTAACGCAAGTTAATACACAGCAAAGTGGCCTATCTCTTAATAGCAAATAATAAAAAATACATTTACCAATAATGAGGGACCAATCTTCCACACTAATAAATATATATTTTGTAAAACAAATCATTTATGGTTAGTGTGGATGTGAAAATATCCTAAGCCAAAAGAACTTTAGAACAGGTCAGTGTCCTCAAAAATGGTAACCCCCCAAAAGTTTCCATCAAGGGAATTGTAAAGCCCCGTACAGGCATGAGGTGTGTATCGCCCACAATTGGGCAACACTAAAGATGTAAAGCCATTTTGGCCACTAATCGAACATTGGTAGCTGCTCATTTGGGAGTGGTTAGTTGATGGATCACCAGTGATGCCCGACTGAGCGGCCATGCGTGCAATTTATGTAGGACTTAATGGGGAATTATTTATCTATACTTGCCTTTTATGAGCTGAAAGTCCTTGCTGCACTGGGGCTAGCTTCCTTTGGACTAACTCTCCCTGATCACATGATCTTAACTTGGGTGGAGTACACAATCCCAGAGGCTTGGTCAAACCCCCATTGTAACACACAAAATATATAAAGATGGGATATAAAGATGCTTTTGAGAGACAAGATAAGATCCTGTTACCATCTGTTGGGAGGACATATTACTGGACAGACAAGTTACCTTATTGGATACAAACTCTGAGGCAGCATATAAGTGTACACCAACTTACAAGGACACAAAATATACAGGCCTGGTCAATATTCAAAGTGGTGCACCATAGACAGGGGCACCCCTGATTACTGCACATGTTATGTGGGGAACCTGTTTATGTGCACTGCCTGCTTTGTGCCAGACCACCAGAGTAACCCACTGTGTGCCATGCTACCCATAATCCATAAAGCAGTGATCTGGTACAAATTGGAAGCAGCGGTGCTGGTAATACCATTTATTCTCCCTGTTTTCTATGTATATTTGTTCTCTGTATTAAGCTATGGAGGCTGCTACTGAAAGTTTTGATTTAAATCCTCCTGTCCTTGTACCTGCAGATGAAATTCCCCAATTAGAGGCATTAAAAGGCCCAATTGCCAAACCTATTGTTAAAGGCATATGGCAATAATATAAACAATACTTCATAATTATGTCAAGCTAATATACAATTCCCCATAATACAAGATTCTATTCAGCATTTTATATGACATAACCCAAACCATATATGCAGGGAAATGGACAGCGAAAAATATCAAGGCAGGGATATCATATCTATCCCTGAGGGTGTAGTGTATTAAGACGGTGAACCTACCAAACTTCCCTTCTTTTAAGGACTAACTCCCTGTCACCTCCCCGTTTGGGCTGCGGGACAGACTCTAATACCAAATATCGTAAGTCGATTCCCTATGCTGGGCCTGATTAAAATGTACAGGGACAGGTAACTTATTATTTTTCAATTTAAGGCAAGACTTATGTTGAGAAATTATGTTTTTTTATAGGTTGGGTAGTTTCCCCAATATAAATCTTATTGCAGGGGCAGGCAAGGGCATATACTGCGAATTTGGTATCGCATGTGAAATAGCCCCGCAACGGGGAAAACTTCTTGCGTTGTTGGGTGAATGAATTGGTTGGGCCTGATCTAGAACTTTAGGTGGGTACTCTCGGTTGCGGAATTTGTCATACATTTCCTTAAGTTGTTGTGACTTACGAGTAGGGTTACTCACTATTCTAGCCACACGTTCAAATTGACTGATATATATATATATTTCTAGGCTTGAGAAAGGCCCAACACATTGTCTGCTATGTATTGCCAATAAAGGCGGCTTTTGTTCACTAATTCCCATGTGTGCACTGGACTAATATCTTTATTTTATATATATATATATATATATATATATATAGGAAATAGTACCGCACACAGATTCAATTTTGCTTCAATTATGCTTCAATTTATTGTCCACATTTACAATGCGACGTTTCGAGGATATACAACATCCCCTTTCTCAAGCAGGACAAAAACATTCACATGTTCCACTCAGTCTCCTCCCCTTTTATCCCTACCATCAGGAAGTGACCTCATTGACCCAAATTTCCTGTGTTTTAATGTCAACATTACAACCTCCCCAAAATTTCTACAATCACAGAAGACATCAGAGAAAACATCAAATATAGTATCACAAAAATACATCAATAAGAGACTTCAAAAAAAGACAGATCTTAAGTCCCCTAACAAGGTGTAGTGTATTAAGACGGTGAACCTACCAAACTTCCCTTTTTTAAGGACTAACTCCCTGTCACCTCCCCGTTTGGGCTGCGGGACAGACTCTAATACCAAATATCGTAAGTCGATTCCCTATGCTGGGCCTGATTAAAATGTACAGGGACAGGTAACTATTATTTTTCAATTTAAGGCAGAATTATGTTGAGAAATTATGTTTTTTTATAGGTTGGGTAGTTTCCCCAATATAAATCTTATTGCAGGGGCAGGCAAGGGCATATACTGCGAATTTGGTTATCGCATGTGAAATAGCCCCGCAACGGGGAAAAAATTCTGCGTTGTTGGGTGAATGAATTGGTTGGGCTGATTAGAACTTTAGGTGGGTACTCTCGGTTGCGGAATTTGTATACATTTCTTAAGTTGTTGTGTTACGAGTAGGGTTACTCACTATTCTAGCCACACGTTCAAATTGACTGATATATATATATATTTCTAGGCTTGAGAAAGGCCCAACACATTGTCTTGCTATGTATTGCCAATAAAGGCGGCTTTTGTTCACTAATTCCCATGTGTGCACTGGACTAATATCTTTATTTTATATATATATATATATATATATTATATAGGAAATAGTACCGCACACAGATTCAATTTTGCTTCAATTATGCTTCAATTTATTGTCCATTTACAATGGACGTTTCGAGGATATACAACATCCCCTTCTCAAGCAGGACAAAAAAACATGGTGAATGTTTTTGTTCCTGCTTGAGAAAGGGGATGTTGTATATCCTCGAAACGTCGCATTGTAAATGTGGACAATAAATGAAGCATAATTGAAGCAAAATTGAATCTGTGTGCGGTACTATTTCCTATATATGTACATTTTGGGGTGGAGAGCAATTCCCCGTTTGTACCAGCACCAGCAACAAAGATTTAAATAGTGGTGTGCTGTATAACCAAAAAGATATATATATATATATATATATATATATATATATATACACTAAAATTGTGCCGTTGGTGCACAATGGAAATTGTGTGTATGTTTTGCTATGTGTGGATATAGAATCTTTACACAGGTATATTTCAAACTGTTACTCAGACAGTCACCAGCTTCCAGAGGAACCAAATAGGATAATCCTGTAGGTCTGAGAGTAGACCCAGGCAATCCTGCTACACTGTGTGGTTGAAACTAAACATGCTAGGTTAATACTCATTAGTATTCACCACGGCAAGTGGTGATGGTACCTCATATATTATAACATTAGGTACCTCACAGCATCATGTTATTGTAATAGCATTGCCCTAATAATCTAATGTATAAACAAACATTTCTCATTCCCAGTTTACCTAAAGAAAGTGATTTATACTTTATATACAGATCTAATTGAAAAAAAGTTGCTTCAGAGCAATTTTTAATAACTGATAACTGCTTTTTATTTCAGTATTACAGTAAATCCTTGGTATACCTGCCTGGCTTTACCACTAAGCAAAAGGCTAAGGACTTGCAATCGAGCACCTTCAGCCCAACCATTAATAGTGGCTGCCAATTCCAATTGTTCTAGCCAATCAGTCCACTCCCTAGTTACCCCATCAAATGGATCAGATTTAAAAATAGGTTTGGCAATTGGGCCAGATAGAGCTACTGAGTCTAATTGGAAAATTTCGTCTGCAGGTACAAGGACACGAGGATTTAAATCAATACTTTCAGTAGCAGCCTCCATAGCTTAATACAGAGAACAAATATACAAAGAAAACAGGGAGAATAAATGGTATTACCAGCACCGCTGCCACCAATTTGTACCAGATCACTGCTTTATGGATTATGGGTAGCATGGCACACAGTCGGTTACTCTGGTGGTCTGGCACAAAGCAGGCAGTGCACATAAACAGGTTCCCCACATAACATGTGCAGTAATCAGGGGTGTCCCTGTCTATGGTGCACCACTTTGAATATTGACCAGGCCTGTATATTGTGTGTCCTTGTAAGTTGGTGTACACTTATCTGTTACCTCAGAGTTTGTATCCAATAAGGTAAATTGTCTGTCCAATAATCTGTCCTCCCAACAGGTGGTAACAGGATCTTATACACACTCTCCTACCATAGAGAGCAGGGATGTCTTGTATTGTATTACTCACTGACACCACCTGCAGGCTGGAGGCGGTATTTAATGGTGTATATGTCCATTACCATACACATCATATCTTCTGTAGCAGACAAACTTTTTTTGGATAACACTTCCTTTCATATGGAGCAGACACAGGGGTGTGGTTTAAGCTGCCATTCCATTTTAAAAAAGGGACCTCCGCTCTGTAAGTAAGTTTATGTATTTTGTATATTTTGTGTTGTACCTAATATAAGTCAGTGCTAAATTTTATATATATTTACGGATGGTAATTTAAATGGTAACAGTGAGATAGTACACACGTACATATACACCTTTCCTATGTGTAATATCTTATACCCCCCACCACATTGGTAGCTCCTAAAAACTCAATACAATCTCCTATGGAGATATAAATATATTTATATAATATAATGGATATATATATGAGATAATGTGCTCCATACAGTGTAATACAAGGATATACAGTCACTGAGAAGTTCCCTGACCATATAAAAGCATGAGGCCACAGGCAGAGTGCTTTTATACAGGACAGGGAACTCAGAGTTGACCTTATATTACACTGTAATGGGGCGTATTATTTCTTATAATACACAAGGTATTAATTTAAAAAAAAGGTCTTTGGGATGTGTGTTTTAAGTGCACCTCCCAATTTACTTTACATGCAGTGTCATACATAATTGCTAATAAATTCCTAAATGTAAACGTTAATAAACATAGGCCATAGACCTGGTCTTTATATTTTAACACCCAAGCAGCCACAGGGTTAATCCTTTTTTCTTCTAAGGGAGATTGTTTACATCTCTGAGCTGATGGTGACCTTTGTTTTTGAATACCAGACAATTCTGCATGTGTAAGGGACTTAAGGCTTACACAGAGCTGCTAATAATTCTCTATCACTTTTTGACTACATTGGCTGTAATTTGCTGTGTACATTTCACATGAAAAACACTGTAGTAATAAAATTATTCTTTATTGACAGAGGGAGAAGGGAAGTCAATTTACAAGAACATATTTACAAAACATACATTTTGAAAAAAAAAATTTTTTTTAAGTCAGATTCCAATAATAGGTTCATGTAGAACATGTTAATCAGCCATTAAAACAATGTATACCTCTTTTTACAACTATACATTGTGTCACCTTTAAGATAGCCCCTTTTTTAATTATAGCTGCTGGATATGCAATTTATGCTAGCATGATATCACTATGAGGATCTCAATTACAAAGTAAAAGTACTTTTTAGGACTTTTGCATGCTATTCCCATTTGTATATTTTCACCATTTTCTCTGTTAAAGTGGCCAACATACTGCTTTGATTCACTTCCATGGGGCAGATGTCCAAAACAGGTTGGTCTGCTTGAAGCTTCTGAAGAAGAGATCCATTTCCAGAGTTCCAGAGCTAAAAACAGAAAATTAATATTCCATAATTAATATTCCATAATCATCATAGGCATTTTTGCTACTTCAAAGTTGTGCCACTATTTATTACAACAGGTAATATTTTATTTTACTAGATACACTAGTTAAGCTTTGTATTGTCTAAATGGCTTTTTTATTTTTGGGTGTAGGTCTGATATAGCAAAATTGTAGTTTTTCACTACTAGGTGAAAAAGTTAACCGATATAGTCACATTCCTCACCATGGCTGAATTTGAGGCCTCATCTCCAGCACAAACCAAGATGCTACCATCTCTTTCGGGGCTCTGGAATATGGCATTCTTTGTGAGAAGCTTGCAGGTGGGGCCTGCGTTGAAAGTTTGGACCGGATAACAGGAACAGCTATACTCATCTTCAGAGTCAATAAGTCTGTTACTGGTCAGCTCCATGACTACACCACGTACATAATTATGGTTCTTACCTGTAAAGATAATAGAAACATTTAAATCATTGTGCTTATTCTTTTTATTGTTGGGAAACAGACTTCCAAATATTTTATACTAAACCATAAAACACTACTACACTCTTACCAGGGCGATAAGTAACAAAACAGTGTCGCGTGTTGCTCTCTGTTTGGATATCTGTGCAACCCCCAGGCTCCAAAGGAAGAACATGTGGTCGATAATTGCCATCTTTCATTTCCCAGAAGCATGCACCCTCTAAGGTACCAACCAGGACACCTCCACATGGAAATACTTCAGAGGCAGCTCTAGGCAGGTAAGACAGTGATACCACAGGGCACCTGAAGATAAGCAACAAGCAAACAGTTATTTAAGAACTCTTAAGCTGGCCATACACTACAAACTTACATCCTGACCTTCAGACAACTGCACCGCCAAACCATTTTGTGACTAACATTATGCCTGTAATGTCAATTTCAAGGAGATGTTGCAGGAACATCCACAGGTAACTCTGCAACTCCACTAGATGTTATAATCGATTAAATGTTCATGTTGGATCAATGGTAGAATTGACATAACATCGAGGCAGTGTATATTCAATTGTAAGAGGCACATCCACAGATTTTTTGATTTATTTTAAAATTACGGAAATAGTTTTTTGACCATTTTAGTCACCCTTATAGTCAACAGACTACATTTATTTTGACTGGAAGGCAATTGGAAACGACAGAAAATGTTTATAGCCTCAGTATCTCGAGCCAATTGCAAGCTGCAATCTGGCCATGATCAATGGTGCAAGGTGGTACATTGATTGCTACATCCGGATTTTATTTAATCAGTATCAATAAACATTTATCATGCAACTAATTTAATTGTGTATGACTGGCCTCAAAGAAAACAGCAGAATTTAGGCAGTAACAAAATTAGGCAGAGTACATACCTGGATCCCAGTGGCACCAGCTCTCGTATAGACTGACTAGTGTCCCGCAAATCATACACAAGTACCGAGCCATTTATTAGCCCAGCATACACATAATTGTCATCATCAGCACACCAACAGCAGCTCCAGACTGGTCGACCTGTGTTATATGTCTGTACCACAGTGTTAGTCAACAAACTGGGGGGGGGGGGGAAAACAAAAAAAACCTTTATACAAAATGTACAAAAAGCAGGTGCTTAAAATCACTATAGACAAATAAAAACAAAAAAACATGCTGGACAATACAGGACATCATGTAGTACTGGTAAATATGTCAAGAAGGTAAAATTCATTAACGTCTAAATAAGCTACTTCATAGAAAGGGGCAGAGAATGCGGACCAGAGCCATAGGCTGGAGAACGTCATCCAAGCACCGCTGAAGTACTCTTGGCGCTTATGGATTACATCTGACGCAATATACGAGGATGTCCTCATGCATGGCGGAGATGTGGAAGGAACCATGACTGCCAGGGAAGGAAACTCTGGGCTCCTGCTTGAGAATGCGCACGGCATTCACAACAGCTGGGACATAGGTCAGAGGAGAGGGAAAAAAAAAAAAAGAGGTCGGAAATGATTGAGAAAGCACAAAGCACAACACCCTGACTTGTTCCTTGGAGGCAGAGGAAATAGACAACACTGAGGCAATGGAGGAGGGGCTATTTATGCTTTCAGTGGAATCCGTTTCTTATCATTGCAGGAGGCAGAGAAATACCCATTGTGTCATTACTACCCAGGGATGGCAGGAAACATGCAACATCAATAACCACCCTAGTTTATTATAGTACATCACATATGGAACTTGAATTTACCAATAAAGACAAAAGGAGCATTTTTAAATCTATTTTTTTAAATTAAACCAGGCCACCAATGGGTTCCCATTGTAGCCAACTTTTAAATGGTCTAAGTATCTGATTGATATATTGGTGAAAATCAAAACGCGAAAATCCAAGTTTTCACTGAAAATTTATATAGTTGTAACCCACCCCTCCCATGAATACCTATGGGACCCAACTATAATTAATAACCTTATAATCAGCGCACTGCTACGTAGTAGCGTGCCGATTATAATATGCAAGTCATTCCTTATGGGACACCTTTCCCCCCCCTGTCCCCAAGATGCTCGATGCACATTACTTACCTTCCTCTGTCCTCCACGTCTCTCTCCTTCTGAACGCAAAGCCAGACCAAGTAAGAAGTGAAGTAAGTCTGTCTCTCACAGCTGCAGCACTCAAGAAAGGTCCGGACACATGTATGGGGATAGGTTTGTGTATAATCACACCAGAAATGGGTTGGTATGTGTGTGAGAGATGGTCACGGACTACATAGTTTCAGGATACGAAATTGGTGGGTTGCTGTAAACATTTAAATCTACTAAAAAAGAAACCAGAAAGCCACATAAAACAATCAACCATTCATATGGGGCTGGCATGTCTGAGAACAGCAAAAAAAATGCTACCCATCACAACAGAATAATGGCTAATACATCCAAAGACACAGCAGTATGCAACAATGCAGATACAAAAGGCCCTTTTTAAAGCCAGTACTGGATCTATCTGTTGTATTCAATTAGATCAACTGGACTTGAAATGTAGTTCTTGAAGACGTTTCGCTATTCATCCGACTGGCTTTCTCAATTCAGAAAGACTTGTACAAGAATCTGTGGGAATTATGTACCCTGGAAGACGTTTCGCTAGTCATCCGACTGGCTTTCTCAATTCAGAATGACTTGTACAAGAATCTGTGGCAATTATGTACACCTCTTAGCCACTATCCAATCACACCCTTAACACCTGGCTGTGATATGCTAATTGGGATTTTCCAGGGTACATAATTGCCACAGATTCTTGTACAAGTCATTCTGAATTGAGAAAGCCAGTCGGATGACTAGCAAAACGTCTTCAAGAACTACATTTCAAGTCCAGTTGATCTAATTGAATACAACAGATATACCATGACCTGGATGAATGAGAACCTTCACAAGCAGTACTGGATCTACTGTGTCTGAATATATTGGCCATTGAACTGTATCACTCAATAGGTATCACTTTTATGCTGTTATTTGGCTTGAAAAATACTGTTTTTATTTGATTTGAAAAATCATTTTCAGTTCTATTTCTTCTTCTAATTTGTTGGATTGTATATGCTTACTTACAGACATACACATTAAAAGGGCTTTTTAGGACTATGGTGTGTTGTCTTCTATAATACCGCCTTTCTAGACAAATTCTAAGTTTTTACTTATATCTTTTTCCTACCTTTAAAGTTGTCTTTTGCCCCTGTCATTTCTAAATAACTGATTTCATGTATTTTGCCAGTCTTACTTTACAGAACCCAAGTGAACCTAATGTTATTGGTTGCTCTTACTGTGCCTGCAGCTATCACCCAATCCTGTCTGTATTGCTGGAGTATGGTCCGAGTCTGGATTCAAGATAGGGGAATAGATTCAAGAGAGAAAAATATTAGTAGAGTACTGTGATACTATTAATGGACTATGTTTATTTTAGTAGACAAGCTTTCAAGGGATCTACCCTCTTCCTTAGGTCAGAGCAATACATGTGTTCTGTAGATCCCCCGAAAGCTCGTCTACTAAAATAAACTGTTAGTCTATTAAATGTATCACAGTACTCTACTTTTTACTACATATATTGGACTAATACGGTAAAACAATTTTTTATTTTTACTAAAATAATATAGGAATGAAGAGGCTTGACTATGCAGGCAGATTAGAGTTAGGGCTGTTTACATTGGAGAAGGGACGTTTGTGTGGGAATATGAGCACTTTATACAAATATATGAAGGTGCCATACAGTAAACTCTCCGGTGCATTGTTCACTAATACGTCATTTCACAGGACACGTGGAAATCCTTTAAGATTAGAAGAAAAAAAGTTTCATCTTCAGGTTAGGAAAGGTTTCTTTACAGTGAGAACTGTGAAACTATCTTCCAGCAGATGTGGTAATGGCAAGTTCATTGAATAGCTTTAAAATTGGGCTAGATCAGTTAGTAAAACTAAAAAATATTGAGAATTACTGGTATTCATACATATATATTGTATTTCTGGTTGATCCAGGGATACTTTTCAATTGCCATTTGGAGTCAGGAAGGAATTTCCGCCCTCTTTTCAGCTGTTTTTTTTTTTTGCCTTCCTCTGGATCAATTGTTAGGTAGGGTTGAAAAGGTTGGGCTTGATGGACGTATGTCTTTATTCAACCTCAAAGCCCCCCCCCCCACACACACCTTCAAAATTCCTACAGCTTAAACAAATTCTTATGATTTAATTTAAGAAGTGGTAACGGTCCGAAACATGTTGCAGGCATGTTTCAGTACTAAATAAATTCTTGTTTCACACAGCTACAGTCCTGTGTTATTGCTATTACACTTTACTACTTGTTTATGGACTTGATTACCCAGCATGGTAGAGACTGGAAAAGTGAAAAGCACTGGATTCATTGCCCTGTGTACCTGGATACCCCTACCTGCTTAGGAACAGAAAAATTGGCCAATTCCAGTGTGCGCTTTTGTAATGCGCGACCGGATTGCACATTAAAACGCGAAAGTGCGGCCTAACCCTTATTGCACATGCTTCAACTGTAGCCGAATCTAAGATTCCGAGTGGATAAGGACAGAGAAAGTGGGAGCTAGGAGTGGGGATAAACAGAACATGGGGATATATGGTGAAAAGGAGCACTGAGAACAAAAAGAGATCAGATTCCTGGCAAGTCATTTTTTTCTTTTAAAACTTTCCCTGTGTAGTTTCAGATCCCTGCTCCTTTATGTAAACTGTGGCATGAATATATGGTGGATACACAAGCCTGCACCTGGGAAGACCAATGTAAGCCAAGACATTGGTGTATCTGAGAAGCTTTACCAATTAAACAATTGATTAACACCGGAGCAGGTCTCTTCAGTTTTGTTCCTAAAATAGTCAAATCCTGTTATTTCTATATATTTTTTCTTGCCCCCCCCCCCTTTTTTTTTTGGACTGCATCCTCTCTCACATTTTTCGAGCTAGAGACACGAAATTCACTAAAGACATGTGGGAAACATAGAAAGTGTGCTATTAATTAAAGAATAAGTGCACTGTAAAATCAAGTTATGTTCATTTGGAAGCTGCAGCTTTAAAAATACCAGTGCCATATTTTTTTTTTAACCTATGCCCCTCCAGAGCCTAGCTTTGTGCCTTGAAAGTTGCTGACATCTTGTTACTGGTTTGCTGAATGTTAAGCTCCGCCCCCTCTGAGATTTCCTCTGCTTTCTCCTGCTTGAGCCTCAAACAGTAATGCTTGTGAGGTCCGTGCACACGGAACTGCGGGGCGGGGGCCCTCGTGGCAGCTTTTTAACAAATTTTGAATAGACGGATAAATAGTATTAATAAAGGTTTAATAAACAGAGAGCCTATTCTATTGTTGCATATTAACCTGGGAGAGACGGAATCTTGAATTTGGGATGATTTAGGTGTTAAAAGTGATGACATGGGTACAATAAGGTAAATCAAAATTTTTTTTGCAGTTTAGGGTTTTATCTCGCACCCTTTTAAGGGATTCAAATTGCCTTTTACTTTATAGAAGTTTAAAATGAAGGGTGTAATTATATTCAGATTTACATGTGTGTCATTGTTTAAACCATTTCAAAATCTGACATGACATAATACCCACCTTGTGAGCTTTACGGTGTTATCGAGAGCTGCTGAGAGCAATAGGCCATCAGTGCGGTTACTGAATGCTAGTCCTCTAATTTGTTTTGAGTGAATAGGAACATACTGGCTACTTTTCAGATTGGCAGCACTGAGCTTTTTAATTCCACAACCTAGAAAAAATTAAAGAACCAAAGCAAATTTTTCTATTGTATATAGATATAAACTATAGTAATTAATGGGTTGTAGCAGCTGCCAGAAGTATTATCTAAACAAAACTAAAAACATTATAAAGTTATTAGCATACAGTTTTGTAAAATGCAAAAAAATAAAAAAATGACTAATAATTGAATAAATATGACTGATACATCATGTTTGGACAGCTTACTTTACAAAACTTGCCTGGTACTCAAGCCATCAGTCTGAAACAAAAACAAACCATCAATAGCTAACCAACCAGTAGCTCAGAGTAAGTAAAAATGACAGTTGCCATCTGTTTAATACCTTACTGATTTTAGTCAACCTCTCATGAAAGAAACACTTGCTCACTCTACACTCACATGCTCTGCACTGTTGTTGGTCATCTAAGCCTAGGGAACATTACATTGCAGTCAATCTTTTTAAATAACTAAACTATACCATAACTAAAACTTCAGATTTAAGAGCTACCGTACTTTGGATATTAGTCATTTCTATTATATACCATATAGTTGAAGAGAAATTATTGCTGTTGAACACAAGAAACTAAACATATTAGTAATGAGAAATCCAGTTGAGCACGTCACCCATGTAACTAAAGAATGCATACACTGCAATCAAGCTTAGCAGAATCTACACAATATCCTTGGGAGAAGTCATTAGCTCTTTTGGCTTTAAGTATCATTTATATAGCGACGATACACAAATCTACTTGTCCACGCCTACGCTAACTCCTGACATCCAATCATGAGTCTCCAACTGCCTCCTTACCATCTCCTCCAGGATGTCTCAACGATGCCTAAAATTAAATCTTTCTAAAACTGAACTGATCATTTTTCCACCTAAACCTGGTCCCGTCCCATCTTTCTCTATCTCTGTTGACAATAACCCCAATTTTCCCTATCCAATCAGCATGCTGCCTAGGGGTAATTATTGACTCCTCTCTCTCCTTTTCTAACCACATTAACTATGTTGTGAAAACCTGCCGCTTTATCCTTCGCAATATAGCCAAAATCTGCAGGTTCCTTTCTCTCCTGACCACCGCTATGCTTATGCATGCTCTCATCCTATTGTGCCTAGACTGTTGCAACCGACTACTTTCTGGTCTTCCTGCTTTACACCTCTCTCCCCTTTAGCCTATACTTAACTCTGCCACACGTGTTGTTTTACTCTCTAATAAACAGGATACCAAATCTCCTGTGTACCAGACAACAACCTGGCTACCCGTTAAACAGCGCATTGTATATAAAATCCTTCTAAAATTTAAATCCCTTCGCTCTACTGCTCCTCCTTATATTTCCTCTCTAGTGTTCCCATATGTTCCTGCCCGTACCCTCCGCTACAGAGCTCCCACTTGTACTACTTCCTCTCACCATAAAGGACAACTCCACCCTCATAAGAACATCAAAGAATGGCCTCTTTAAAATAGGTTGATATATCATACTTTGTCCTATGAATTCATTACTGTATGCCTGCTATGCTTCTGGATGCCTCATGGAAACCAAGCAATTTAGAAACCTGTACTGAGCCTGGGAATGCTCAGAAGAGGCAGACAGGGGATTAACATTGTCACTGGCTGTGATGTCAACTGTCAAATCCATAACGGACAGTTGCTAACTGGGAGAACTAGGGGCAACTGGACATTGTGCAGGATTTCAGGTTAAGACTTATATATTTCAGGTTTCAAACTATTAGCGTTTAGGGTTTTGGGGGGTGATTTACCTGTATGTAAGTTTTTGCTTTAGGGATGGACTTGCCCTTTAAACCTCTCTCTCATGGCTCCCATCCTCTCTCTTTATGTCAAGAAACCTCAATAAGCAAGTTCTAGCCTTACATCCTACCTAACCAGCACATTATATGATTGTTTTATTTGCACTGCATACATCTCACTCCAGCACTTATAACCATTCCATTGTATCTGTATTTTGCTCACCTAACTAGATTGTAAGCTCTACAAGGCAGGGGCCTCCTTTCCTCTTGTGGCAAAGCTGTAGCACTTTTATTCATAGAATTTATAGATTTATATACTGAACTATCTATGTATTTATTTCCCTTGTATGACTATTATATTTTGTTTCTGTACAGTGCTGCTTTATAAATAAACTATATATACATATAATCACGTTTAGTATAATATCAGTATATTTTATAAGTTAAGCCGACTAATATTTGTCAACATGCCTTTATGAAGAGATACTTCTGATACCAATAAAACAGACAAATCAATGTAATCAAGGTAAATCCTAGTCTTTATTTATAAAAACAATTGGTGCACTTTTATTACAAACTAAATAAATTAAAATGTCAATCTGTATCAGATAGACATAACAAATCATTCTGAATATAGTAAAATAAAAATAAATTAATGCTACATTGAAAAAATGCTTTTCCAAAAATAAAGGGAGAGATTACTAATGTGCATTGAAGACTGTAGTGGCAAGCCTGTAAGAAGAAAAACCTTATCATGTAAGAGGGTAGGTTGCTTCTTACCTGGAATAAGTGTAGTTTGTGGAGAGGGCTGTGACACCACAAGACAGCTCATGCTTTCACAGAATGACATGACACGACAGTTCCCAGTCTGAGAGATTAGGATAGCTTTCTCAAAGCTGTATTTGTGTTGCCCTTGGCTAGAGGAAAGGCTGCCAGAAACACCAGAGCGAAAGGAAGAAGCGTGATTGGAATTACCAGTGCCATGCTGAGCAATTAGCATCTTCAACTCCTGTGGAAAATGAAAAATGGTTGATGACTTAAAAATTTAAATTAACACTTGCATCAACTATTTAGGAAAATCAGAGAAAAATATAATTTGCACAATAATTTGGAACGCTGTGTATGTCTGTTATGGAATGCTGGGAATGTAGTTTACCCATCAACCTAGATCATTTCAACCACTGCAAATTATGCACACTGAACCGGATTCCAACGCACACTACCGTGAGCACTGCAGTATGCTCAATTTTACATTATAGTGCGTGCGATTCATAAAATTTTCATTGGACGTGCTCCGAAAACGGGATGCAGCGCATACAATGTGGCCACCCACACTGACATGCAATGCAATTCTCGTGTTGACAGAGAGCAAAACACGATCCTAAGTGCATCAGCAACATGCTACCGTGACCCAGCCCTTGAATTACTTTGTTCAGTAAGGGCTAGGTTACACTGGCATCATTCTTTAGTGCTTCCAACCATGTGTTTACCCCAACATCTATTCTATGTGCTGAGATCTGCTTTCCGAGCTCATGGGATCCACATTTTTTTGTGTGAATCGAATGCACTCCAATAATAGATTGAGAAAATTGCAGCGCAACTCCATGGTAATGCTAGAGAAACTTGCTGCATTGCGATTGCACTATTCATGCATATTACTGTCCATTGTGTGTAGCCACAGCCTAAGGCTGGGTACACATGGGGCTATTATTTGTCCTGACTGAGCGTTTACTGAACAAAGCATCCCTAAGCCTAAACATTTTTATATATTATATATAAGTATATTAATAGTAAGAAGATGAGGACTGAAAATGTGATAAGTTAGTTACGGAGGATGGCGATAAAGCAAATGTCTTGAATAATTTTTTCCCTCTATATACACTATAGAAGATCCAAGTACAGATATCATAGAGTATAGTAGCAATAATGGTATAAAAGATTCAAGTGCACTTTGGTTAACCGAGGATATGGTACAGAAAGAACTAAAGAAGGCTAATATTAATAAATCTCCTGGACCGGATAAAATACATCCTCGGGTACTTAAGGAGCTAATTTCAGTTTTATCTAGGCCATTGTTTCTTATTTTTGCTGATTCCCTCATGTCCGGTGGTGTGCCTCTGGATTGGAAAAAGGCTGATGTTATTCCAATATTCAAAAAGGGTAGTCGTTCACAGCCGGGTAATTACAGGCCTGAAAGTTCAATAAGGGAACATGTTCTAGAGTATGTTTCAAGGACTGACATAAGTAGTAACCAGCATGGATTTAGGAGAAATAGATCTTGTCAAACTAACTTGCTTGGCTTTTATGAGGAAGTAAGTAGAAATTTAGACTCTGGCATAGCAGTAGATGTAGTTTACTTAGATTTTGCAAAGGCTTTTGATACAGTCCCCCATAGGCGACTAATGTATAAGCTAAGGTCTGTTGGTCTGGGGAGTCACATTTGTACATGGATAGAAAATTGGTTAATGAATAGGATGCAGAGAGTAGTTGTTAATGGGGCTTCATCATTATGGACTAAAGTGCTAAGTGGGGTGCCACAGGGTTCTGTGCTGGGGCCACTTCTATTTAATCTATTTATTAATGATTTGGAAGTGGGTATTGTCAGCAAGGTTTCTGTGTTTGCTGACTACACAAAACTTTGTCGACCATTAAAAACTTCAGAGAATGTGCAATCGTTGCAAGGGGATCTAGATAGATTGTCACATTGGGCAGATGAAATTCAATGTTGATAAATGTAAGGTGATGCATTTTGGACTTAAAAATCCTTGTGCTACTTATACTATAAATGGCTCTGTGTTAAGTGAATCACTGTTGGAAAGGGATCTTGGAGTTTTGGTGGATAACAAACTTAAAGGTAGCAAGCAGTGCCAGGTGGCAACAGCCAGAGCCAGCATGGTATTGTCTTGTATAAAGAGAGGTATGGATTCAAGGGAGGAAAATGTAATTCTCCCTCTTTACAAAGCATTGGTAAGGCCTCATTTGGAATATGCAGTGCAGTTTTGGAATCCTGTGTACAAAAAGGACATCTTTGAAATGGAAAGGGTTCAGAGAAGGCCAACTAAATTAATAAGGGGATTGGGGAGCTTGAATATGAAGAGAGACTGGAAAAGTTACAATTATGTACGCTGGAGAAAAGGTGCTTACGTGGGGATATGATTACGGTGTATAAATACATTAACGGGCCATACAATAAACTATCTGGGGCATTGTTCACCAATAGAACATGTCAAAGGACACGAGGACATCCCTTAAGACTTGAAGAAAAAAGGTTTAGGCTTCAAGCTCGGAAAGGGTTTTTCACTGTGAGAACGGTAAAGCTATGGAATGGTCTTCCAGTGGACGTTGTTATGGCAGGTTCATTGGTCAGTTTCAAAAAAAAGATGGATGAGTTTCTGCAAACAAGGAATGTTGCAAGTTACTGGTATTGATACATAAAGTAGAGTTGATCCAGGGAAATTTCCGATTGCCACTTGGTGTCAGGAAGGAATTTTTTCCCTCTTCATAAATTTGGTGGGTTTTTTTTTGCCTTCCTCTGGATCAACAGTTAGGCAGGAAATGAGGGTATTGCTAGATGGGTTGAACTGGATGGACGTATGTCCAACCTCAAATACTATATTATACTACTGAGAGCAAGAACTTAGAAAGGACAAATGATGGTCGCGCTAATAGTGGCCGCGGCCAGTGGGTGTGAGCGTGATTTACCAACGGACCGATCTCCCCCGTTCATCCAATTCGGACGAATGTTTTTGCATGTATGACCATAAAACTAACTAATTGACGATTGATCAGAATTGGCTTTTTGACTATAGTTACCCTTTAAATGTAGCTTCCATGGGAAGGTAGGTCAGTAGGTGGGTGTGCCTGTGTGTGTGTGGGGGGGTTGGGGGTATCAGCGTTTGTAATTATGACCATGAAACGGTTTTGAAATATTCACATTTCAGGATTGTTACCATTATAGTCTATGGGAAAAAATGTCCTGTAATTCGGCAATAACGCCGTAACTCTTCAGCGGATTCCTTAGCTAGGTAATAGACCACTTCTCCTATATGTCCCGCATGTCTCTAGCTCAAAAACTGTGGGAGAAGATACAGTCCAAAAAAGCGGAAGAAGAAAAAGAAATAGAAAGAACATTTGGGAAAAAAAATACAAGATGAATCAAGAAGCAATCTAAATGAAGATATTTTTGTAAGCACAAACCTGAATCTGTTTGCGCAGTTTTCCACACTCATCAGTAAGCACCTGAACCTGCAGGCGGCACTGAGCAGATTCCAGCTCTGCCTTTCTGCGCAAACTCTGTTCCTGCTCTAAGGTGCTATGAGAGAACGAAATTTGAATAAAGTTGGTAAACTGCAGAGATGACCAATTTGTTCAGAAATATTGAAGAAAACTACAGTAACTAAAAACAAAGTTATAAAAAATAAAAGCTCATTATAAAACAACAAAGCTCCATTACAAATAAATTAAAGGTAAATATACCTTTTCATGCGTTCCTGTTCACTAGTGTCAAGTGCTTTTAAGGTGCGTGCGTACAGTACCACAATATCAGAGCGCTTGGCTTTCTTATTGCACTAATGGATCAAACAAAGTTAGAAGGGTCAAAAACAAAAGTTCATTCTAAAGAAATTGTCTCTTCTTTAAAACTTAAAGTAATAGTTCACACAAAAAGTGAACTATTCCTTTAAAGCAGTGATTGAAGATTGGGAGGTAAAGGACCTATTCCTTAACTTCCGTTCTTCAATCACTTGACAGGAGCCAGTAACGAAGGTTAGCATATTTCCCTCACGCACGATCCACCACCAGCTCCATTGAAAATTGCCAACCGCTTCCGGGCTCAATTTAACTATAGCGCGCGTTATCGCTCATGCACTCTATAGTTACACTAAACAAGGAAGCGGTCGGGACTTGTCAACTGAGATGGTGGTGGATCGTGCGCGAGGTAAACATACTTACCTTCATTCCTGAAACTTGGTCAAGTGATTGAAGTTTACTTTGTGTAAACTATTCCTTTAAATTTTTTATTTTTTTTTTCACCACTTCCGACAACAAAAATAGACCAAATCTGATGTTTTTTTCATGGTCAGATACCACACACAATGCCATTATTAACTTATTATGGCCGTTACATTCTTTTTTAAATAGGTCTCTGAACATCAGGCAGGAAATTAAAGGTCAGCCTGCTATATTCAGCCACCATCACCAACAGTAGGAAGACATCAATAAAATGGCATTGGGGGATAAAATAATGGAAATGTGAGTGATGGTTCTTTTAATTTTGCAAGGAACAAGGAAAGCTATATACTCACATTTCTTTATTACTCAAAATAATGTCTGTGCAATAAAACATGACACTCTTAATTTCACATAAATAGCTGCAAACCTTTCATTACTTATTATGTATCAATACATGGGTATGCATGGAAACAATTCTGCTCCGCTTTATCAATTTTATTTATTTCCAGGTTTCAAATGTCCTGAGTGAATATGTTAAAGGATATCTATAGTAAAAATTCACGTTTGTCTGCATTAAATGTATTAATGATGTAGAATCTGCAGTTTTACCCTTTTCCTCAACTGTGACTCCTGTACAGTTATCATGGCTACTCCTATGGCATACAGTCTTTTCAGTCTTCCCCTCCAGATCCATTCCCCCATAGCTGAAACCTGGCTGTACTAGCAGTTGGACATGTGCAGTAGGGCTAGACTTAGAACACCCCCTCCACTCCTCAGCCCACAAATAGCAAGCAGCTCCATTGTCATATACACTTGCACTGTGGGAAAGCAAGGGTGGGGGAAGTGCCCTGTATCTCTCCGTGCAGTCTGAATCAGCACAGCTCTCTCCCTAGGAAAAGTTTGTTTGATTCATGTTACTCCTCTTGCTTTTTTGCTCTATAGCAGGCTGGGCTGATCTTTAAATCAAGTAGCATGCACAAGATTACTTTTAACTTGTGCAGTTCTGTCGATTCAGGCTACACAGAGAGATATACAGGGCACTTACCCATTGAAAGGAGCGTTGCTGCATTCTTTAGACTGAGGAGCGCAGGGCAAGCATCTCCATGACAAAAAAGACAAACGCTTATTACATTTCATTTTAATTTTTTTGCTGCTCTGAATTCCCTGTCAATCAACCTGAAATATCTCTGCACCTGGGGAGACTGACTCAAAAGAAAGATATTAAAGGGGTTGGCGGGGGAGGATTACAGAACTGGTGGAGGAAAAAAAAAATTTCAACACTTTAGATGCCCTTCAAGTTTTGTGCTAATAGCGCAAACTAGAAATTTTTACTTATTGTATTGGTGTGCACTGCACTATTTTAAAAATATAAAGAAGCATTGTATAGACAAACTTACAAAAAACCTTGATAAATATAAGCCATACTAGAAAGACTTGCAGATGATCACTAAAGGAGGGGTGCAGCTACATTTTATTGCACCCTACTTTTAAATTTTGTGCAACTAATTTTGTTGTTAAGAAAAGTATTGTTAAAACAATGCAACATTTCTAACCTGTGGGCACTTAGTAGCACCCCCTTTTAGCCATCGTTCAATACAGGTAAAGCCAAACAGATGACCACAGCGTAAGGCAGAGAGACGGTGCTGTCCAGCATTTGTCCACGACTCAAAACAGATGGCACAAGTATCACCTTCATCTTCCTCAGGTGCTGGATTTGCTCCTGTGGGTAGCTGTTTCACTGGTGAGCTCTAAATAAAATGCAAGAGATAATATCACAGTACTGTATCCTAAAAGAGCCTCAACACAGAGCAGCAACATATAATGAAGCAACTAATAATAAAAATCTTTGCTTTATCTAGGATCACTAATATCCAGAAAAGTGCTTTTGATGGTCACTGCTGATTAATTCCCAGGTAGTATACAGTCAAATACTTCTACTCCTGCCCTACCCCAGAAGGAATGACACTGGTAAAAAGCATCTGCACATACTTACAAACAACTGCAATAAACAGCAACAACAAAAACAACCAAACAGAAGTTAAAAAAAAGAAAAATATCAACCTCCAATCAATAACACAACCAACCAACTAAAGCAATATCCATGAAATACAAAACAATAAGTCATCACTATAAATAAAAAGAGATTTTGTTTACTCACTGTAAGCCGAAGGGGGACCCTTGCACGACGAGGCCAATAGGAAGGCACGCTCGTTGCAGAGCGTGCCTTCCTATTGGCCTCGTCGCCGATGGGGAGGAGGGGACGGAGCCTACCAGAGCAGGGTTTCAGTAACGATGTGCTTCAAGTTACGCGAACCCAGGGGTGAAGTTCAGGTCCTCACCCTCGGTAAAAGGTACTGACCAAAGAAGAGGAGCGGAGGGAAGGTGAGTATAATTGTCCTTTAAGTATTCAACCTCCAGGAGCGGATACTTGAGTAATTGAAGTTTTGCATAGGCTCTGGTGCTCTTCCCCTTACCTTATATTCTGCAGCACCAGCAGCCTGCTTCGGTTTTGTCCCAAAGAGGGAGCGAAGAAGTTGCCATAAGAATGTACAACTTTGTTAAAAACACACTTTAACTTAAGCTAAACTGATAAAACCACACAAAATCTATATAACTAAAATAACAGTTTTAACAACATGGCAGTCATAACCCATAGGGAGGGTAGTGCCTGGGTCCCCCTTCGGCTTCAGAGAAAGAGATTTTACGGTAAGTAAACAAAATCTCTTTTCTCTTTCAGCCTTGGGGGACCCAGGCACAGCAGGGGACGTCCCAAAGTCCCGACAGTAAAGGGGGGGCAGAAGAAATGAATCCTCTGCTGCTTGCAGCACCAGTCGACCTACGGTTGTCCAGCCTGTAGAACTTGATGAATGTGGAGTTTGAAGACCAGGTAGCTGCTCTGCAAATCTGATCTATGGAGGCTCCCCAACGAGCTGCCCATGAAGCTCCCAAAGCCCTGGTAGAGTGAGCTGCAACCCGCAAGGGAGGAGCAGCCCCAGCTTCAGTATAACATCTTGAGATGACACTCCAAATCCATCTCGCCAGAGTCTGAGGCGACGCTCTGAAGCCTTTGAGAGGCCCCCGTTATGAGTGCCTTAGAAGAATGAAAAGATTCCATTCTGGAGATGTATATCCAGAGAGCTCTGACTACATCCAGTGAGTGCAACCTCTTTTCTTGAAGAGAAACTGGCCAAGGATATAGAGCTGGGACGGCGATTTCCTGACTTAAGTGAAAGGAGGAAATGACTTTCGGTAAAAAGTTGGGTGAGGCTGAAAAACTGCCTTATCCCTGTGGAGAGTGAGACAGGATGGTTCCACCGACAGAGCTGCCAGCTCTGACACCCTGCGTATTACATAGTAACATAGTAATTAAGGTTGAATAAAGACATTCGTCCATCAAGTCCAACCTATTCACTTTTTTTTTTTTTATTTATTTATTTATTTTTTTAACTCTACCTAACAGTTGATCCAGAGGAAGGCAAAAAACCCCAGCTAAAAAAAGGGGGAAAAAATTCCTTCCTGACTCCAAACGGCAATCGGAAAGTATCCCTGGATCAACCAGAACTATATGCATTAATACCAGTAATTCTCAATATTTTTTAGTTTTAGAAACTTATCCAGGCCTTTTTTAAAGTTATTCAATGAACTTGCCATTACCACCTCTGCTGGAAGACAGTTCCACAGTTTCACCGTTCTCACTGTAAAGAAACCTCTCCTAACTTGAAGATGAAACTTCTTTTCTTCCAACCTTAAAGGATGTCCACGAGTCCTCTGATATGACCTATTAGTGAACAATGCACCAGAGAGTTCACTGTATGGGCCATTAATATATTTGTATAAGGTTATCATGTCCCCACGCAACCGCCGCTTCTCCAATGTAAACAGCCCTAACTTGTCTAATCTGCCTGCATATTCAAGCCCCTCCATTCCCCTTATTAATTTAGTTGCCCTTCTCTGAACTGCCTCAATTTCCAAGATGTCCCTTTTGTATATGGGATTCCAAAACTGCACCGCATATTCCAAATGTGGCCTTACCAGTGCCTTGTAAAGAGGGAGAATAATATTTTTCTCTCTTGATTCCATTCCCCTCTTTATACAAGACAATATCTTGCTAGCTCTAGCTGTTGCTACCTGGCATTGTTTGCTACAGCTAAGTCTGTTATCTACCAGAACCCCCAAATCTTTTTCCATTTCAGATGCACTTAACACAGAGTTATTTATGGTGTAGGTGGCACAGGGATTATTAAATCCCAAATGCATCACCTTACATTTATCAACATTGAATCTCATCTGCCATTCTGCTGCCCATTTTGATAATCTATCTAGGTCTGCTTGCAGCACTTGCACATCATTGGAAGTTTCCAAAGCTCTGCATAATTTAGTGTCATCAGCAAACACAGAGACCTTGCTCTCAATGCCCCCTTCTAAGTCATTTATAAACAGATTAAACAGAAGCGGCCCCAGTACAGAACCCTGAGGAACTCCGCTTAGAACTTTAGCCCACATAGATGTAGCTCCATTAACCACCACTCTCTGTTTGCGGTCCAATAACCAGTTCTCTATCCATGAACAAATGTTTTCTTCAAGGCCAACAGTCCTCAGTTTATACATTAGTCGCCTATGTGGCACAGTATCAAAGGCTTTTGCAAAATCCAAATATACCACATCCACAGCTGTGCCTGAATCTAACTTCTTACTCACTTCTTCATAAAAACCAATTAAATTTGTCTGGCATGATCTATTTCTCATAAATCCATGCTGACTACTACTAATAAGATAATCTCTGGAGACAAAGTCAAGGATATGATCCCTTAAAGTTTCCATCAACTTCCCTACCACTGATGTTAGGCTTACAGGTCTATAGTTACCAGGCTGTGAACGACTACCTTTTTTGAATATTGGTATTACATTGGCTTTTTTCCAATCCAGTGGCACATTCCCAGACAAAAGCGAATCTGAAAAGATGAGACACAGCGGTCTTGCTAGAACTGAACTAAGCTCTTTTAAAATCCTAGGATGCAATCCATCTGGTCCTGGCGCTTTATTGATATTAACTTTGTCTAATTGATTCCGTACCATATCCTCTGTTATCCAATGTGAAAACTCTTCATTTCCTCCCTGCACATTGTTACAATCCCTACTGTAAGGATTCTCAACAGTAAAAACCGATGTAAAAAAACGGTTTAGCAGATTAGCCTTTTCGGCATCCTCTACAACCACCTCAGCTCCATTATTTAATGGTCCCACATTCTCAGTCCTCATTTTTTTACCATTTATATACTTAAAAAACATCTTGGGGTTGGACTTGCTTTGTTCGGCAATCCGTGTTTCATTTTCTATTTTAGCTAGTTTAATTGCTTTCTTGCACTCTTTATTACAACTTTTGAAGTCCCTGTAAGCCTGTTCTGTGCCTTCTGCTTTCAAAATTTTAAAAGCCCTTTTCTTTTTTTCCATTTCCCTTTTTACCTGAGCATTAAGCCATGCAGGAGTGGACCTAATTTTTTTACACTTGTTTCCTAAAGGTACCGATTTGGAAATGTTATAGGAATGTATTGAGGAAATGGCGAAGAGGAAAAGCGTTTTCCAAGAGAGGAGAGAGAGCACTACCAACCTTAGAGTTTCAAAGGGTGGTCCTTGTAGAACTCTAAGAACCAGGGAAAGATCCCATGGTTGTACCGACTGTTTGCACGGAGGACGAATGTGAGCCACCTCCTGTAAGAAGGTTTGCACATCCTTTCGCCAGTCGCCGGTGAAAGAAAATTGACAGAGCTGCAATCTGAACCTTTAAGGCACTGAGAGACAGTCCCTTATCCAATCCTGCCTGTAGAAAACGTAGCAGTCTACATAGGATGAATTACCTAGAGGAAAACCCCCTTGAAGAGGTCCAATTTATTTATCTCTGCCATATTCTGTGGTAGACTTTTACGGACGACAATTTACATGCGGCCATCATGGTGGGGATGACTGATAAGGGAATGCCTCTCTTCCTCAGAATGGAGGTTTCAAAAGCCAAGCCATCAAATTTAGTCTTTGAAGATCCGGGTGGAGGAATGGACCCTGAGAAAGAAGGTCTAGATGAAGAGGTAGGAGCCATGGTTCTTCCTGTGACATTCTTAAGAGATCTGTGAACCAGGCCCTTCTCGGCCACCTGGGAGCTATGAATATAGTTGTGGTCCCTTCCAACTTTATCTTTTTCAGTACGCACGGAATCATTGCTATTGGAGGGAAAGCATATACTAACTGGAACCGCCATGGAACTACCAGTGCATCTATGAGGTGTGTCAGAGGATCTCGCATTCTCGCACAAAAGAGGGTAACCTTGTGGTTGAGACTACCATGATGTCTATTTCCAGAGTTCCCCACCGACGAGTCAGATTCATGAGCACTTCCTGATAAAGAGACCATTCCCCCGAATCCAGAGTGTGGCGGCTGAGGAAATCCGCTTCCACGATCAGAATCCCCATCACGAAAACCGCAGGGATCGCCGTAACAGTGTTCTGCCCAGGACAGAATGCGGTGGGCTTCCTCCATGGCCATGTCGCTCTGAGTGCCCCCCCCCTGGTGGTTGATGTATGCCACCGCTGTGGTATTGTCCGACTGGATTCTGACAAAGCGGCTTGTCAGTTGTTCTATCCAGTGCGAAAGGGCCAGGTATATGGCCCGTTGTTCCAGAACGTTTATTGGAAGAAGGGACTCTTGAATTGACCAGGTGCCTTGCGTTGTGAGGGACCCGTACACTGCGCCCCATCTTGACAGACTTGCGTCAGTGGAAATCACCATCCACGGAGGCAGGCAGAGAGTGTTCCCTTTCTGGAGATTGCGGTCTTGTGTCCACCATACCAGGGACCTCTCGATTGGGTGTGGCAAGGGGATCATGGAGTCCAGAGATGTGTTCCAAACCATCAACATGCGGAGTTGAAGTAGGCACAGATTTAACATAGCATATGGAACTGCTTGGATGGCAGATACAATTTCCCTACTAAGCGCAGGGCTTGACGGATTGAGATCTGGGGTTTTGCAAGAGTCTGGCGGGCTAGTAGTTTGAGGGCTTGGATTTTCTTGGAAGGGAGAATTTGTTGTCAGGAAGTGTCGAACAACATGCCCAAAAATGTCATGTAGGGGCTGGAAATGAATTATGACTTGCGAGGGTTGATAATCCAACCGAAGGAGGTTAGGGTTTGAGCGCAGGTTTTTACATGTGTTGAGGCTAAGGCGAGGGATGATGCTTTGATCAGTAGATCGTCTAAGTAGGGAAGGAGGAAAATACCTTGCAGGCGAATGAAGGCTGCCCGACAAGCCATCACCTTGGTGAAGACCCGAGGGGCCGATGCGAGGCCGAAGGGTAGGGCCATGAACTGATAGTGACGCTTTCCAACTCCTAATCCCAGAAAGCGATGGTGGCCCTGCCAAATGGGTGTCCTGTATGTCGAGTGACGCTAAGAAATCTCCTGGCTCTATGGCCAGAATGACTGAACGTAAGGATTCCATCTTGAAATGGATATTTCCGACAGACCTCAAAGAGCCAAAAGTGTACAAGACCAGTTCCATCTTTTTTAGGAACTAGAAAGAGATTTGAGTAGAAACCTAGAAACCTGTGTGAAGTAGGTACCGGAACTATTTCTTTGGCCCGTAATAGTAGGACTATTGCTTGGTTTAGGGCTTGCCGTTTGGATGGTGCTCTGGGAAGGTTGGACGGGAAGAAACGACTTGGGGGGAAGAGAAATGAACTCTATTCGATATCCTTGAGAGATAACCAGAGGTCCGTGGAAAAGTGGTTCCACGCTTCCCCCAAAACATCTTAGCCGTCCTCCCACCCAAGATGAGGGAGGATAGTCATGCTGACTTTTCCGGTTTTCTGCCGGTAGGCCGAAAGGATCCCCTATTGGACCAGGGCCTGGAAGACGTTTGTCTTTTTGGAGGGGCCTGGACTGATTGCTCTGCAGGAGTTCTTGGGGCAGAGCGGAAGGAAGGGTGCCTATGGAGGTAGGTAGCCTATGGGGTCTGTTTTGGGGAAAAATAGAACATAATTTATATTTATATATATCACAATAGAGGAAAATAAGGAGGAAAAGTAAAGAGGGGGGATCGCCCACCTTAGAGAGACAGGGCCCTAACCCCCAGATATCCCAGGGAAACCTCTCTGTTTAGGAAGATAGGAATAGAGCAAAGTGCTGATGGCAGAATATACTGGCAAGAGAAGAGCAAGGAGGAATTGCTGGAGTCCGACCGAGTGTAGAGGAACCCGATGGAGGACTCGTTGCAGAGTGGGAGCAGAACGGAAGAGGAGACTGGAAGTCCCGCCTCCGCGAATGGAATAATCACGCTGAAAGAGGCGCGCTAAGGAGAAGCCAGCAGGGAGGAGCTCTTGCCCTCCCGGGAAAGACCCAAGTCTTACCTGAGAGGTGTCCAGTAGGGTGCCTGATTTAGGGAATTTCCCTCTGGACCTCCACTGCGGGGGACTGTTGTACTGGCCCAATTGGAGGGTGCAGGAGCTGCCAACCACGTAAGAGATAATATTCCTTTAGCAAATCTCTGTCCTTGTTCTCCATGCCATATGTACACCAGAGGTGGGGGGGGGGGACTGCCCAGGTATGTGTGTCAGCAGTCAGTAAAATGTGGAAATGCTGGAAGGAGTTTCCTTCCAGCTGTTCCAAGGAGATAAATTAGTACATCAGAGATAGGGGATAAAGGCCCAGGTCTGTGTAATTTGGAGGGGGTTACCCTACAGCTGTCCAATTAATTTCTGTAGCAGAAGAGAGTAGTCCAACTCCTGAGCAGACACTTGAAAAACTGAAGCAGGCTGCTGGTGCTGCAGAATATAAGGTAAGGGGAGGAGCACCAGAGCCTATGCAAAACTTCAGTTACTCAAGTGTCCGCTCCTGGAGGTGGAATACTTAAGCCCTGCTGTGCCTGGGTCCCCCAAGGCTAAAAGTGAAAACACATTTTCCCTTTTATATGAAATATTCTTATGCTTCTTATTTGTCAATTTTAATATATGTTCTGGTGTTCAAGGATCCCTAGAAGTGTGAGAGGCATATGATTGTAATGCATTAAGAAATGTAAAAGAAGACCAAACAAGGTAATATGTGAAATCTGAACAAAAGAGGGACATGTAAGTCTAGTTTGGGTAAAAAACGATCAGTGTGAATTCTCTTGGTTACTCACTTGCCCGTAACCAGCACGTGTTTCTATGCATATGCAATAAACAAACTCTTCTGTCAACTATCAAGAATAAAATGATCCCTGGTATTAACATGACATGACATGAATCTGCAAGTCCTTTGCAGCAAAGTCCGAAACATGTTGCAACAAATTTGGTTACTTTGCAGATTCATTCTGTGTGGTGTCCCCCTCCTTTATCATTGTTTGGCTAAACTATACACTGCAGGGCACGGAGCAGTAGGAGGGTGTAGACCCCAACTTACTACTTGGATTGCTAGTGTGCATACTTACCTGTTTGCTGATTACCTCCTACAGCCACGGCCCTTGGGAGATTAGATGACGTATGTCGTAACGAATGGAAAGCATGGAAACAAGTAATGTGTTCCACATTGCATTTCTTGTTTCCCCGCTTCCCATTTATTCACAGCACACATCAGCTAATCTTCTGTGGGGAGCGAAGGTTCCAGAGATTTCCAATCAACTTGTTTCCCCATAAATAAAAATCAATCATCCCTATAGCACCTTATTCAGTGTTTTCAGTTGACATTTAATATTTGAAAACAGATGGGAGTGGCTTGGCACGGATCCCGTCCGGTCGCATGTAGTGAGAGCTCCTGATCTGACCCCCGATTCAGCACAGCTTCCAGCCCTCAGAAAGCTTCACCAACCTAACCACAAGCCTAAATAAGTTTTTCAATAAGCCTAAAACGGACTCTAAATCCAAGATGGCGCCGGACCAGAAACGGATGTGCAGTGAGAGCCCAGAGTGCGAGGAAAATCCAAGCTCCCTCAGAGGAAGAAGCGGAGAGACTGGATGACATCAGATCAGTCCTACGCTCACTACCCACCAAAGGTGACTTTGATAACTTACTAGTGAAAGTGGAACAGACATGTAAGGGGAAGATAGCCTTAATCCGCGCTGACATCAGCAACAAAGTTTGTGAGCTAGAATCATAAACTGAACAGCACGAATCTGCCCTAGCCCAAATAGGCGCTAACATGATGGGTCAAAAGGCCCTAACTCGCTCTCTTCTTAACCAATTAGATGACCTCGAGAACAGACGCCGCAGAAATAACATAAGAATCAGGGGCCTCCCTAAAGGTATAACCACGCCAGACTTACCTTAAGTTCTACAAAAAATATTAAATACGCTACTCGAGGTACCAGAAGACTCTTTGCTAGAACTGGATAGGTCACACAGGGCCTTAACCCCCATGGACACTAACGATTCCAGACCGCGAGATGGGATATGTTGCGTTCATTATTTCTCTGTCAAAGAGCAAATAATGTCCAAAGCAAGAAATTGCACTGATATAAACTTCAATGACACCAAACTGTCCCTATTCTCAGATTTATCTCGAAGGACATTACGACAAAGAAGAAATTTGAGACCCCTGCTTTCCGTACTACAAGAACGAGACATTCTATATAAGTGGGGCTTTACATTCTCCCTCATAGCTAGGAAAGATGGAAAAACTGCTGTACTAAAAGACCCCAAGAACCTACACACATTTCTGGACAAATTGGACCTACCCCAGGTCTCCCTTCCCAATTGGGACCAACCCATCTTCACTACATACACTCTACAAAAAGAAAAAAAACTCAAAAGAAAAACCCCACGACAACCTTTCACCCCACCAAGGGAATACACCTCCCAAGGGACCCAGGAGGTCAACGTTACAAGGTTTTAAACCAGTCTTCAACCTGGTTATTCTCTATGTTATCCTTTATGTTTTTGTTCATGTTTCAAATGTATTTTAAGTTTATACATAAGTTTCCAAATGTGCTCTGGAAAATGTTTCTACACGTATGTCCCTTGCGCAAATGTCATGCTTTCCCTTTACTAATAACCAAACGCATTTCTTTAAGCTGGCTAAGTTCACCACAAGGTAAACCTAGAAGGCAAATACGATATTGCGCAAGGTCTTTCTTCTTTTCTATATCTTTTCCCCCCTCCCTAACTGTCTACCTACCCCTCCTTCCCCCCCCCCCCCCCCATGCAAGAAAACTTTTTCTTGTTTCTATGAGGACGAACCTAAGTGTCTGCACATTAAAAGCTAATGGTCTTAATATACCACAAAAAAGATCATAAATCCTCCATCAAATGCATAAAGAAAAAATAGACATAATTATGTTTCAAGAGACACACTTCAAAACGAACGCAACCCCTAAATTATGGGACAAAAACTATACACAATGATTTCACAATACAAATCCAGAGGCCAAAACAAAAGGTGTATCCATAACACTACACAAAAAACTGCAAGCAATAATCATAAACACGCAAATAGACACAAATGGCAGATACATGATGCTAAACACCACTATAAACGAGCATAAACTAACACTAGCAAACTGGTATCTACCGAATCAGTCCCAAATCACCACAAGCTAGACTAAACATCAGGCCACACACATATTCCATATAGAACTCTCAACAAACTCAAAAAAAAGAAGATCCATGACACACAAATCATGGACATCTGGAGAATTTTACACCCAAATACAAAGGACTACACCTACTTCTCCGCCTCCCACAATACACACAGTAGAATTGACCTATTCCTAATTTCCCATAACCTAATCTCCTGGCAACCAGACTGTACAGTGGGACCAATTATCTGGTCTGATCACTCCCCGGTTTACCTCACAATACACATACCCACACACTCCAAACCAACATGGAACTGGAAATTAAACAAACACCTACTGAGAGACAAATGCTACACACAAGATATACAGCAAAACATATCCACATTCATAGAAACTCATCAGTCAGACCCCATCCCTGCCCGATACCAATGGGAGGCCCTAAAGTGTGTCATAAGACGCACCTTAATAAAACATGGCACTAGATTAAAACGAGACTCTACCAAACATATTCAACACCTACACTCAGAACTACTAAGACAAGAAACCACACACAAATTACATAGATGCACAAACACAACAAGAATTAATTCAAATCAGAGAACAACTTCATACACTGAATAGAGCGTATTGACCAAGACAAGACTACAAAAACAGAATGATGTACAAATACAGCGACAATTGTGGCAGACCCTTGGCAAACTCCCTCAGGAATAAAAAGACAAACATTTATTTCAAAGATAAAAACTGCTCAAGGTGTAATGGTGCACAGGTCGGAGGACATCGCCGAACAATTTAAAACATTTTATTCTAAACTTAATCAAACCACCACCTACTCCCACCACATCATCCCATAATATTCTGGAAATAAGTCATTACTTAAAAAAAACAGCCTTGCCTGCTCTAACACCTGAACAAACACTAACACTAGAATCACCCTTTTCCATGGGTGAATTGAACCAATAGCATCCCTCAAAAGGGAACAACAGCCCAGGTCCAGACGGATTCATAAGTTTGAATGTCCACCGATAAAAATTCTGGACAACGATAATAAATCTATAAAATGACATACATCTGGACCAAACTCCTTGCACACCACAGCTAATCCTCCTGAACATCATCGCTGAATCCCAAACAGCCATCAGGACCAACATTTTACGCTTCATGGTCGCAGGTAAAGCAGTGATCCCCCGACACTGGAAAAAATACTTTTCCCTCCATAAAAGAGTGGATAACAGAACTCAATCGATTATGCATACGGAGGAACTTACAGCAATGGTATATAGCAACCCCCAAAAATTTACCAAACAGTGGTCAACATGGATATTATTCCAGGAATCGGATATAAAAACTTGATCACACAGTGAGACTTATGGGACCAACAACAAAAGGAGAAGCCTATCTTGACCCCCCCCCCCCCAATTACTATATATACAATCCCTCCGTTATATATAACAATACTTTGAAATAGAAACTGTTTATAAGCATAAGTATAATGTGTATTAACAGACCTGGGCTATACCCCTATACCCACCTCCATTTCCTACCCACCCTCTCCCTCACTTCCTTTCCTTCTCTATACTTTCCATTTAACAAAAAATGCAAAGGATGTTAATTAAAAATATATATTTGAGTAATGAATAACTATCTTTGAACATCAAGCTCACCAAATGTATATACATATTATGTGTTTGTAACTCATCCTTTTCAATTAAACTTTGAATTAAAAAAAAAAATATTTGGAAACAATGGGTTTAATATTACTATAAAAATCTCTGCATCTCTATTAAAATATTTACTAAAAATTCTGAGTATATGACACAGGAGCACAACCTCTCATTTCAACCCTGCCAGAAAAAAAAAATCTGCCATGGTCATAATGTCACTGCCTACTGTGTTTGTATCTCCATTACACCTTCTTACCCGTGGCGCGGGTCACAGAGTACTGTTCTACTCGTACCTGCTTTGTATGTGGCTGAAGGTGAAAAGTACCATTATCAGGAACACTTAGCGATCCACGGACTCCATGTGTTTCTGGCTGGTCTTCAGCAATGTTAATCTCTGCTGGGGCTAAAATATCAAAAATAATTATTAGTCACCCATAGAAATACATGTTTTATGCCCATACTTTAAACAAATGTCATTTAAAACTGCAACTATACAAGCACACAAACTGTAGTAAAAAAGTAGCATTCAAAAAAAAAAAAAACCCAAACAAAAATCAACTCCCCCACACCATTCTGTTGTATAAAAGTGTGATAATGTTTAAACTGAATAACCGTTCGTCATTTAGGTCTTAAAAATGCTAGATTATGTAGCACAATTCAAACCTAGTCCACCGCTGGTAGGTTAGTTACACGATGTTGAAGGCTTAATTCTTATGTTTTAAATTGTAAACTGAAATGTTTCCGCAAATCTGTCATTTAATTTAAGGGATGATTAATAAAAAAAATGATAAGTATAAATCCATTGGATGCTTTACATCAACAATAAATACAATGAACAGATGAAATGGTTAATTACAAGTTCAGTCAAAAAGCCCTTCAGCCATTTCCACCCCCTCCACCAATCCACTGGCTCTGGCATGCACCATGTGTTTCTAATAGTGAAATATTTTAGCTTATGTCAAATATTCAAATAGTCTTGGAATACAAATATGATTAACAGCTAAAGCTTGTATTAGTGTTCATATGTTAACATATTGATAAACAGATTTATTTGTTAAATAAACCATGCCAAAACTAGACCTGATCTGTCCCTGACAGACCTGGCTCTGTAGGTGGTGCTGCTCTTGCATCATTCTCTACTTCATCAGTATCTGTTGAGCTTCCTGCATTCTCTTCTTCCTCACTTAGTTCTTCAGTTTCATCAGAATTATCTCCTACTGAGTTCCTTGTAGCTTCTTCTGGCAGAACTAAAATCCTTCCCACTGGTGCTAAGGGGTGAACTGACCCTTGGGTTCGACTTAACTGGAAGAAGTTGTTCAGTGTTGCACGAGAGCTGTGAAAGCAAAAAAAGTACAAGTCAACATTGACTACGAGAGTACTGTGACTAATTGTAGAGTTATAGGTCAATAAAATGTCAAAATTTAAAAAAAAAATTGCAATACATTTATATTAAAGGATTACTGTATTGCCTCAATGCATTTTTTTTTAAAAATTGCTTTCAAAAGAGTAAACATCTTCAATTAGTCATGCTGTGAAGGGGGCGTAACAATTATGTCTGCCTGTAACTGTCACTCAAAGATAGCATGCGAGAAAACACTCCTCCACCCCACCCATGGTCAGTTTGATAATGTAGGCTGTATCCTAACAACCAAACAGTTCAGGTTTGTTTGAGTGGCAGAGGAGGAGGAGAGAGGTTGCAACAGACATTCCCACCAGCCAATGACAAGTGATATGTTAACGATGGCCCTGGACCGTCTAGGAGGCGGGCTGTTAGCACTCATCTTTGCTGTGTGATATCTAAGGGAGAGCAACACAGTTGTAAATGAAAGTAAGCGATTTCAGCTGCTGCAAGTGTGGACATGTAATGGGGGTAATATTTTTTTTTATATTGTTGTTCTTTAAGATAATCTGGTCACAGCAGTGTGTATACCTTACCCTAAACAAAACAGGGATATCCAACCTGTAACCTCTCAGAGCCTTTAAAACAAGAATTCCCAAAAATCCCAGGCTGCAGCTAGGAATGTTGGGAGTTCTAATTTGTTAAACATTTGGAGGGCTGTAGGTTTGCCATAGACTGATAATAAACAATTTCAATTTATTGGATAAAATCCCTGAATTAGACGGATAACACAATTTCAGTTTATTGGATAAAATACTGTACACCCGTTAACATTTGCCATTACCTGGTACTATTTGTCCTTTGTGTTCCTCTTCTTTGCTGACGCCTTGTATTTCTTCTCTGAACCCTGGATCGATGTGCAGCGGATTGTTGTTCAGCAGCTTGGCGAAGCTGTTCAAGAGCACCTTGGAGCATCTGCAGAGCATCAGGGGAAGGAGCTGCAGCTCCAGCAGGTACATCCTCTCCAGAGTCTAACACAATAACTTCACTTTGTTCCACGGATCCTATGAAAAGTTCCCCTGAGTCATCTGAATATGTGACATGGTCAGGCATGTGTAAAACCTGACTACTTTGAAAAGGCCGATGTGATAATGACACTTCAGAGCTTCTATCAACAGGATTTAGCAGGTTAGGTAGATCCACTTCCATTTCTTCCTGTGCCATGTTTTAGATCTAGGAAATACATACAGCCCTGTATATTAAGTGTTGCAATAAACGCAACCTAACTGTAGTATAGGGTTTCTTAAAGTGTGTCCAACTATATTGGGAGGAGACTTCACTTAAGAACTTAAAACTACTAACTGAACTAAGAACACTTATCTCAGTGCTCTTGGCGAAGTTTTTGCAGTTGAAGTTCCTCCAATTTAGCTATATTGTCTGATTTTCTGCTTAACTAGCGACCCAATAAAGCTGAACCATAGGTGTGTGATACATTTAATTAGGGTGAGTTTATAAGGGTGTGCCTCAGAATTTTGGTAGTGGAAATTTTTAGTATAACTTATATTTTTGTAATTTATGATCTAAAAAAATATTATCAAAGAAATTTAAATTGCAATCAATGTAGTGGTCTCATTACATTCATTATCAAATTTGATAGACAGACTTGTGTGATTTTGACAGAAATGTTTAATGTCGGCATCAGAACCGCTCGTTACAAATGGAAAATTGCCCTCTGTTGCAGTTGGCCCCCTGTACTAAAGTATAGGGAGTCGACCGCAATCTTTGGGTGTATGCCTACCAAGAACTTTATACAGGGAGAACACTAGTGGTTGTCTTTAGCCTCGTCTTTTAATGGTAATTAAGTGTCTTAAAGGGTAACTCTGGTCTCCAATTTTTCGAAACTAGTTATGGTTATATACAAAGTCTTCCATTATACCTTCAAAATGAACTCTAAATTACATCTCTACGTAAAATTTGTGAGATGCTATTAATGTGAAGGTTCAGAATTATTCTACCTGCGTAAAAATTTCCTATTTTTAGTCATGTGACCATCTTGTAGTAAGGTTACCGGCTTCTGTCTGCATTAATGGGCCCCTTTTCTCAACAGACAATTTTTAAAAAATATCTGTTAAGGTATCTGTTTTCACCAGCATTAACATAATCTTAATTGAGCATGCTTCTCCCCCGGGATGAAGCAAAGGTCGGTTGATGTCACTTAGCCAGCTGGAAGCAGGAAATTTGAACATTCATCCCAAAATAATTTCGAATAGACTGCAGCCAGAGATGTGATTCAGGGCTCATTTCAAAGGGCATGTCCTCCCTTTAAAACAAAAAACTGGTTAATTGTCAGTTACCTGCCCCCAGCCGATATATTTTGCAATTTATTACCTGCATTACTAATCATATATTTAAGGATAGTTATTGTCCCCATTCTGGTATTCTTTAGTAACCTGGTCCCTCCCTTCATGCAGTCAATCAAGGCTGTGAAAACTGACATCACAGCCAATGATTGGCTTCTGTTTTACCAGAAGAGAATATAACTTATTAAATATCTGGTTACAAATACATACATGTAATAAACTCGTGAGTTGAGGTTGCAGTCAGATAACTGACAAGTCATCAGTGTTTTGTTTTAGGAGTGGACATGCCCTTTAAAGGGTATGTCCACCCCTAAAATTGATTTTTAATATGCTGCTCCCCCATGTCTCCCAGCCCCAACCGCATAAATATTTTTTTCAGAAAGCCCCCCCAAACTCTTACTTACCTCCCCTCGTTCCTCCGCCGCACTGCCGACCCTCTGCTTGCGAGAATGCAAGCAGAGGGGCGGGACCGGCAGTCGCGCCTGTGATTGGCTGAGCGGCAGCCAATCACGGACGCGGCTGCCGGTCATTCAGTGCAGCGGAGGAAAGCGGAGAGGTAAGTAAGAGTTTAGGGAGCTTTTTGAAAAAAAAAATATGGGGCTGGGGGACATGGGGGAGCAGCATATTATGGGGGATTTCTGCTAGGGGGAGGGATAGTAGAACTAGAGGGAGGGGGAGGGAGGGGGGAGAAGGGCTGCAGTGTGCATGGCAAATATCTACCGGAGGCAAGATAGCAGGCAGAGCCCTGCTATCCTCCTGGTGGTTAGTTTTGGGACTTTGGGGGGGGGTTTACAGGAGAACCCTATGGAGCTGGGATGTGAGGTAAGGATTAAACTACACTACATGGTGGGGCCAGTAGTTGGGGGGGATTATAGTTTTGGGGGTGGACATGCCCTCTAAATGAAAGACTGAAGGTATTTATACAACCCTAACTTATTCAGAGACCACGGTTGCTCTTTAAGCTGGGATGGTGCAATCCTCCGACCTTTAATCGCGTCCGAGCATGCAGTCCAGAGGACCACAGAATTGGTTGTGGTTTTCCCAACGCGTCTGATCATTCGTTCATCTAATTTGGACAAATGAACTGCCAGACGTTGGTCGTGACCGACCAAAAAAACAAAACCAATCCAATATTTTGGCCCGACTGACCAACACACAAATGTCCATCAGGTCAAATTATTGGATGGTGGGTACCCAGCTTTAAAGGGCATGTCCACCCCCAAAACTATAATCCCCCAACTACTGGCCCCATCATGTAGTGTAATAAAATCCTTACCTCACATCCCAGCTCCATATGGTTCTCCTGTAGTCCCCCCCCCCAAAGTCCCAAAAACTGCCCACCAGGAGGATAGCAGAGTCCATATAGGACTCTGCCTCCTAACTGGCCTCCGGGAGAAGTTTGGCATGCGTACTGCAGCCCTTCTCCCCCTCCCTCTCAGGATTCCCTCCCCCTAGCGTTAAACCCTTAATATATAGGATTCCCCCTGTCCCCCCAGCCACTATATTTATATTCTTAGAAAGCTCCCCAAACTTTACTTACCTTCCCTCTTTCCCCGGCCGAAATGAATTCCCGGCAGCCGCATTCGTGATTGGCTGCCGCGCGGCGGAGGAAAGAGGGGAGGTAAGTAAAGTTTGGGAAACTTTCTAAAAGTATAAATATAGCGGTTAGGGCTGGGGGGACAGGGGGAATCATATCCCAAAAATTCATTTTTAGGGTGGACATACCCTTTAAAGAACAACTCCACCATCATAACGACATATTTTAAAAAGAACGACCCTTTAAAAATATGTTGATATATCCAACCATATCCTTCTATACTCCTTGATGCCTCGTGAAACCTTAAGCAATTTAGTGAGCTGGTTAGGAGCTTGAGCATGCTCAGATGAGGCAGCTAGTGGTTTAGCATTTAGCATTTGGCTGTGATATCAACTGTCCATGCCTGGACGCAATTCATGACTGACTTTTGGTAACTGGAAGAAGAAACAGGCAACTGGACATTGTGCAGCATTTCAGGTTAGATTTATATGGTTAGATATATCCTTTGCACATTTTTGGTGCCTTGAGTCACAGGGGGATCTATCTTCCCCAAATATGTAGTAGAAAAATCTTATCACTCTGGCACACAATGAAATTACTGCAATCAATATTTTATTGTCATATCAATACAGCCGTGACAACGTTTCAGAAACACGTGTTTCCTTTATCAAGGATAAAATATTGATTGCAGTAATTTCATTGTGTGCCAGAGTGATACGATTTTTCTACTATATGCCCGGGTGCCCATCAGAAAAACAGCATATATGAGAAGAAAAGATGTCACTCTCGGGTCTTAGCAAACAACCTTGTTTATTGTGCGATCACATCTACGCGTTTCAACCCAATGTGCGGGCCGTCATCAGGATGCAAACAATCCACAGTGCATTACCCCATTTTATAACCACCCACATTCAATACTCCCCACCCACCAAGTATCAATCCCAGCGTGCACATGAATCCAATTACATAAAAATATTTATAAAAAACTTTTTAAAAGTTTGTGATGTTTTAAAAAGTTTTTTATAAATATTTTATTAGTGCAGTTTGTTGTTAGTTTGTATCCTGAGGACGGCTAATGGTATAGCTGAAACGCATCGATACAATAAAGTTATTCCACTGCGATTAGCAACAAGTCCTACAAGTGCTCCTTCTTTTGGGATTTACTATTTGATGAATACGGGAGGCACCGAGGCAAAAATTATGATATGAGTGTATATATATATATATATATATTTATAGAAAAATATAGAAACACTCCAATGCACTCACAGGTTTTGTTCAGTGAAACCAAAATGTATTCAAATATCAGGTGCAGGCAACGTTTCGGTACCTTCCTAGGTCCCTTTCTCAAGCCAAATAACATCAGTGTATTGGATCATCAACAATTTAACAAATAAACCATGCCTTCTATTATGACTTCAATCAGGAGTGAATAATTGCCTCGTTAAACTTGCAACATTTTTAAAGTGCAATATATTTAAAGTGCTATGTATTTAAAGTGCAACATTTATTACAAAAGTGCTGGTGCTTCCATAAATTACTATTAAAACCCTTGTATGTGGAATACTTTATCTGTTATACTGTGACAGATGTGAAACTTGTGTCAATTAAGCATATACTACTTAGACCTATCTCCTTAGATTTTTAACCCTTAGTGAATACATGGTGTGATAAAATGGAGTAGATTGTATATTAAATGTATTTTAAATTTTTTTTATATATGATTAATAATGGACTGTCTTATAGATAAAATTAACTACTAACTCTGCTACCATCATAAACAATGTTTTTCCCCCAGCGGTACCTTCTACGTCACATGTGGACCTATTTTAATGCTAACAAAATTCAGTGTGGCTGAATTATAAATACAAGATTTTGCATAAAATCACATACATCAATAGGAATTAGCATGAACAAACATTGTCTTTATCGTTCATTGAGGAAACATTTATTTGTTAAATTGTTGATGATCCAATACACTGATGTTATTTGGCTTGAGAAAGGGACCTAGGAAGGTACCGAAACGTTGCCTGCACCTGATGTTTGAATAAATTTTGGTTTCACTGAACAAGACTTGTGAGTGCATTGGAGTGTTTCTATATTTTTATATACGCACCCGGGTAGATGAGCGGGTCAAGAGAGTGCGGCTCCTACTGACTACACACACACATATATATATGTAGAAAAGACAAACAGCACACCACCTGGTCGTTTCAGTGTTCTCCCTAGGGTCTTTTAGCCGGGCGGCCCACCCGGCTACTTTTTCTTGCCACCCGGCTGGAAAAAATTTCTAGAGGGAACACTTGTGATTTGAAAGAATTTAGATGTAGGTTTAATAGGTGTACCAATACACTTGAAAGATTATTTTAGCACATGTTAACTAGCTTTTCCAAGATCCCTAAGGCCACAAAATGGTGGCACATGTGCTTGTGCTGCTATATTACATCTGGGTTGCCTTCAGATTTTGCCGAACTACAACTCCCTGCGGGTGTTGCCGAACAACAACCCCCTGCATTCTACAACCATGGAATGCTGGGAGTTATAGTTTTTAAACATCTAGTGGAACGAAAGTTAGACATCCCTGACCTATATAATGAGCATAAAGCATTGCACATTTTTCCCCACCACCAAATTTCCCGTCACACCCCACCCGGCTACTTTTTCATGCCACCCGGCTGAAAAAAAATTCTGGGGAGAACACTGTCGTTTGTTACCTGGTACAGGTGTAAAGAATCTATCTGGATTTATTCCTAGTAGACAATTTCTAGAACGACACAGCACTCAGGATTAGCTTTTTCGTGATTTATTCAAACATCTGCATGGCATGGCTTGAGGAGGATTTTATTTATCGTCTGTCTGCCTTCACCGGGCATTGTTTGGCCTGGTGGAGGTATATAGACGATATTTTCCTCCTTTGGCGGGGCGACATTGGATCCGAGGGAATTCCACACTGACTTAAATAAATTGCATCCTACTATCACATACACCCTGAATTGTGACTTGAGCACAATTTGTTTTTTGGATGCAAGAGTATAGAAGGGAGTAGGTTGTTTTCATACTGAACTATTTTCCAAGCCTACCAATAGAAATCAGCTGTTGTCCTTTCAGAGCCATCACCCCAAACATGTTAAAAAGTCCATCCTGGTGAGTCAATTCACTAGGGTAGATAGAATAGTTACAGAGAATGCTAGGAAAGAAACACAAACCAAAGAGATGTTTATGAAACTTAGAAGTAGGGGGTATCCTGAAAAAGTATTGGGTGATGCCCTAGATCGGGTGCGCTCAAGAGATGAAAATGTAGCATGGAGTACAACTAAACGTATACCATTCGTGAGATTATGGCATTGGTACCAATTATGTGGGCAATGCCATACGCAAACATTGGCATTTGCTTGGACAAGCATATCCAATGGTGGCAGAATTTTCCCAGCCCCCATTAGTATCATATCGTAAGGGTAGAACAATTGGCAGTCAAGTGGTCAGATCTATGTTTAGGAGTCAACCTGATCGGCCACAATACTTTCTAAGTACTAAGAAATTGGGCATGTTTCCTTGTGCCCGTTGCGCTCAATGTAAATTTGTCCATAAGGGTGAAACATTTGTACATCCGAGTACGGGGATGCCATATAAATTGAGGGGCACCAATACGTGCGACAGCAAATTTGCTGTGTATGCTCTTTGGTGTCCGTGTGGACATCTTTATATAGGTGAAACCACACAATCTATTAAATACAACACCGGTCAAGCATTAAACACTGTGAGGAGAAACTACAAAACACTATGGGGAAGCAGGGCATAATGAAAACGATTTAAAGTATATGGTGTTGGAGTTGGTTAAGCCCTCCGTGAGAGGGGGGGGCAGAGTCCTTAAATTGCGACAAAGAGGTGTGGTGGGTTCATAAATTGAATTCCTTGTATCCAAATGGATTAAATAGAGACTTTGATCTCTATTTATTCATTTGATACTATTCCAGGGTTTTCTTGTTAACCGAACACTGTTGTATTTGGTATATACAGGTTTCAGGGCGGTCTTTATGGCCTATTGGTAATTGAATGAAGGGGGAGGGACTAATATGATGTCACTTCCTGTAGTAGGCTTTATATTGTGTGTTGATACATATTATGGTCATTGTCTGTCATCATCTATTGCCTGAAGAAGGGGAGTCTGTTTCCCCGAAACGTCGCTGATTGTACGTTGATGCAGATGTTTGAATAAATCACGAAAAAGCTAATCCTGAGTGCTGTGTCGTTCTAGAAATTTTGAATATATATATATATATATATATATATATATATATATATATATATATATATATTTATTCCTTTGAGGGCTGGAGTTGCCCTTTGGGCAACTGTGGTCTCAAATCAAGTTAGGGTTAAATGAAATCCTGCAGTATTTCCTTTATAATCACATCTCTTGCTGGAGTCAGTGAGAAATTACATTGGGGTGAGTGTTCAAACTTTCTGCTTCCAGTAGGTTGAGTGACATCACATTGACCGATGCCCTGCCTGTCCGCCCCAGGGGAGAAGCATGCTCAGTTAAGACTTAAAGGACAACTATACTGTAAAAATTTACTTTTTAAAAATGAAAAGCACCTATGGCAAGGAGATAGGATTGATTATTCCCACCCCTCAATATTGTTTTGTTGAGGAGCTACAGCACATACTTTTCTATATTAAAGATAGTGCTGAAGCTCACAGGAAGACTGGCAGAAGCAGATTTCTTTGTCTTGCAGATCCTCATAGAAATGATATTGGCAGGTAAAAAGCCCCAATCCCACCTCCCTGCCTCAGGTACTTTTTATTTTAACGTTTTTTAAAAAAAAACTTTATATGCACTATAGTTTCCCTTTAATGCTGGGGAAATCAGGAAGTACCTGGGGGGGGAATGACAGTTGAGAAGGGAAGCCTATTAATGCAGGCAAAGGCTGATCACATGGCTGGAAAACAGGAAGTGTTCAACCAGGAAGTTACATTGCTGAACCTTTGCGGCAATAACTTCTCACCAATTTTATCCAGAAATATGATTTAGGTTTAAAGGACAACTCCACCCTCATAAGAACATTTTTTAGAAAGAATGGCCTCTTTAAATATGTTGATATATCATAGTTTGTCCTATGAATTCATTACTGTATGCCTGCTATGCTTCTGGATGCCTCATGGAAACTGAGCAATTTAGAAACCTGTACTGAGCCTAAGCATGCTCAGAAGAGGCAGACAAGGACTTATCATTCAGTCATTGGCTGTGATGTCAACTGTCAAATCCATAACTGCAAGTTGCTAACTGGAAGAACCAGGAAGTAGAAACAGGACATTGTGCAGCATTTCAGTTAAGACTTATATTTTCAGATTTCAAACTATTACAGTTTAGGGTTTTGGGGGTGATTTAACTGTATGTATGTTTTCATTTTGGGGCTGGACTTGCCCTTTAATGCTGGGGAAATTAGGAAGTACCTGGGCGGAAAAATGACAGTTGAGAAGGGAAGCCTATTAATGCAGGCAGAGACTGGTCACATGACTACAAGCTGGTCACAAGGCTGAAAAAAGTAAGTGTCCAAGCAGGACGTTACATTGCTGAACCTTTGCAGCAATAATTTCTCACTAATTTTATCCAGAGATGTGAGATTTAGGTTTAACTTTGGAAGGCTTTTTTTTATATAATTCTTACTAGTTTGGAAGAATTTGAGACCACAGTTACCCTTTAAGTTAACTAAGGCCCAAATGACTGTTGCTTGGTCAAAAACTCATTTTCAGCCACAATGGCCCAATGTTGGTCAAATGTTTGTCAGAATCAAAACCCGAAACTTCAGCTGCATTATTTCGTCCAGACTGACTGGTTGAAAGCAGCAAATAGTCTGTCGGGTGGAAATATTGACCAGTCCAGCAGTCTCTATTTCAAACAGGAGCTTGCAAGAGATCAGGACCTTTGGCCACACTTCTCTATGGTAGTAAGGGTGTATGCTATCCACACAAGCAAAATTAGACAGAAGGGCTTCTTGTTAGTGCTATAGTCCCTGGTAGAGGACCGACTGGGGTAACACCATCTATCAGATTGGCCAGTGCCCAAACCTAAATTGTGCATGCTATCTGCACAGGCGATCAAGTATGTAAACAAAGCAGTAACCTGGGGAAAATAAAACCTGACATCGGTTACCAACAGACTTCACTGACATCAATAAGGCTTTGTACAGACTTGATCTTTATTCCTCCAGCAGCTTCATGTTTACCGCCTGTAGGAGAGGAGTTTGAATCACCCGCCCAACACCCCATCACTACTCACCATTACCATGTATAGGAGACTGTCGGGGGAACAGCGGTGCAATAGAAGTTAAGAGCACCTTCAAAATCAAACACAAAGAACAGAGAGCCCACCGGGTACACACTACAGGAATAGCACAACCACAGCACTTGTCCTACCTCCGCTAAAGTCCTATGGCCTTGGGCAAACATATCACAAAAACGGCGGGCGGTACCAGAGACACCTAAACTTGATGGGAGAGACTAGATTGAAGTGGAGAGGCGGAGCATTCGAATCACGTGAACAGTCACATGACTGGACGGAAAACAGTGTTTAGGCTGGTGTGGCGAATGACAGAGCTGCTTCCTGTCTCCCACACTCTCTTTGGGAAAAGTGCTGTCTGCTGGTTAAGGTGGCTCTAGTGGGATACAGCAGTTCAGACGACGATGAGAGCGAAAAATCGGAACCGCAGGGAAGGTGAGAAGAGAGGGCACTGTGAGCAATATTGGGGACGTTATCAGGGCTACGTACCGAGATCGAACCGTTATCCGCATACACGGTGTAACATCCGTAAAGCCTATACAATAAAGCGTTGGCCATAAATAACGTGGTTTTACGAATGAAGTTGGTTTCTTATTCAAAAAAGTTGGTTTCTTATTCAGTTAGTTTCGCAGACTGAAGTTGGTTTCTTATTCAGATTTGAATAAGAAACTGGTGTATTGCAATAGGTAAACCGCTTTGGGCCACTGAAAAAACACTGCAGACACACATACATACCCCTGGCACATAATTCAGTTGAGTCCAGCCTGGCCCAAATTGGTTTAGGGCATGCAAGTTGGCACCAAAGTCTGCAAAATAGCAATTTTTGCACATTTGAATAGGAAACTGGTATATTGCAATAGGTAAACCGCTTTGGGCCACTGAAAAAACACTGCAGACAGACTTGTACATACCCCTGGCACATAATTCAGTTGAGTCCAGCCTGGCCCAAATTAGTTTTGGGCATGCAAGTTGGCACCAAAGTCTGCAAAATAGCCATTTTAGCCATTTAAATAAGAAACTGGTGTATTGAAATAGGTAAACCGCTTTAGGCCACTGAAAAAACACTGCAGACAGACTTGTACATACCCCTGGCACATAATTCAGTTGAGTCCAGCCTGGCCCAAATTGGTTTTGGGCATGCAAATTGGCACCAAAGTCTGCAAAATAGCCATTTTAGCCATTTGAATAAGAAACTGATATATTGCAATAGGTAAACCGCTTTGGGCCACTGGAAAAACATTGCAGACAGACATGTACATACCCCTGGCACATAATTCAGTTGAGTCCAGCCTGGCCCAAATTGGTTTTGGGCATGCAAGTTGGCACCAAAGTCTGCAAAATAGCCATTTTAGCCATGCCCAAAACCAATTTGGGCCAGGCTGGACTCAACTGAATTATGTGCCAGGGGTATGTACATGTCTGTCTGCGGTGTTTTTTCAGTGGCCCAAAGCGGTTTACCTATTGCAATACACCAGTTTTGTATTCAAATGGCTAAAATGGCTATTTTGCAGACTTTGGTGCCAACTTGCATGCCCAAAACCAATTTGGGCCAGGCTGGACTCAACTGAATTATGTGCCAGGGGTATGTATGTGTCTGTCTGCAGTGTTTTTTCAGTGGCCCAAAACGGTTTACCTATTGCAATACACCAGTTTCTTATTCAAATCCGAATAAGAAACCAACTTCAGTCGGCGAATAAGAAACTAACTGAATAAGAAACCAACTTCAGCTTCGTCGTGGTTTTTAGTATTTTTATTTTTGCAGATTACCTCATGTGCCTCTGGATTGGAAAAAGGCTGATGTTATTCCACTATTCAAAAAGGGTAGTCGTTCACACAGTGGCGTAACTATTACCCCCCATGACCGCAAGGGGGCGCTGGTTCTTATTAAGTAGCTATTTTTTAGGGTTGCGGGTGTGGGATCCTCACTCCACCAGACAGTCCAGGGTGACAGGGTCAATGTACCTCACTCCTCCTGACAGTCCAGACTGCAGCTGCGGGCTGCCTATAGAGTGTGACTGCCCTGCCCTGGCACCTACTGTGCTGCAGCTGTGCCTGTGTAGTTGTGCACATTCAACCTAAGTCAGCCCAGACTCCAGTAAGTGTTGTTGACTTAATAATATGAATGGTGAAACTGAAATGAAAGTTTAACAGCGAAACAGAAAGAAGATGATAGATAGAAATAGACCGATAGACTGATACAAGGAGTGATAGATAGATGGAGTGATAGATGCAGTGATAGAGAGAGAGATAGATGTGATAGATGGAATGATAGATGATACAGAGAGATTGAGATAGATAGATGGGGAGACAGATATATAGATATGATAGACAGAGTGGTGTGGTGGGCCCCATCCAAAATTTTGCTGGGGGGCCCACTGAGTTCTAGTTACTGCCCTGCGTTCACAGCCGGTTTATTACAGGCCTGTAAGTTTAACTTCAGTGGTTGGAAGGATACTGGAAAGTTTAATAAGGGAACATATTCTAGAGTATGTTTCAAGGACTGACATAAGTAGTAACCATAGCAAAAAAGGACGGACTGCCAACAGCTACAGATAAAACTTAGCTTTTATTGCCGAACTGAGCATACTTCACAAAGGGAGACAAACACAGTGCCCTGACGCGTTTCGTGAGGAACACACCGTCACTTCATCAGAGGGATACTCCCACACCTTGAAAATAACCATATATACCCAACAATAAACAAGCAGCACCTGCAACCCATAAATATAATGAGAGAGTAATCACATCCTACCAAAGTACAAGGGTTAAAGCAGTGCTGGTCATAAGGATGTATACAGGGGGGAGTAATTACTACACAGGTTGTAAAGATGCATAAAAACAATTCAAAAAGATTATTGCATTAAAATACATATATACAATTAAAAACAACCCAAAACTGTAGCTAATCTGCAGCAACATGTAAAGAGTATAAAAATAGTGTAAAAAACCGGAGATGCAAATAGATAAGAACCATAATGGAATCTTAATCATAAACACATTATTAAATAGTATCACAAATATTATTACAACTTATTACAGTGTGTGGTCTAATTCTACTATAAGTGTAAAACAACTATATATTATATATTACATATAAACCTATATATAGATACAATTATATATATATATATATATATATATATATATATATATATATATATGTGTGTGTGAATACCTATAGTTACATAAATGCATATACTATCCAATCCCCATAATACACAAGATCACACAATAATAGATCATACAAAGAGGGAAACCTCCCATTCTCTATTTAAACCTTTTGGAAATTTAGTTTTTAGTTCCAAAATCCACCAAAGTTCCCTTTTTGAAAGAATAGAATCTCTATCACCGCCTCTGCATCCTACCACAACTTGCTCTATACCCATATATTTACACTCTTTAGTATGCTGACAAGTAAGACTGTGGGTACCTAGAGCTGTACGGTTATCTCTGCTTGCTATAGAGTTAGAATGTTCATATAAACGCAGTTTTAATTTTCGTGTCGTCTTGCCTACGTATTGTAGCCCACATCCACATGTGATCAAATAGATCACATATTGGGATCCACAGTTTATGTATCTCTTCACCTTATATGTTTTCTTGGTGACAGTAGAGGAAAAAACAGATGCAGAAGATACAAATGTACAGCACCTGCATCTGCTTTTTCCACATTTGAACATCCCCATATGGGCAAGCCAATTATTGCCAGTTTTAACACCTAACATACTGGGTGCCACGTAGTTAGATAATGTTCTCGATCTGCGGTAAGTAATGCCAGGTTTCTTAGGGAGAATCTCAGCCAAAATTGGATCTACCATCAATATGGTATCAATATAAGTGTGGGATCCCCATCAATTTTACGATAAGTGTTACAATCTGATAGCTGGGAGAGTATGTCATCTATATAGTAAGACCTATTTAATACAACTATAGACCCACCTTTATCAGACTGTCGAATGATTACATAACAATGATGAAATTATCATTCGACAGTCTGATAAAGGTCGGTCTATAGTTGTATTAAATAGGTCTTACTATATAGATGACATACTCTCCCAGCTATCAGATTGTAACACTTATCGTAAAATTGATGGGGATCCCACACTTATATTGATACCATATTGATGGTAGATCCAATTTTGGCTGAGATTCTCCCTAAGAAACCTGGCATTACTTACCGCAGATCGAGAACATTATCTAACTACGTGGCACCCAGTATGTTAGGTGTTAAAACTGGCAATAATTGGCTTGCCCATATGGGGATGTTCAAATGTGGAAAAAGCAGATGCAGGTGCTGTACATTTGTATCTTCTGCATCTGTTTTTTCCTCTACTGTCACCAAGAAAACATATAAGGTGAAGAGATACATAAACTGTGGATCCCAATATGTGATCTATTTGATCACATGTGGATGTGGGCTACAATACGTAGGCAAGACGACACGAAAATTAAAACTGCGTTTATATGAACATTCTAACTCTATAGCAAGCAGAGATAACCGTACAGCTCTAGGTACCCACAGTCTTACTTGTCAGCATACTAAAGAGTGTAAATATATGGGTATAGAGCAAGTTGTGGTAGGATGCAGAGGCGGTGATAGAGATTCTATTCTTTCAAAAAGGGAACTTTGGTGGATTTTGGAACTAAAAACTAAATTTCCAAAAGGTTTAAATAGAGAATGGGAGGTTTCCCTCTTTGTATGATCTATTATTGTGTGATCTTGTGTATTATGGGGATTGGATAGTATATGCATTTATGTAACTATAGGTATTCACACACACATATATATATATATATATATATATATATATATATATATATATATAATTGTATCTATATATAGGTTTATATGTAATATATAATATATAGTTGTTTTACACTTATAGTAGAATTAGACCACACACTGTAATAAGTTGTAATAATATTTGTGATACTATTTAATAATGTGTTTATGATTAAGATTCCATTATGGTTCTTATCTATTTGCATCTCCGGTTTTTTACACTATTTTTATACTCTTTACATGTTGCTGCAGATTAGCTACAGTTTTGGGTTGTTTTTAATTGTATATATGTATTTTAATGCAATAATCTTTTTGAATTGTTTTTATGCATCTTTACAACCTGTGTAGTAATTACTCCCCCCTGTATACATCCTTATGACCAGCACTGCTTTAACCCTTGTACTTTGGTAGGATGTGATTACTCTCTCTTATTATATTGATGGGTTGCAGGTGCTGCTTGTTTATTGTTGGGTATATATGGTTATTTTCAAGGTGTGGGAGTATCCCTCTGATGAAGTGACGGTGTGTTCCTCACGAAACGCGTCAGGGCTCTGTGTTTGTCTCACTTTGTGAAGTATGCTCAGTTCGGCAATAAAAGCTAAGTTTTATCTGTAGCTGTTGGCAGTCCGTCCTTCTTCTTTTTTGCTATGGTCTTTACGAAATTGGAAAGTGTTCCGGAGCGCCAGGTGAATGGACTCCCACTACAGGAATTGAAGTAGAGGAAGCCAACGCTTTGACCAACTGGTAATGTGTTGTTATAAGTAGTAACCAGCATGGGTTTAGTAGGAATAGATCTTGTCAAACTAACGTGCTTCGCTTTTATGAGGAAGTGAGTAGAAATTTAGACTCTGGCATAGCAGTAGATGTAGTATACTTGGATTTCGCAAAGGCTTTTGATACAGTCCCCCATAGGCGACTAATGTAATAAGCTAAGGTCTGTTGGTCTGGGGAGGCACATTTGTACATGGATAGAAAATTGGTTAATGAATAGGATGCAGTGAGCAGTTGTTAATGGGGCTTCATCAGTATGGACTAAAGTGGGGTGCCACAGGCTTCAGTGTTGGGGCCGCTTCTATTCTATTTATTAATGATTTGGAAGTGAGTATTGTCAGCAAGGTTTCTGTGTTTTCTGATGACGCAAAACTTTGTCGACCATTAAAAGCTTCAGAGTATGTGCAATCGTTGAAGGTGGATCTATATAGATTGTCACATTGGGCTGATGAGATTCAATGTTGATAAATGTAAGGTGATGCATTTTGGACTTAAAAATCCTTGTGCTGCTTATACTATAAATGGCTCTGTGTTAAGTGAATCCCTGTTGGAAAGGGATCTTGGAGTTTTGGTGGATAACAAACTTAAAGGTAGCAAGCAGTGCCAGGCGGCAACAACCAGAGCCAACATGGTATTGTCTTGGATAAAGATAGGTATTGATTCAAGGGAGGAAAATGTAATTCTCCCTCTTTACAAAGCATTGGTAAGGCCTCATCTGGAATATGCAGTGCAATTTTGGAATTCTGTGTACAAAAAGGACATCTTTGAAATGGAAAGGGTTCAGAGAAGGGCAACTAAATTAATAAGGGGCTTGGGGAAGCTTGAATATGAAGAGAGACTGGATAAGTTACAACTATGTACAAAGTACAACAGAGAAAAGGCGCTTGCGTGGGGATATGATTACTGTGTATGAATACACAACGGGCCATACAATAAACTATCTGGGGCATTGTTCACCAATATAATATGTCCGAGGACACGCGGACATCCCTTAAGACTTGAAGAAAAAAGTTTAGGCTTCAAGTTCAGAAAGGGTTTTTCACCGTGAGAACAGTAAAGCTATGGAACGGTCTTCCAGTGGATGTTGTTATGGCAGGTTCATTGGACAGTTTAAAAAAAAAAAAAAAAAAAAAAAAAGGTTGATGGGTTTCTGGTATTGATATATATGTATATAGTAGTTGATCCAGGGATATTTTTGATGAAGGATTTTTTTTCCTCTTCATAAATTTTTTTTTGCCTTCCTCTGGATCAACAGTTAGGCAGGAAATGAGGATATTGCTAGATCAGTTGGACTGGATGGACATACGTCTTTATTCAACCTCAAATACTATAATATTTGCGTGATCTTTGATATAGTGCATCAATTTTATTACCATGAATTTTCAAGTACGTGGAATAATAGGAGTATGTAACGATATGTGAATGGAAATATGATACCTATACATATTAAAACTGTTTTTAAAATACGACTTCATAAGGACGTGTGCCATTTGTACTTGAAGTTTGCAAGATACTATCTAAACTTCTAATTTTCCGTTTTTGACTTTCCAACATACACTCATACAAGTTGTTTGTTTGTTTGTTACATACATGCTTGCAAGATTTGGTCTGTGTGACTATAAATTGTGGCAGCATTCAATGTGAGACCATGTGATAGCAATGTCGACCGATACCGCCTCTCCGTGCTTTTTTCTTTTACTCCTTTTTTCTTTTAACATCTGATAAGTCCTTCATTGTGGTGGTGTTAAAAATAGTCTGAAAAATCATGTTAGGATCACGCATTTATGATGGTATAATTTGGTAAATTGCTTGCATGTCTAGATGCAGGAAGGGAGGTGAATGAGCCTGGCAGCAGAGTAAAGGATTGATTAAAGGGGTGCCAGTCGGTTGCATGGTAAACAACATAGGAGGGTGTTACAGTAGTCCAGCCAAGAGATGACAAGAGCATGAACTAGAGTTTTGGTAGCATTCTGTGAAAGGAAGGGACGAATGCGTGAGATGTTTTTGAGCTGTAACCGACAGGAGTTGGACAGGGTATTTAATCTGGTGTTTAAAGGAAAGTTCTGAGTCAAAGATTACTCCCAGGCATCACACGTAAGGTGTTGGGGAGATTGGTGTGTCATTGATGTTGATAGTAGTGTTAGGTATGGGGGTAGATCAAGACGGTGGGAAAATGACAAGTTTGATCTTATCTATGTTGAGTTTGAGGAAGCGGGAGGAAATGAAAGCAGAGATGGCATTTAGGCAGTCAGGTACCTGGGATGTCATGAGTAATGAGTAGTTAAAGGATAGAAATTAAATACTCCATGTGAAAGTCACTTGTATTGGTAATGATTGGTAATCGGTTTTATATAAAACATTGCTTTTTAGTAAATGTTAAGCTTCATACACACATGCCATCGCGAAGGCAACCTGAAGGCAACCTGCAACGCATGAGGTTTATGAATGTCCGTATTGGCTGACAATCGTGAAGTGTATGGGCACTTCACCTGCTGTTCAGTTGGGCAGAATCGCCCGGCGGATTATCAACGAGGGCCGGACGAACGTCTGTTTTGACCAGTGAAGTGCCCATACACGGCACGATCGTCGGCCTAAACTGATGTTTGTGAAGGTTCTCATTCATCCAAGTATATCTGTTTTATTCAGTTACATCAACTGGACTCCAAGTTTAGACGTTTCACTAGCCATCTGACTGACTTTCTCAATTCAGAAAGAGTTGTACAATAATCTGTTGGCAATTAAGTAGCCTGGAAAGTCCCAATTGGCATATGATAGCCAGGTGTTAGGAACCTTCTGAATGCAAAATGTGGATGCATTGAGGCTAAGGGGTGTTATTGAAACTGCCCAGGGTAAGGTGTCAAAACAGCATTGTACATGGAGTTGGTTTAAACCCCTCCATCCCACCTCTATTCAGGCTTGTTTTCTTCATTTCAACATAAATGGCCTCATTGACACCTCTTTTAAACCAGTCATGTTCCTTTGCCAAGATGTTGACATTCCAATCTTCAAAGGTATGTCCTTTTCTTTAATATGCAGGTACACGGCTGAGTCTTGACCTGAGGAATTATCTCTTCTGTGCTGGGCCATATGTTGGCTGCTGTTTGGTCTCCCCCCACATAGAAATCAGCACTCTTCACTGCACTGCGAATATGATGCAGCTTTTCTTGTGTATATGATGTCGCTTTTCTTGTGTTTCGTTCATACACATCATGTTTCACGGTCGGCCGCCGTGATCGCATATGTGTATGAACCATAAGACATTGGTTGCTCTTGTAAGTAATCTGAATCTTTTTGTATTGTAAGGTTAGTCTAGTCTGTCTTTGAAATCCCTATCGGATTATTCATTTGAACAATTAGAAGTTAACTTACATAATGCTGGATAGATGCTGAAGGAGAAAAAAAAAGAAAACCGTTTGCATCTGTTTATATCAAACTAAACCTATTAAAGTAGTAGTACTATATGTATCCCTACTTTCACTAGTAATAATATGTATCCCTAAATTTCACTAGTGGCAACCGAAGTGGGAACTATCAGAAAAGTTCACAGAACTCCACCCTGCCATTCGTTTGAAAGAAACCTTATACGGGTCATAAAACGCCACTGTAATTTATAGTATTGTTATTTTATAATAAGGGGTACAATATTTGCTATAATAGACAAGTTTCAGTGAGTCATGTTATACTTATTACACTACTAAGCAGTTATTATTACCACTAAACACTGTTTTTAAAAACATTTACAGAATATTCGTGGCTCTTGTGTGTTGTATCTGTACAGCTAAACAATCAAAAGCTGTAAAATAATCATCACAAATTTCAGCAGGCTCATTCCTCGTCTCCCACTTCCAACATGTGTGTTAACAATGTTCACAGACATGGAGGATAAAGAAAGAAATGATGAAAGCACAAACCATGGAGGGAAGATACGCAGTTTCAAGCATGAACGAGGCAACTGGGCAACTTATGTCTATACACCCTGTAAGTACTACAAAAAAAGTCAGATGTGGAACATCTGTTTCTCTTGTAAAGGGCATGTCCACACCGAAAACTAAAATTTTACCCACTACTGGCTCCACTATGTGTAGTGTTTAAAAATCCTTACCTTTCCTTAAATCCTTACTGTAGGAGCTGTCTGTGTGTCATCTGGTGCTGACGCAAAAAAAAAAAAAAAAGCCCAGAAATACTTTCCCAGCTTCATTCCCTTGGCTCTCTCCATAGCCGGCAGATGCGTCTGTGATTGTTTGACTCTCAGTCAGCAGACGGAGCTGCCTGTCCGGCCCCTATTGCTACTCCGTAGCAGTAGAGGCAGAGGAAATGAAGGTGGGTAAGTTTTTTTTGTGGAACTTTTTAAAGTTAAAACTATGGTGTATATGGTTAGAGAGGGGTTCCCTTATACTACAGCAACATTTAGATTTTTGGGGTGTTACAAATATGTACAAAAATCAAGCCGTTCATACAGTACTCATTGGGAATTATTTATCGGTCTTGATAATGTAACAAATTAAGAAAAATGTGTCTGGACTTTATTAAGTCAAAGGGCATATCCACCCTTAAAACTGGTCACTTGTCAGTTACCTGCCACCAACCCAGACTAATATATTTTTCACTTTATTAGCTTCATTACTAACCAGATATTCAAAGGGCATGTCCACTCCCAAAACAATAATTTAACCAACTACTGGCCCCACTGTGTAGTATAAAAGGATCCTTATCTTACATCCAAGCTCCTTGGGGTTCTTCTGCAGTGTCTTTCTAAAGTCCAGGAAACCGATGAGTAGGAGCTGTCTTCCTGTGGGAAAGGTTTCTGACATACACAGAGGAGCCCTTTCCCCCCTCCCTCCAACCATTTGGATCGATCCTCTGCGATGGATAGTTCCATCCTTTTAGTATAATGTAACTCACCCCTGCCCAGACCCAAACGCCGCATTATTTTTTTAAACATCCATCTAAATTTTACTTACATGACTCTTTTCCTGCAGCATTGAGCTACGTCACTCCAGTTTGATAACTGGACTTGAAGTTTAGTTCTTGAAGACGTTTCGCTGGTCATCCGATTGGCTTTCTCAATTCAGAATGACTTGTACAAGAATATGTTGACAATAAAGTACCCTGGAAAGTCTCATCGAGTCATATTAGCATATGACAGCCAGGTGTTAGGGACCTTCTGAATGCAAGGTGTGCAGGGGCGTACACTAGAGGGGAGCAACCGCAGGGGGACTTACTTACTTACTCTTACTTACCTCCCCTCGTACCTCCGCCGCACTGCCGGCCCTCTGCTTGCGAGAATGCAAGCAGAGGGGCGGGACCGGCAGTCGCGTCTGTGATTGGCTGAGCGGCAGCCAATCACGGACGCGGCTGCCGGTCATTCAGTGCAGCGGAGGAAAGCGGAGAGGTAAGTAAGAGTTTGGGGAGCTTTTTGAAAAAAAAAAAAACTGATTCTGCCAGTCTACCTTCTGGCTTCAGCACTATCTTTAACCCTTTCCCTGCCACAGATCGTATATTCACGATCTGTGCAGAGAATGCTTTAACTGCCACAGATCGTGAATATACGATCTGTGGCTTCCCCTTTAAAAATGAAAAAACACCGCACGCTAGGGTTAGTTGGCAGCCATGTCTCTGGGTACACCCATGAATGTGGCATACCGTTTTATTCGGGAGGGGTTAGGCTTTCATATTTGAGATGCGTTTGAACTTTCCTCCACAGTTTTTAGCTGAAATTGGCATTTGATTTTGTCTCTGATTTTACAGTTGAGGAAAAAAAGGAAAATGTGAGAAAGTAACTTACAATTTGACGAAGAGCTGCGTCCGGGTATCTGCATTTTGATCGAAACTAACCTCACTCGTAAAATCCTGCGAGTGTGTAGTTTCTAAAAATATCTCACTTGGGGGGATATTTTAGATAATTTGGTAGATATTCTATGTTAACTGTCAGTAGTGGTTACACATTTTAATTTGGTGTAATATTCTAGGAGGTGCAGTTTTAGTTTGGGGGGGTCTCCTGTACAGGAAACGTCGGGTACCTACATATATCTGGTATCGTTGTACTCGGGAGTATCTGAGCTTTTAGAAACAGTAAGATTTTTGTGTGTAACCTTAAGATAACTATAAGTAAAAATGGGAAAAATCCATGAAAATTTGCAAATTTTTCATTTTTTTTACATATTTTACCCATAATTCCAGTAAAATTTCCAGAAAAGTTACAAAATTCTGTTACCATGTTAAAGTAGACTTTGTGCTGAAAAAAACAATGTATAATATTCCTGATTTACTGCAAGGTTTCCTACTGTAAAATTAGTCTAAAGCGATTAAGGACAAAATCCTGAAAATTCTTCTGGCAGTTAACGCAAAAAAAAATGAAAATCTCCTGGCAGTGAAAGGGTTAAAGGATATGTAGACCTGTTGTGATGTTTAGTTCAGGGTTTTTAGCACATTTAAACACATGTTTCTGTCTCTTTTTGCTACAACATTCGTATACAATCAAATGCATGTAGTATTTCAGTCTATTTTCATTCCTACACTGAATGAACCGTCACTTGGATATCTGATAATTTGTGTTTCTAGGTTTCTCTGCATTGCTAATCGGATTAAAAAGTATACCAACCAGGAGAAAACCAGGTAATTGAAACTGTGGTCTCCATTAAAGTAGCATTTATCAAAAATAGCTCTTACCTTATAAAATTACTCCAGGATCATACTTCTTGCTGCAGTGTATCCAAAGTAATAGCAGTATAAATGGTGTTTTTTCCTACTAGCACTGTAAGCTGTGACATCATGAGCATTACTGCTCTGCCCCCAAGTGTTTTAGCATGCCCATTTGTATCATCAGTTGCATAATAAGCCCCTATCTGTACTCCTGTACTTTCATTTTTTAAAGCTAGCCACAGGCCCTTTTTTTCTCTTCTCCCTTAAGAGTCCATAGCTCCATAACTAGCTCCTTTACTATGAATGTTGTTTGTTACCTTGGGTGGAGTGCTACCATTTGCACTAGTATGTGTTTTTGTTGCACTCAGTGCATAAATCTTTGTAGGGCACACCTTAATTATAAATTGAATATGTCTTGGGCACACCTTAATCACTTTTTTTAAATTAACGTTTCGGTGCTACACTGGCACCTTCATCAGAATTTCTGATGAAGGTGCTCCGTGTAGAACCAAAACGTTAAGAAACCCAAAAAAAAAAGTATTAAGGTGTGCTCGGGACATATTCAATTTCTGATAAAGGTGCTCCGTGTAGCACCGAAACGACACCTTAATCACTTTTTTGTTTATTAACGTTTCGGTGCTACACGGAGCACCTTTATCAGAAATTGAATATGTCCCGAGCACACCTTAATACTTTTTTTTTGTTTCTTAACGTTTTGGTTCTACACAGAGCAACTTCATCAGAAATTCTGTTGAAGGTGCCAGTGTAGCACCGAAACGTTAATAAACAAAAAAGTGATGAAGGTGTGAGTGCAACACACATACTATATGTATATATATTATACCAAATTCAAGTAAATCAGGGGAATAAAGATTTATATAAATAATGATATAACAAGACGTAACAAAACCATGTTTATGCACTTGAACAAAGTTTTTTTTTTTTTTTTTATTTGTAGCTTATTTGTCCTGTAAGGGAATTTATATTTAGCTACTGTATTCTCATTATTGTTCCAGTAGGCATTAAAAAAGCGCTAATCTCTCCAAATATATATTGCAGTACCTAAAGATGTTTAGCAAAATACTGTATATATGAAATATAGGAAATTCCTTATAATGTAATGTTATTAGCTAGGCAGTGATGTCTGAACCCATTTTTTTCTTTCAGAACATTCCTGGGACTAGAGGTCTCTGTTGGGATGGAAAATCTTTTAGGGATTGTTTCAGAAGTTGACCTGTCCTTGAAAGAGTTTAATTTAAAAACTTTTTATGAGGTACATTTTTGAGAAAACAATGGATTCTATTTAATGGATAACTTATTTTTACATGGATGTATGTCTTTATTCAACCTCAGTTACTATGTTATTTAAAATCTCTTTAGTTTATTGATGTGCCAGTAAAGTTCTACTTAAAGCAGTGAACAGAGCTGACACCATGAATTATAATACTTCAATCAAAAAATTTTCAGTAAACCAAATACCATACATTATTCAATGGGATTTGCATAATATTGGCAAGGTGTATAGAACTAAAATTCTGATGAACTACCACTGTCTGCATTGTGGTTAGTCAGTATGGAAGGAAAATTTCCATATGTCGACATCCACTGCATTTTCTTTAAGTAGAGGAAGCCGTGTATGGGGGCCTGACCAACCAATCCTTATACGAGTAGGAAGGGGTCGGTGAGAATAGTTTATATGCTTGCAATTGCAGTAAGATTTCAATGGAATCTGTCTGCATGTATGAAAGTCACATGTTTGGGGGCCCTAAAAGATTAAGCTAAAAAGTATTGATACTCTCCATTTTTGTATGAAATAAAACTGAACTAATTGTCACTCTATTTGTCGATCCATAGTTACTTATCTTATTATTTATGAATGAACATATTGTTTAGAAAAATCCCATGCATTTTTGTATTTTATAAGAAAAGTGTCAAGGTCACAGCTGTAAACCCTATTTTAGGGAACAACATTTTAGACTTTTCAGGTTCCCAGGAAGGTCGTTTTGTAGGCATACACCAACCACAAAACAAAGAATATAGTCAGTATTACAATGTATTACCTGTAACTACTAGAAGTATTTATAGCCATGACTTAATTAACTAGGGTTTTTATTCTTTACAGGACCCTTCTTTCCATGTAAGCCTTGCTTGGTGTGTGGGAGACAAAGCTGGACAATTAGAGGGAAGTGGATTGTTAGAGCTACAGGTCAGTAGATAGAAGGCAATGTTTTGGTTAGTGCAAAAACTTGGAAATCATTAATAAAATGTGACCAGTACACTAATGCCACTAAGAAATAGAATACAGTAATCTTCCCAACTAAAGCTGCCCATTATTTTCATTGTATGTTGGTAACAGATTCCATATTCAGAAAAACACACTCTATTGTCTTTATAGAGTATGATCATCCAGGTGACTACACATACTGCAGTGGGGTTGCCACATTAGTGAAACATGTTGGGACACCTACTAAGAACAAATGCAAAATGGCTGAATTGGCATTTGTTTAATAGTGCAGCCCTGCTAATTACATTAAGTGTGTCCCTACTAGACCAACATGACAACCCAATTGTCATGCGAAAATCTATATGCTGAAAGGTATGCATCATACATCTTTTTACATAAAAAGAAAAAAAAATATACAATACATTCAACATGTCTGTTCATGTTTTTTTTTTTTTTTAAGTTGGGAATTTACATTAGATGCATAATGCAGACTGCATTAGTTTCATTGTAGCCATACATCATGTATTTAATGAACTACATGGCCTTGTATGTGAAGATTTTATATACGTTCAGGCTCTCGTACGTTCCACAAGATGGCTTTCAATCTGCCTACATCTCCTAAAAAAAATTTAAATCGGCCACAGTCTCACTAATTGCATTCCATTTGCATACTCATTTAAATTACTCCTTTAAAGGAACACTTAACTTAAAAAAAACAAGTATTTGCCATCCGTTTCTATTATTCACAGGGAGGTGAGAATGCTTATTCCCACCTCCCTGTGAATAATAGTTGTTCAGGGGACCTGGAACTTACCTTACCGCGCTCCTCTCGCAACCCAATCTCGCACCCTATCTTTTGTATTGGCGCGCATGCGCCTAAGATAGGGCGCGCGGTCGGGACAGAGCGGCTGTCAGTAGAGGAGCATGGTAAGTTAAGTTCCAGGTCCCCTGAGAACTATTATTCACAGGGAGGTGGGAATAAGCGTTCTCACCTCCCTGTGATTAATCGAAACGGATGGCAAATACTTGTTTTTTTAAGTTTAGTGTTCCTTTTAATAGTTACATGTATAGTAACAATATAATACAGAGATGCAGGGGGAGGATAATAAAGTGGACCTGATAAATCTGCTGCTGCCTTCAGGTTTAAGCAGAGGAAGGCAAAAGTTTGTAGACTTGAAAATGTCTGTAAAATTGACAATTAAGGGTTTGTGTTATCTATTAAGAAAGAGAATGTAAATCCTGTGTATTGGGTGTTTGACTGAAGGCTTATACCCTGTAAATGCTATATATGTATTTAATGATATTCTTCTTGGGTTTTTTATTTTTAAGTACAGGCAGTAAAGATAGATGTGTGGGGTTTTTCTTGGGTTTTGCTAGCAAAACCATGTTGTCGGATCACTTTCTGTACATCCTTTTAAAAGGCTAACTGCGGTCCAAAAATGACTAGGTAAATTGAGAGTAATTTCTTTCCTGGGTATTTCTTGCAATTTAATTTCATTGTTTTTTTACATAGATTTAAAGATCTTTACGTGTGATATAGTAGCAGCATTACCAGATCCCCCTGCAATTCCCGCTCTGAAACCATGTGACAGTCCCTCTTCTCTGTCTGCTCCTCCCCTTGCAGCCTCCTTAGCCCCACCCCTTCCCTACAAAAACTGTGTAAAAACAGGGTTTTCAGGCAGAATCAGGCAAAACGTTTTTACAGGGTTTTCTGGTGGGGTTTATGGGTCTGAGGTACTAGTGGGGGTGGGGCAATGGGGGCCCGCAAGTGGGAGGCATAAAAAAAAGAAATGTACACACCTTACACATTAGAAAACAAAACTAAATCGAGGGTCGCACTGACCCGTTTAGTTACCAAACATCCACTCACAATGTTTTGTTGTTCTTCACCTGAAGAAGGGGGCATATAACCCCTGAAACATTGTGAGCAGATATGTGGTCACTAATAAATCACTTTTTTTTTTTCTGATGCTAATGTTCCTGAGGAAGGAATACTGAGGTTTCTGCTCCCACACGTTGGGTTTAAAGTGCACTTATCTACGTTTACACCTTACACACTCTTTGTGGGCTGTGCTGTTCTCTCCACCCCTACACTCTTTAGCTCCTCCTTCAGTGACTGTCACTCAATCTCTTCTTGGTTTCTTCTTCTAATTTCTGCAATGAGCAGGTGTCAACCGCAGATTAGAAGGAGGAACTAGTATTTGACCACACATTCAGAACCTCCCACCCCCTAACTTTCAGTTCAGGAACCTGGCAATGTTTGAAGCTTTGGGTTATGCAAAAGAGATTTATTCTTGTATCACAAAGCCCTTTCCATATTTAATCCTGAGCTATACAGAGATTGACCTTTGATTGCACACAATTTAATACAGGCTGTTCTACAGTTAAAACTTAACCCAGAACTGATAAAACTGTTTGTTGGCCTTAAAATGAAATGCAGAACACTGCAAGCTGACCCGTCTTGCAGTGGAGCTAATTTAAAGTGTAAAAGGCATATTTTATATAAAACTTTATTAAAATTTCTAAAAATTAGAAACATGGTAGGAAGACTAAATTTTCCTGAATGTTTTTCTTCCCACAATGCTTACTAAAACCTTACCTAATTTTTTACAGGATGTTTTAGACCGATTTGAGGATTCTGATGCATTGACACGATTTTGTGTTGAAGAGATCCACTGCAAAGCTGGAAATAAGTCTTTTTGTATTCCACTGCAATAAATCTTTGAACACGTTTTATACAAATGAAATTGCTAAAGCTCTTATTTAAGTCTTGAGAACAAAGAGGCGAACAATTGCTAATTAAACATGAAGGGCCAGAATAAGATTATATTCGATGTTATAGTGTAAAGGACCATTTAGAAAGCTGGGATGACTTTTTCGTATCATTAAGATGTGCTAAATTAAATACATAAAAAAAAGTCTGTTGAAGCCTGTTTATGCTGTAGAAAATTAGACCCCAGGCAAGTTAACCCTTAATGTGGGTAAAAACACCCAGCACTGACTATATTAGATGTAGTACACTGTAACAAATTTACTTTTTTAATATGAAAAGTACAAGGGACAAGACTGCATTATTCCTACTTCCAAATTTTGTTTTGTTAAGGTGCTACAACACATACAGTACATATAGTACTGAGCCTGGCAGAAGTGTGTTTTTTTTTTGTGCTGATGCTCCTCACAGAAACAATATTGGGAACTGGGTAAGAATTAAAAATACCACTTCCCTGCCCCATGCTGCTTTTTAATGGTTTAAAAAAAAAAAAAACTATAAACCCAGTGAGCAAGAGACTGAATATTTCCCTCGGATGATTTGATTTTAATTAATCTCATTTGTTGTATAGGCATGGTGCCTCCAGCAATCCAGTTTTTTAGGGAGTGGTTTTGTGAAATATCAATAAAATACCTTAACCACAGTTGTTATGGGTCATGTCAGTATTTTACAATGTAGTAGCAAAAAGCTTTATAAATATGCCTCTATATTCTGTTACTAAGACAAAGTTAGCAGAAGTTCGCTTTTTTTTTTCCTGTATAATTTACAAAAATACATTTCGAGGTTAGAAATCATGCCAAAACCCCATGGAATGTAAAACAAATTTACCAAATATCAATCCCCCTAATGTCCTGAATCAAACGGTATGCCATATGCATGGTTACACACGCATAAGTGGAAAAGAAAAGCCACGAAGTGAGCCAATACACATTGGCATAATTACAGCAACTTTTCAGATTTGTCAAGACTAAACACCCCATTATATTGGAAATACCCCCCAAACCTATATATTCTTTGAATCTACACATTCTTTTATGCACACGACCAATGGTGTGGGTGCAGTTCTGTGTAGAATTTCGCACTTTTACCAGATTTTCTGGAAAAATTTACAAAAATACATTTCAAAGTTAAAAATCATGGCAAATTCCCATGTAATGTAAAAAAAAAACTTGTCAAGTATCAATCTCCCAAATGCCCTGGTATGCTATATGCATGGTTACACACACAGACATGGAAGACACTACTCACAAAGTGAGCCAATGCACAGTAGCCCAATAGCAGCAACCTTCCAGATTTTTCAATCTAAACACCCCTCTAACTCAAAAAAAGCCCCAACAACTATATATTCTGAGAATTTACATACCTTCATCTAATCAACGATGCCATTTTTTTCATTCATACCATCAATGGTGTGTGCAGATCTTTGTAGAATTTCACACTTTTAGCAGATTTTCTGAAAAAACAAGTTTCAAAGTTAGAAATCCTGCCAAAACCTCAGGTAATGAAAAAAAAGTTACCAAATATCTATCTCCCAAATGTCCTAAATCCAACGGTATGCCATTTGCGTGGGTGCACACAGAGACATGGCCACTAACTAACTTAATTTGGAAACATGCTTAAAGGGCAACTGTGGTCTCCAAACAAGTTCGGGTTAAATGAAAGCTTGCAGTATTTTCTTTATAATCACATCTCTGGCTCACCCTGTGAGAAATTATATCAAGGTGAATGTTCAAACTTCCTGCTTCCAGTAGGTTGAGTGACATCACCTGACCTCTGCTAGCCCCTCTGCCCTGGTGGAAAAGCATGCTCAGTAAAGAATTGATGCTGGGGAAATCAGGAAGTACCTAGGGGGGAAATTGACAGTTGAGAAGGAGAGCCTATTAATGCAGACAGGCTGGTCAGATGACTACAAGCTGGTCACATGGCTAAAAACAGGAAGAGTTCAAGCAGGAAGTAATATTGCTGAACCTTTTCAGCAATAACTTCTCTCAAATTTTATCTAGAGATGTGATTTAGGTTTTATTTTAAAGTTGTGATGGAAAGCTTTTTATACAATTCTTACTAGTTTGGAACAATTGGAGACCACAGTTACCATTTAAGTGCAATTGTAAGAAAAAGTGCTCTGTAATTTCAAACCGCTTTCTCTTATTTAAATGAATCCGCCCGAAACACAAATAAAAAACCCCACTATATCTTCCACGTGTCCTGTATCAAATGGTATGCCATATGCATGGGTGCACACAGAAACATGGCCAACAACTAGGTCAAAAAGTACAATTACAAGAAAAAAAAAAAGTGCTCTGTTATTTGAACAGCCTGCACTTTTTTAAAAAAATCCCCCCCCCCCCCCCCCCAACTATATATTTTTGGAATCTACACCCCTTCAGCTACATACCGGTGCCATACTTCTATACATACATGAAGAATTCCAAACACCCTTATCGATAGAATTCTGTGCTTTTAGGAAATTTTGTGAAAAATAAATAAAATAAGATTTTTTAAAGCTTGAAATCCTACCTAAACCCACTAAAATGTCAATCTCCCACATGTCCTAAATCAAACGGTATGCCATATGCGTGGGTGCACACAGAGATGTGGCCACTAACTAGCTCAAATGGGATGCATGCACAAGTGCAATAACAAGAAAAAAAACGGCACCTCCCACGCGCACACACTCACATTTTAGTGAAAACCAGTTGGTAATGAGAGACGCACAAGTTTTTGCACACTTGACTGATCCTAAAAATTCAATTCGGTCTCTTTTTGGTAAATTTACTAGTATAGGCTTAGTTTCCCTTGAAATCGGTGGAATAATAATCTGCGTTTAATTTCCGGATACCAAGGGGGACATTGGGCAGCTTAGTGAAGACAAATTTTTTTGCTTATTACTTTATTGTAAAAAAAAAATAAAATTGTGTGTATCGCTAAGATTTTTTTTGTATGTGAATTTCATTTTTTTTGTTCATTCCCAAAGATAATCATCAGATCATCTTTAGGAATGATAACGAACTTGGAATACAGGCATAAATGCCAGTTTAAAAATCAGATTGGAAAAACCACTACCCAGAATTATTTTTTCCAGGAAATTATTTTTCATTCATTGGCAAAGATCAATAATTAGGTGATTAGATCTATCATCCATAGATAGTCCTTATTAAGGCAGTCATAGAGACTCTACAGACACTCAGCAGGAACCCACAGCACTTCTCCAGACAGAAGAAAAATGACGTTTCCTGTCTTATGAGCAACTCTAGAAGATTGTTTCTGATGAGTGGTCAGTACCAGAGAAACCATTAAAGCTTAGTCAGCAGTTCCACAACTCTGACGTTTCCTAAATCGGATGTGGATTGTTGGGCTTGCCTGCCCATAGTCGACCCTCCAGTGGTTAGGCTATCAAAAGCGACAACTATCCCACTAGGAGGCAACGACTTTTAAGGACCCTTTAGACCGCCGCACTGAGGTTTTGTTAAAAACCTGCTTTGCTTCAGCGGGAACAGCATTGAGGCCAGTTTTCGCCTCTGCATGGGTGGCAAAAGCCTCAGAAGTCTGGCTTCAAGAGTTTACTTTTGAATTCCAACAAGACCCATCAAAGATCCATTTATTCCCTAACATCAGACAGCTTACAGATGCTGTAATATATTGCAGATGCTGCACTAAAAAGGGTCAGATTAATAGGCACACATCTGCGATAAGGGTCCTTTGGCTTAAGGCTTGGGCGGCTGATGCGGCCTCTAAGAAGGCCCTTATTAATTTACCATTTTCAGGACGCCTCCTATTTGGTTCAGAAATGGACAAAATTATTGCCCAGGCAACGGCGGTAAGAGTACCATGCTGCCTCAAAACAAGGTCAGACAGTCCAAGTTCCATTACACCACGACCCCCCCCCCTCTGAGACTGTCCCACCCCGTCTGCCCTCTGGAACACGTCTAAACAATCCTGACTATCCCCGAGCTCAGGTGGACTGACACCTGTGCCTTTTCCTTACACAATGGAGACAGGACTACGGATGCATGGACTTTACATGTGTTATAACTTGGTTACAGGATTGAGTTTATCACCAGACCCCTGGAACGTTGTTTCCTTTCCTCTGGGCTCCCAAGGTGTTCCATAAAAAGAAAAGCGCTAGACTAGGGGCAAGTGATTGCCCCCGTTCCTCAACCTCAGAGATTCCAAAAAAAGGTTTTTATCCAAACCTGTTCCTAGTGCCCAAAAAGGAGGGACTTTTCAGTCCAGTACTGGAATTAAAGGCACTAAACTGCCACATTCAGAAGTTCCACTTTAAAATGGATTCACTTCAGTCGGTCATTCTGATGTTCGAAAGAGATTTCCTAGCATAACTGAATATCAAAAATGCATATTTCCATATCCCCCATTTGGCCTGGCCATCTCAAATTTCTAAGGTTTTACAATTTACTGCCCTCCCATTCGGTCTGGCATCAGGGCCTCAGGTATTTACCAAAATCTTGGCATGCCAAGCAGTGTTCATATGCCTCCAAAACATCTTCAACATCCTGATCAAGGCCCCATTTCATGCGTATGTGCAAACCCAGGTAGCCAAGTGCATCAACATTCTAACCTAAATCGGAAGAATCCTCAGTTTATTAAAATCCTCTCTCATACCATCTCAGAGGATGTTCTTCCTGTGTATGTAATTTATTTGACACGGAGAATCACAAGATTCCAGGATAAAGCAATCAACCTCCAGACAACGGCAGGGAAAGCCATGTCCAGCAGACAAGCTATGAGACTCATAAGCAAGATGGTGTCCTCAGCAGAAGCAATTTCATCTGGGATATTCCACCTAAGGCCTCTACAGAGACGCATCTTGATACACTGGGACAAGTCGCATTGCTCTCTGGACTTTCCCTTGCTCCTTCCATTACACATCAGACAGTCTCTGTACTGGTGTACTCAGCCACAGCACCTTCTATGGGGCCAGAAACAGGGTCAGTGGTCCCCAAAGGAGTCAGTGGTCCCCAAAGGAGTTCCTAACAGGAAAGTATGCCCGAAAACACAAACAAATATTGTATTGAGCAATTCCCATGTATAGCTGTGGAGGGACAAGATGTATTACTTGTAATTATGTCAGTTCTGGATCAACTTTTGTGTCATCAGTTAGTAAAAGGACTTATGACATTTCTGAGTACATTAATTGTAACACTAAATGTGTAGTGTGGGAGTTGTTCAATACAATATGTGGAATGCACTACCAGGAGCCTTAACGTACGTGTACGAGAACACCTTAATGATATTAAAGGATAACTATTGCCTCAATGCATTTTTTTTTTTACATTTTTTAAAAATTGCTTTAAAAAGAGTAAAGGTATGCAGCCCTCCCCATACATTTTTTTCCTGATTTCGAGCCTTCAATTCAATTAGCATGCTGTGAAGGGGGCGTAAAAATTCTATCTGCCTCTGTCACTCAAAGCTAGCATGTGGGAAAACACTCCTCCTTCCACCCTTGATCAGCTTGATTATGTAGGCTGTATCCTAGCAACAGGAGATTTTTAAGTTTGTATAACTGGCAGAGGAGGAGGAGAGAGGTTGTAACAGACATTCCAACCAGCCAATGACAAGTGCTGTTAACCATGGCCCTGGGCCATCTAGGAGGTGGGTTTTTTATATTGGTTTCCTTTAAGAATAATAGTCTCAATAGTCTGGTGGCCAGACATTTTGATATATGTAAGGGGAGACAGAGTCCAAGGTATTAAGAGAGTACGCACTCCTAAAAGAAGGGGTGACAGCGCATTTATATTATTAAAGGGGAACTGTGGTCTCCAAACAAGTTGAGTTTAAATGAAATGCCAGTCTCTACCTTTAAAACGAGCCTCCAACCACCTCTCTAAGTGCTCCACAGCCCAAGATATAAAGAAATGACTGACCAGAAAGTTAATGGGTGGGAGGCTGACATGTGACATTCCTAGGGCTTCTCCTGCACAGTGCCGCCGGCGAGCACAGCCTCAGACTCCCTCAGTGTGTGAGGGAGACAGGAAGTCCCTCCTCCTCTCTGCTGTGTGAAGGACCTGCAGCTGCAGAGGAGGTAAGGGAATCACCAGCCCTTCTCTCTCACTATGTTCTCACTCTGCCTGAAAAGACTGTTTCCACAGTTTTCGGGGGGGGGGGGGGGTGTCAGAGTGGCCCACAGCACCTGTGAGCGGGGGGAGTTTAGGCACTCGCGAGTGGGCTGGGCCAGGCACCCGCGGGTGGGCGGGGCTAAGACACCCGTGAGTGGCGGGGGCCACATGGGGCTGTAAAGGAATGGGCCAAGGGGGGCCTGCAACTGGAGGGAACATGGGGTCCATGAGTGGGAGGGACATGGGGGGCTGCAGAGGGGAGGAGACACAGGGCAGAAGACTGACAGGTTTCAGAGCAGGAAGCAGGAAGTGCAGGGGACCTGGTGTGCTGTGCGCTGCCATATCACACACAAAATGTAAATATCTTCAAAACTATGCAAAATAAACAATGGAAATAAATTGCAAAATCAGGGGAGCAATCTATCAATTTACCTAAAGTCATTTTGGACCACAGTTCTTCTTTAAGACAGGAGGCGTTTTGGATTTTTGAACTAGGGACAAGAGCTCCTAGTGGGTTGAATTCTATTTTTGATATTTCATGTTTTACGGTTTTATAAAAAAATGAAGAGATGGGTTCATGTTATTAATTAGTATCTTATTTTTAACTCTAGGAACATGAACTACAATTTTAGAATATGTTGCATTATTATTATATAAAAGATTTTTTTCTTTCCCCCAGTAGTTCGTATGGTCTATAATACATGTATCTATTTAAATGGAATATTGAGGCTTTGACTGATTAGCTAATGCTGCTTCTTTATGTATTGTAAGATGAAACACTTTAGAATGTTGTTTAAAGATTTTGTCTTTATATTAGCAATGTCCCTTAAGGGGCAGTATTAATGAGGGATGATGGATAAAAAACATGTCGGTTTGTACAGTTTTAATATGCCTATGATTAAGTACTCATCTGAGTACGAAATGCATCAGGCGTTTTCTTTTAATGTATTGATGTGGCAATAAAAGCTAAGTTTTATTTTTATTGCGGAGTATTTGAAGCTGTCGTTTATATTTCCTGGGAGAACTGCCGAACTGTCTTTTCTTTGATTTATCCATTGAAACCGGTGAGTTCTTTTTTTTGCTGATTCATCTTATGGTTACAACACACTGAGGTGGTTGTAGTAAGCAATAGGTTCGGGCTTATGTGTCCGAACCCCTTCTCACTTACGGTGAGCGTTTAAAAGTTAACAGAGAGGGGATGTATGTGTATATCTTTTTGACTTGTGACACTCTATTGTTTCTTATACTATATGTGAGGGTAAAATACAGTTACCGTCATATTTTGCTGTCTGTTCAAAGAACGTGGCCTCCCTTGGAGGTCATTTGTGCTTTCTACAATTCTTCGTTTCTTGCAATCAGGGGTAGACAAGTATTTCTTTCAGTGTCGGTGCTGTCTGTCTTTTCTCATCGCTGGCTGGTTCAAAGAAGGGATGTACACACCTTTCTACAAGGAGTAACTCACATTCATCCTCTCAGAGTGCGCAGACTCAACTTTGGGACCTGACTTTAGTCCTTGGGGCCCTCAGGTTGCCCCATTTAGAGTCGCAGAGCCTCAGAATTAGCGACCCTGTCTAAGTTTCTTGCCTGACTGAGCAATTCTCACCCCGACTTCCTACAAAAGGTGGCCTCTCCAAATTCCATCTCAACCAGGGTCCCCAAAGGAGTTCCTAACAAGGAAAGTATGCCCGAAAACACAAACAAAATTGTATTGAGCAATTCCCATGTATAGCTGTGGAGGGACAAGATGTATTACTTGTAATTATGTCAGTTCTGGATCAACTTTTGTGTCATCAGTTAGTAAAAGGACTTATGACATTTTGAGTACATTAATTGTAACACTAAATGTGTAGTGTGGGAGTTGTTCACATACAATATGTGGAATGCACTACCAGGAGCCTTAACGTACGTGTACGAGAACACCTTAATGATATTAAAGGATAACTATTGCCTCAATGCATTTTTTTTTTTACATTTTTTAAAAATTGCTTTAAAAAGAGTAAAGGTATGCAGCCCTCCCCATACATTTTTTTCCTGATTTCGAGCCTTCAATTCAATTAGCATGTGTGAAGGGGGCGTAAAAATTTATCTGCCTCTGTCACTCAAAGCTAGCATGTGGGAAAACACTCTCCTTCCACCCTTGATCAGCTTGATTATGTAGGCTGTATCCTAGCAACAGGAGATTTTTAAGTTTGTATAACTGGCAGAGGAGGAGGAGAGAGGTTGTAACAGACATTCCAACCAGCCAATGACAAGTGCTGTTAACCATGGTGGGCCATCTAGGAGGTGGGTTTTTTTAATTGGTTTCCTTTAAGAATAATAGTCTCAATAGTCTGGTGGCCAGACATTTTGATATATGTAAGGGGAGACAGAGTCCAAGGTATTAAGAGAGTACGCACTCCTAAAAGAAGGGGTGACAGCGCATTTATATTATTAAAGGGGAACTGTGGTCTCCAAACAAGTTGAGTTTAAATGAAATGCCAGTCTCTACCTTTAAAACGAGCCTCCAACCACCTCTCTAAGTGCTCCACAGCCCAAGATATAAAGAAATGATGACCAGAAAGTTAATGGGTGGGAGGCTGACATGTGACATTCCTAGGGCTTCTCCTGCACAGTGCCGCCGGCGAGCACAGCCTCAGACTCCCTCAGTGTGTGAGGGAGACAGGAAGTCCCTCCTCCTCTCTGGTGTGTGAAGGAACTGCAGCTGCAGAGGAGGTAAGGGAATACCAGCCCTTCTCTCTCACTATGTTCTCACTCTGCCTGAAAAGACTGTTTCCACAGTTTTCGGGGGGGGGGGGGTGTCAGAGTGGCCACAGCACCTGTGAGCGGGTGGAGTTTAGGCACTCGCGAGTGGGCTGGCCACGGCACCCGCGGGTGGGCGGGGCTAAGACACCCGTGAGTGGCGGGGGCCACATGGGGCTGTAAAGGAATGGGCCAAGGGGGGCCTGCAACTGGAGGGAACATGGGGTTCATGAGTGGGAGGGACATGGGGGCTGCAGAGGGGAGGAGACACAGGGCAGAATGACTGACAGGTTTCAGAGCAGGAAGCAGAAGTGCAGGGGACCTGGTGATGCTGCTGCCATATCACACACAAAAATGTAAATATCTTCAAAACTATGCAAAATAAAAAATGGAAATAAATTGCAAAATTCTCAGGGGAGCAATTCCTATCAATTTACCTAAAGTCATTTTTGGACCACAGTTCTCCTTTAAGACAGGAGGCGTTTTGGATTTTTGAACTAGGGACAAGAGCTCCTAGTGGGTTGAATTCTATTTTTGATATTCATGTTTTACGGTTTTATAAAAAAATGAAGAGATGGGTTCATGTTATTAATTAGTATCTTATTTTAACTCTAGGAACATGAACTACAATTTTAGAATATGTTGCATTATTATTATATAAAAGATTTTTTTCTTTCCCCCAGTAGTTCGTATGGTCTATAATACATGTATCTATTTAAATGGAATATGAGGCTTTGACTGATTAGCTAATGCTGCTTCTTATGTATTGTAAGATGAAACACTTTAGAATGTTGTTTAAAGATTTTGTCTTATATTAGCAATGTCCTTAAGGGGCAGTATTAATGAGGGATGATGGTAAAAAAACATGTCGGTTTGTACAGTTTTAATATGCCTATGATTAAGTACTCATCTGAGGACGAAATGCATCAGGGCGTTTCTTTTAATGTATTGAGTGTGGCAATAAAAGCTAAGTTTTATTTTTATGCGGAGTATTTGAAGCTGTCGTTTATATTTCTGGGAGAACTGCCGAACTGTCTTTTCTTTGATTTATCCATTGAAACCGGTGAGTTCTTTTTTTTGCTGATATCTTATGGTTACAACACACTGAGGTGGTTGTAGTAAGCAATAGGTTCGGGCTTATGTGTCCGAAACCCTTCTACTTACGGTGAGCGTTTAAAAGTTAACAGAGAGGGGATGTATGTGTAATCTTTTTGACTTGTGACACTCTATTGTTTCTTATACTATATGTGAGGGTAAAATCAAGTTACCGTCATATTTTGCTGTCTGTTCAAAGAACGTGGCCTCCCTTGGAGGTCATTTGTGCTTTCTACAATTCTTCGTTTCTTGCAATCAGGGGTAGACAAGTATTTCTTTCAGTGTCGGTGCTGTCTGTCTTTTCTCATCGCTGGCTGGTTCAAAGAAGGGATGTACACACCTTTACAAGGAGTAACTCACATTCACCTCTCAGAGTGCGCAGACTCACACTTTGGGACCTGACTTTTGTCCTTGGGGCCCATCGGTGCCCCATTTAGAGTCGCAGAGCCTCAGAATTAGCGACCCTGTCTAAGTTTCTTGCCTGACTGAGCAATTCTCACCCCGACTTCCTACAAAAGGTGGCCTCTCCAAATTCCATCTCAACCAGGACATCGTTGTGCCTTCTTTCTCCTCGTCCTTCCTCTCCCAAGGAAAGACCAATTCACTGTTTGGATGTGAATAGGGTCTTCAATTTATGTCTCCCCAATACAGGACATAAATCTTCTCAGGCTTATTTTTTCCTCTTGGCAGGCCTGCACCATAGTTCCAGAGCCTCGCCTCATAATGCGAGATTGGTTAAGATCAGCCATCCTGCACTGTTACCTTCTTGCTGGGGATGCTCCTCACAGGCGGGTTGCAGCCCATTCTAATAGAGCTATGTGCTTCATGGACCACCCGCAAGGGGGCCTCGGTGGATCAGATCTGTCAGGCAGCAACTTGGGTGTGTTCAAAAATAGACTTCATGTCTTTGCCTCCACAAAAGTCATTAGGACGTTCTGTGTTGCAGGTGCAGAGGGTTAATTTCTATTCCCTCCCTTGTGCTACTGGGGCTTTGGGATGTTCCCACTGTGCCTGGGTTCCCCTGAGGCTAGAAAAGAGAATTTTTACACAAAAAAAAGTCAAAGGGGGACCAGGCACAACCCCCAGTCAGTGTTGCACAATTTGGAGTTTTAATTTTTATGTAGTTATTACTCCTTCGCTCCCTCTTTGGACAAACTGGAGGAGGCTCCGGCGGATGCTATGGGCAAAGGACGGAGCTCATTCTTAAAGGAGAACTAAACCCAAATTTATAATCTCGAAAACAAACCCCCCAGAAGACACCAATAAGATTAATCCACTCCAGTAATTGTATTAAAGTAAATATAAGCCTCTTAAGACTGAAAAAAGTAACTGTGTATGTGCAGTGTCTGACTTCACCTCCTGACATCAGTCACATGCTGATTTATCTGTACTGTAAAAGTACTGGCTAGAGATTTAGTGGGCGTGACAAACTGTAAACAAGTTTTGCTGTAGTTTAGAATTGAGAAAGTGCAGAACATAATGGTCGTGACCAAACTGTGGATACTAGAATGCTGTGAAGTAAAGCACAAACCACATGTTGTTAGGTCAATTTCCCAGTACCTCTATCACAAATGAGGAAGACCAGATTACTGGTTTATATCAAGGGTGTTCTGAGGTTTTAGTTGTCTTTAGGAATTTGGTGTCCACACCTTGGAGTAGGAACTTAACCCCAGTGTGCCTGGGGGCCCCTTCGGCTTCAGAGTAAAGCATTTTACGCATTTTTCAAATACAGAGATTGGTATTTTGGATTTTTTAAATCATTTAAAGTGTTAAAATACAGTGTGTATTTTATTGAAAACCATTCAAACTACAGTTATTCATTATCAAATGCTCATAGCAAATCCTATGCTCTGGCAAGCAGGTGTATATTTGAAGAAAATTAGGACTGCTCTAAAATATGTTTAAATATTGCAGACTTCTATGGTAGTTGCTCTATGCATAATGAGGAGGTGTGTAGCTTGTCCATTACCTTTGGAATGGATAAATGAAACATTTAAAGGGTATGTCCACCCTAAAAATAATTTTTTATATGTTACTCCCCGTCCCCCAGCTCCAACCGCTCTATTTATTTAATTAGAAAATGCCCCAAACTTTACTTACCTCCCCTCTTTCCTCTGCCGGCCCTCTGCTTGCGAGAAAATGCAAGCAGAGGGGCGGGACCGGCAGTCGGTCTGTGATTGGCTGAGCGGCAGACATCACGGACGTGGCTGCCGGGAGTTCATTCAGTGGAGGAAAGAGGGGAGGTAAGTAAAGTTTGGGGCATTTTCGATTAAATAAATAGAGCGGTTGGGGCTGGGGGCCCCCCCCCCAAAGTCCCAAACACTGCCCACCAGGAGGATAGCAGATTCCATATAGGACTCTGCCTCCTACCTGGCCTCCTGTAGAAGTTTGGCATGCGTACTGCAGCCCTTCTCCCCCTCCCTCCCGATTAGCATTCCCTCCCCCTAGTGTAAATCCCTTTATATGTAATATTGCCCCTGTTCCCCCAGCCCCAGCCGCTCTATTTATTTAATCAGAAAATGCCCAGAACTTTACTTACCTCCCCTCTTTCCTCCGCCGAAATGAACTCCCGGCAGCTGCATCCGTGATTGGCTGCCGCTCAGCCAATCACAGACGCGACTGCGGGTCCCGCCCCTCTGCTTGCATTTTCTCGCAAGCAGAGGGCCGGCAGTGTGGCGGAGGAAAGAGGGGAGGTATGTAAAGTTTGGGGCATTTTCTGATTAAATAAATAGAGCAGTTGGGACTGGGGGGACGGGGAGTAACATATAAAAAATTATTTTTAAGGGTGGACATACCCTTTAAATGTTTCATTTATCCATTCCAAAGGTAATGGACAAGCTACACACCTCCATTATGCATAGAGCAACTACCATAGAAGTCTGCAATATTTAAACATATTTTAGAGCAGTCCTAATTTTCTTCAGAAATATACACCTGCTTGCCAGAGCATAGGATTTGCTATGAGCATTTTGATAATGAATAACTGTAGTTTGAATGGTTTTCAATAAAAAGTACACACTGTATTTTAACACTTTAAATGATTTATAAAAATCCAAAATACCAATCTCTGTATTTGAAAAATGCGTAAAATGCTTTACTCTGAAGCCGAAGGGGCACCCAGGCACACTGGGGTTAAGTTCCTACTCCAAGGTGTGGACACCAAATTCCTAAAGGACAACTAAAACCTCAGAACACCTTGATATAAAACCAGTAATCTGTGTCTTCTCATTTTGATAGAGGTACTGGGAAATTGACCTAAACAACATGTGGTTTGTGCTTTACTTCACAGCATTCTAGTATCGCACAGTTTGGTCAACGACCATTATGTTCTGCACTTTCTCAATTCTAAACTACAGCAGAAACTTGTTACAGTTTGTCACGCCCACTAAATCTCTAGCCAGTACTTTTACAGTACAGATAAATCAGCATGTGACTGATGTCAGGAGGTGAAGTCAGACACTGCACATACACAGTTACTTTTTTCAGTTCTTAAGAGGCTTATATTTACTTTAATACAATTTACTGGAGTGGGATTATAGCTTATTGGTGTCTTCTGGGGGGTTGTTTTCAGAATATGAAAAATAAAAATTTGGGTTTAGTTCTCCTTTAAGAAGTGAGGCTCCGTCCTTTGCCCATGAGCATCCGGGCGCCGGAAGCCTCCTCCAGTTTGTCCCAAAGAGGGAGCGAAGGAGTAATAACTACATAAAAAATTAAAACTCCAAACTTGTGGCAACACTGACTGGGAGGGTTGTGCCTGGGTCCCCCTTTGACTTTTTTTTGTGTAAAAATTCTCTTTTCTAGCCTCAGGGGAACCCAGGCACAGTGGGAACATCCCAAAGCCCCAGTAGCACAAGGGAGGGGAATAGAAATTAACCCTCTGCAGCCTGCAACACAGAACGTCCTAATGACACTTTTGTGGAGGCAAAGACATGAAGTCTATTTTATGAACAGACAACCAAGTTGCTGCCTGACAGATCTGATCCACCGAGGCCCCCTTGCGGGTGGTCCATGAAGCACATAGCTCTAGTAGAATGGGCTGCAACCCGCCTGTGAGGAGCATCCCCAGCAAGAAGGTAACAGTGCAGGATGGCTGATCTTAACCAATCTCGCATTATAATGCGAGATTGGACAGGGGCAATATTACATATAAAGGGATTTACACTAGGGGGGAGGGAATGCTAATCGGGAGTGAGAGGGAGGGAGGGGGAGAAGGGCTGCAGTACGCAAACTTCTCCTGGAGGCCAGGTAGGAGGCAGAGTCCTAAACGGGCCGGACCTGCAGGCAATCAGTCGTGGTTGCCGGCTATGCAGACAGCCATGGGAACCAGGGCGCAAAATTATGTTTCTGCTGCTTATTTTACAAATCAAACTTGGAAGTTGGGGATGGGCCTGGTGGGCAGTTTTTGGGACTTTGGGGGGGGACTACAGGAGAACCATATGGAGCTGGGATGTGAGGTAAGTATTAAACTACACTACATGATGGGGCCAGTAGTGGGGGTGATTATAGTTTTGGGGGTGGACATGCCCTTTAAACCCCAGTATAAACATTTTAAAACAGGAGATATTTAGGGAAAATGTACTTAAAAATAGGAAATTCAACTTTTGATTCTTGGGCTTCATTTGAACAGAAATTGAGTGGGTCAGCACCGTGTGAGAGTTAAAAGCTGGTATAAGATCTTCTTCTGCCCATATCGCACTTGAAGAGAGTATTGCTCCCTTGAACTCAGTTTTTCATATTCTGTAGGGTTGCTAACCAATAACTCCTCAGTATTAAAGTCTGTAGTATATGATTTAAGGGTAAGTTCAGCACTAGTATAAAGAAGCTTGCGCCAGGGAGCTGGCATACAAGAGATTTCTTGGTTTGTTAAAGTTTGTTCTTCATCATCCTCATCTTCTTCCCAGCCATCATTTTCTTTGAACTCTGCAAACTCCTCTGCAGACATGCAAAGGACCTAAATAAAAGTAAACGGGACAGATGTTCAATACTGAGGAAATTAAAACTACCTTGTTAGATCTGTCCTGTCAATCTCGTTTTAAATAGTTTTAGCCAGGGTCATAGGAAGTTGTTACTGTACCTTCCTCTTTGTAAAAGATGAACATAGCTAAAAGCATTTTATTTTTACAATTCTGGTTGCATTTGACTATGACAAAATAGAAATGTATAATTGCATTTAGGAACCATGCACCCTAGATGAAATCTATAATACTGTCATTGCTGTTGCTTTGGTACCCTTTGTATTACATTTGTCTCTAGAAGATCTTGTATTGTGCGATAGAGTTCTATTTTCACTCAAAACTAAAAGGCTCATAAAAGGCATGTCCACCCTCAAAACTAAATTTGCCCCAGTGCTGGCCACACTGTGTAGTGTAAAAAAAAAAATCCACTATCCAATCACGCCCTTAACACTTGGCTGTGAAATCCCAATTAGCATATCACAGCCAAGTGTTAAGGGCGTGATTGGATAGTGGCTAAGAGGTATTATAGGAACGCCCAGGGTAAGGTGTCAAAACAGCATTTTACATAGCAGACAGTTGGTGTCGAACCCCCCCACCTCTATTTAGGCTTGGTTTCTTTATTTTCACATAAATGGCCTCCTTAACACCTCTCGAACCAGGCAAGTTCCTTTGCCAATATGTTAACATTACAATCTTCAAAAGGTATGTCCTTTATCCTTAAGATGCAGGTACATGGCTGAGTGCTGACCCGAGGAATTGGCTCTTCTGTGCTGGGCCATATGTTGATGCAGTTGCTGTTTGGTCTCCCCCACATACAAATCAGAGCATTCTTCACTACACTGCATTGCATATATGATGTCGCTTTTCTTGTGTTTTCGGGATTTTCCAGGGTACATAATTGCCAAAGATTCTTGTACAAGTCATTCTGAATTGAGAAAGCCAGTCGGATGACTAGCGAAACGTCTTCAAGAACTAAACTTCAAGTCCAGTTGATCTAATTGAATACAACAGATATACCATGACCTGCATGAATGAGAACCTTCACAAGCATGGCAAATACTTGTTTTTTTAAGTTTATAATTATACTCACCTCCCCCCAGGGTGAGGACCTAAAATGCTAAGCCCTCAGCCCTGGGTACTTATAGCTGAACTTACACTAAGTTTCCCTCTTCCATGAAGTAGTCAATGGGAAGACATGCTCTGTAACCATAGGCAACATTGTGAACAAACAGTTGAAGAGGGGAGGAATGGACCGAAGCACAGTGGGACACTTAAGAATATTAGCTGTTAGGTAAAGTACTCAGGGTAAGGGCTTTATGATTTAGGGTACTCCTGGGTACTATGCAGCTATGGAATGGGGAATAGGTGAATATAAATGTGTCCCTTTTCCTCAAGTTACAGTTCTTTACTGTATAAAAAACCAAGTCTCTGCAACCACCTCTGGCAACTGCAGGGTTAATGTTGATACCCATATTTATAGTGCTGTCAATGTCGGTCAGACTGGATACATTTTTGAAACAAAAATATGCTTCTAAATGAACAATGTAACAGGCACGATTATTAACCAAAACAGCTGTACATACAAATCGTGCTTCGCGGGTCAGCCCCCGCGATCGCATGTGTATATGAGGCTTTTCTTAAGTGCCAATGATACACCAAAGTGCACAGTATTTAACACCACAAACAGTGACGTTTTTTCCTACTAGGTAAGCTTAACAAAGCAATCCTTTTCTGGGAAACTTTAAGGTCTAAGGCATTTTATAGTGTCCCATGTTAAAACATACCTCAACAACTACTTTTAAAATGTGCAGCAATGTCTGTAATTAGATTTTTAAAATTATATTTCAGGATAGTAAAGATTTTAGCAGACGATGGATGCACTTATATTTTAGAGGGATGTTGATGTTTATAAGGATTAACTGTCAGGCTAAGAGATACACTGCAAAGAATACTTTTCTTTTTAATATCATCGCAAGAACAGGACAACTAAATGTGTTTAAAAAACTGAAATCCTTGTTGTGTGTCAGGGAGAGGATCTCTGCTGTTATATAATGTCCTCTGTCTATTAGGGCAATGTTGTCTGGAGAATTTAGTTTCACTTCAAGCAGGGCCATTTCTAGCCATCTTGGTGTAGCTGGGCTCCCCACTCAATTCTTTCTAAGGGACTGTCACTGCTTCAGTGGATGTTTATACTGGGACGGATTTAGTAGTTGGTAAGGGGCGCATGCTGTACCAGGTAGGGCATGTATATGTACGTTTGTGTGTGCGCATCATTACTGGCCACCAATGAAAAAGTAACCAGGTGGGGCAGAACATAGATCTGAGATGTGCCAACAGACTTTCTGGCTGAGGCCACACTAGAACGCTCACAATAACAGAAGCTTGTGCGCCAATATCCGCTTGCGCATGCGATTTGTGCAATTTGCCCTTATTGGAACGCAAAAATGGTGATTTATGTGCATCCCAGCGAACACCAATGGAGGTGATATAGCCACCCCCATAGGCCAACACTACTGTGTGCTTTTAAAAGCGTGATCAGATTGCAATCCCATCGCACTTAAAAGTGCAGTAGTGTGGCCTAGCATAGTATTGGCATTAATATTGCCAGCACTTTCCCATAGTATTGCAATTAACCCTTCAGTGCCAGCAGACTTTCCCAGAGTATTGCCATTAAGACTTTCAGTGCCAGCAGTGTATTACCATTAACCATTCAGTGCCAGCAGACTTTCCTATTAATACTTTCGGTGCCAGCACTTTCCAAAAGTGTTGCCATTAAACCTTCAGTGCCAGCACTTTCCCAGAGTATTGCCATAAACACTTCAGTGTCAGCACTTTCCAATAGTATTGCGATTAACCCTTCAGTGCCAGCACTTTTCCAGAGTATTGCCATTAATCCCTTCAGTACCAGCACTTTCCCAGTGTATTGTCATTAACACTTTCAGTGCCAGCAATATATTACCTTTAACCCCTTCAGCTGCCAGCATCGACATGATATGCAGTATGTGCCTGCTTTCCACGTCTCCTTCATTGAATTGTTCACTCCTCACCTACTCTAAGTTCTAATTGTAAAGTTGGGTAGAAGGAAGAAAGAAGCAGGGTGGGGATCTCATGGCTGCTAGTCACAGGGGCTCTGTTAAAATGTCTGCAGCAGTTTTTATGTGCTCAGTTCTTTAGCTGATCTCATCCTCCCCCCTCCTTCCTTCCTTCACAGTCAGTTTATTTGCAACATTGTTTCCAAGTAGAGTGAGCTTGGAAACTCACTCTCTACTCACTACAATGTTGCAAATCACAGCAGCTGAACAAGGAGAGCAGTTCTAACACAGCAATTAAAAGCTGACAGGGAGATGCTAGGGACAATACTGGGCACCCCGGATCAGCATAGGTGCCCTAGTTCTTTACCTAGGTGACCTATGCCAAAAAAATGCCCTGCCCTCAAGTCAATTACTGCCGGTAGGCAGAGAACAGATATTCACCAATTGATTCAGTGTACACATTCGGTGTCCAACATTGTACATTCCACATATAGCAGTTTATAGGTATCTCTGATATATATCCCTATTATTGTCAGAGAATATATACTTTGGTGAACTTAAAGCTTACAGACAGTTAGGGTGAGGCCACACTGCAACGCACAGGAATCGCGCACAAAATCGCGAGCGTTATCGCACGCGATTGTGTGCGTGATTCTTGCGCGTTTCGCGCTCGCGTTTTGCGCATGCGTTTTCGCCTTTTGCGTTAACGCACCAAAAATGGTGAACGCATGCGTTACCATAACGCGAACGGAAGCGCAATCGCATGCGCATCGGAAATCGCGGGAATTTTTGCGTTCCCGCGATTTCCATTTTAGCGAAAATCGCGGGCGCAAACGCGAGCGCGAAACGCGTGCGCAAACGCGCTAGTGTGGCCTAGCCCTCAACGTAAATTTTATAAACCTATTGTCCATCCATTGTAATTTACCGTGCTAGCTTCTACTCAGAAGTTCCAAGTCTTGGCAGCCTGAATCCCGCCACCCCTGTGACCGTGTGGGGGCCTGGATGGTAGTAGGGTCCACCACATGCCCAAATCCCTGCAGTTTTCACCCTTTTAAAAGAGCTGATTGCGCGTATGAAAAAAACATACACGCGATTAGCTCTTTAAAACCGGAACCGAACATACTGGAAGTTCGGGTCCGGTTTTAAAGAGCCGTTTGCCCGTATGTTTTCTTCATATGCGCGAAAACATATTCCTCCAGTCACAAAAAATACCCCTCTGATTTGGGTGTATGACTATCATGGTTGTTATGAAAAGGTGTCAGGAGAGCCCATCAATATGGACCAGATCCTGGAAAATGTGGTGTCGCAACCTCTGCGTTTATAAAGTAGTTTTAGCATGAGCAGGTCTTCGTTGCTTAATTTAATCCAGTGTTTTAATTTGGGTCTTTTTGGGGAAAGCTATTTCATAATTATTACTTTCATAGCGTAGAATAGTGCTGCCTGCTGGAATATAAATTCATATCTAGACCATATGGCCCATATGAAATTAACTACATATAATTACAGTATCTATTTTTTATTGTAGATTTTTATTTCAGTTACCTTTAGACAGGCTCTTAGCTCCTCTTCTGTCATGACTTCTTCAAGGCCAAAAACAAAAGCTCCTTCTTCACCCACCATCTCCATATGGCACAGGAAATCCCATTTCTCCTTTACAGCGAGCTGTTCTTCCTCATTGCTGGCAACTTTAAAACAATACTGGAAATTACTTGCATTATTATAACTACACCCTGAGAGATACCCTTCTTAAAGGACATTATACCGAAAAATAAGTAATTTTAAATTGACCATAATTGGAAACTAGAATTCTGCCCCCTATTTCTTTAGATATCCAATCCAAAACTTCTAATATTTTAGCTGTCAATCAAGTTCCTTGCTCTCAAAAACTTTTTCTGTGAGTAGTTTTACTGTAGCTGGAATGGTGACAGAGTTTTGACAGTTGGAATGCTGTGTGCAGGTTTGACAGTTGGTTTGTGGGAAAAATGTCAGGTCGCATGGAAGTCGGAGTGGTTAAAAGAGGGAGGGGGGATACTGCTCCTAAACAAAATGTGTGCTGGATTGAATGCATGCAGCAACAAACACAAATCAGAGGAAGTGCTACTTACATGTATTCAATTATAGATTAAGATGAGTCAAAGTCAGTATAGTGACCACCAAAAAAGTACTGCAGTATATGTGTCTCTCCTTGTCTTCTGCCTGCCATCACCTGGGTCCTTGCACAGTAAGATCAAACTTTGATCAAACCTTTCTTTCCTTCCATCGTCACATTAACAATGTCACTAGGACGTGTCGTTTTCTCCTTCGCAATATTGCAAGATCTGACCTTTTTATCTCTTGCTCCACTACTAAATTGCTCATGCATGCCCTTATAATCTCCTGTCTCGACTACTATAACATTCTACTACTTGGACTCCTGGCTTGTTATCTTTCATCTCCAGTCTGTCTTAAACTCGGCAGCTCAGATTTTAATATACAGGATTCCAAAATTGCACCGCATATTACAAATTAGGTCATACCAGTGCTTTGTAAAAGAGGAAGAAAAAAAGTTTTTTTCCCTGAATTCATACCCTTCTTTATACAAGGCAATATCTTACTGGCTCTAGATGTTGCCGCCTGGCACTGCTTGCAACATTTAAGTTTGTTATCCAATAAAACTCCAAGATCCTTTTCCAACAGAGATTCACTTAGCAACACAAGGATTTTTAAGTCCGAAATGCATCACCTTACATTTATCAACATTGAATCTGATCTGCTTCTTAGAAGCCCACTGTGACAATTTATCCAAATCTGCCTGCAACGATTGCACATCATCTGTAGCTTTTAATGGGCAACAAAGTTTTGTGTAGTCCACAAACTGAGACCTTGCTAACAATACCCACTTTAAAGAGCATGTTCACCCTGGAAATCGTCTTTTTATATAAGGTAGGTAGCAGCTGCCCACCCTCAACCGCCGTAATATATATTTTAAAATATGCTCAGATCTTTACTTACAGCCCCTTCTCTCCTGCGACGTCTCTATCCAGCTCCCTGCTTGCGGAACTTGCAAGCAGGATCTGGTCCGCGGCGGACATCATTGAAGACACAGTGGGAGAGAAGGCTCTGTAAGTAATGATGAAAGCATTTTTTTATTAAAGAAATATTATGGCGGTTGAGGGTGGGCAGCTGTTACTTACCTTATGTGAAGAGGGATTCACACTAGGTGCCACAGCCTCAGAGGATGGATCCGGATGGTGGGGGGGGAGGGCTCCCTTGCTCATGCCTCAGACCTTGATGAGGTTGAGGAAGAAACAGGCACCGGATGAGTCACTGACAGCTTCTACTCTGCAGTTTCCTGGACTTTGAAAAGGCATAGCAGAGATGGAGCAGAGATGTAAGGTAAGGATTTTTTAAACTACAGGGTGGGGCCATTATGGGGTTAAATTTCAGTTTTGGGGGTGGACATGCCCTTTAAAATCATTAATAAATAGATTAAATAGAAGTCACAGCGGGTAAAACGTGTATGTACCAGTCACTGCGGGTAAACGTGTATGTACAAGTCACTGCAGGCACACATGTATGTAACCGGTTACTGCGGGCAAATGTGTATGTACCAGTCACTGTAGGCAAACATATTTGAACAAGAAACTTTTTGGGGGGCACTCTGTTTGGCACATATTACCACCTTCCATGTGGCACCTAGGTCAGCCCTCCAGTTCACCAACCACTGTTAAGTCAACACTGGCTGATGAACTGGAGGGCTGACCTAACAAACTGGAGGGCTGACCTAACAAGTTTCTAGTAAAAAAAAAAAAAAAAGGGGGACTGACCTAACAGTGCCCACTGAACTGGAGGGTTCAGCAGCCATTGTTAGGACAGCCCTTCAGTTAACCAGCCAGTGTTAGACAGCCCGCCACACCTCCAGCCCACCACCAGATCAGGGGAGTTTCTGGAGATAATAATAATGCGGTTGGGGCTGGGGGAGGAAGCCCTACAATATGACAAATGCGTTTTACACTAGGGAGAGGGAGACCAAAACAGATGGGAGAGGGAGGGGGCTGCAGTGCGCATGGCAACTTTCTCCCGGAGGAGAGACAGGAAGTAGAGTTCTATATGGACTCTGCTAGGCTCCTGGTGGACAGTTGTTTGGACTTTGGGGGAACATAGCAGGGCAGCCATTTGGAACAGGGATGTAAGGTAAGGGTTTTTATGCACTACAGAGTGGGGCCAGTAGTGGGTGAAATTATAGTTTTGGGGGTGGACATGCCCTTTAATTAAGTTAGGGGGACTTTCTCTATCAGAACTATCCTAAGTGTCCCATAATTTACCCACTGTCCCAAAATTCATAAAATCTTGGAACACCCACCAGAATGCCCAATTATATCAATGAAAGGGGGATTACTGGAAGTTTTTGGATAGTGTATTACAGCCTATTGTACAGGAATTACTCACCTACTTGAAGGATTCAGGACATTTAATTTCAATTATAAAAGAGGTAAATTTACCTAGTGCAGAAGACATCTTGTTGGTAACAATGGACGTGAGTAGCCTGTATACTAACATCCTACATGGGGATGGATACGGTGAAATCTTTACTTAAGGAATATAGGGAAATCAGCATTTTGTAATTTTATAATGGAATTATTGGATATAGCATTAAAGTGCAACTAAACAATTTATACATGTATTTTTGTGAAAAAGATAATATTCTGACCAAGTACAATGACCAGTTATTGTTGTATTATAGATTTATTGACGATCTGTTTTTTTATCTGGAAAGGTTCAGCTAAAACCCTGGAAAGCATGTTGGTATCATTGAATACGCTGGATTCACAAATCAGGTTCACAAAAACTGTAAGTAAGGATTACATTTTTTGTTTTTTAGATCTGCCGATTTCCAAAAGAGGCAATAGATTGTCATATTCCTTACATAGGAAAGACACAGATCGAAGTAAATTATTGCACTTTAATAGCTATCACCCACCAGCCTTAAAGAAATCCTTTCCTGTTTCTCAATTCTGTAAGGTTCTACAAAATAATTCGTCCCCCAGAAGTCACACATTCAAATACAGAAAATATGGAATAGACTTGCTAACCGAGGCTATCCCTCAATAATCTTAGAGGAAGCACTGTTTAAGGCGAAGGACAAGGTTTTGAATCCACCGACAGCCAAACCGGAGGGTCAGAGTCAACTAGTGTGTAGTTTTAAATATAGCTCTATGGGCCCATAGATCAGCACAGCTACTAAAAACAATTGGAGACTTCTCACTATAGATCATAGTTTGAAAGGTGTCCTTCCGAATCGACCGTTAGTGGGATTCAGAAGGGGCAGGAGTTTTGGTAAAACGGACCCTGTAAAATGTTATTTACCAGATCCTACATGGCTTCCAAGAAAACAACTGGGGTGTTATAAGTGTAGCAAATGCACACCATGTAAATATATGCACGCAATTTTCTCATCCACAAACTAAAAACTTGATTAACATTGATAAGGCAATTACTTGTACCACAACACGTGTAGTTTACTTGGTGGAGTGTCCATGTGGTCTAATGTATGTGGGAAAGATAGACCTGGCCCTACGCATCTGCATTGATGACCACAGATCAGCCATCAAATCAGGGTATCGAGACAATAAGAGTAACTAGAAAGGGAAAGTTTAACTTTGAATTTGTCCTGAAAGACTGCATTTTGGAAGGGAATTTGTGTGTTTGTGCTGCAGATTTTAAAACTCAATAATGCCACTAAAGGGGTTAAAAAAACAACTTTTTTGATTATTGATCAAAATAATTTAAAAACTTTAGTTACCGTTTAAGTATGGCTGCCACAGTAATAGATAAGTATATCAGTAGGTGTATGTTACTGGGTCTGGTTGAGGGGGTATGTCTTTTTTGTGTTTACAACCATAAAACTATCCTTTGAGGAAAAATCTAAATTACTTTTTTTGACTTTAGTTACCCTTTAAGTATGGCTGCCACTGTAATGGATAAGTAGATCAGTAGGTGTGTGTACCTGGGTCTGGTTGAGGGGGTATGTCTTTTTTGTGTTTATAACCATAAAACTATCTTTTATTGAGGATAAATCTAAATTAGTTTTTTTGACTTTAGTTACCCTTTAAATATGGCTTCCATGGGAATGGAAAGGTAGGTCAGTAGGTGGGTGTACCTGTGTCTGCGTGGGGGGTTGGGGGTATCACCATTTGTATTTATGACCATGAAACAAACTGTTTTGAAATATCCACATTTGAGGATTGTTACCATTATAGTCTATGGGAAAAAATGTCCGGAAATTCACCGATAACGCCATAACGCTTCCACGGATTCCTTAGTTAGAAGATAGCACACTTCTCCTATATGCCCCGCACGTCTGTACCGAATTTCATGTCTCTAGCTCAAAAACTGTGGGAGGAGATACGGTCCAAAAAAGTGGAAGAATAAAATGGAAGAAGAAAAATAAGAAGAAATAGAAAGAACAGTAATTTGGCTTTTTTAAGCCAAATTAACAAACCAGTGGCCAAACATTTCTTAAAAAAGGCCATGCATTGTCAGATTTTAAATTTACTGGGATTGATCATGTCCAAATGCCCAGGAGGGGTGGGGACCATTCTCAAATGTTATTACAGTGTGAAACCCGGTGGATCAAATATTTAGATATAGTACAAGCAAGAGGCCTAAATGAATATGTATCAATGAAATGCTTTTAAAATTATAGTTAATTGACTTGGTAGTGGCTGAAGGCTAAAGCTTTATTGAAATCCCTTACATTATATAAATATATTTATATCTTCATAGGAGATTGCATTGAGTTTTTAGGAGCTACCAATGAGGTGGGGGGTATAGGATATTACATATAGGAAAGGTGTATATGTATGTGTGTACTATCTCACTATTACCATCTAAATGACCATCAGTAAATGTATATAAAGTATAGCACTGACTTATATTAGGTACAACACAAAATATACAAAATACATAAACTAACGTACAGAGCTGAGATTCCTTTTTCAAAATGGTATAGCCAAAATGGGGGGGTTTAACCACACCCCTGGGTCTGCTCCATGTGAATACTGAAAGGAAGTGTAATCCAAAAAAGGTTTCTGTCTGCTACACAGGATGTGATGTGTATTGTAATGGACAGATACACCAAGGCTCCTCATATACCACCTCCAGCCTGCAGGTGGTATCAGTGAGTAATAAAAGACAAGACATCCCTGCTCTCTATGGCTAGGAGGAGATAAAGTGAAAGTAGATTGTGGTGTGTGCTTTGGAGTGAAATTGAATGCAACACCAGATCCTGTGTATAAGATCCTGTTTCTCCACAAATTAAAGAACATAGTGCTATTACAGCATCAACACTGAATACATATATTAGTTAACTGACACTAACCATTAATTTTATTTTACGTCAGTTCATATATAAGATCTTGTTACCTGTTGGGAGGACAGATTATTGGACAATTTACCTTATTGGATACAAACTCTGCGGCAACAGATAAGTGTACACCAACTAACAAGGACACACAATATACAGGCCTGGTAAATATTCAAAGTGGTGCACCATAGACAAGGACACCCCTCATTACTGCATATGTTATGTGGGGAACCTGTTTATGTGCACGGTCTGCTTTGTGCCAGACCCCCAGAGTGTGCCATGCTACCCATAATCCTTCCATAAAGCAGTGATCTGGTACAAATTGTTGGCAGCGGTGCTGGTAATACCATTCATTCTCCCTGTTTTCTTTGTATGTTTGTTCTCTGTATTAAGCCATGGAGGGTGCTACTAATAGTATTGATTTAAATCCTCCTGTCCTTGTACCTGCAGATGAAATGCCCCAAATAGACAAGTCCTTAGCCTTTTGCTTAGTGGTAAAGCCAGGCAGGTATGCCAAGGATTTACCATAATACTGAAATAAAAAGCAGTTATCAGTTATTAAAAATTTATACGAAGCTATTTTTTTTCAATTAGATCTGTATAAAAGAGTATATAAAAGGATAAATCCATTTCTTTAGGTAACCTGGGAATGAGAAATGTTTGTTTATATATTGGATTATTTGGACAATGCTTTATAATAACACAACGCTGTGAGGTACCTTCTGTTATAATATATGAGGTACCATAACCACTTGCCATGGTGAATACTAATTAGTATTAACCTAGCATGTTTACTTTCAACCACACAGTGTGGCAGGATTGAATAAGTCTACTCTCAGACCTACAGGATTATCTATTTGGTCCTCTGGATGCTGGTGACTGTCGAGTAACAGTTTAAATATACCTGTGTAAAGATTATATCCACTATATCCACACATAGCAAAACATACACACACACACACATAATTCCATTGAGCACCAACGGGCATACTTTTGCTAGTTATACATATATTATAGTGATCCATAGGACTTACAGCTTTTAGATCTATCCAAAAACTTTTTAAAAAATACATTACAGTGTCACAGTATTACATGGATAGAATTGTATGTATATATATATATATATATATATATATATTATATAATATATATATATATTATATATATATATAATGTCTATTATAGATATATTTATCTTTTATAAGTTGAGTGGCCACTATTAGTTTGGGACATTCCCTTTAAAAGATCCTTTTTAATGGAGATATTTTTGCACTGTCACTTTAACTGGAGTATGTCACTATGGGGTGGGATTTGAAATGTTTGAATCATTGTGACTAAAACTAGCTTAATAAAGGCTTCAGATAAAAGACCGAAACATTGCTCACATTTTGCACATTGGAATAAATTTGTTTGTTGGAAAGACCCAGGAGTGTGCTCCATATACTTCCATATTATTTTTTCCATTGATCGTCTGGACAGCACCAGGATATATATATATTATATATAAGAAATGTAAAGAAAGGTATATATTTATATATTTAGGTGTGTACTATCTCACTATTACGATTTAAAGGACATCCACCCAAAAATACATCTTTTAATATACTGTTCCTCTGCCTTGCCCACCCCCAACCGCTGTAGTAAACCTTAAAAAAAAAAAGATCTGATTCATACTTACAGTTCCTTTACTCCCACGACTATCTTCTCCCCCTCTCTGCAAACCAGAAACAGCAGAGAGGGGCCGGACTGGCAGCCGCTTCCGTGATTGGCTTTTGGTCAGCCAATCACAGACGTGGCTGCAAAGATAGTCGCAGTAGCGAAGGGCTGTAAGTATAATTCTGTCTGTATAGCATCCCTATTGCTGTTTACCTTTCAAAGCAGCTTCCCGCAGGGTCATCATCTGAATATCTGCTGTTTCATTGCTGTTCTGTGGATGTGGCTCAGAAAATCCATACATATGTAACAGCTGCCAATTTGCCATCTGCCCATAGGTATTAAACAACTCTTTTCCTGCTTGCACAGGCTGTGTGGTGATCATACGGAGAGTCTCCTGGAAAAAAGTGATCACCAAGAGGACATCAGCCCTATTCTACTCAGGCCACAACACAGGGAACCACAGTTAACCTATTCACTATAAAAAATAGAATTCTAGTGCACAAACAATTCTAATTGCATATTGGCTACCTCCATAAGGTTGCTGCTATAAGCAGCCAGCTAAACCCTGGGTAAATAAAAGCAATTAATTCAATAAGTTGGCCAAATTATTTTAAGCCCAGCCACCACATCAAGGTTGCTTTCTTTAACTGGGTCCTAACCTACTGGCACTTGCTTTTTTGGCTACATGAGCGGACAGCTTCTCCTGTGTGGCCTGGATGCTTGAAGCTGACTCTCTAGTTTAAAGTACTTTGCTCAAACGAGCACATGAACTAACTCTGGGTGGAGTACAATTTCCCAGAATGCTTGGTCAAACCTTCAATGTAACACACAATATATAGAAAATTGGGCTGTTGTACACACAATATAAAGAAACTTGGGATGTTGTACATCCATATTAAAGTGCAACTAGAGACCAAAAATATAAAACACACAAAAAATAGAATTCTAGTGCACAAACAATTCTAATTGCATATTGGCTATCTCCATAAGGTTGCTGCTACAAACAGCCTGCTAAACTCTGGATAAATAAAAGCATAATAAAAATTCACTGCCAGTTAGCTCAATTTTAATCCCTTGCTTGCGGCAGCTGTGGAGCTTGAACTTCAGGGCTATTAAACACCAAATAATAACTGCACAGTTGTTGGTGAATCTCATTTGGGAGATCTACCCTTAGGGCACGGCCACACTCCAATGCAAACGCAATCGCACACGGAATCGGACGCAATTTCATGTGCGATTTTGTTGCATTTGCGCATGCATTTTTTTAATTAATACTGAAAAACGCATACAATTGCGATTTAAAATGCTGAACGCAAATCGCAATGCACCCAAAAACATGCGTTTTCGGTGCATTGCCGCATTTTCAAGGATATGAAAAAAACGCAAGCGCAAAAAAAGCGCAGCAGTGTGGCCTAGCCCCAAGTGGTTGCAGCTCTGGGTAAATCTCCCTGATTGGATGCAGGTACATGGCTGTATGGGGTAATAAACAGCTAAAGCGATTACTTACTGGTGTAAACTCTAGGTGTGCATTGTGATTGGCCACATGATTCAGTAGATCAGCAACAGGCACCATCATAGGTGGTAGTATATCCGTATCAGAGTCGTCATCTTCTATTGGTTCCTGAAAACTAAATTTAATATTGATTATAAGAAGAGGGGAATGTAATCCTTTCACAGAACAATTTTGCAGACAGACACCAAAAAATAACGTTACCATCAATATTTTTTTTTTATTAATGTCTATACTTTATAAAAGATATATTGACTCCTTGGCTACTACAATAAATAAATGAAATTTACTGAACAGCAGAAATAGTTAGTCATAGCCTTCTTACAACTGAACCACAAAAAACGTAATCATAACATTGTATAAGTGTAATTACACAAAGAACAGTTTTGTAATAAATTAAAGGGAATGTCCACCACTCTAATCAAAAAAGCATATGTTGTAGAATATCCCCCAAAACCTAGAGTTCGTTTTATAGAAAACTTTTAAATTGGCTCACACCCAGAGCCATTATACTTACATACTCCTCCTCGCTCCACCGCTGCGGTTCTGCACTTCTGGGTAAGGCAGTCAGTGTCGGCCATGACAGTGACGTCACGGCGAATCACTGCCTGACATTCCCGGAGCACTCATCACTGCGGCTGCTCAAGAACACAAAAAAGAACAGAGCAGCCACAGTGGAGACTGAGTGAGGAACCCGGAAGCGGCGGTGGAGCAAGGAGCATGTAAGTATAATAACTCTGTGTGGGAGCCGAATTAAAAGTTTTTTATAAAACGAACTCTAGGTTTTGGGGGTAATCTACAATATATGCTTTTTTGATTAGAGGGGTGGACAGTCCCTTTAACCAGGAATGGTTCTACATGGTGCACAGTAAGGATGATTACCATCACATTGTTGCGACTGACTCAGCTTCCTGGGCTACAAATGCAGATACTAACTGACTCAGCTTCCTCGGCTACAAATGCTAATGTTGACAATACAGAAAGATGGATTGTTTGATAAGTAGAGGTTCATGTAGTACTCCCAAATGCAGCACGATCTATAAACTATAAACACACATACAAACCAATAACAAACAATTTAGACCTGTAAACATCATTGTCTGACCTCTCACCTGTATGACATAACAAATGCCACCAGCCTCTTATAAAGATCAAGTGTGTGTTTCTCTGGGCAAAATAAATCTAGATTTCTTTTGATAAAAGGCAGGACAATAGAATTATATTCCTCTTCTATATTCTTAAGGTCTTTGTTCACTGCATCCAGAATTCCTGTACCTTGGAGTAATCCTGTCTTCTCATCTTCAGACCTACCAAGAGAAACATTGCATTGCGGTCTCAAAAAAACCCCAAATGTTTACAGTTCACAGTCTACTATTGCCCCTGTGACAGTAATTAACTTAAAGTCCTACCATTTATTTTACCCATAGTCATCTGGTAGTATATAACTCCCAAGCAGTATTTATTAAAACATAAAAACATTTACAACTTGTATTATGTACATGAAGTCATTAAAGTATTGTGATGGAACAACTTCAAACAACAATATCCATGTACATACCCCATCTGTTAATATATTTTATTGTGACACTGCTCACTCTCACACACAACATTTTCGGTGTTCCTTTATCAGCATCAACATATTAAGTAAATACTATTATCAAATTAAATGGCAACTAAAGAGCCAAACAAGCCGTTGGAAACACCTGCATTTTGTGGGTAATTACTTGTGAGTAGGCACTATTTGGACTCCATAGTTCCCCATTAGTAAAATGTAGTTGAATTTGACTTAACTGGACAGTTTCCTCACCAAAACATAGGCAGGTCAGGAGGGGCTAGTTCAGGCCAAAGACCAAAATAAGGAGCCCATGGGGAAGAGCAGTCTGTTGCTTCATACAAAAGAGAAAGAAGAAGTGGAATCCAACCAGAGGCACTCTGGAGACTTTTCTGTTCTGGACAGCGCACATTAGAGAAGGAAGCAAGCAGGATATTTTATATTTATTTTCATGTTGGTCTTACTTCTATCTAAATGGTTCAGTTAGACTGGTTAGACTTTTCTTTCCTTACCTTTTTCCAGGAGGTCCTTAATTCTAGTAGTCTTCTCTGACAAGGTGGCCGACCTAGGTACACTGAAGATAAGCTCACCAGCTGGGAGATCCTCTCTAGTAAGCATTCCATACTGGGATACTGTGCCCTCTGTGCTTATATATACCTAGGGAAGCAGAAAGAATAAAAAGGATAGTCCCCTAGAAGACAGGAATTAATGTGTACATTTTATTTTCTGTTATTTGTACTCATTCTACAAAAGGTCTAAAAAATGAAATAAACAGCTCTATTTATGAAACAGAACTGTCCTGGGCTCAAATCCTCCCTTGGAAACATCCCAAGGAGTTTGCATGTTCTCCCTGTGCTTAGGTGCGTTTCCTCTGGGCAATCTGGCTTCCCCCACAATCATAAAGACATACTAATGGGTTGTGTGTGTGTGAGATAAAGTGCTTAGATTGCAAGCTTTTTGGAGCAGCAGCTGATGTGAATCGATCTAGAATTGTAAAGAGCTGCATAATACATAGTTCTATTTAAGGCATAATGCCTCTTTACAGTGTAATATAAGGATATAATACACAAGTGTGATATTTTATAATGGGAGCTGCAGTATATGCTTATAAAAAAATCACTCAGCTATGTCACTAAGTGACTCATCCTATATAATAAAATGCAAGTGTGCGTCCCTGTGTCCGTGTGTGTGTCCTGAGCAGGAGGTTTCTGACTCACTGTTAGAAGCAGAGCTTACGTCACAATCTCACACAGGCTACAGCTACGGGACTCTCACTCTGACTCCTCCCCTCCCAGTCACCAGCAGTCTGCAGACATTTGTGGGCGGAGCAGCTCTGGGTCCTCCCCTCTGGGGAGGGGATGCAAGATCCAGACATCCGATCCTGAGATTCCTGACTAGGAACTTCACAACACAGTGAGTGTTAAAAAAACTGAACTTACTGAAGGAGATCATGCTGGGTTGGGAAGGAGAGGCTGGGGACAGATGACACTGCTGTAATGTCATGTAACTCTATCTCCTGGGTCTGGGACACAGGTGGTGTGGACTGGTCTGAACAGCGTGGGGGGCCTGGGTGGGACAGCGTGGGGGACCCTGGGTCTGGGACAGCGTGGGGGACCGGGTCTGGGACAGAGGGGGGGACCCTGGGTCTGGGACAGAGGGGGGGACCCGGGTCTGGGACAGAGGGGGGGACCCTGGGTCTGGGACAGAGGGGGGGACCCTGGGTCTGGGACCGAGGGGGGACCCTGGGTCTGGGACCGAGGGGGGGGACCCTGGGTCTGGGACAGAGGGGGGGACCCTGGGTCGGGACAGAGGGGGGTCTGGGACAGAGGGGGTGGGACCTGGGTCGGGACAGAGTGGGGGGTCTGGGTCTGGGAGGGGGGGTGACCCTGGGTCTGGAAGAGTGGGGGGGCTGGGTCTGGGACAGAGGGGGGACCCTGGGTCTGGGACAGAGGGGGGGGCTAGTCTGGGACAGGGGGCTGGGTCTGGGACAGAGGGGGGACCCTGGGACGGGACAGAGTGGGGGACCCTGGGTTTGGGACAGAGAGGAGGGGCCCTGGGTCTGGGACAGAGGGGGGGCCGGGTCTGGGACGAGAGGGGGGGCCCGGGTCTGGGACAGAGAGGGGGGGCCTGGGTCTGGGACAGAGAGGGGGGGCCCTGGGTCTGGGACAGAGAGGGGGGGGGCCCTGGGTCTGGGACAGAGAGGGGGGCCCTGGGTATGGGAGAGAGGGGGGGCCCTGGGTCTGGGACAGAGAGGGGGGGCCCTGGGTCTGGGACAGAGAGGGGGGCCCTGGGTCTGGGACAGAGAGGGGGGCCCTGGGTCTGGGACAGAGAGGGGGGCCCTGGGTCTGGGACACTAAGAGGGAACTGTGGCCTTGGGACATGGAAGATGGAGGCACTCTGGGCTTCTAGCACCTGTTATTGTAACAGGCTTAATGTCTAGTTTCTTAATATTTCTTATTTCCCACTGCTCCTCCCATTCCAGTGTTCATGCCTGAACAATGACTCAGCGTTTCACTTCATAACCAATGTCTCTCTCCTCCTTCACAAAGATTAGTTTAACCGCATAGATGCTGGGCTGGGATGTTCCTTTCTACTGGGTTTAATTTACAGAAGGTAGCTTGGGGAGGTTAAATTAAGGTGGGAATAAGGACAAGGCTAAAATTTAAAATGCGAATGGGGTGAATGAATTAAATACTTAGGTATTATAACAAATAATGCGCCCCTTTATATTATAATATAAGGATATTATGCCATCTCAGAGTTGCCTGCCCTTTATAAAAGCACTCGGCCTACAGCCTCGTGCTTCTATTTGGTCAGTGAGCTTCTCAGCATAATATTCTTATATTACACTGTAAGTGTAGCATTAGAGGCAGGTCAGGCATTCCCTGACCATATTCCCTGACCATAAATGCTTTTATACAGTGCAGGAAATTCCAAGGTGATTTTATTTGACTATATTATAGCAGGAATGGGCACATTATTTCTTATAATACATAAGGTCATGAATAAAAAGTTTTTTTTTTTTTTTGGAAACTTTGCTACGGCATCATATTCTGGATTAATGTTGATAAAAGTAGGGTGTTGCATTTGTGGGATTAACAATCCTTGTACCACTAACACTACAAACAACTCTGTATTAAGTGAATCTCTTTTGGAATAAGATTTGGGGATTCTAGTAGATAACGGACTTAAAGGGACAGTTCAGTGGAAATTATCAATATTTGTTTAATCGTTAGTTTGTGTAATGCATACTTAGTTATTCTACATATTCTCTCCCATTTTGAAAAATCAGTTGATTTCATACCCTTTGCTGTTCTCTGCTTTTGACATTAGTAAGCTGACATTTCGGGTACTAACGGTCCTTCTTCTTCCCAGGATGCACCACATCCTTGGAATGTTCCTAACAGTTATTTCTACTGATTGGCTGTTGGATGGGACAAACATGCTCAGATCTCTACTGAGCAACTGAATCATCCCAGGCGCTGGGTCAAGGGCAAGACCATAACGGTCTCTATTAGGGGTTCTGCAAACAGGAAGTCAGTATTTCGGTTGCATATATTTATACACAGACAAAATGCTGAATTGGCAGACTAAGGTCATTGGGATGAAAAAATACTGCTCTTTTTTCTGAAAAGTACATGTATTTGCACTGAACTTCCCCTTTAAGGCTCGTACACACGCTCAATCTGTGAGCAAGGAACGACCCCTGACCGAACGCATAAACATGGAAATTCTCGTCCAAAACGGCAGTTGGTCGTGTGCAGCGCTCTGCCTTCGGGGGTCGTTCCTCACTCACAGATTGAGCGTGTGTACGAGCCTTAAAGCTATAGCAAGCAGAGCCAGACACCAATAGCTAGAGCTAGCAAGATATTGTCTTGTATAAAGCTGGGAAAGGATTCAAGGGAGAAAAAATATTATTCTCCCTCTTTACAAGGCACTACAACCTAAAAAAAGGTTTCTTTACAGTGAGAATGTTGAAACTATATTGGTAATGGCAAGTTCATTGAATACCTCCACTGTTTCTCATATTTTCAGATTCACTTTTGTCTGGTGATGTGCCGCTGGATTGGAAAAAAAGCCAATGTAAGGTAGTCGTTACCAGCCTGGTAACTATAGACCTGTAAGCCTAACAGTAGTAAGGAAGGTGCTGGAAACTTTGTTACAGGATCATATCCTTGACTTGTTGGCCTAGAAAAAACATTTGTACATGGATTGAGAATTGGTTATTGGATCACAAATAGTATTGGTGGTGCCAGCTGATGTCATTACTTGGCGCCTGTCTCTCTTCCCGGAGTAGTGACGTCAGGCGGCAGAGCAGTGGATGCGGAACGAGCGCCCGCCGGATTGCTGGAATGAAGACTGCCCAGGCAAGTTAACACTGAACTGGAGGGGCTCTGGGGGTGTGTGGGTGGCAGACAATAGTAATCCCATACAGCAGGGATGTCCAACCTGCGGCCCTCAAGATGTTTGAAAACTACAACTTCCAAAGAATGCTGGGAGTTGTAGTTTTCAAACATCTGGAGGACTGCAGGTTGGACATCCCTGCCATACAGTAAACCCCAATTCCTTGCTACTGCAGATGTTTGGAAACTAACTCCCAGCAAATAAAGCCTGCTGGGAGTTGAAGTTTCCAAACATCTGAAGTGCTAAGGAATGGGAAGTTGCCCTTTAAATGGACAGCCCCCAAAACCCTAAACAGTAATAGTTTGAAACCTGAAATATATAAGTCTAACCTAAAATCCTACACAATGTCCTGTTGCCCCTGTTTCTGCTTCCTGGTTCTTCCAGTTAGTAACTGTCAGTTATGGATTTGACAGTTGACATCACAGCCAATGCCTAAATGTTAATCACCTAGCTGCCCCTTCTGAGCATGCCCAGGCTCAGTACAGGCTCAGTACAGGTTTCTAAATTGCTCAGTTTCCATAAGGCACCCTGAAGCATAGCAGGCATACAGTAATGAATTCATAGGACAAACTATGATATATCAACATATTTTAAAGAGGCCATTCTTTCTAAAATATGTTATTATGAGGCTGGAATTGTCCTTTAACAGTGGGCTAGATATATTTCTAAAGCTAATAATTATTGAGAATTGCTGGTATTAATACATAAACTGTAGTTCTGGTTGATCCAAGAATACTTTCCGATTGCCATTTGAAGTCAGGAAGGATTCCTACACCCCATCCCCCTTTCTGGCTTTTTTTTTTGCCTTCCACTGCATCAACTGTTAGGCAGGATTAAAGAGGAGGGTATAAAGTTTAAACTAGATGGACGTATATCTTTATTTAACCCCCAATACTATGTACTGTTACTATGTGTAACTTACAGTCAGAACAGGTATGTTTTTCTTATAAATCAATTTTTGCACCACGGTATAACAAGCAGAAGCTATGAAAAACTATAGCAGCCTGTGTTACAACATATCACACAATGGGAAATCACATTACCATCTGATTAGTTTTAGTGGAAGTTCTTCCTCCATGTGATTGATCTATATATCATCCAATGGCATTTAAATTGTCCTGACTGCTTCCTGATAGTTCTATCAACACTTTTATGTACCATCAGCAAGTAAGGACTGTACTATTTGGGTGCTACTTCTGACCAACACTTAAATTATCCTTTAAATTATATATATGATAAATATGGTTATAAAATCATTCAAATATAAGAATATTAATGTTTTACCTATTGATGTAAATTACTGGATAAACACTGTATTCATACTCCGTGAAAACATGGGCCCTAGTTCAAAGCTTGAAAGACTAAACTGCAGAATTGCACAGTACATTTTAAATTACTGATCATTTTCACGTCTATTTTAATTTTATTTAAAAACATTATTCTCACCTTTGGACTAAGATCCAATACCATTTTCTTACACCAGGCCAAGAAATTGGAGATCAATGGATTCTCTCGTAATTTCTGATCATCCATCTGAAAAAATAGCACGACCACTTTACTTTTTAATCCAATAACTACCCTGAGTTGCCACTACCTAGCAGAGATATAAAAACTAAACTTGGCGAATAAGCTGTAAAATAGCTTAATTTTTAGAAATGTATCCATTTGGGCAAAACAATAGGACTACTAGTTACACTCTAAATACAATTTAAAATAAGTTAGGAATTATTGTGGACAATACATTTTGCAACTCCATGCAGTGTCAGGTGGGTCTGCTAAAGCAAATAATATACTATCAGGGAGATTCAATAAAAGTTCTTATCGTTTAAAATGGTGCTAATCTTGCCCCAACCAATCAGATCTTATTTAACAGTTGAAAGCTAAAATTTGATTGGTTGGGGCAAAATTAGCACCATTTTAAACGATAAGAACTTTTATTGAATAACCCTGTATATGAGAGGGGACTAGGATAGCATAATTCTACTGTATAGATTCCTTGTAGGATCTCACCTTAAATGTTTGTACCCTAATCCACAGAAAACTGGTTAGTTTACTTTACTCAGTGCTACTTGCCTGGGCTGTCCACCAACAAATCTATTAACTACATAGTTGACAACATTTCTGATAAATTTCTATGGATACTTTTAAAAAAACTAATCGCACATTTTAGACATGCCCACTTTTAAAGACCACGTCCACCTTTAAGTGTAACTTCTGTACAGCACTACAGGTATTTGAGACTTTTGAGTCTCAGCTTCCTAGCACAATGGGATAGTATGGAGGTTTGTTTCTCCAAAGTTAACCAGCGGTTCATTGGCAGAAACACCTAGAACTTAACAGTGTAGTGTAACAGCAACTGAGCTACAAATTTAAAGGATAACTATCATGTGTATTAAGTTTTCTTAAAAAACATTTAAAATGAAAAGTACTTGGGACAGGGATATTGAAATGGCAATTTCTATCTCCCAATTTTGTTTCTGTGAGGAGCAACAGCCAAGAGAAAACGGATTCTGCCAGTCTTTCTCCTGGCTTCAGCACTATCTTTAATACTGGAATAGTCCAGGACTAACCTGGCAAAGAAAAAGTGTACGTGCTGTAGCACCTTAATGAAACAACCTCAACTAAATATTGTGAGGAAGAATAATCAATCCTACCTCCCTGCACACCTTTTTTAAAAGTTAATTTCTACAGTATACTTATCCTTTAAAGGTTTGCTGGTTTTACTGGATATTCGGGGCTATGGGCAATTTTTCCATATGTCTACTTTTAAATGCCCTGCTTTTTTGCAACTATGCTACTATATTTTCCAACAGACACATTGCCACCCTGTCCACAGCATCCACATCCAAAATAGCTACCCTGTCCACAGCATCCACATGGTCACCATCCCAAATAGCTACCCTGTCCACAGCATCCACATGGTCACCATCCCAAATAGCTACCCTGTCCACAGCATCCACATGGTCACCATCCCAAATAGCTACCCTGTCCACAGCAGCCAAATAGCCATCCTGTTCACAGCAAACATAAAGCATTATTTATTTTTGCTGCAGATTACAGATGGCTCAGTTAAAGTGACCTGAAAATACAATTTAAAAGCAACATTTGAGAAAGGCAAGCTCCTGGTAACTCCCTGTAGTGTTTTCTGTACTACACTGCAATACAATCTATTATTTCTCCGATACCCAGCACTGGTACAGGTTAAACATAAATAATGATGCCCCAGTGATGCCTAGGCAGTGATGTTGAACTTTGGCACTCCAGATGTTTAGAAACTACAACACAAAGCAAACAAGCATGTGTGTTTGCACCCACCAAACAGCATGCTGGGAGTTGTATTTTCCAAACAAACATCTTAAGTGCCAAGGTTCAACATTACAAGGAAACTAGCAAGTGTGCTATGTGCTGCAACGTGTGCCCTACACCGTATGCATACAGATTTAGCATGAATTGCAACATTGCCTCTTCAGTCAATTTAATTAGAGTTGGAAGTGTCAAACCGGGTTCCATCTCATTCACCCCCGTTCAGGTCCACGTATTCTACACCTGGGATGTGATCACTCTGAGAGGTGACACCTCTTCCCCTTACATGTGTAGGACATCATGTCAAATGGAATAAAGGTGCGTTTATTGGTGTAATGGATTAGACTGCCAGGCGACATGGCACGTTATAGTGAACGGTTTTCAGTACTAACTACAATAGTCTTAATGCCCTGACCCAGCACAAGGCCAGCCTGTTACCTTCCTTTTCTTGGCATCAGGACCCATGTTATGCTTCTTTAATATTTACTTTCCACGTGCTCTTCTAAGGAACCGAACCTTGTGTACAGACAATGTGGTCCGTCGGGTAAATGACACTGTTACTAAGGGTTCCGCCTTACTCAGGGCGTTTAATTGTGCAGCAGCCAGTAACGTGCTGTGTTCCCAGTCTGAGTCTGGGAGTGTGCCGTGTTATATTCACCGGGTGTGGTACTTTCCATTACTTACTAAAACATTTACTTAGAATGTGCAGTGTAATGCCAGCTTGACCTATGAAAGGAGAACTAAAATTATTATTTTGTATACATTGTAAGATTCGTCTCCAGTAAGTTGCATATAGTACATGTAATAGATTATGTAACTAAGATGCCGATACCGTACGGCTTACCTGCACACCGATCCTGTGACATTCATTCAATACCAGAGGAACTTCCTCTTTTTCCAACAACATCCAATTGCCCCCTGCCCCCCTCCCACAAAAATGGAGGCTGTGCCCCTGACCCCATACACGTGATCAGCTGTTTAAAAGATCGGATCGGAACTCCCGGTTCAGTTCCAGAAATTCGGAAAAAGCTTTAAACAGCTTATCACGTGTAAGTTTCATGATCGCTGGAGGCATCTTGGGCTTGTGGTGGGCCCCCCGCCAGGTAGTTACGCCACTGGGCAGGATCTCATGTTCGTATGTCAGCTACAGAGAAGATGGTTCCTTCAGGATTGATTGAAAGGCTTCCATGTTGTTGCCAGTACACACAGCCCATGTAGGCTTCAAATAGCCACACCCCCTGACCCCAGGATTCACTATCGGTCTCTATACACACAGAGTTTCTAGCTTCTGCTTCTAGCGAAATATAAAGTTTCTGCAACTGTATTCTTTGTTGTATTTCTGATTGTGTAACTTATAAATGCCATATTTTTAGACACGCACAGTTTCAAATTCCCTGGCATACTTATGAAACAATTCAAAATAGGTCTACTGCCTGCGTTTAGTGGGTTTGGTTTTTTTTTTGTTTCTAGAAAAATATAAAGTTTCTACATATGTACAAACTTTATATTATAACAGCTCTGTTTATATACCATCCAGCGTAAATTGCAGACAGCCTTTCTGAAGCAATACAAAAGTCAACTAATTTTGCTGACATTTTTTCTAAATGTACCTGATTCTGTGCATGTTTTAGAAACAAATCACAGGTTCAAATACCCAGACTTTTTTTTTTCTTCTTCCATTAGGTTCCTAGCAGAAGATAATCATTCTACATGTACAGTACTTACTTTCACCTAGTAGCTCTTGCGGCATAGTGGTAAAAAGCTTACTTTTTAAGAAATACACAGTACACAAAAGGTTGCAGGTTCCAAATCCCAGACTTTTATTTTTTAGCTAAGAAATTAACTGCAAAGATTACTTTTCCTTTTTGTAAAAAAAAAAAGAAAAGGAATGTATCATAGTTAGGGATAGGAGTTTTTGTGATAGGTTTACACAAAACTGCAGCAAACGCTTTTTTTCTGTTTCAGAGATTATCTCTGAACTGTGATATGATTGCAGTCAGCTTCCAGGAATCAAGGAAGCAGCTTCCTGTTAAGTGTACTGTGTACTTTAGCTGGGAGTGTCCAGATTAGGTGGATTATGGGAACTGACCCATAGTACCCACAGGTTAATTTCATAAACCACCCAGCAGCCACAGAAAAGGGAGAGATGAGACACAGCTTTTGGTATCTATATGAATGTACTTTTTCAATTAGGGCAATGTTGTCTGGAGACTTTAGTTCCCCTTTAAACAAGAAAAAATATTTAAGTAAAAGGAATGCAGTAGATGGAAGTAGAAGTATTTCTTATCTCAAACATGCCCCACACACCCTTTTTATGGACTACATTTTTTTTACACAGTTTCTATTGGACATTTAATAGTATGGAATATGCAGAGCACCAAAGTTGATGTCTTTAAGTACATTTTGCCTAAAGTATAGCAATAAAAATAATAGCACCCAATATTATAACCTAATTGCCTGACCTTAAAACAATGTCCTCTGCTGTTAAAATAAAAAATACAAACCTACCAAGCAGCTACACACATTCGATTATTGATCATAATGGCTGTTCGTAGCCCAATCGTTTGTACAAGCCTTTACAGTCCTGTTTTTCACAGGACAATCCTATTTTTAAGGGGACTTAATGATGCAGCAGATGAACTATCTATGCTCCTGAAGTGAAAGAACCTGGGAAGTATGATATAAGAGAATCTCCTTTATAGCTATTTTTCTGGTAGCACAATAATTATGAACCCCCCCCCCATACATTTTTATTAGAGAGCAATAAGCAGAAATAAATCTGTTACATTAATAGTAAGAAACCGTTACAGTAATAAAAGGAGCAAGTTCTGTGTGTAATCAGGTAATAATCATGAAATTAACTCAAAAGTCTAAGATATCAATAAAAGTTTCATATCAACTCCCACTGGCATAAGTATTTTTATAGGGACAGAAGGGAACAAGTATACACAAAACAATATTTGATTAAAGAGTTTCCTACCTGTAACAAGATGTTTTTATTTGGGGGGAGGGGGGGGGGGGTGTTACTGCTTTACCCTTCACCTGAGGCAGCAAAAGGTTTAGGGCATTACTGCTTAAAGTTTCAGATTCTGTGGGACAGTGCTTGACCGTAAAGGGTATCTCCACCCCCCAAAAAAATTAAATTGTAAGAAATCAACCCTAACCTAGACCTCACTAGGTTTAATTCCTTGTAATACTTACCAGCCTTCGTTCCCTTGTGCCACTTCTGCTTCTCTTTCCCTCTCCCTGCATCCAGCAGGATGTCCCAATGTCTACAGGGGAGTAGACAAGCTCTGCATCAGGGAGTTTTGCTCTTTCATTTGCTTTGTCGCATTTCTAAATATAAAATTGAGTTTCTGCAGAGGAACAGCAAGGAAAATATATAGAAAGCATAGTTTAAGGTGAAAGCAGCATTTAAAAGTGGTTGTTGGCTTGCATTTTATTAATGCATGGGTCAAAGATGCTCAGATCTCTACTGAACAACTGAATCAACCCAGGCGCTGGGTCAAGGGCATGAGCATAACAGTCTCTATTAGGGGTCCTGCAAATAGGAAGTCAGTATTTCGGTTGCATTTATTTATACGCAGACAAAATGCTGAATTGGCAGATTAAGGGCATTGGGATGAAAAAATACTGCTCTTTTTTTCTGAAAGGTTCATGTATTTGCACTGAACTTCCCCTTAAAGGGCATGTCCACCCCCAAAACTAAAATTTAACCCCTTACTGGCCACATTAAGTAGTTTAAAACAAGCCTTACCTTACATTTCTGCTCAAAATAGTTCCCCTCTTGTGCCCCTCCAAAGTCCAGGAAACTGCTGTGTAGGAGCTCTGTGTGACTCATGCTGGGGCTGAGTCTGCCTCAACCTTGTTAAGGTTTGAGGCATGCTCAGTGCAGCCCCTCTCCCTCCCTCCCTCTCGTTTTTCTCTCCCTCCCCCTAACATTAAAACCTTTGGGTATGTGGTAGGGCATGCTCCCCAGCCCCAACCGCATTAATATAATTGTTAGAAAGTCCCCCAATCTTCACTTACCTTCCCTTTCTCCTCCGCTCTTCAGAACTCCTGGCAGCCGCGACCGTGATTGGCTGCCTCTCAGCCAATCACGGGCGCGGCTTCCGGTCCCTTTCCCTGCAAGCAGAGGGCCTGTACAGTGTGGCGGAGGAAAGAGGGAAGGTAAGTAAGAATCGGGGGGACTTTCTAACAATAATATTAATGCGGTTGGGGCTGGGGGAGCATGCCCTACCGCATATCAAAAGTTTTTATAAGGGGTGGACGTGTCCTTTAAAGACAGAGTCACTATTTACTGAAAGCAACTATAGCAGTGCAGAGTAAAGTATTTGTGGCTTGCAGTACATGGCACCACATATTAGAATATAGCTTTAAAAATAAGGACAGAATACCGTATATACTCGAGTATATGTCAAGGTTTTTATTTCTTAAAATGACCCAGAAAATCTAACCTTGGCTTTTACTCGGGTCAGTCATTACTTACATGCGGCCAGAGCAGTCAGGAGAGACGATGCGAGCGTGCACATAGGCGCCTCCTCTCAGCCCTCACTGGACATACAGTACGTAGTGAAGGAACAAGGACTGACTCTGCTGTAACCGATGCTGGTAAGAAAAAAAAGGCCTCTTCTATGGGCGGTTGAGAAGTGGGCAGGAAAAAGTTTGAGAACCTTGTTACTAGGTTACTACTATGTTAAAAAACTACAACTTCCAGCAAACAAAGCATGCTGGAAGTAGTAGTTTCTAAACATCTGGAGTGCCAAGGAATTGGGGTTTACTGGATTTGGCTATTATATTGGCACCAATACTGTATGGGACTACTGTATGTAAATTCTGCTGTTTATAATAAAAGGGTCCATTTAAAGAGCAACTAAAGCCTCAAAACAATACTGAATCAGAAGGCAGTAGTAGTCATAATTTCTCCCCTCGGCTTATAGTCATCATACAATAACTCCAAAGACAGATGAGTAAAAAATATAATTTATTAAATATGACTATTTCAGCTGTAAGTTCAACTGAAAAAAAACAGATCCTGAAGTCTACAAGTAGTATTTACCCAACAGTTTATATGCATAGTACTGTACATCTGTTTGTGATCTCAAAATAGCAAAATATCTTTTTTAATAAATTCTTTATCCTAATCTAAAATATTAAATCACAATTACATTTTGATGAAAAAGAACACCTTGCAAATAAACATTCTGGTAAATATAGATGTAGGCGTATTCACAGAAGTGGTTAAGAATAACAATCTTACATGAAACTGAGGATATTTTATAAATGGAATGTTTAAACCAATCCCTTTTCAATTCTTTTGCACATCAGTGAGGTTTTTAGAAGTGAAAACTGAAATCTACATTTATAATGTGTATTGCCCTAATGTAGCTGGATCAAATAATTTTAAAAATTACCTATACATTCCATCTGGTTTCGGAGATACTGACCAAAACATTTAGAAACATGTTCTAGTACATGGAGCTTCTGACATCACCACAGCTCCTTCTCAATCCCAAACTCTGTAGGTTATTATTTCATCCTGACCCACACTGGTCACATAGAGGAAGAGAATCTAAAACTGACAGCATTGAAGCTGCATGCTTAAAGGGCATGTTCACCCCTCAAATGAAAAATTATATTTACAGTATAGGTAACTACAATAGTTAGAAAGCTGTGTGTGTTTTACCTATAAACTTGCCTTATAAATTATCCAACAAGGTAAGAGAATGCAAATGTAGTGATGTCTGCAGCTCCTTCTGCTAGAATATTGTTTTAATTGGTTGCATTGTATTTCACAAACCAGACTGAATATGCAAGAAAATACACTATTTGATTTAGTTGAATACAGACAATACACCCTATAAAGAATACTTTAAGCTCTTATTTTTCCTTAAAGAAGAATGAAAAATCATTGCCAATGGAAGGAATTCTAAATGACACAGATCCAGAGATTACGGCAGCTTCTAAAGCTCAGTGTTTCCTAAATGAATAATAATAACGTCAAATATATTTATGAGCAAGTTTTCTATTGTAAGAGTACCACAGAAACAAACATTTAAAGCTGTTTGTAAGAATCCTTAATGTATTTTTAACATTTTCTGCATTCATATGTAAAGAGAAAAGACAACTCCATCGAAAATGTTTTCAAAACTAAGTATCTTGCAGCCGCGTAGGATTCAGCAGAACCTTCTCTCCGGGTTTGAAAGCCGGCATCCCAAGATAAGGGCAACTGGCACAGCGGAAGGCATCTCCTAAGTAACACTGAAGAAGAAAAAAACTGTAAAAATAGTCACTGTAAAAATGCAATGTCTGTAAGTGGCATTTGGTTTCCACTGTATAGCACTTAAAAGGAGACTTGAAGCATTTCACCAGATTTTTCCCTCAAGAAACATACAATGAAGAAATCCTATACGGACATCAGTTTTAGCAGAGGATTGCTTTTTTGTAATAAGGGAATCATTGATTTTAAAAGCCATATGATGTGCTATTACATTACTGGTAAAAGGGGGTTGGAATGCAATAATTTGGATACAGAGTATGGCAAATGTGAAATTTCTTTCACATGGTTTTGTACAATAGAACCCCTTGAAGCCATATATTTGGGTGCATTAATGGGGATGGGGTACTGTTTATTTGGGATGAAGAAAATCGATGTTTAGTGGGGATTTTTCTTTGTACTGGAGGTTTGGCCACAATTTTTAAGCCTAAACCTTCTTTTCAAAAATTCTGCTAAAACAAAACTTTTATACAAACAACCAAGTCTGCATCTCTGGCCATATGAAAGAATGACACCATTACATGGCTGATGGTGTGTAGTTTGTGTGGGGTATTTTCAAATTTGAGTGATCTTTTGTTTGAAACTTCAGAATTATTCAGAATACAGAGCATTTCAGGGTTTTTTTTGTATTTGCACTTGTGCATTGGTTCCATTTAGGATTAATTGGTGGCCATGTCTCTGTTTACACCCACACATATGGCATACTGTTTTATTCAGACCATGTGTGAAATTGATGTTTAGTAGTGTCTTGGACAGGAAAGGTATGGTATTTACATGCCTTGTATCATTGTACTCAGAATAATAAATTAGACAATTCTTGTAAATCTTAAAGGGCAACTCCACCCTCATTAGAACATCTTTTAGAAAGAATGGCCTCTTTAAAATATGTTGATATACCATACTTTGTCCTATGAATTCATTACTGTATGCCTGCTATGCTTCTGGATGCCTCATGGAAACGGAGCAATTTAGAAACCTGTACTGAGCCTGTACTGAGCCTGGGCATGCTCAGAAGAGGCAGCTAGGGGATTAACATTCAGTCATTGGCTGTGATGTCAACTGTCAAAAACCATAACTGACAATTGCTAACTGGAAGAATCAGGAAGCAGAAACAGGGAAAACAGGACATTGTGCAGGATTTCAGGTTTGAAATCTGAAATATATAAGTCTAACTATTACAGTTTAGGGATTTGGGGGGTGATTTACCTGTATGTAAGTTTTCATTTTGGGGCTGGACTTGCCCTTTAATGTACATTTTGTGTGGGGGGAAAAAAATGTATATAATATTCCTTATTTATAAATGTGTGTTTGGTTGGGGGGGGTGGGGGGGAAAGGGTTACTACAGTAAACTTTGACTGAAAGTTCCTCTGTCACTTAACGCAACAAAAGTGGGACATCTTTATGAAAGGGTTAATCTATAAATTAATACATGCTTTATAAGCAGCACTTACTCCAAAATATAAGTGTTGTTGCATGACTACAATCTGTTTTGTCCAGGCTCAGTGTCTCCCCCTCTCTCTTAACCCAATCCTTTTATCTTACCTGACTTTCTGTGAAACTGAGCATGCTCACTAACCACTATCAGCCAGCACTGGGAGAGGGAAATTCCACACCATGCAAGTTACACATACTAAACCCTTCATACTACTGTCCACTCTCTCACCCTACCAGATTTTTACAGCAGAACTGCACACAACAAAAAGTTTATAATAATAATAGAGCATTTGAATGTCAGCTAAAACTAAGATGTTTTATAGTGGATATCCTAAGAAATAAAGGACATATCAACAAAAAAGTGGCTTTATTTCAATTAATGTTGAAAATAATTAATGCTGAAAAATACTGGATTGTGATACTTACATTACCACATGCTGATGGAGCAGGGTTTGGGACAGCACTCTTCTTTTCTGTATCCAATTCCTCAGCTAATCCACAAGTGCTGCAAATATAACGTTATCATAATGTCATACAATCTGCCCAATGTTTTCTAATAAATTACTTCTTTATACTAAAAGCACAACAGTGGAGACTTCCACAGGCACAGGGAAAATTGTTAAAAAAGGCTCAAAAAACCCCAAAAACAAACCATCCAAGGGTCATTTGCATTTGACTGCCAAGTTAATATATTTGACAGAAACATGTTTGGAAACGTGTTTAACACCATGGCATTTATTGGGGCCATTTTTATAACTTCGTAAAAGATGCAGAGGATATTTACACTTTAGATTGCTTATATCAGCCATACACGCTTTTTCAAAAATCAGGTTTAGCTAATTGAACATGAACTTTTTCTACACACTGAAAGGAACATGACTATTTACCAATTCTTGCAAGCTTTGCGTTTCTTTTCACTTCCTTCTCCACAGCCACTGGCACGTAATGATGACTGTGAAGGCTTCTTCAAGTCCTCCTGATCTAGGAGCTCATCAGAGTCCAAAATATCCTATGAACAAATACGTCTCCTTTATATTTGTCAACAGTGGCATTTTATTGTGATGCTACATACAAAAATATTCTATTGGTGACCATTTTAAAATACATAGCAATCAATCTAAAATGCAAAGTCTACTAAAAAGGCAAATAAATGGTAGAAACCATTGAGGATAAACAGTACACTATTCTCTGAATACTTCCTAGTTTTAAATGGTCAGAGTTCCTTGTGATTGAGAAATCAGCTATAAATGGAGAGCGGACATAAGCCAGTCCTGTTAGCCTTTGCTACAAATGTTTGACATTTATCCTTTACTAAACTGGTAGATCTAGAACATTAAAGGACATGTCCACCCCCAAAACTCAAATTTAACCCCATACTTGCCCCACTCTGTATTGTACAAAAATCCTTACCTTACATCCCAGCTCCTTATGGTTGCCATGCTGTGCCCCTCCAAAGTCCAGGAAAGAGAAGTGTAGAAGGTCTGGGTGACTCATCCTGCACCTGTCTCAGCCTCAACTCTGACAAGGTCTGAGGCATGCGTAGCAGAGTTCCCCCCCCCCCTCCCTCCCGTTTTATTCTCCCTCCCCCTAGTGTAAAATCCCCAGTATATATCATATATATTGATCCCCCAGCCCCAACCACCGTAACAGAATTATTAGAAAGTGCCCAGATAGTTACTTACCTTCCCTCAATCCTCCGGCATTCTGAGCAGCCGCGGCTGCCCAGAACGCCGGGGCTGCCGGTCCCGCCCCCTGCTTGCATTTTCGTGCAAGCAGAGGGCCAGGAGACTGCCGCGGAGGATAGAGGGAAGGTAAGTGTACATATCGGGGCACTTTCTAAGAATTTTATTATGGCGGTTGGGGCTGGGAGATCAATATGTATAATATATAAAAAGTTCAAAAAAGGGCTGGACATGCCCTTTAAGGACAAAACAGGAGTGGGAAGTGATTAAACTTAAACTAATCTAGTCTATCTATATTACCAATAGTCATTTTTAAAAATTATTTTCTAATGATAGTACCTGTACATTCACCAAGATCCATTTAGCAGTTTCTTAAATTTTTAAAAGATATTTTGCTGGACCAAACAAAACACAGTTTCCTCAGACAGTGGCAGATTAGTGCACAACAGGGCACTAGAGACAGAAGTGCTCTCTTTTGGCACTGAACGTTCATGCCAGTATTTTCTGATTTGGTTGTAATATTAAAAGGGACACTAAAGAGATTTTATGTACTTTGCCATGTACATGAAATAGAACAGGTTTAGAGTTTCTTTAGTATAGCAGAATTGTAAATTTGATTTAATGCCATAAAACAGTTTACAAGTCTAGCAACTGCAGTGAAATGGTAAGGACATAATACTGTATGTAGAACAGTGGAGCAAAAGGTTGGCATGTCATTTTAGAACAAAACCTTTTGTTGCTCTGAGTGAACATGTTTAATCATCAAAAGGACCTATAAAAGGACTGACCACATCCTCATCATTCATGTCATTAGCTGACAGCGTCCAAAGCTTTACAGTTGCTGGATCCACTGAGGGTTTTTCTGGGAAAAAGAGTAAGCAAAAGACATAAATTAAAAATAAAAGCAACCTCACCACCATAAGAAAACACATCTTCTTGCAGTTAATTGTTGTTTTTATTCATCCTACCTGCAGACTTGCGTTTAGGTAGAGACAGCTGTCGTGAAGATCCAACTTCATAGTTTGGTTTCTTCCCAGTCAGTCTTATTGTAATTACATCATTCCCAGTGTATCCTAGTCTTTCAGTAATTTCTTGTATTTGCTGTTGGCTTAGGGACCCTTGAAAAAGCTTAAAGATTAACAACAAAAGATATATTTAATTAGACGTGCCAAGGTTTTTTAACATGTTATTTAATCTGCAGCAACCAATCAGATTTAGCGCTTACTGCTCTAATGCAATTAAATTTTCATTTTTTTCAATCCTAATTTAAAAGCTTTTCTCCCCACAAAACCTTTACATTGTAAGATACTTCTCTAGTAAGTTGCATGTAAGAAACAGATTCTGTAACTAAGAATTCTTCCATGTTGTTGCCAGTACAACTCACAGCCTAAGAGCCTTGTGAGCATGTGCACCTATTGGCCACAGCCCCTGTTCCAGATAACAGCCACTCAGGAGCATCAAGCATTTATTAACTCTGCTAATTAATTCAGCATAATCCACGGATGTGTGCAATAAAGTCTTGTATACTGATTACAATACACATACATGTATGGCGTTTTAGTGGACATAAATCTAAAAACTTTTAATTTAACACAATTTGTATTGGTCCCTGTTTATGTTAAACATTTTTGCTTCTGTGTTATGTTATGCTTTGATCTTGTATAAATTGTATGCAAATCATGGTTGTGAAAGCAGTGTAAAAACAAACACACAGTATCTCTCTCCAATAGGGTGAACGTAATTTATTAAATCACTACCACATGACAAAGCTGAGGTCCCTAAAACGTTTCAGGCTGCATGCTTTTAGTCATAGGAATGGCCATCCCTGGTTTTGGATATACATATTTACTTGCAATGATGACAGGGTACAATGCCTTACCTCTGTAACTTCGGTTATCCCAGACAGTTTAAGAGCAGAAACAAGGTGGGCTGAGCTTCTGAGTCGTACTCCTTTATCTAGGAAAAACCCACCACTAATTAGTCTTTAAATTAATATTCAATGTAGCTTTAAGGAGAACTAAACCTAATTTTACACTAAATGGGAAAACAATCCTACTCCAGTAATTTATTTACCTACATCTAAGAAGTGAATTTTGTAACTATAAAGGCTTCCATATTATTGCCAGTACATATCTCTGTTTATGTAGTCTTCAAACAGCCTTGTGAACATGATCCTAGTATTCAGTGTCTCCATTCATAGAGCATTTTCATTACAGATTGCTCTATACCAATGTGGATACCCCTGATAAGACTTTAAAAGCTGCTGTTACTCTGTTGTTTTCCAGCCAGCATGAGTGGCCTATCATGAACGATACAAAACAGTCAGCTACTTTTACAGTCTTTACTTTTTTTGCTAGGAATAGAATGGAAGCTAATAAAATATTCACGAGGTTACAGGATCGAACCCTCAAAATAAAATTTTCTGCCATTTATGTTGGATAGGAAATAAACTACTTTTTGTATGAAAAGCAAAAGAGTATCCCAAAAAGGCTTTTTATAGTGTACAACAGTGTTAGTAACAGAGGCAGGAACTCTGGGTTGTAACATGATATTTGCCTAACAGAGGCAGGTCTCTGTGCTGTGACATGATTGGCTGCCAACTTCTAAGAGTTAGGGCAGGACAGGCTGCAGATTCCTTGTTTTGATGCACTGTGAGCTACAGGTAATGTTTAAATGTGTACAGCCTACATTTAGGCTCACAGCATCATAAATAAATGAATTATGGGAGCCGACCCCTAGTACTTACATGTCAATTAAATAAATCAATCACCTCAGCAAACAGAGAAGCGAGACACAGCTTGTATCATTGGGAATGTGATCTGTCTATTGGGACAATGTTCCCTGGTTATTCTGGCTACTAGTTCCCATTAAAGGGGAACTGTTGTCTCCATACAAGTGCCCTTTATTAAAAAAATCTTACCTTTAAAACAACTACATGATCATGCTTCTAGCTGCAGTCTATCCAAAGTTACAATACTAAGGGTGGTGTTTCCATCTCGCACATCAACAGTACCATTGTTTCGCATCCCATGCCCAGTTGTATCCTGCTGCTAACTGCATTGCCTGCTGCATCATAAGCTACTCCCCCAAACTTCTTACACATTTTAAAAGCTAGTCACAAAAGTGTCCATAGGTAGAGGAAAGAACAGAGAATGGTTTTAGGTCTTTAAATAGCTTCAGAAAATAAAATGGGGGGTGATGCTTATGACCTAGCACATCACGTGACCATCACACACTTTATCCTAGCATTGTTTGAAAGGTATGAGTTATTTTTAACAGAGGAAAATTGTATGGGGACCACAGTTAGCCTTTAATAGGTCTATCATTGTTTGAATATTTCACATGTATCAACCATCAAAAAAATTCAGTAGTACAGCCTGCGGCTTGCAGTACAGATAATGTTTGGAATAGCCTGATTCAATCAGTGGGAACCAAGTAACTGGATCAAAGAATGCTTCCATAGTATTCTTTGATCAAGTGGATGGTGGGGAAAAAAAACACCTCTATTTTTAAAGCCACAGCTATCCAGTAAGATAAAGTTGTTTTTCCAGTGTACATGCCCTTTAATTACTGAAAGTCTAGAGAATCAGGAGCAGCACGTTTGACACGTGCGTGATGTGACGTCCATGCACGTAGGTCTTTGTGACATTGCCGCGAGCATGCTCCCGTGACGTCACTGCACTTCGCCCAAGATGGCACAGTGCAATTGCTGCGATTTTCTTTGACCAAGTGAATGGTGGAGATTTGAACATTTTGTGGGGGTAGGCCTAAAAACATGATTACAGTGGAGGAGGATGCCAGCAAGATTCAAGCACTAAGGTAGGATATGGAAAGGTAGTAGGGCAAAAAAGAGGATTTTTATGTTTTACTCACCGGTAAAATCCTTTTCTCCTAGGCCGTAAGGGGGACCCAGCAACACAGGGGTTAAGTACCCTCACTTCAGGAGCGGACACTTTAAAACTTGAGGCTCCCGTGCTCCTCCCCTCCTATATTAACTCACCAGCACCGGAAGCCTCCTCAGTTGGTCCCAAAGAGGGAGCGAAAGATAGGGAACAATAGAAACAAGAAAGTAACAGGCAACAGGCCAAAGACAATCATGTCAACGAAGGGTGGGAAGTACCTGGGTCCCCCTTACGGCTTAGGAGAAAAGGATTTTACCGGTGAGTTAAACATAAAAATCCTCTTTTCTCCTACAGCCTACAGGGGGACCCAGCAACACAGGGGACGTCCCAAAGTCCCGGCAGGAAAGTAGGGTGGGACAATTTAAACCGAAAAACTCACGCTTCGGCGGTTCTAAGGATAGCGCCGCTTAAGGCAGTATCCCGTTCTGTAAATACCTGTAGGCGGTAAAACTTTATAAACGTGTGGATTGAAGACCAAGTTGCCGCCCGACATATCTGGTCCACCGAGGCTCCATGATGAGCCGCCCAGGATGCTCCAACTGCCCTGGTAGAGTGAGCTGTAACCCGCAGGGGAGGAACAGCTCCAACTGCTAAGTAACAGCGGACAATGGTAGATCTAATCCACCTGGCTAGCGTTGCGGGAGAGGCCCGAGACCCCCTGCGAGGTCCTGCCAGGAGAACGAATAATGCCTGAGAGGAACGTAGGCCCTCCGTGCGAGCCAAGTAAACTTTCAGGGCCCTGACCACATCGAGACAGTGTAAGTCGTGCTCCTTGGAAGAAGAAGGATTCGGAAAGAAGGCCGGAACCACTATCTCCTGATTAATGTGGAAAGACGAAACCACCTTCGGCAGAAAGGAAGCATGAGGGCGGAGAACCGCCCTGTCTGAATAGAAAGTTAGGCATGAGGGTTCCACCGACAGAGCTGCCAGTTCCGAAGCCCTTCGTATAGAAGAAAAACTGTCTTCCAGGAAAGAAGAGAAAGAGGAATACTCCGTAAAGGTTCAAAAGGAGGTCTCTTGAGTGCCCTCAGAACCAGCGATAAATCCCAAGGTTGGACTGGAGAGGGGACCGCTGGACGTAAATGAGCTACTCCTTGTAAGAAGGTTTGAATGTCCTTCCTGTTTGCTAGTTTCCGATGGAAATAAATTGACAAGGCTGAAACTTGTCCTTTCAGGGCACTAAGAGAAAGCCCCTCGTCAAAACCCTTTTGAAGAAAACTAAGGATTCTGGATAGAACAAATCTGGAGGGAGGACTCCCTTGGACGCACTCCACAAAACGTATCTTTGCCAAATTCTGTAATAAACCTTAGCTGAAGAAGGTTTTCTAGCCGCTAACATCGTCGGAATAGCTGAAGAGGGAACTCCGCGTTTTCTCAGTATGGCGGATTCAAGCGCCACGCCGTTAAATGGAGGCGGTGGAGGTCGGGGTGCCTGAAAGGACCTTGTACCAGCAGGTCTGGCCTTAGCGGAAGAGGCCAGGGTTCCTCGACTGACATAGACAGAAGATCCGAGAACCAAGCCCTCCTCGGCCATCTCGGAGCAATGAGGATGACCGGAGCTCTTTCCCGTTTGATCCTCTTTAGGATCCGGGGAATCATCGGCGTCGGAGGGAACACGTACCCCAGGCGAAAACACCAAGGCACCACCAGAGCATCTATCAGGACCGCTAGAGGATCCCTTGTTTTGGCGCAGAACACCGGAACCTTTCGATTGTGTCGGGAAGCCATCAGATCGATGTCCGGGATTCCCCACCTCCGCGTCAGTTCTAGGAACACCTCCGGATTCAACTCCCATTCCCCGGAATCGAGAGTGACTCGACTGAGGAAATCTGCTTCTGTGTTGGATTCTCCGGGAATGTAGATTGCTGATATTGCCGGCACGTAACACTCTGCCCAGGTTAAGATCCTGTGAGCTTCTGCCATCGCAAGAGTACTTCTCGTGCCCCCTTGATGATTTATGTATGCCACAGCCGTGGCATTGTCTGACTGTACGCGCACACTCTTGTCCTTCAGCCAGTCTGTCCAGTGTGACAGAGCTAGGAAGATCGCTCGCAGTTCCAGGACGTTGATCGGCAACTGGACCTCCTCCGAGTTCCATAGACCCTGGACTTGGAGAGAGTCGCACACCGCCCCCCATCCCCGAAGACTGGCGTCCGTGGTTACCACAGTCCAAACGGGGAAGCAGAGTGCTTTTCCCGTCGACAGGTGGTTCTCCAAAGTCCACCAACTTAGTGAATTTAGAATCGGACGCGGAAGGCGAATCCAAGAGTCCAGTGACTGTTGAGATTTGTCCCAACAACTGAGAAGATATCTCTGAAGGGGGCGAAGGTGAAATAGAGCGTACGGAACCGCTTCCACTGAGGACACCATCTTTCCTACTAGGCGCATAGCCTGCCGAATTGAGAGGGTCTTGGCCGTTAGGGTCTGAACTGTTAAGTTTCTCAGGGAAGTGATCTTGTCTTGAGGGAGAAAGATCTTGTGATCGGCTGTGTTGAACTGCATTCCTAAGAACGTCATCTGTTTCGATGGAATTGGAGAAGATTTTGCCTGATTGATGATCCATCCGAATCTGGATAAGGTCACCATGCACTGTGACACCTGACTCTGAGCCCGGTCGAAAGAATCTGCTTTTATCAACAGGTCGTCCAGGTAAGGAAGCACGAAGAGTCCCTGAAGTCGAAGAAAAGCCGCCTGGCATGTCATCACTTTGGTGAAGACCCGGGGCGCGGAAGCTAGTCCGAACGGCAGGACCGTGAATTGGAAATGTCGGGTCCCTATAGCAAACCTGAGATAACGGTGATGTCCGGTCCATCCGGGGAATCATCGGCGTCGGAGGGAACACGTACCCCAGGCGAAAACACCAAGGCACCACCAGAGCATCTATCAGGACCGCTAGAGGATCCCTTGTTTTGGCGCAGAACACCGGAACCTTTCGATTGTGTCGGGAAGCCATCAGATCGATGTCCGGGATTCCCCACCTCCACGTCAGTTCTAGGAACACCTCCGGATTCAACTCCCATTCCCCGGAATCGAGAGTGACTCGACTGAGGAAATCTGCTTCTGTGTTGGATTCTCCGGGAATGTAGATTGCTGATATTGCCGGCACGTAACACTCTGCCCAGGTTAAGATCCTGTGAGCTTCTGCCATCGCAAGAGTACTTCTCGTGCCCCCTTGATGATTTATGTATGCCACAGCCGTGGCATTGTCTGACTGTACGCGCACACTCTTGTCCTTCAGCCAGTCTGTCCAGTGTGACAGAGCTAGGAAGATCGCTCGCAGTTCCAGGACGTTGATCGGCAACTGGACCTCCTCCGAGTTCCATAGACCCTGGACTTGGAGAGAGTCGCACACCGCCCCCCATCCCCGAAGACTGGCGTCCGTGGTTACCACAGTCCAAACAGGGAAGCAGAGTGCTTTTCCCGTCGACAGGTGGTTCTCCAGTGTCCACCAACTTAGTGAATTTAGAATCGGACGCGGAAGGTGAATCCAAGAGTCCAGTGACTGTTGAGATTTGTCCCAACAACTGAGAAGATATCTCTGAAGGGGGCGAAGGTGAAATAGAGCGTACGGAACCGCTTCCACTGAGGACACCATCTTTCCTACTAGGCGCATAGCCTGCCGAATTGAGAGGGTCTTGGCCGCTAGGGTCTGAACTGTTAAGTTTCTCAGGGAAGTGATCTTGTCTTGAGGGAGAAAGATCTTGTGATCGGCTGTGTTGAACTGCATTCCTTAGAACGTTATCTGTTTCGATGGAATTGGAGAAGATTTTGCCTGATTGATGATCCATCCGAATCTGGATAAGGTCGCCATGCACTGCGACACCTGACTCTGAGCCCGGTCGAAAGAATCTGCTTTTATCAACAGGTCGTCCAGGTAAGGAAGCACGAAGAGTCCCTGAAGTCGAAGAAAAGCCGCCTGGCATGTCATCACTTTGGTGAAGACCCGGGGCGCGGAAGCTAGTCCGAACGGCAGGACCGTGAATTGGAAGTGTCGGGTCCCTATAGCAAACCTGAGATAACGGTGATGTCCGGTCCAGATGGGAATGTGGAGATACGCATCCTGAATGTCCAGGGAAGCGAGGAAGTCGTTTGGTTCGATCGCCAAGATCACTGAACGCAGGGATTCCATTTTGAATCTGAACGTTTGTACGTAACCATTGAGCGCCTTGAGATCCAGCACTGGTCGAAAGGTTCCGTCTTTCTTTGGAACAAGGAACAGATTTGAATAAAAACCTTGGAACTTTTGAATGTCTGGAACCGGGGATATAACTCTCGCTAGTAAAAGAGCTTGCACGCAGCTGTTTAGGGCCTTGCGCTGTTTGAGGCAGCGGGGAATCCGAGAAGGAAAGAAACGAGGGGGAGGTCGAGAAGAGAATTCTATCCGGTAGCCTCTGGATATTACCTCCATAGTCCAAGAGTCTGTGGATGGCAGCTGCAGAAAAAACGAAGGCGACCCCCGACCCAAGGAGGAGGCAGACAGTCATGCCTGCTTGTGTTTGTCGCCCCCTGCCTTAAAGCCCCCCCGCTTGGCAGGCCAGGGGGTAAAGGGTCTTTGTCCCTGTCGCACAGGAAAGGGGTTAGTAGCCTCCGGTCTTGAGAGGTTTGTAGAACGGGAAGTTCTGGGCGGGCGAAAGGAAGACGAACGTCGAAAAGATGGAAAACGACGTGCTCTAGTCTGAGGGAGGAAGGTACTCTTACCGCCAGTTGCTTGTGCAATAATCTTCTCAAGTTCAGGGCCAAACAGGAGGCGCCCCAAAAAGGGTAGGCTGGTTAGTGCCTTCTTAGATGCGGGGTCTGCCGCCCAGGCCTTAAGCCATAAGGATCGCCTAGCCGCAGTAGAGGCCGCCGACGACCTTGCAATGAGACGGCTAGTTTCAAGAGCTGCGTCCCCAATATATATGGCCGCATCCGACAATTGCTGGATAAGATCAATTAAGTGGCTGTCTGCTGATTCATTTGTCACCGCTTGATAGAGCTGGTCCAGCCACGCTTCCATCGCTTTGGCCACCCAGGCCGAAGCAAAGGTGGGTCTGAGGGCTGCCCCTGAAGCAGCAAAGGATGTTCTCAGCAGGCCCTCCAAACGTCTGTCCGTTGGGTCCTTAAAAGTGGCGGCCTCTGCCAAGGGAATGGCCGTGGCTCTGGAAAGCCTAGCCACTGGGGGGTCGACTACTGGAGGCGTGGACCATCTATCCACATCCTCTTTAGGAAAAGGAAACATCGTCTGGAAGTTTCTGGAAAAGTGAAGTTTCTTTTCTGGCGATGCCCATTCTTCCAGTACGATCTGTTCCAACTGATCGTACGAAGGGAAGGTTGCAGTCGATTTCTTGGGACGACTGAATAAGGATTTTGTGGGATCTACCGGTTCACCCGGATCCTGTACATTCAGAACCTGTAGAACCGATCTAATAAGATCGTCGATCGTTTCTGGCGTGAATGTGGTCTGAATTTCCACCTCGGAAGATAAGGAGTCTAGTTCTCCTTCTTCCGATTCCTCACCTTCCTCTAAGGGGCTCTCTTCCACTGCGAGAGAAGGCATGGGCCCTGAAGCCCTGACCGCTCTTTGTGGTCTGGCCGTCGCTCCAGTGGAACTAATCGACTGAAAAAATTGTGACATAGAAGCCGATAGCACCGACATGGAGTCTGACAATGATCTGGCCCAGGCCGGTTCAGACTCCTGAGAAGGGGCCCCCAAAGGGTCTAGGGCCAACCCCGACTTAGCGGGTGGATTTGGCATGGAATCAATAGATGCCCGGAGAGTCCTAGCCCACTCAGGCTCTTGACTGGCCATCGCCATCTGTGCGGGCTGAGGATCCTGGGAAACACTGCAGGGATCACAAAGTGGCCCAGAGTGACCGGCTGGCAACTTAGTCTGGCAAGAAGCGCAGACGTAGGAGATAGCTTGTGCGGATTTTGGCAATTTGGCGCGGGAGGCGGACTTCTCCTTGTTTGACATGACTGCAGGACTACCTGAAAGCCCCTACTATCTATAGGACTGAGGACAAGAAGAAGCAAAGTTGTCTGCCTTACAAGGAGAAAGAAAAAGGATAAGATATAAAGAATCCCCTTAGCAGGGGAACTTAGCTGTATGAGGAGAGACGGAGACTCCCGATGCTGGCTACACGCGGCTGAGCAGCAGAGAGAACAGCCGGAAAGAGGAAGTCTCCGGAAGTCCAGCCCCCTAAAAACCCGGGAGAAAAGACCGGTCCGCCTCCAGCCAAATCCGCGCGGTCTCCCTCAGCCTACCAGGATCCCCTGCGGCCGGAGCGGCGGCCGACCGCTGCTCTCGCCGTTCCGTGCGGAAGGGGGGCTCTGGCCATTTTAGACCCGCGGGTCATGATGGCCAGCCCTTCCGCCGCATTCGCAGGAGGAGAGCCTCTGCTGAATGCGTCCCACGTGGGGAGCCGGTATCCCGAGGATTCACCGGCTCCTTGAAGTTCGTCTGGAAGAGGGGGAGAGAGGTCCTTACTCCTGAAGCGGACACTTTAAAATTGAGGAGGCTTCCGGTGCTGGTGAGTTAATGTAGGAGGGGAGGAGCACGGGAGCCTCAAGTTTTAAAGTGTCCGCTCCTGAAGTGAGGGTACTTAACCCCTGAGTTGCTGGGTCCCCCTGTAGGCTGTAGGAGAAAACAACAACATAAAAAAACAGCTTTATATTTAAAGCCACAGCTATCCAGTAAGATAATGGGGGTTTTATAGTGTACACGCCCTTAAAGACAAATGTTTCAAAGCTGCGATTTCTCAAGAAATGAGCACTAGCAAAAGTGCTTTTTATTCGACGTATGTAGAACACAACAATGAAAAATAGCAAACCATGAGAAGGTTGTAAAATGTTAAAATTGTTAAATACAATCATGGACTTAAGCACGAAAGTACACCGTCTTTAAGTGAATGGATCACTATAATAATTAAGGACATCTCAAGGTTGCAATCACATACCCATGCCCTTTATTTGATTTTATATATTATTATAATTGAGGATTTATATGATTTATATAGCGCCAGCATCTTCCATGGCACTTTACAATTACATGTTTACATTCACATCAGGCCCTGTCCCGATGAGCTTACAAGCTAAGCACATTTTTATTTGACACATACAACCTATCAGTATGTCTTTATGATTGTGGGGGAAACCGGAGTGCCCAAAGGAAACCCACGCAAGCACAGGGAGAACATACAAACTCCATCAGTGCTAACCAAAACATCTAATTTGCTATATAAATATTGTATCAGTGAAATATATACATATTTTTGTTCTTGTTAATCTTACTGTAATAAGGATGGCCAAAAACTATTAAATGAATGGGAGTCAAAACTAGGTAAATCCCTTTCTGGGAAAAATGTTGTACAAAGAGGACATGCAAAGATTTCTTTATGACAAATGTATTGTGTTTTGTTTGTAAGGGACATAAATACCAATGTAAAAACTAGAAAGGGAAAGTTTAAGTATAAACTTTGAATCTAGAATGAAAGACTGCATTTTGGAAGGAATGTGTGTTTGTGCTGCAGATTTTAATGGCAATGATGAGGACATTGTTGTTTTTTTACATAACTTTTAAATATAGCTGTCACAGGAATGAATGGTTGTCAGTTGGTGTGTGTACTTTGATGATTGGTCAAATCATTAGTTACCTTTTAAAGGGTAACTGTGGTCTCAAATTCTTCCAAACTAGTAAGGATTATATAGCCTTCAATCTTACCTTCAAAATAAAACCTAAGTCACATCTGTAGATAGAATTTGTGAGAAGTTCTTGCTGGAAAGGTTCAGCAGTGTTACTTCCTTCTTAAACACTTGGCTGAAAACACCTGTTTTCAGCCATGTAACCAGCCTCAGCCTGCCTAAATAGGTTCCCCTCCTCAACTGTCAATTTTTCCCCAGGTACTTCCTGATTTCCCCAGCATTAAGTCTTTACTGAGCATGTATCTACCCTAAGGGGAAATGGGCAAGGAAGAGGTCAGGGGATGTTAAAAAAAAAATAAAAAATATTTTTTGATGATTGATCAAAATTTGTTTTTTTGACTATAGTTACCCTTTAAGTATGGCTGCAACAGAAATGGAGGGGTAGGTCAGTAGGTGTGTGTAACTGTGTCAGGTTGTGGGTTAAAAAACAAACTTTTTTTGGATTATTGATCAAAATTTTTTTTAGACTATAGTTACCCTTTAGGCATGGCTGCCACAGATATGGATAAGTAGATTGGTAGGAGTGTGTACCTGGGTCAGGTTGGGGTTTAAAAAAAAACAAAAAACTTTTTAAATAATTATTCAAAAAAAATTTTTGACTTTAGTTATGGCTGCCACGGAAATGGAAGGGTAGGTCAGTAGGTGTGTGTACCTGGGTCTGGTTGAGGGGGTATGCCTTTTTTGTGTTTACAACCATAAAACAAACTTTTATTGAGGATATATCAAAATTATTTTTTAAGTATGGCTGCCATGAAAATAGAAGGGTAGGTCAGTAGGAGTGTGTACCCGTGTGAGGTAAGGGGTATGTGTTTTTTTGCATGTATGACCATATAACTAACTTTTATTGATGATTGAGCAAAATTAGTTTTTGACTATAGTTACCCTATAAGTATGGCTTCCATTGGTATGGAAAGGTAGGCCAGTAGGTGGGTATACCTTTGTGTTTATGACCATGAAACAAACTGTTTTGAAATATTCACATTTGAGGATTGTTACCATTATAGTCTATGGGAAAAAATGTCCCGAAATTGCAGATTACGCTGTAACTCTTACGGGGATTCCTTAGCTAGGTAATAGTACACTTCTCCTATGCCCCACACGTCTGTACCAAATTTCATGTCTCTATCTCAAAAACTGTGGGGGAGATATTCCAAAAAAGCGAAAGAATAAAACGGAAGAAGAAATAGAAAACAGTAATTTGACTCTTTAAGCCAAATTAATCAGCAAACAATTTATATTCAGATTAAATGGCACTGAAAATTTAAAACCAAAATATAAAACCTGGAACAGGTCTTACCAGCAGCAGCAGCTATGGGTTCCTGTATGACCACTGCCCCTCCTGGCTTTAGAATTCGAGCAACTTCAGCAAGAACCTCAGAGCTATGAACACACAGCGTGCCTGGGACCACACCAAGCAGAACAGTATCAAAGATAGAATCGGGATGGGCAGCTAAAAAAAAAGTGTATAAGAAAAAATAAAAAGGAGTTAAAAGGTACACACTACACTTGTCAGGAAGAATTCTTTGGAAAAAAAACATAGAAAAATCCTTTTAGTAATGTCTATAATAAAACACACAATATACACATTAATGGTGCCCTGCAAGCTTAAAGAAATGTTAAGACAAAAAACACAATTTAAGAATTGTTTTTCTGCAAGCACATACTCTCTTTACTTTCCAGATGAGCCATACAACAGAATTAAAAGCAAAGAATTGGAAGTACTAACTCCAATAGTGCTATTCAAAAAAATGGGTGCTCTTGATATGACTGACAGCGGGGGGGGGGGGGCTTTATACAATATTTCATTTGACAGGTGCCCTTTAAGCATTACTTTTGAATATTGTGAATTTGTGAAAACAATTCCACCTGAACATACACAACAGAAGACGCTCCAAGTTCTCGACAAAAACCTTCCCCTGTGGTGCCACTGCATCTTGCAATTTTGAAACATATTCCTGTAGAACCTGTGTGGAGGAACTGCTGTCCCATGTCACAGCCACTTTCTGACCACACAAAACTTGCGTGCCAAGATTATCCATTCTGTATTTAATTAGAAAAAAAGGCATATCAGTACCAGACACAGATATTTTTAGAAATATGTGCAAACTAAAACTGGAGTCCATATGTTACAATTGATTGGTTTTGTAAATCCAGGTTGAAATGTGCAGCGTCACAGTTCTAGCCATGACTTGATCATACTGGAACGTGCTGTCACAGTTACAGTGCTGCATTTCTTATTTTCACCACAATTAGTGTGACACACAGCACTAATATTTGAGGTGATTTTAGTTAAGATAGATGTGACACAAAATAACCTATTAAAACAATATGATAAAATAATTGGCAGAATAGAATAGAGGCTGATGCAATAGTGCAATAATGTATGTGCTATTGACCTGAAGCAAACCAATCAAATGTTTTCTAACTGCAGTAACCCAATTAACCCACATCTGAATGGTTGTTGCAAATTAATAGCATAGGCAAACTTCTTATTACACTATGGTTACTCAAAAGGGTGTCAGTGTCATTTAAAGTGAATAAGCAGGATATCTGCCCAGGACAAAGAACAAAAATTAAATGTAAAACGGAAGGGCCGCGTATTGTATTGATATAGAATCCGTCATAGACTAGATCGGATAGTTCTATAATACTCCATAATATAATATAATACTAGTGCACAGAGTATCACAAGGTCGGGCTATAGGTAAAACGAACTGAGAAATCCCACCTTCCACGAGCAGTTCCTTCCAACCATCTACCAAAGCTCAACGGAAGTGCCAGTCCTTCCAACCTTCTACCACAGCTCAGCGGAAGGGCCTCTCTCAGTCCTAGGAATTCCACTCACAAGAACACACGCCCCTCGGCTGGCGATCTTGACATTAAACTACGCCCTGAACTGCCAGCTTCCAAGATGGCGGCGTCGGTGGCAAGGGTACTGAACGTTGTTGGCGGGCAACAGCTACTTCTCCTGCTTAGGAGACGGCGGCCCGGTGAGGAGGAGGAGGAAGAGGGGAGTTCATAGATAAGTGGAATGATCAGGAGCGGGAGCAGGGCACAGGCACAGAGAAGGTGAACTGAAGGGCAAGGGTCCGGAAGTTAATGAGGTCACAGCATTAACTCGCTAGAAACCGTGTTATAAGTGTTAATGGCTTTCAGGCAGGGCTGGGACGTTCACTATAACTGGGTGCCGCTCTATGCTATCCTGTGACATTGTGGGTGAGAAGTTCAGTAAACAATCTTACAGCAGTCACTCAGGTTATGGTAGAATCCAGTATGGCCTTTACCCTGTCACTGTATATAAACAAACCCACTAGATCCTTGCTCATGAATGATCCTGTCTGATGTGTTCTACATATATTTAATACTTTGCTGGATAGATGGATGCACTCCTGGGTCTTTTTCAAAACAAAAATATATTTATTTGTGCATAGTAAACAAGCAACGTTTCGGTCGCAATACAAGGACCTTTACTAAAGGTCCTTGTATTGCGACCGAAATGTTGCTTTACTTTACTAAAGGTCCTGGGTCTTTTTCAAAACAAAAATATATTTATTTGTGCATAGTAAACAAGCAACGTTTCGTTCGCAATACAAGGACCTTTACTAAAGGTCCTTGTATTGCGACCGAAACGTTGCTTTACTTTACTAAAGGTCCTTGTTATGCGACCGAAACGTTGTGTTTACTATGCACAAATAAAATATTTGGTTTTGAAAAAGACCCAGGAGTGTATCCATCTATCCAGTATGGTATTATATACCATACCCACAGGTTGTACCCGAGCAGCTGAAAAGGCTAAAAGCGTGTGCCTGCTACATTCTATCATATATAAACCAAGCCATATCAAGTCAAACAGCAAATACATTCTCTTCTCTAATCAGATCATGTTTTTCAATTAAAACGTTTGAAACCCATGTTATTGTAAATAAGTAATGTGCACTGATGATATTGTTAAAGGACAATTCTACTCACCTCCCCCTCGTTCCTTTCCCCCCACTCCTGCAAAGCACCCAGGATGAGGACCTAAAACACTAAGCCCTCATCTCTGGGTACTTTACAAAAGTCCTGCACTACTTACTTGTAATCTCCCTCGTCGCTCTGGTCCTATCCTCCCCACTGGCACTTTGAGTGAAAGGTCACAAGGCAGCCAATGGGAAGACGCTCTCTGCAAGGAGGCATGTCTTCCCATTGGCTGCCTCCCGGACTATCACTGACAGTGCCAGTGGGGAGGATCCAACCAGAGCGACGAGGGAGATTACAAGTAAGTAGTGCAGGACTTTTGTAAAGTACCCAGAGGTGAGGACTTAGCGTTTTAGGTCCTCACCCTAGGTACTTTGCAGGAATGGATCGGGGAAATGGTAAGTATAATTGTCCTTTAAGTACCATTTATAAGGATATAATTTACTAGATATTCATGGCTCTTGTGCATTATTATATATTTATATATAAATTGACGTACCTATTTGTTGGATTAGCAGTGGCATGTCAGTGTTCTCCCTAGGGTCTTTTAGCCGGGCGGCCCACCCGGCTACTTTTTCATGCCACCCGGCTGGAAAAAAAATTCTTGAGAGAACACTTGTGATTTAAAGAATTTAGAAGTAGGTTTAATAGGTGTGCCAATAGGTCCGTAAAAACTTTCGCCAAAACTGCTCAGTCCAGACCCCTTTTTTACACCTGCAAGAATATTTTAGCAGTTACTAGCTTTTCCAAGATCTCCAAGGACACAAAAGGGTGTCACATGTGCTTGTGTGCTATGTTACATGGGTTACCTGCAGGTGTTGACGAACTACAACTCCTTGCATTCTACAACCATGGAATGCTGGAGTTATAGTTTTCAAACATCTAGTGGGATGAAAGTTTAGACATCCATGACCTATATAATGAGCATGATGCAGTGTACATTTTCCCTTCCCACCAAATTTCCCCGTCCTACCCCACCCGGCTACTTTTTCATGCCACCCGGCTACTTTTTCATGCCACCCGGCAGGAAAAAAATTCTGGGGAGAACACTGCATGTACAAGCACTTCATACTAGCAGTAGTGTAACTACAGCCCCAAGGACAACAATACCCCCCAAAAAATCTCCCCCATTACATGTCGACCGTTCCAGCAGCTGAAATCGCTTACTCTCATTTACAATCGTGCTGCCTATCCTTAGATATCACACAGCAAAGAAGAGTGCTAAAAGCCCGCCTCCTAGATGGCCCAGGGCCATGATTAACATATCACTTGCCATTGGCTGATGGGAATGTCTGTTACAACCTCTCTCCTCCTCTGCCAGTCAAACAAACTTGAACTGTTCGGTTGCTAGGATACAGCCTACATAATCAAGCTGATCCAGGATGGGTGGAGGAGTGTTTTCTCACATGCTAGTTTTAAGTGACAGTCACAGGCAGACAGAATTGTTACGCCCCCTTTACAGTGTGTCTTATTGAAGGCAGAGAGAAGCTCGAAATTAGGAAAAAAAACGTATGGGGAGGGCTGCACACCTTCACTCTTTTGAAAGCAGTTTTTAAAAAAAAATGCATTGAGGCAATACAGTTATCCTTTAAACTACTGCCTGCCCAGTACTGGTGTTTTAAGTCTTTGTGAATAAATTGATTCCATAACTGAAAAGTTACCTTTCACAGGTATCCCACTACTCCCGGATCTTCCGGGAGTCTCCTGCAAATCGGGGTGGTCTCCCGCGAGACCATCTCGATCTCCTACAACATAGAGGAGTCCTGAATCTCCTCCCTGTTACGCCCCCTTTATGCCTGCCACGGCCCGGACCGTCCACGCCCCTAACACCACCTCCCCACCCCCTAGCGTGTATGCCTTGCCCACTGCATGACACCATGCCACGTAGCCACGCCCCCTCGCTCACCCTGCCCAGCAGAACGAAGAGGCAGGGCGGGATGTCTGCTTTATGACAACGATCTTTAAAGAGGAAGTTCAGTGCAAATACCTATACTTTTAAGAAAAAAAGCAGTATTTTTCCATCCTAATTACCTTAACCTTCCCATTCAACATTTTGTCTATGTATAAATAAATGTTTCCGAAATACTGACTTAAGGACCCTTAAGAGGGACATTTATGGTCTTGTCCTTGACCCAGTGCCTGTGTTGATTTAATTGCTGAGCTGGTTTGACCCATTCAATGGCCAATACGTAGAAATTACTGTTAGGAACTTTCCATGGTAGTGTGCATTCTGGAAAGAAGGACTGTTACAGAACCTAAAATGTCAGCTCAACAGCAGGGTATAGCAAGGGGTATAAAGTCAACTGATTTTTCAAAATGGAAGAGAATATCTAGAATAACTAGGTATAAACTAATTATTTAAAAAATAATATTTTCCACTAAACTTTCCTTTTAAAGGCTACATTCATTCAATTCTCATACAACCTCTTTGATTATACTTTAAGGTAGTTTAAACATGTTCCATATAGTGTGTCATAAAGGTAATTTGGAAAAATGCATTTGTACTTTACTTCTTGTTAAATGGAAGGTAAAGTTCATGCATTACATATTAATATAAATGTTTAAGAACATACTGTATATACTCGAGTATAAACCGAGGTTTTCAGGCTTTAAAAAAAGCCTGAAAATCTTACCTCGGTTTATACTCCCCGGCGCCTCTCACTTTGCGGCGCCGAGTAGTGACATCATCCGGATGCGCACTGAGGATGTGGAGCGAGCGGCCGCCGGACAAGGTAGGAGAATACCATGGACACCAGGGAGGGCAATATTTACAAATAAGTGTAAAACCTTCTTTATTTGTGCATACTGTATTCACAAATAAAGGAGGATTTACCCCTATTTGCAATTATTTGCCACTTAAGATGTTTGAAAACTACAACTCCCAGCAATAAAGCATGCTGGGAGTTGTAGTTTCCAAATATCTTAAGTGGCAAACACTAGCCCCCTCGGTTTATACTGGAGTCAATAACTTTTTTTCTCCTTTTTTTTTAGCTAAAACTAGGTACCTCGGTTTATACTCGGGACTGTTTATACTCGAGTATATACGTTACCTTTTGTGTAATAATTTGCTTTACTTACAATAAAATTGATAAACTTTGAAAACCAAGTTACTTTAAATATTTAGTTTATTTAGACTAATATTGATTATGGATAAAGAAAAAAGGTCTGCCTCCTCCCGGATCACAAAAACGTGATTAAGATAAAATGTAGCATTTAATAAAAAAGAATAAAATGTTGTATCCATAAGTAACAACAGCAATACATACTATCACTTGTTCAAAGAACTTGCCTAACGTGTTTCATGCCGAGCTAACACTTCATCAGTGCCATGTTTGCTCTACGTGGGATTCCCGACTTACTTCCACAGGGTGCAGCCACTTATACGGATCTAAGGAGGGGGGTGATCCACAGCTGTTACATAATATTGATTATAGACCATATTTATACTTGCAGGTAAAAGTGATGTTAGAAGGGGCTCAGAATTCTAAACAGCCATTATCACTTACTCTGTCATCTCTTTTCAGTTCTGTCACAGCCATTCTTGCTAGCAAGTAGAACGATTTGGGGTACATCTACTTTAAGATCCGAAGATCAGAAGCATACCCCTTTTCCATCTTCAACCACTGATACTGAGCCACCACAGCATGCTGAAAAGCAGTATCAGCAGAAGCAGCAGCCTCCCAGGTGTTTTTTTAATTGTTCTTTGGTTTTAACTGGTTTGTGTATATACAATAACCACCTGTAAAGAAAGCAGGTGTAGACAAGCCTTTAGTAACTTAGCCAAAGTACAATACACAGGAAAAGTTACAGAGAGCCACAATTGTTTTAATCCCATTTTAAAGTAATGCTAACCCTTTGGGACAATTTGCAAATGTTGTGGTAGCTGTGTGGGTTTTGAACGATTTTTTGTGCCATCTTTAATGCCAGCAAAGTGTTATCCAGTAGCTCAATAAACTGAACACCTTGTGTTCCTTGACCAACTATTTTGCTTGGATTCCTTTTTAATTTTACATGTTTATAGCCTTAAATATTGTAAATGATTGCAATTACTTGTTCAAACTCTGTGGAATGAAATGCATTTACTTTAGAGAAATTTGTAGAAAAATCATGGTTTTATATTGGATTTAGATACACAGATCAGGCAGGAGAAGAATCAGAAGACTATGAGAGTGAGGAACAGTTACAGCAACGCCTTCTCTCTGCATCTCTGCCATTTGTGCCAGATTATGGTTGGTCTTCAGAAGCTATTGCTGAGGGAGCCAAGGTAATGCTTGTTGTTTTACCTGATTGTTTGTGTTAAGTGGCACCTTTTAAAAAATTTCCTTAAAATGTTTATGTAATCTGTAATATAACCCACCCCTTCCATTGATCCCTATGGGCATAAACTGTAAAAAATATCCCTATAATCGGCGCGCTACTACGCAGTAGCGCGCCGATAATAACACGGAAGTACCTGGAAAAAGTACCTTTGATCAAATGAAGAGCCGTATACGCCGGAAGCAAGTATGAGAAGCCGGTGTTATGTGAGATAATCCAGGAGGAAGCAGAAGGGGTGCGGTCTAAGCTGTTAGACTCCGGCCGGAGCACTGAAAGCAGCAGGTGGGTGGGACTGCCAGGAGGAGCAGGGGTCAGCTGACCATATGCAGAAAACTACGGGGCAGGAGAGGAAAGAAAGAGTGGAGTGGTGTGTGTGTGTCAGGTGTGTGTGTGTCAGGTGTGTGTGTGTCAGGTGTGTGTGTGTCAGGTGTGTGTGTGTCAGGGGTGTGTGTGTGTCAGGGTGTGTGTGTCAGGTGTGTGTGTGTGTGGTGTGTGTGGTGTCAGGTGTGTGTGTGTTCAGGGTGTGTGTGTGTGGTCTGGTGTGTGTGTGTGTGTCAGGTGTGTGTGTGTCAGGTGTGTGTGTGTCAGGTGGTGTGTGTGTCAGGTGTGTGTGTGTCAGGTGTGTGTGTGTGTGTGTGTGTGTGTGTGTGTGTGTGGTGTGTGTCAGTGTGTGTGTGTGTGTGTGTGTCAGGTGTGTGTGTGTCAGGTGTGTGTGTGTCAGGTGTGTGTGTGTGTGTGTGTGTGTGTGTGTGTGTGTCAGGTGTGTGTGTGTATCAGGTGTGTGTGTCAGAGGTGTGTGTGTCAGAGGTGTGTGTGTGTGTCAGGTGTGTGTGTGTGTGTGTCAGGTGTGTGTGTGTGTCAGGAGGAGAAGGGGTTAGAAAAGAAGAATCAGTAGTGTGTGGTGAAAAGAAGAATCAGTAGTGTGTGGTGAAAAGAAGAATCAGTAGTGTGTGGTGAAAAGAAGAATCAGTAGTGTGTGGTGTGGGGACGGAGTGTGTGTGTCAGGTGTGTGTATGTGTGTGTGTGTGTGTCAGGAGGAGAAGGGGTCAGAAAAGAAGAATCAGTAGTGTGTGGTGTGGGGACAGCAGCCTGTGGACTGCACAATAACCATGTGTTTGTTTATAAATGAGGGTGGGGTGGCTGCACAATAACCATGGGTTTGTTTATAAATGAGGGTGGGGTGGGTTATAACGGATAATGTACCCCCTACTGTAAATTCATAGGGATATTAGAAGGCACCTCGGAGTTCCGTGGCCTGTATAAAAGGCACTCGGCCTCCGGCCTCGTGCTTTTATATGGTCACGGAACTCTTTGGTGAATTCTAATATCCTTATAATTTACAGTAGGGGGTACATTATCCACTATATGAATGTTATAGCTTTTAGTAAAATTGTGCTGTGTAGAGATGGCCCAACTTTCAAAAATCCAGTCCGATTTCGGATTTTCAAGCTGAAAAAGTTTGAAAATCATAAATCGGACCCTATTAAAAAATTGTTAGAAATAAAATAATGATAAAAAAGCAATGGTTACTTACTGTACATGGCTCTGGGACCTGAAAAATGGTCTGGGGAACACGTAAAAATATCCAGAACTTGAAATAAAGTTACTTCCTTCACACACTTTCTATTTTCAAGCTTCCACATTTGAGATTTGATAATTATCCTGAAAATGTGATATTTTCTTGAAAATTCAAAATTTCTAGAAAATCTGTCTCTAAATTTCTTAAAAAGGAGTACTCGTTGTTAACCAGAGGTAGTGGCAGAAATTCCTTGGTGCATACCTCAACAAAAGGGGTGAAAAAAAATTCAGTATTTGAACTTCAGTATCATTATTTTTAAAATTCTTAGTTTATATTGTGCATACCTGGTTATTCTACATATTCTCTTTCATTTTGAAAAGTCAGTTGACTTTATACTATTTTCTATTCCCTGCTGTTGACATTAGTGAGCTGCCATTTCAGGTTCTGTATGGTCCTTCTTCTTCCCAGAATGCACACTACCTTGCAATGTTCAATTAGTAAAGGTGGGCAAACACACGTGATCCCTCTCCCTAGGGTTCCCACGAACCCAACCGATCCCCCAAATGTGGTGTGGGGATCCTAATCTTTGGAAGATTTACATTTTTTCACCTTTTTTTCTGGTTTGCCTAGTCTCTGGACATGTCAGCAGCAGCAGCAGGAATGTTTGAAGATGGAGGGAGTGAATTAGTTCTGCACTTTGTGACCCAATGTAATCTGCAACTGACTGAACTTTTGGAAGAGCAGCATAAACTAGTGCAACTGGGCACTGCTGAGTAAGTCACTTTAACTGTCCTTATTAAGGCCTTTGTTATACTATTGGACACAAATGGAACAGATTATTGTAACATGTGGCCTTGCTTTATTCTCATTCTTGTGAGTAAAAAGTATATGCATATATTGCAGTGCACAAACTATATAAGAGGAAATATATTCAAATATATCCAAAAAAATTTTAATCGATCCCCATTTTGGGGGGATTTAATGTCCAATCCCCATCTCCGTCAAAATAAGGAAAAAAGATAATTGAAGTTGAAAAAAATTACATGTCGACAGATAATGTATGTAACATCTTATGATAAAATCACAGCAGAAAGGTACCTGGCGCACACACACCCAACTGAAATTTCCCCCAATGTTATTGAATGCTAATTTTGTCTTCTGCTGCATATGGTTGTCCTTCATGATCAAAATACAGTCCAGGAAACTGAAGAGTAGTAGTCTTTTCCTGGTGTAATCTGTTTCTGCCTCTAACTGTCCTAGATGTTTCTGTCATGCACAATGGAGTTCCCCCTCCCACTCTCCTACTGCTGTTCCGTGCATGGAAGAAAAAAAAGGGGGGGGGATAATCTTGAAATGTCCCCATACCTAGACCTCGCTAGGTTAAACAGTGCCAATCCGGATTCTAAATATACTCACCAGCCTTTGTTTCAATTGCGATAGAAAGATGTAAGTTTGGGGGAATTTCAAGTAAGGTCTTCATTTTTGGAAGTGGGGTGGGAGATGCCCTTTAAAGGGCATCTATAGTGGGAAAATGAACTTTTTTTTCTTTCCATGTGTTCTATAATTCCCTACAACCCCCAGAGTGTCTTCACTTTTTTCAGATTCCCTCTCTGTCCTGAGATACACCAGTTAGAAGAATACGTGATTGCATTCCTCTACTCCTACTTGGACTGTCAATCAAATCCCTGTGACTTGATCCCCCCTCCCTGCTCTGTAATAAACATAGAGATAACAGCATTAGCAGGGGGAGAGAGGTAGCTTTGATGTTAGATATAAGGCTGCACTTGACCCCCCTTCTTAATAGCTTTCACTGATTGATGATGGGTCACAAAGTGAGAGATCGTAAACTGTACTGATCTCCTTCTTCCGTGTCTCCAGGACAGCTTGCTTTCTATTGGCCACTGTGCGTGGGTGTGTTTTTCAGGATGTTGAACTTTTAACTCCTACTGCACATAAAAAGCTTGTCGGTTAGCCGGAGCTGAGACATGGAGGAGGTAACAGAGGGGAGGGAGAAGGGGGGAATGCTGCACACAGATCTGACACCATGGTTAAACAGAGTCAGTGACAGATATAGGATTAAGGCAGCAGAGAGTACATGAATTTAACTTTGCAAAGGGGCAATGTGTTTGTTTCACTATAGATGCCCTTTAAAACAATATATACTTGTGCAAAAAACTATTAGAAACTGATACTCACCAAGATCTTGCAACTAAGAAATGATACATAAAGCTGAGTCACACAGACCTCTCTTGTAACTACACAGTTACAATGTAGTGTAAAAGACACTGTCTAATCTGATGGCTGGATACTAGAAAAGCATATTTTATATAATACCGTGAATCACAAAACTAGAAGCTGATACAATATAATCATAGAATCTCTATCTATCTCATAGAATGATCTATTGCCTAAATATCAATACAGATTATTTTGGGGATTAAGTTCACAAGATTAGTAGATTTTACATTTAAACATTCCAGTTAGTCAACAAATTGGCAGATCTAACATATAAACAATGCATATAAACACTCTTCCATAGTATAGGGTTGGTTTAATGAAATCTGTCATGAAAATGACAGATTGTATCGCTGAAACCTGAAGTCACGACCAAACATTAGCCATAGTACCCATATAAATATATCATATTAGATCTACTAGTCTCAATGCATATCACTTCCCAATCTTTGTTCAATCCATCAGGTTTAAGCATGAATCTTTTTTTTTTTTTCATTTTAATTGAAGAATGGAAGGCAAAGGAGCTATGTCTACCTCCCGTTCTTCAATTAAACAAACAAGAACAGGAAGGGAACAGGGAGTAATTGCTTGTGATCGCGCTTGTGTGCTTGTGATGCCACAGATCAGGACCAAACTGCCACAGATTGTATAAAAAAAAAATCGGGCCATGCTAGGGGCGATCGGGGGCAGCATTCAAGTGCCCCCCTTGATCCCCCCTCAGTTTCGCCCAAATCCGAGGGGGGGATCGAGAGATAGCATACCTTTAGTGCAGAGCCGGGAGCAGGAGGAAGTCTGTGCGATAAGGGAGACCCCGGTGACATCACAGGATTTTCTGCATCACCGGGTTCTTCCCTTAGGCTTCCCCCGGTCTGTAGTGGAGGTACTGCACTGCGATCTCCATTCAGATCGCAGTGCAGTACCTGGTATAGTAAAACTGTCAGTGTGACAGCTTTACTATACTTTTTGTGAATGGAACTCAAAAGGGATTTAGCTTAGCAAAGACTTAGAAAAAAAAATGGGGACAGAGATCAAAATTTGGTGATCACTTCTGATCAATGCCAATGAATGAAAAATCACTTCCTGGAAAATGATTTCCGGGAAGTGATTTCTCCGATCGGATTTGGAATTGGAAAACAGGCACTTATGCCCGTATTCCAAGTTTATCATTCCCTAAGACGATTTGATAATCATCTTTGGGAATGATCCAAAAAAAGGGGGAAAACTAAAACTATGAATTAGCAAAAAACTGTCTTCTTCAAGCTTCCCAATGTCCCAGGTGATATCAGTAAAGTAAACACAGATCATTATTTGTTTGATTTCAAGGCAAACTAAGCCTATTTTAGTAGGAAATTTTGCAGAGGTACCAAAAAAAAGACCAGATTGAATTTTTAGGATCAGTAACTGGTTTTCACTAAAATACCACTAAAAGGGGGGGGGGTGTGGGGGTGGTGGTGGGTTGTGGTGTTTTTTGATTTTTTTTCTTGTAATTGCAATTGGCATGGGTACCATTTAAGCTTGTTGGTGGCCCTTTCTCTGTTTGCACCCACCCATATGGTATACCGATTGATTCAGGACATGGGGGAGATTGCCATTTAGTGGGTTTTTTTACTTGCCAAGTGGGTTTAGGTAGGATTTCAACCTTTGAGTCCTCTTATTTTATTTTTTCACAAAATCTCCTAAAAGCATGACACCGTTACGTAGCTGAAGGTGTGTAGATTCCAAAAAAAGATATAGTTTGTGGGGGGTATTTCCAAGTTGAATAGGCTGTTCAAATTACAGCATACTTTGATTTTTTTCTTGTAATTGCACTTTTGCATGCGGCCCATTTGAGCTAGTTGGCGGCCAAGCCTCTGTGTGCACCCACGCATATGGCATACCGTTTGATTCAAGAGATGTGGGAGATTGACATTTAGCGGGTTTTTTTGCATGTCAAGTGGGTTTAGGTAGGATTTCAACCTTTGAATCCCCTTATTTTATTTTTTACAAAATCTCCTAAAAGCACCGAGTCCTCTGGAATACTATGTCTGGAATTCTTCATGTATGTATGAAAGCAAGTTGTGTAGATTCCAAAAATATATAGTTTGTGAGGGGTATTTCCAAGTTTCGGGCTGTTTCCTTTGAAAAAGCGTAGGCTGTTCAAATTACAGAGCACTTAGATTTTTTCTTGTAATTGCACTTGGGCATGTGTCCCATTTGAGCTAGTTGGTTGCCACGTCTCTGTATGCACCCATGCATATGGCATACCGTTTGATTCAGCACATGTGGGAGATTGACATTTAGTGGGGTTTTTTGCTTGTCAAGTGGGTTTAGATAGGATTTCAACCTTTGAATCATATAATTTTATTTTTCACAAAATCTCCGAAAAACACAGAGTTCTTTGGATTACTGCCTCTGGAATTCTTCATGTATGTATGAAAGCTTGGCACCGTGACGTAGCTGAAGGAGTGTAGATTCCAAAAAATATATAGTTTGTGGGGGGTATTTCCAAGTTTCGGGACTGTTTCCTTTGAAAAAGCGTAGGCTGTTCAAATTACAGAGCACTTTGATTTTTTTCTTGTATTTGCACTTGGACATGCATCCGATTTGAGCTAGTTGGTGGCCACTTCTCTGTGTGCACTGCATAAAAGAATGACACCGTTGCGTAGCTGAAGGCATGTAGATTCCAAGAATATATAGTTTTGGGGGGTATTTCTAGTATAGAGGGGCATTTAGTCTGACAAATCTGAAAAGTTGCTTTAATTGGGCCACTGTGATTTGGCTCACTTTGTGGCTAGTCAATTCCACGTACGCATGTGTAACCATGCATATGGCATACCGTTTGATTCGGGACTTTTGGGAGATTGATATTTGGTAACTTTTTGTTACATCTCATTGCATGATTTCTACCTTCAAAAGTGGATTTTTGTTCATTTTTTTCAGAAAATCTGCGAAAAGTGTGACCTTCTACGATGAACTGCGCCCACACCATTGATGGTATGAATGAATGGTTCATATAATGAACAAAATATATAGTTTGTGGGGGGTGTTTTGTGGGAAAAACTGCAGACTGTTCAAATTCAGAGTTGGCTGAATATTTTTGCCATTTTTGAGCCATCATGCACTGTCTCACTTCGTGACTAGTTGCTTCCAAGTGCATGTGTGTAACCACGCATATGGCATACTGTTTGATTCAGGACATTGGGGAGATTGATATTTGGTAACTTTTTCTTACATTCCATGAGGTTTTGGCATGATTTCTACCTTTGAAAGTTTATTTTTGTTAATTTTTTCAGAAAATCTCAGAAAAGTGCAACCTTCTACGACGAACTCCGCCCACACCATTGATGGTATGAATGAACAAACTACAGTGTTATATAGCTGAAGGTGTGTAGATTTCAGGAATATATGGTTTGTGGGGGGTGTTTTGTAGGAAAAACTACAGACTGTTCAAATTCAGAGTTGCCTGAATATTTTTGATGTGTTTGAGCCATCATGCATTGTCTCACTTCGTGGCTTTTCGCTTCTACGTCCGCGTGGGTAACCATGCATATGGCATACCGTTTGATTTAGGACATTTGGGAGATAGATATTTGGTAACTTTTTTTTACATTCCATGAGGTTTTGGCATGATTTTTACTTTTTGAAGTTGTTTTTTTGTTAATTTTTTCAGAAAAGTGCGACCTTCTACGACAAACTGCACCCACACCATTGATGGTATGAATGAGCGAACTACAGTGTTACATAGCTGAAGGTGTGTAGATTTCAGAAATATATAGTTTGTGAGGGGTATTTCTGAGTTACGGGGGTTGTTTTGTGGAAAAAACTGCAGACTCTTCAAATTCGGAGTTGGCTAAATATTTTCTGAGCCATCATGCAATGTCTCACTTCGTGGCTTTTCGCTTCCACGTCCGCGTGTGTAACCACACATATGGCATACCGTTTGATTCAGGACATTTGGGAGATTGATATTTAGTAACTTTTTTTTACATTCAATGAGGTTTTGACATGATTTCTACTTTTGAATGTTGTTTGATGTTAATTTTCTTAGAAAATCTGCGAATAGTGCGAACTTCTACGAAGAACTGCGGCCACACTATTGGTGGTATGAATGAACGTACTATAGCGTTACATAGCTGAAGGTGTGTAGATTTCAGGAATATATAGTTTGTGGGGGTATTTCTGAGTTAGGGGGGTGTTTTTTGGGAAAAACTGCAGACTGTTCAAATGCAAAGCTGGCTAATTTATTTTTGCTGTTACTGACATTTGGCATTGGTCCCACTCTGGGTTAGTTGGTACCCATGTCTCTGGGTATACACATGAATGCGGCATACCGTTTTATTCGGCAGGGGTTAGGCTTTCATATTTGAGATGCGTTTGAACTTTCCTCTGAAGTTTTTAGCTGAAATTCGCATTTGATTTTGTCTCTGATTTTACAGTTGAGGAAAAAAAGGAAAATGTTAGAAAATAACTTACAATTGGATGAAGAGCTGCGTCCGGGTATCTGCATTTTGATCAAAACTTACCTCACTCATAATATCCTGCGGGTGTGTAGTTTCTAAAAATCTCTCACTTGTGGGGATATTTTAGTTAATTTGGAAGATATTCTGTGTTAACCGTCAGAAGTGGTTATACTTTTTAATTTGGTGTAATATTCTTGAAGGTGCAGTTTTAGTTTGGGGGGGGTCTCCTGTACAGGAAAAGTTGGGTACCTACATATATCTGGTATCATTGTACTCGGGAGTATCAGAGCTTTTAGAAACAGTAAGATTTTTGTGTGTAACCTTAAGATAACTATAAGTAAAAATGGGAAAAATCCATGAAAATTTGCAAATTTAAATTTTTTTTGACATAATTTACCCATAATTCCAGTAAAATTTCCAGAAAAGTTACAAAATTTTGTTACCATGTTAAAGTACACTTTGTGCTGAAAAAAACAATCAGGGAGATTCAATAAAAGTTCTTATCGTTTAAAATGGTGCTAATTTTGCCCCAACCAATCAGATCTTATTTAACATTTGAAAGCTAACATTGGATTGGTTGGGACAAAATTAGCACCATTTTAAACGATAAGAGCTTTTATTGAATAACCCTGAATGTATAATATTCCTGATTTACTGGGGGGTTTCCTACTGTAAACTTTGACTGAACCAAATGTGTCTAAAATCCTCAAAATTCTTCTGGCATTTAAAGGGCATCTATAGTGAAAAAAACACATTGCCCCTTTGCAAAGTTAAATTTATGTACTCTGTGCTGCCTTAATCCTATCTCTGTCAGTGACTTTGTTTAACCATGGTGTCAGACCTCTGTGCAGCACTCCCCCCCTTCCCCCTCCCCTCGGTTACCTCCTCCATATCTCAATTTTGGCTAACCAACAAGATTATCATATGCAGTAGGAGTTAAAAGTTCAACATCCTGAAAAACACACCCACGCACAGTGGCCAATAGAAAGCAAGCTGTCCTGGAGACACGGAAGAAGGAGAACAGAACAGTTTAAGATCTCTCACTTTGTGACCCATCATCAATCAGTAAAAGCTATTAAGAAGGGGGGTCAAGTGCAGCCTTATATCTACCATCAAAGCTACCTCTCTCCCCCTGCTAATGCTCTTTATTACAGAGCAGGGAGGGGGGATCACGTCACAGAGATTTGATTGACAGTCCAAGTAGGAATAGAGGAATACAATCACGTATTCTTCTAACTGGTGTATCTTTGGACAGAGAGGGAGTCTGAAAATGTGAAGACACTCTGGGGCTTATGGGAAATTATAGAACGCATGGAAAGAAAGAAAAAAAAGTTCATTTTCCCACTATATATGCCCTTTAACGAATGCAAAGTGGTGAATTCTGCTGGCAGCAAAAGGGTAAGTAGCACTTAATCTTTTGTGTGTGTTGCTGCATGCCAATCCAGCACACATTTTGTTTAGGAGCAGTATCCCCCCTCCCTCTTTTAACCACTCCCACTTCCATCCGACCTGACTTTTTCCCCCACAAACCAACTGTCGAGCCTGCACACAGCATACAGCATTCCAACTGTCAAAACGCTGTCACCATTCCTCACAGAAGAATAGTTTTTTAGAGCAAGGAATTTGATTGACAGCTGAAATATAAGAAGTTTTAGATTGGATATCTAAAGAAATAAGGGTCAGATCAACAAAAAAATTATACTGTTGTGGTTGGGAAGAATTATAGTTTTCAGTTTTGGTCAATTTAAAATAACCTATTTTTCGTTATAGATGCCCTTTAAAACTGTGGTCAACCAGCAGATGTGGTAATGGCAAGTTCATTGAATTGCTTTAAAAGTGGCCTAGATAAGTTTCTAAAACTAATTTTGAGAATTGATACATATACTGCAGTTCTGGTTGATCCAGGGATACTTTCCGATTGCCATTTTGGAGTCAGGAATGAATTTTTCCTCCCCCTTTTAGCTGTTTTTTTTGCCCTCCTCTGGATCAACTAGTTAAGGTTAAAAATGAGGGTGATAAGGTTGGACTTGATGGACGTATGTCTTTATTCAACCTCAATTACTATGTTACTAGGCCTCGACGGAGAATGCACCATGTGCGCATGCACGCAAAGTGCAAGATACGACCTGTCAGAAGAACAGTGGAGGAGCGCGTTTGACATAACTTCTGTCTCCTGATCATTTAATTAGTTTTGAAAACCTTTTCCTGCTTTGCGATCCACATGAAATGTATTTATAATTTAAACTGTGGGAAGTAGGCCCCACTGTGTGCGCTGCGTTCCTTTGCGATTTTATAATGCACAAGATCACCATTTTTGACAAAATTGCACTTAATACAAGCCTATGGAAGCTCATAGAAAATCAACATGACATGCGATTTTTGTTTTATCCATAATCCACTGCGAAATACAAGCACAAATGCATATAAAAGCAGATACAATTGGATGACAAAAGCACACAGAAATGCAGTTTTTTCGTGTGCTCAAGTGGGGCGTCAGCCTTTAGAATCCCCCAAAGTTCCCGTTTTGATAATTTTTTAATGTACTGTCCAGTATTGGACAGTACCAAACGTTACACTATTTGTGTCCCTGTGTGTGATGTAATTAAATTACACAGGATTGCAAGAGTGGTGTGTGGCTTTTTTCTTACTTTTTAAAACACTAGGTCCTTATCTCTGGGAGTACAGCCAGTAGTTTGAATAATTATGTTCTAGCTACTCTCCGTTCAGTCTGTTGGGTAGTGAAGTGGCTATGTATAATTGAATGGACCAACCAACAGGAGTACGCAATCTGCAAGAAGCGCATCCACCCATCGGCAGTGGGAGGTTACCGCAGGGAGGGGGTAGGTGGATTAATTTTGCCTTTAGTTTTCCCTTTAAGCATTTTTACTTTTAAGCATTGACGCAGAGTTTACTTCATCTGTCAAATGCTGTGTGATATTTGTTAAGAATACTGTCTGTTTTAGAAATCAGTAAGTAAAACTAGTAGAATTTAAACTTAAGAATTTGCTTTAATCTTATCTTATTTGTGATTAGGAAGAAGCCAACAACTGAGTTCTTGAGGGATGCAATTGAAACTCGTCTAAGGATGCATATACCATATATAGGACAATGGCCACAGGTAAAGTAGATATATACACCTTAATAACTGAATGGAAATTCTTGCTATTTGATGCCTTGTCCAACACACTGATAACAGTCTCTAAATCTGTAGTAGGATGTTTAATTCTGTGGGTGAGTGAAAATACCGTATATACTCGAGTATAAGCCGAGGTTTTTAGGTTTAAAAATTAACCTAAAAACCTTGACTCGGCTTATACTCGAGTCAGAAGAAACTTACCTTGAATCCAGAGGCAGCCGCGAGTCCGGCCGGCAGTTCCCATTACTGCTTCGCGGCTGCGCGATGACGTCATCCCGCCAGCGTGCGTGATGACGTCATCGCTAATGGAACTGCCGGCCGGACTCGCGGCTGCCTCTGGATTGCAGAGAGAGGAAGACTGAACACCAGGTACAGGTAAGTGAGCTGGGGGGGACTGGGGGGAGGGCTGGGGGTACTGGGGGGAGGGCTGGAGGGACAGTATGCCATACAGACACCCACATTATCTTTTTACTATAGGTGGTTGGAAACTACAACTCCCAGCAACCAAGCATGCTGGGAGTTGTAGTTTCCAAACATCTACAGTGGAAAGGTATTAGGGTGGGGAACAGTATGCCATACAGTAACCCCCAATACCTTTCTACTATAGGTGTTTGGAAACTACAACTCCCAGCAACCAAGCATGCTGGGAGTTGTAGTTTCCAAACATCTACAGTGGAAAGGTATTAGGGTTACTGTATACCCTCGGCTTATACTCGGGTCAATCATCTTTTCTATTTTTTGAGGCAAAAATGGGTGCCTCGGCTTATACTCGAGTCGGCTTATACTCGAGTATATACGGTAGACACTGGAATGAATGCATATTTAGAAAATGCTCTGTATAACAGCAGCAATTGTGTTAATTTGGAAGATGTTTTAAATTCAATTTATTGCAAAAAAAAAAAGTGTAAAACTAGTAGTTTGGGTTGTTATTAAAACTATGACCTATTAAATTAGCAAGACACATATTAGCAATCCCTCAAATGAATTTTCCATACGGTAGCAATTAAAGGACAACAATACCCAAAAAAACAACATCTCCCCCATTACATGTCCACACTTCCAGCAGCTGAAATCACTTACTTTCATTTACAACCGTGTTGCACTCCCTTAGATATCACACAGCAAAGAGGAGTGCTAACAGCCCGCCTCCTAGACAGCCCAGGGCCATCGTTAACATATCACTTGTCAGTGGCTGGTGGGAATGTCTGTTACAACCTCTCTCCTTGTCCTCTGCCAGTCAATCAAACTTTAAAGGGGAACTGTGGTTCAAAAATTACTTGAGGTAAATTGATAGGAATTGCTCCCCTGAGAATTTTTGCAATTTATTTCCATTGTTTATTTTGCATAGTTTTGAAGATATTTACATTTTTGTGTGTGATATAGCAGCAGCATCACCAGGTCCCCTGCACTTCCTGTTTCCTGCTCTGAAGCTGTCAGTCCATCTGTCCTATGTCTCCTCCTCCCCTTTGCAGCCCCCCTGGTCCCTCCCACTCATGGACCCCATGATCCCTCCTGTTGCAGGCCCCCCATGGCCTATTATCTTACAGCCCCATGTGGCCCCGCCCACTCGTGGGTGCCATGGCTCCACCCACTCATGGGTGCATAAGCCCCGCCCGCTCACGGGTGCCGTGGCCCCGCCCACTCGCAGGTGCTGTGGGTTACTCAGACCCCCCCCAGAGTGAGAATACTACCTGAAAAGGCTGTTTTTACACATTGAAAGAGAAGGGCTGTAGATTCCCTTATCTTCTCTGTCAGGACTTCACACAGCAGAGAGGAGGAGGGACTTCCTGTCTCCCTCACACACTGAGGGAGTCTGAGACTGTGCAGGAGAACCCTCAGGAATGTCACAAGTCAGCCTCCCACCCATTAACTTTCTGGTCAGTCATTTCTGTATATCTTGGGATGTGGAGCACGTAGAGAGGTGGTTGATGGCTTGTTTTAAAGGGCATCTATAGTGGGAAAATGAACTTTTTTTTTTCTTTCCATGTGTTCTATAATTCCCTACAACCCCCAGAGTGTCTTCACTTTTTTCAGATTCCCTCTCTGTCCTGAGATACACCAGTTAGAAGAATACGTGATTGCATTCCTCTACTCCTACTTGGACTGTCAATCAAATCCTTGATCCCCCCTCCCTGCTCTGTAATAAACATAGAGATAACAGCATTAGCAGGGGGAGAAAGGTAGCTTTGATCTTAGATATAAGGCTGCACTTGACCCCCCTTCTTAATAGCTTTCACTGATTGATGATGGGTCACAAAGTGAGAGATCATAAACTGTACTGATCTCCTTCTTCTGTGTTCCCAGGACAGCTTACTTTCTATTGGCCACTGTGCGTGGGTGTGTTTTTCAGGATGTTGAACTTTTAACTCCTACTGCACATAAAAAGCTTGTCGGTTAGCCGGAGCTGAGACATGGAGGAGGTAACAGAGGGGAGGGAGAAGGGGGGAATGCTGCACATAGATCTGACACCGTGGTTAAACAGAGTCAGTGACAGATATAGGATTAAGGCAGCACAGAGTACATGAATTTAACTTTGCAAAGGGGCAATGTGTTTTTTTCACTATAGATGCCCTTTAAAGGAAGGAAACTGGCCTTTCATTTAAGCTTAACTTGTTTGGAGACAGTTCCCCTTTAACTGTCCTGTTGCTAGAATACAGCCCTACATAATCAAGCTAATCAAGGGTGGGTACAGGAGTGTTTTCTCGCATGTTTGCTCTGAGTGACAGTTAGAGGCAGACAGAATCGTTATGCCCCCTTCACAGCATGGCTAATTGAAGGCAGAGAGATGCTAAAAATCAGGGGGAAATGCATAGGGAGGGCTGCATACCTTTATTCTTTTTAAAGCAGTTTTTTAAAAAAAATGCATTGAGCCAATACAGTTATCCTTTAAATAATTACAGTATATGTAATGCCAGTGTTTGTCTGTATACCCAAAATAATATGCTTTATTTACAGGCTTTGGGAATGCTGCTGCTCCCTCATAATATACCTTCAAGCCTAAAGCTCCTCACTGCAATGGTGGATGACATTTGGCATTATGCAGGAGACCAGTCTACTGATGTAAGTCTGGGACTCACGTTTCTCTACGTTTGTATGTGGTTTTGAAAAAAGCAATTACATTTATTTTCCTGTAGAAATCCATGTTAATGTTTGCACTAACATTTTCATCCAATGCATTTTAAAAACGCACTGCTGCATTTATGTCTGAAAAGGCGTACAAAATGTTTGCATTGAGTTTGGATACCTTTAACTGTTTTTTAGTGTGAACGTAGTTTTTGTCTTCTATGGTTCAGTGGAAAAATCTATTGGAAGAACTTTTTTTTCATCTAAGGCTGGGTACACATGGCCGGACTATTTGACCGCCGAACAATCGATTGTGCGGTCCCATAGGGAACTGCACGTTCGATCAGAATTTTCTGACGCATCCGATCCGGACAAACGAACGATTGATGTCGGTCGTGGCCGGCTGCCCCACACCAGCTGATATTTTCGGCCGACCTACCGAAAGTGACGTGAAATGCTCGGTCAGCTGAAAATATCGGCTGGTGTGTACCCAGCCTAAGGAATGCAGCTGTATTTTTTAAATTAAATCTGCACAGCGACTTCAGAAAATATAAGATAAGCCTTTAAAATTGCTCAGTACACTAAAATTAGAACTTCTTTAATTTAGAATGTGTTTCTAACAAACAGGTTAGTTGGTACACACGCCGGGCAGTGTTGGCTGGTATATATAACACAACTGAGTTGGTGATGTTGCAAGATTCTTCTCCAGATTTTGAGGACACATGGAATTTCCTTCAAAACCGCATCTCGGAGGCCATGATGATGGGAAGCTCAGTAAAACAGGTATAGTCACATGCTATGTTTTTACTAGTGGAATTGATTATTAATCCATTTGTTATGCATTCGCATCCATAGCAAATAGTGTTATAAAGTTTGGCAGAACAAGCTGGAGGGAGGCAATAGTAATATATAGGAAAATGTCTTATTAAATACATTTCTCTTACTTAGTCCAAAATCCATTTAATAGTGGTACACTTTTCTATGTGGTTCCTTCTCAAATATCCAGTAAAGCAAATAAATTTAAATATTTATCTACTCTCATTCACTTACTCATTCAATACCATTCAATATTTCCAGCTGACCGATATTACCATGTATCGGATGGACATCCAGAAATATTGTATGGTGGGGGTGGCCCGACCGACCTCTTTGTCTAGATTGTCCAAACAGGCGATCTGGTATGTTGGTGAATCACAGACTATTGGGCAGGTCCCTATGGATCTGAAAGATCGGTTGTGGTGAACTGCTGATCGCTGCAACATTTGCCACATCCGACACTTATCTGTCCTGGCCATTTGCTTGTGGTGAACGGTCGGGGACCAGCCATAGACAAGTGACAAGTGTTTTACTCACACTTTACTCACAACATTTAATTTGTTTTAGCAAGTAGAATTCCTTAAACCAGTGTAAGTGTACTGTATTCCTACTGCTTCCATTTATCGTAAATATACTTCAAAGTAATTCAGGAAGAAAAAAGAAGTCCCAGGCAACAAATTATTAACAAATATAAATTACCATAATTTTATTAGAAAATAGAAGTAATTCATAAGTTTACACTGAACATACAATATAAAAACACTAAAAAAAAACACAGAGAACCGCCCAGTCCTCTTTCCAAGTACCATAGTGATAAAAGCCCACTCACAGTAGTATGTACCCTCTAATGAAACATAGTAATAATTCGATAATGTAATGGGTAGGTAAATACTAAGCTGTCCAGCGGTCTGCTGTTGGTAAACCAGTCTAGGACCTGGTGCCCAAGTTAGCAGCTAACAACACTTTTAGTTAGTTAAGTATCGAGTGGTAACAGAGGGGGGCTGAGAGGAACATGGGCACCCATACGTGGAACGCTGGACGTGCTTATCTTCAAGAGCTTTCTCAGCAGCTTATACTTCAAAGCAAAATATATTATTACAATGCCGCTAAAAATATTTATTGTAGTGCTTTTATATGTATACATTTGCCAAACCATAAATTGCCTGCTCAAAGGAACCTTTCTTACAAAAGCACATGCCAGGTTGTACATTTACAACTATTAATAAAAGGTTTCTTAATTAGTTTAACGGGTTACTGTAGCCTCCAATTCTCCCAAACTAGTTAGGCTCATATAAAAAAAAATTCCATTGTACTTTCAAGATAAAACCTAAATCACATCTCTAGATAAAATTTGTAAGAAGTTATAGGCTCCCCTTCTCAACTGTCATTTTCCCCCCATGGTACTTCCAGTCTTAACTCAGCATGCTTCTACCCTGCAGAGGGGCAGGGCAGTTATATTTGAAAATTAACCCCAATATTGTTTCTCACAGGCTCAAGCCAGAGATGTGATTGTCGGCTCATTAAAGGGCATGTCCACCCCCACTGTGTAGTTTAAAAAAATCTTTACCTTACATTATTATTATTGTGGATTTATATAGCGCTAACATCTTCCTTAGTGCTTTACAATAACATGTATACATTCACATCAGGCCCTGCCCCGAAGAGCTTTAAGCACATTTAATTGACACATACAACCTATTCGTATGTCTTTTATGATTGTGGGAAAGCATGAGTGCCCAGAGGAAACCCACGCAAGCACAGGGAGAACTCCTTGTTGATGTGTTCAAGGGTGGAATCGAACTCAGGACTTCAGCGCTGCAAGGCATCAGCGCTAACCACTGAGCCACCAATGCTACCTTACATCTCTGCTCCTTGTGGTTCTCCTGCAGTGCTTGTCCAAAGTCCAGGAAACTCTTAGAGGTACTCCTCGTATACAACAAATTGCTTGAGAAAGGGCTCATTGCAAACCCGAAACATGTTGCAATAAACTAAACAGTTTGCAGTTCGCATCAGTGTTTTTAGTCCCCTTCCTGTTTGTTGTATACGAGGGATATCGGTTGACTGCAGGGTCGGAGCAGTTGGAAGGTGTGGGCTCACTGGATACAGATGTGTGCATTACCTGTTGATTTAATACTCCTAGAGGTACTGTGACATGTGCAGGGGAGGCAGTTTCCCCCCTCCCTCCCACCCTCTGGATCCCTCCCACCCTCTGGATCCCTCCCTGGCTGCCCTTCCATCTACTATTAAAAGAATATTCTGTAGTATAGGGCATCCCTGCCCACCCCCAACCGCTGTGTCAGATTACTAAAAAAAGTATCAGAACTCTACTTACAGCCCTTCGCTCCCACGGCGCTCTGTATTGCCAGCAGCCGCGTCTGTGATTGGCTGCCTCTAAGCCAATCACAGATGAGGCTGCCGATCAGGCCACTGTTTGAAAGTTCTGAGCAAATGTTGGTTGGTTATTCTGCTGCCTATTTTTTGATGGGTTTAGAGGAAAACTGCTGAAAAATTTTTTTTACAAATATGTTCCTAGGGGTGCACTTACCCCTCTGGCATCCTATTGGTCTCACTTTTTGACTTAAACCCCCTTGATTTGTTGTCCATTCGTTTCTACTTTTTTCAGGTTATCGAAGCAGCCATGTTTGTTATAGGCACTTTCGGGGTGCCCCTACTATGCTCCCTATCTAGTTATGCCATCTGGGAGGCGTGGCACTCATGTTCAATCAGCTGTACCATATGAATATTATTATTGTGGATTTATATAGCGCCAACTTATTCTGTAGCGCTTTACAATTACATGTATACATTCACATCAGGCCCTGTCCTAAAGAGCTTACAATCTAAACACATTTATTTGGCACATACAACCTTTTCTTTATGATTGTGGGGGAAATCTGAGTGCCCGGTGGAAACCCATACAAACTCCTTGCAGATGTGTCCAAGGGTGGATTACAACTCTGTCATCAGTGCTAGCCACTGAGCCACTGTGCTGCTATTCAATTTCTGGCCTAAATAAAATATTAGTGCAGCCATTTAATATGCTCTGTCACTTATTGTGCATTTTCAGTCAGTTTCTCCCTGCTGTAAGAAGCTTTCTCCACCTCTATCCTCTGTCTGCTTTAAATTAAGTATAGACAGCTCCTTAATTCACAGGTCACTGCATGTAACCTGATCTTTGCAGAGACCTACTAGAAAACTGAGCTGATAACATACAGTAGTAGATCAATGCAGAGATAGGCTTTCAAGTAGTGATCACCTGTGTATAATGGAGCTGCACATAAGAAATCAAGTGATTAGCACAGAAACCTCTTCATTGGCTCTGACACATTGTTACAATATGGACTTGGCAGAGAGTTCAGGATTGGAAATCAAACAATGTTACAATATATATGCTAAAGATAGCTCGGCACAGACAAATGTTGTTTGAAATTGAAAGAGACCTTGACACTGCAAAAAGATTGTGTGCGTGTCCATGCCATAAGTAACTTAAAGGACATGTTCACCCTCTTACAAGAATTGAGCATGTAACAGAGCAAAACCCAGGTTCCATTTTACTTTTACCAAAGAGCCTTATAAAACCCACAATCCATCACCACTTAGTCCACACCTCCGCTGCTGCTGCACGTGCCCTTTACGTGCATGAGCAGCGGAGGCTCGTCAGGTAACGGCCGTCAATGTCATTGTTACCAGGAAGTAGCTGTGAGCCATGCCAATGGATCATGGGTTTGTAATGTTCTTTATACAGTCTGGGAGCATCTTTGGTAAATGTAAGTAAAACGCAACCTGGGTTTTGGGGGTGTTCTGTTACATGCTTACATTTGGAAGAGGGTGGACATGCTCTTTTAAGGACATTACCAATTGGCTGCTTGAGTAAGAGGGTGGAGCTTTACCTTCACATGCTCCTTGTCTTCCACATGTAAACTTCAGTAGGCATGCTGGCACCACGTTCTGATAAAGTGGTGCATCAGGAAGCAGTAAAGTGTCTGCTAGGGGCGGTCCTAACAAGATAGCTCAGTTACTGCTGAAGGCGGAGGTACCAAAGTTGGATAGATACAAAAGGTGATATAAAGGCTAAGCTTATGTCTTTTTCTCACTAAAGTTCTCCTTTAATAACTTTCTGCTGTCAACTTTTCAACAGTTTTTATCTGTATTTAGGTGACATCTACTGGAGAAGCAGTGATACAAGGTCTGATGGGTGCTGCTGTTACGGTAATTACGGTGTACAGCTAAGATCTTTTGGGATCAACAGAAATTTATATTTGTACATAAAAAATGAATTAGTTGAAAACTAACTTGAGTACATCTGTTAGTAGTGTACCATATATGAGTTTATAAATGATTTAGAAATAGGGGTTGAATGGCTTGGTCCCTGTGTCTTTTGATGACACAGAATTATCATGGGAATTAAAGGGGAACTGTGGTCTCCAGATAACTTTTAAATAAAGAATTAAATAAAAAATAATTTAAATGAAAGGCCAGTTTCCTACCTTTAAAACGAGCCATCAACCACCTGTCTACATGCTCCACAGCCCAAGATATAAAGAAATTACTGACCAGAAAGTTAATGGGTGGGAGGATGAAATGTGACATTCCAAAGGCTGCTCCTCCACCTCGCCACCATGGAGCACAGCCTCAGACTTCAATGTGTGAGGGAAACAGGAAGTTCCCCCCCCCTCCCTCCGTGCTGTCTGAAGATTCCCACAGTGAAGGTAAGGGAATGAACAGCCCTATTCTCCTACTGTGTGAAAACAGCCTCTCTCTTTCAGCCTTGGGGGACCCAGGCACAGCAGGGGTTAAGTATTCCACTTGAATAATTGAAATTTTGCATAGGCTCTGGTGCTCCTCCCCTTACCTTATATTCTGCATCACCAGCAGCCTGCTTCAGTTATTCAAGTGTCCGCTCAGGTGTTGGACTACTCTCTTCTTCTATCAACAATTCTAGGAACAGCTGGAAAGTAACCCCTTCCAGCGTTTCCCATTGGATATTACACAGACCAGGCTGCCCCCCACGTCTGATGTGCAAAATTTACTACTCTGGGAACACAGACCTGGCTGTTTCCCACACCTAATAAGCAAAAATTTACTACTATGGAACAGCTTCAAGGTAACAGCAGGGCAGCACCCCCCTCCTCTGTGGTGCTCCTTAACATGCCTTGAACCCTATCAACTATGGCACAGGTATTCAGGCTCAACTGGTACATCGGAGCTCAACAGCTGCCTCTTACCACTGTTGGAGTCTCATAGCTCTGCATTCACCCCATCCGGCATCAATTGTACAGCCCTAACCCAGGTAAGGCGCTTCGGTCCTCCAGGGGTGGGAGATTTCTCACACTGGCCTCTCGCTCCTTTTTACTTTAGCGCAAGGGTGAGACTTCTGGTTTCCCATCTCGTGTCTCTCAGTGCGTCGGCTACCATCAGCTCGGTCTGCTCTCCTCCAAAAGTGCTCTGAGTGCTCTCAACTCTCCCTTCCTGTCTATTCTGCGGCTTTTGCCATCCAGTCAGCTCTGCCTGCTGCTACAACAACAGATAGGTCAGACAGATAGTACTTGTTTCAGGGTTCTGCTATCACTTTATGGCTGCAGGCCAATCTGGTCCACGGTGTGCTTCCTGTAACGCTACCAATGACCCTCCTTCTGTGCCCACTGACTCAGCTAGTCAAGAGCCAGAATGGGCCAAGGCCATTAGGGAATCTTTAGATTCACTAAAACATCTGCCGCAGGATACTCAGAATCCAGCTCATCAAAGGCCCCCTCAGGAGCAGGAACCAGCTTGGGCTAAATCACTAGCAGCCTCTATGTCCTCCCTGTCTGCTTCTCACAGGTCTTTCAATCCGGACAGCTGGTGACTACAGACAGAGAATTCAGACCTACCAGGCCACAGGAATCCATGACATTCTGTTTAAACTGAGGATTCTCCTCAAGAGAGATTACATGAGATTACAGAGGAAGGTGAAATTGTATACGACACTCAACAGGAGTCACAAACCGCTTTTACTCCAGAGGCTATTAGGGAATCTTTAGATTCACTAAAACATCTGCCGCAGGATACTCAGAATCCAGCTCCTCAAGGGCCCCCTCCAGCCCTCACATTACATTTTTGGGCATGTTGTTTGACGCTTTCCGACAACAGATTCTCCTTCCTTCTGAGAAGATACAAGCGCTCAAGCTACTAGCCCACCCGACCCTTGCAAAACCCCGGATCTCCAGTCTGTCAAGCCATGTGCTTAGTAGGGAAGATGGTATTAGCCATCCAAGCAATCCCATATGCCATGTTCCATCTACACCCGCTTCAACACCACATGTTGACAGTTTGGAACAGATCTCTTGACTCCCTAGATTCCATGATCCCCTTACCTCACCAAATCCGGAGGTCTCTGGTCTGGTGGACACAAGACCGCAATTTTCAGAAAGGGAACACTCTCTGCCTACCCTCGTGGACGGTGATTTCCACAGACGCAAGGATGGGGGGCAGTGTACGGGCCCCTCACGACACAAGGCATCTGGTCAATGCAAGAGTCCCTCCTTCTGTTCAACGTTCTGGAACTATGGGCCATATACCTGGCCCTTTCTCACTAGACAGAACAACCTTCATCAGGAAGTGTTCTCGATTCTGACTCGTTGGTGGGGAACTCCGGAAATAGATATCATGGTGTCGCGTCTCAAACGCAAGGTTCCTCTCTTTTGTGCAAGAACGTACACCTCATAGATGCTCTGGTGGTTCCATGGCAGTTCCAGTTATTGTATGCCTTCCCTCCAATAGCCATGATTCCGCGTGTACTAAAATAGATCATGTTGGAAGGAACCACAACCATATTCATAGCTCCCAGTAGTGCTACCTCTCCTCTCTTGGAAAACACTTTTTCTCTTACCCATCTCCTCAATACGCAGGGCATCGGAGCTGGCAGCTCTGTCTGTGGAACCATCCTGTTTCTCCTTCCACAGGGATAAGGCAGTTCTTCGGCCTCATCCAACTTTTCTACCTAGTCGTTTCCTTCTTTCACCTAAGTCAGGAAATCGTCATCCCAGCTCTATATCCTCGGCCAGTTTCTCTTCAAGAAAAGAGGTTGCACTCACTGGACGTAGTCAGAGCTCTCCGGATTTACATCTCCAGAATGGAATCTTTTCATTCCTCCAAGGCGCTGTTCATCCTCCTAACGGGCCTAACAGGTTCCAGAGTGTCACCTCAAACTCTGGCAAGATGGATTCGGAGTTTCATTTTAAGATTTTATACTGAAGCGGGGGTTGCTCCTCCCTTGCGGGTTGCAGCTCACTCTACCAGGGCTCTGGGAACTTCATGGTAGCTTCACTATAAATATCTTAAACTATGCAAAAACAAACAAAAAACAATGAAACTAAATTGCAAAAATACTCAGGAAAACAATTCCTATTAATTTACCTAAAGTCATTTTTGGACCACAGTTCCCCTTTAAAGAAAGCTAAAATGTAAATGAGTCTAACTGGGTATTGTAATTGTTAACTAGCACACAGCTGCAAATCTTATTTCTAAAGTTAGTAGCAGAGCCTTTTAATAAATTACCAGTGTTATTCAATTCTTATCGTTAAAAATGGTGCTAATTTTGCCCCAACCAATCAGATGCTCGCTTTCAAATGTTAAATAGGATCTGATTGGTTGGGGCAAAATTAGCACCATTTTAAACTATAAGAACTTTTATTGAATCTCCCTGTACATCTTAAGCCAAAGCTGCCCATATTTTACAATTTCTTTAAAAACAGCTAAAATTTATGTTCAAGTAGTACATGTTCTACTAGATATTCTTGTTATGTTAAATGGGGAGGGGGGTTGTTGAACATTGCTTTTTTATTTTGCATTGATTGTCTGTTTTTTGTTTTAGTTAAAGAATTTAACAGGACTGAACCAGCGTCGGTAAAATAAAGCAGAGTGTCATACAATATCAGATATTCACACTTCAGGTTACCATCTTTGTGGGTGCTGTAAAGAACATGCACTTTTTTGTGTGTAATAAAATTATTTGTACTCTGACTGCCTTTTTGAATGGTTTGCTGCATAGCTATACATGGAACATAAGTTATGATGTTTTATTTAGATGCATATATATATAAACAAGTTGTATTATGTATCCAAGGTTTAATAAACTTGTAACATTTCAGCAGAGTATTACAGAATATTTTGTGTTCTCAGCTGGCTTTTACAAATTTTTATTACAACATTTTCTTTTAAATAAACGGCAGCATAAAGACATCTAGATACATTAGATACACCCTTACATTATAGCCGTGTCTTTGAAGGGGAACTGTGGTCCAAAAGTGACTAGGTAAATTGACAGAAATTGCTTTCCTTAGTATTTTTGAAATTCCACTTTCATTTTTTTACATAGTTTTGAAGATAGTTACATTTTTGTGTGTGATATGGCAGGAGCATCACCAGATCCCCTGCACTTCCTGCTCTGAATCCATGTGACAGTCACTCTGCCCTGTGTCTCCTCCTCCTCTTGCAGCCCCCATGGCCCTCCAATTCATGTACCCCATGACTCCCCCCTGGCCCCTTCCCTTACAGCCCCCCTTGCAGCACCTCCATGGCCCATTCATTTGCAGCCCCTTTGGGTCCTGCTCACTTGCAGACACGTGAGCACCCCATTTGTGGGTGCAGTGACCCTGCCAGTTTGTGGGTGCTGGGACTCGTTCCACTCATGGGTGTCATGACTCTGCCCACTCACAAGTGCCATGGCCCCTCCCCCACTCTAACCTCAGACCCATAACCACCCAGAAAGGCTGTTTTCACACAGTGAGAGATAGGGCTGTAGATTCCCTTACTATTCTGTGGGGACCTTCACATAGAAAGGATGGGGAGGGACTTCCTGTTTCCCTAACACACTGATAAGTCTGAGGCTGTACTCGCCAGTGGCGAGTTGGAGGAGCAGCCTTTGGAATGTCACATGTCATCCTCCCACCCATTAACTTTCTGGTCAGTAATTGCTTTCTATCTTGGGCTGTGGAGCATGCAGAGAGGTGGTTGATGTCTCATTTTAAAGGATAACTATTGCCTCAATGCATTTTATTTTAAAACTGCTTTAAAAAAAGTAATGGTATGCAGCCCTCCCTATGTTTTTTTCCTGATTTTGAGCCTCTCTCTGCCTTCAGTTAGCCTTCAATTAGCCATGCTGTGAAAGGGGCGTAACGATTCTGTCTGTCTCTAACTGTCACTCAAAACTAGCATGTGAGAAAACACTCCTCCACCCAGATCAGCTTGATTTTGTAGGCTGTATCCTAGCAACCGAACAGTTCAAGTTTGTTTGACTCGCAGAGGAGGAGGAGAGAGGTTGTAACAGACATTCCCAATGGCAAGTGATATGTTAATCTGGGCCCTATAGGAGGCGGGCTTTTAGCACTCATCTTTGCTGTGTGATATCTAAGGGAATGCAGCACAGTTGTAAATGAGAGTAAGCGATTTCAGCTGCTGGAAGTGTGGACATGTAATGGGGGTAATGTTATTTTTTTGATATTGTTGTCCTTTAAAGGTAGGAAACTGGCAGGTAGGAAACTTCATTTAAAATCAGCTTTTCTTGAGACCACAGTTCCCCTTACATACATCCATCTAGTCCAACCTTTATGCTGTCCTCTTTAACCCTACCTAACAGTTGATCTAGACTAAGGCAAAAAAAACCAAACAGCTGGGGGGGGGGGGGTTTGTTGGGAATTTCTTCCTGACTCTAAATGGCAATTAAAATGTATCTCTGGATTAACCAGAACTACAGTATATGTATTAATACTACCATATATGTTTAGAAACTTATTCAGCCCACTTTAAAAAGCTAATCAATGAACTTGCCATTACAACATCTGTTAGAAGACGTTTCCAACAGTAAAGCAAGTCCCAAATGCACACTAAACCCGGAATGGTGCAGACGACTCAAACTCCAACCCCTAGGGGCATAGGAATATCATATACATATAAGATGAGACATTTGCACTCCAAATAAATGTGTTTGTGAACCAACAACATCAAAATCACAACTTTTCAGGGGTGGTGCCCCTTCTTCATCTGCAACTGACTCATCTTGTATGTATATGGAAGACAGTTTCACTGTTCTCACAGTAAAAAAAAAAAAAAAACCTTTCCTAACTTGAAGATGAAACTCCTTTCCTCCAATCTTAAAGGACAACAATATAAAAAAAAAACATCACCCCCAGTACATGTCCACACTTCCAGCAGCTGAAATCACTTACTCACATTTACAGCCATGCTGCCCTCTCTTAGATATCACACAGCAAAGATGAGTGCTTAAAGCCCGCCTCCTAGACGGCCCAGGGCCATGATTAACTTAACACTTGTCTCCTTCTCCTCTGCCAGTTAAACAAACTTGAAATGCCCTGTTGCTAGCATACAGCCTACATAAACAAGCTGATCAAGGGTGGGTGGAGGAGTGTTTTCTCGCATTCTAGATTTGAATGACAGTTAGAGGCAGACAAAATTGTTACGCCCCCTTCACAGCATGGCTAATTAAAGGCAGAGAGAGGCTCGAAATCAGGAAAAAAATGTATGGGGAGGGCTGCATGCCTTTACTCTTTCTAAAGCAATTATAAAAAAAATGCATTGAGGCAATACAGTTTTCTTCTAAAGGATGTCAATGAATACTCTGATATGACCAGAGTTTATTATATGGATCATTAATACAGTATATTTGTATAAAGTGATCATATCCCCATGCGAATGTCGCTTCTCCAATGTAAACAGCACTAACTTGACTAATCTGTCAGCATAGTCAAGCCCCTCCCTTCCCCTTATTATTTTAGTTGCCCTTCTCTTTTTCAAAATGTCCCTTTCTCTTTCAGCCTTGGGGGGACCCAGGCACAGCAGGGGTTAGGTATTCCACCTCCAGGAGCGGACACTTGAAGAATGAAGTTTTGCATAGTCTCTGGTGCTCCTCCCTGTACCTTATATTCTGCAGCACCAGCAACCTGCTTCAGTTTTTCAAGTGTCCACTCAGGAGTTGGACTACTCTCCTCTACTAGCAAGACAGCACTTATGAACAGCTGGAAAGTAACCCCTTTCAGTGTTTCCCATCAACTTCACACAGACCTGGCTGTCTCCCACGTCTGATGTGCACAACAATTTTTTTTATTTTAGAACAGCTGGTGGGTAACCCCTTCCAGCCCTTCCACTTCAGCTGGACACACAGACCAGGGCAGTTCCCCCCTCCTCTGCTGTGCACCTTACCTTTACCTGAGCCCTACTCAATGAGAAAAGGGACTCTGCATTAAGAAAAATGGCACTGGATCCAACAGTCCTTAAAACTCACTGTAGAGTTCTTCCAGATTTGCTGCAAATGGAACCGCATCTCCCTAGATACCTCTGCCTCCTGGTAAGGCCTTGGGTCCTATAGGCAAGCAATGGTGGGGGTGCACTCTTTCCAACGTGTGGGTGCAGACACCTCATGGGTTCTTCCCTTAGGAACCAGCAATATCACAAAAAACTGAGGGTCTAAATGGTAATTAAATTTATTGTGAATCACACGTAGCACAACGTTTTGGGGGGATATGCCCTTCTTCAGGTGATAGTGCATCTGTGCTCAGGGAATATAAATACTGACTCATGTAGGCCCAACCCACAAATTGTGGAGAACCAGTCAGAAGTAAACAATTAATACAATCAGTACAATTAGTGCAGGTTGTTAGAAAACATAATAAAATCCAACATACATTTCAATAAAATATTTGTTACCCAGGTGCATTAATATATATAAACTACAATAATACCCATATACCTGCCTATTCTGCAGCTTCTCCAGCCTCTGACTTCTGCTTTCTTTCAAATTCTTAGATAGTTAGTTCTCTGGGGATAGTACTGGGGGAGGGATCCTTCCTCCCTTCCCTGTAGTTTCCAGCTGCAGCTTTCTAATTCTAAAATTTTAAAAAAATAAATCTTTTTTTCCTATTTTCCTTCTATTATGGCCAGTAAGAGGTCGCTCCCGTCCTGCCAAAAAGGGAATAAACAACCTCCGGTTGCAGTATCATATGTATGTGCGACCTGCCTAATAAAACTGCCTGCAGGCCAATCTGGTCCACAGTGTGCTTCTTGTAACGCTACCAATGACCCTCCAACTGTGCCCACTGACTCAGTCAAGAGGCAGAATGGGCAAGAGCCATTAGGGAATCTTTAGATTCTTTAAAGTACTTGCCTCAACATCCTTCTCAACATGTAAGATTCCATTCAGGGGCATTTTCTTTACCTCTATGAGCTCATTTTAGGTTCTGATTGTTCCCCAAATCTGAAGCTGACATTTTCCCTTGCCTTTCAGTACTTTTGCCTTGATTACATTTTTAGCACCTGTGTGATTTCCACTCCCACCTCTTAACCACTATGATGTAGCAATATATTAAATCATCAATATTCACATTTGTGGTGCAGCCGATTAGCACTTTCCTAGTAGCAGTGTTGTAGTGTGATGTATATAGGTCTGGGTATCTAGTGTGTCCGGATCTGAAATAATGTATGTCTAACCTATGGCTTTCACTCCACCAAATCTAATATATAAACAATAAATTGCAGGTGAAACCTACAAAGATACAGGTCTGTAGCTGTGAATATTTATGCAAAACATGCGTGCTACATGTTTCAGACCCATTCAAGCACTTGAGGAAGGACAAGTGGGTTAGAAACATGTAGCATGCATGTTTTGCAATAAACCTGTACTATTCACAGTTACAGACCTGTGTCTTTGAATGTTTCACCTGCAATGCATTGTTTAAGTGTTGGAGGGCCATATTTAAATACTTACGATACCATGTGTTTTCGTTACTGTACGACCATGGCAGTAGTATACCATGCTGTAAACTACCATAATGGTATTCTATGGGCGGTCGTAAAGGGGAACTGTGGTCCAAAAATGACTTTAGGTAAATTGATAGGAATCACTCCCCTGAGAGTTTTTGCAGTTTATTTCCATTGTTTATTTTACATAGTTTTGAAGATATTTACATTTTTGTGTGTGATATGGCAGTAGCATCACCAGGTCCCCTGCACTTCCTGCTCTGAAACGGTCAGTCAATCTGTCCTGTGTCTCCTCCTCCCCTTTGCAGCCCCCCTGGTCCCTTCCACTCATGGACCCCATGATCCCTCCAAATGCAGGCACCCCATGGCCCATTATCTTACAGCCCCATGTGGCCCCGCCCACTCGCGGGTGCCATGGCCCCCACTCACAGGTGCTTAAGCCCCGCCCACTCATGGGTGCTTACGCCCCACTCACACGCGGGTGTATAAGCCCTGCCCACTCATGGATGTCTAAGCCCCGCCCACCTGTGGGTGTCCAAGCCCCACCCACCCAATGGGAGTCTAAGCCCTACCCACTCACAGGTGCCGTGGGTTACTCAGACACCCCCCCCCACTGAAAACTCAGTGAAAGAGAAAGGCTGTAGATTCCCTTACCCCTTCTCTGTCAGGACTTCACACAGCAGAGAGGAGGAGGGACTTCCTGTCTCCCTCACACACTGAGGGAGTCTGAGGCTGTGCTCGCCGGCAGCACTGTACAGGAGAAGCCTCCAGTACTCAGAAATGTTCTATAAATGATTTCTACACTAAGAGGCTGAATTCAGAGGTAAGAAACAAATGGTTTTACTAAGTAACAGTTATGCAGTCTGTGGAGCTGCCTTTGTATTTTGCCTTTAAAACATCTACCAGAGGGTACTCTGAATCCATCTCCTCAGGGGCCCCCTCAGGAGCAGGAACCAAATCATTAGCAGCCTCCCTGTCTGATTCTATTTCATAGGTCCTCCAATCGGACAGCTGGTGACTAGAGACAGAGATTCCAGACCTGCCAGGCCACAGGAGCCTATTACATCCTGTTTAACTGAGGATTATCCTCAAAAGGACGATGAGACCACAGAGGAAGGTGAACTTGAATACGTCACTCCCGAACAGGAGTCACAAACAACTTTTACTCCGGAAGCGGTTGATGGTTAATCCTTACCATTCTTAACATTCAGGGCGTGGAATCCCAAGAGGACCCCTCCAAAACCCCTCTTTTCTAGAGTTAAAAAAGCCTCTGTTTAATTCCCTTCTCAAAGAACTGGACAAGATAGTTCTGCAAGAATGGTCTGAGCCAGAGCACCGGCCCCGCCAGCCTTGGCTCTTTAATACTATGTTCCCCTTCCCAAAGGCAGACATAGATCGATGGGCCTCTCCTCCTATAGTCGACCCCCCAGTGGCCCGACTATCCAGAGCCACCACCTTTCCCCTTCCTGAAGCGGCGACTTTCAATGATCTAAACGATCGTTGCATTGAGGCTTTACTAAAAATATCTTTTACAGCCTCCGCTTGGATGGCAAAATCTATGGAGGTATGGCTCAACCAATTATATCAAGATATCCGCCCCGCCCCAACCAAGTCCCATCTGTTAGACAAATTCAGGATTTATCAGATGCGGCAGTGTAGAATCCAGTCGGCTGATCGCTAGGGCTTCCGCCTCAGTAACGGCAGCTAGAAGGGTCTTAAGACTTAAAGCCTGGGCAGCCGTTGCTGCCTCAAAAAAGGCTCTAACCAGTCTTCCCTTTCCAGGAGGACAGCTGTTTGGGCCCGAATTAGAAAAAATATCTCAAGCAACAGGGGAAGAAAAGTTCCTTTCTTCCCCAAAACAGACCCCGCAGGCAACCTACCTTTCATAGGCACCCTTCCTTTTGCCCTTTCCGCTCCTCTAAATGGACTACTTCAGAGCAATCAGCCCAGGCCCCTCTGAGACGGCAAACAACCTCCTGGCCCAGCAAGAGGGGCTCCTTTCGACCTGCTGGTGGCAAGCCAAAATCGGCATGACTATCCCCCCATATCTTGTGTGGGAGGACAGCTATAATGTTTTCAGTAAGCGTGGAACCTCCCTTCAACAGACTTATGGACGTTATCTCTCAGGGATACCGAATAGAGTTCATCTCTCGTCCCCTGAGATGCTTTTTTCCGTCTAACCTGCCCAGAACGCCATCCAAAAGGCAAGCCTTAAACCAAGCTATAACCCTTTTACTGCTGTCCAAAGTAATAGTTCCGGTCCCTACTTCTCACAGGTTTCTAGGTTTTTATTCCAATCTCTTTCTAGTTCCCAAAAAAGATGGAACATTTCGCCCGGTCTTAGACCTCAAGGAATTAAACATACATGTCAGGAAGATACATTTCAAGATGGAATCACTACGCTCAATCATTCTGGCCATAGAACCAGGAGATTTCCTAGCGTCCCTCGACATACAGGACGCCTATCTCCATGTTCCCATCTGGCAGGGCCACCACAGTTTTCTGAATATAGCGCTTTCTGGGAAAGTGTAATTATCAGTTCATGGCCCTCCCCTTTAGCCTCGCATCGGCCCCTCTGGTCTTCACCAAGGTGATGGCCTGCCAGGTATCTTTTATTCACCTGCAAGCTATCTTCATCCTACCTTACTTAGACACAAGATCAGCAACAAGGTAGCGTGATGGTGGGCGGGACACTCCCCTCTCCAGGTGCGTCCACTAGGAGTGTCTGCAATCCAACGGGAGAGCCAAGAGAACACAAGATCCTTTAGCGCACCTCATAGATGCACTGGTTGTGCCATGGCAGTTCCAGTTAGTGTATGCCTTTCCCCCAATAGCCATGATTCTGCACTTACTAAAAAAGATCAAGCCACAACCATATTCGTAGCTCCCAGGTGGCCGAGAAGGGCTTGGTTCATGGATCTCCTAAGAATGTCACAAGATGAACCATGACCTTTACCACTCCATCCGGACCTCATTTCTCAAGGGCCGTTTTCCTACCATGATGTCCGCAAAGATTTATCACCGGATATGGCAGAGATACATAAATTGGACCTCCTCCAGGGGTTTTTCCTCTAGGAAATTCGTCCCAAGATTTCTACAGGCGGGACTGGATAAGGGACTGTCTCTCAGTGCCTTGAAGGTCCAGATTGTAGCTCTGTCAATTTTCTTTCATCGGCAACTGGCATCACGAAAGGATGTGCAAACCTTCTTACAGGGGGTGGCTCACATTTATCCGCTGCGCAGACAGTCTGTACAACCGTGGGATCTCTCCCTGGTTCTTTGAGTTCTTCAAGGGCCCCCCTTTGAACCTCTGACATCGGTAGCGTTATCTCTTTCTCTTGGCCATTTCTTCGATATGTAGGGCATCAGAGCTGGCAGCTCTATATCGGTAGAACCATCCTGCCTCTCCTTCCACGGGGACAAGGCGGTATTTTGACATCATCCAACGTTTCTACCCAAGGTTGTTTCCTCCTTTCACCTGAGTCAGGAAATCTTCGTCCCAGCTCTATATCCTCAGCCGGCTTCTTCTACAGAAGAGAGGTTGCACTCACTGGATGTAGTCAGAGGTCTCTAGATATACATCTCCAGAACGAAATCTTTCTTCATCCTCCTGACGGGTCCTCACAAAGGCTCCAGAGCGTCGCCTCAGACTCTGGCGAGATGGATTTAAAGTGTCATTCTAATGTTATACAGAAACTGGGACTGCTCCTCCCTTGTGGGTTGCCGCTCACTCTACAAGAGCCCTTGGAGCTTCAATGGGGCTTGGAGCATCCATCGACCAGATTTGCAGAGCAGCCACTTGGTCTTCCATCAATACATTCATAAAGCTCTACAGATTGGATGTGTTTGCTTCAGTAGAGACGACCGTAGGTCGGCTGGTGCTGCAAGCAGCAGAGGATTAATTTCTTCTGCCCCCCCTTTACTGTCGGGACTTTGGGACGTCCCCTGCTGTGCCTGGGTCCCCCAAGGCTGAAAGAGAAAAGGAGATTTTGTTACTCACAGTAAAATCTTTTTCTCTGAAGCCAAAGGGGGACCCAGGCACTACCCTCCCTATGTGTTATGACTGCCAAGTTGTTAAAACTGTTATTCTAGTTATATAGATTCTGTATGTGTATATATTAGTTCAGCTTAAGTTAAAGTATGTTTCTTAACATACTTTAACTTAAGTTGTAAGTTCTTATGGCAACTCCTTCGCTCACTCTTTGGGACAAAACTGAAGCAGGCTGCTGGTGCTGCAGAATATAAGGTGGGGGGGAGCACCAGAGCCTATGCAAAATTTCATTATTCAAGTGTCCGCTCTTGGAGGTTGAATACTTAACCCCTGCTGTGCCTGGTCCCCCTTCGGCTTCAGAGAAAAAGATTTTATGGTGAGTAACAATATCTCCCTATTGTATATAGGATTGAAAAACTGCACTGCATATTCCAAATAAGACCTTACCAGTGCCTTGAAAAGAGTGAGAATAATATTTTCTCGCTTGAATCTATTTCCCTCTTTATACAAGACAATATCCTGCTTGCTCTAGTCGTGGCTGTCTGGCATTGTTTGCTAGAGCTGTCTGTTATCTACTAGAACACTCAAATCGTTTTCCATTAGAGATAAATTTAGCACAGCGTTATTTATGGTGTCGGTGATGTGGCACAAGGATTGTTAAACCCCAAATGCATCCCCTTACATTTATCAACATTTGAATCCTTACATTTATCAACATTGAAACTCATCTGCCACTCTGCTGCCCAATTTGATTATCTAGGTCTGCTGCAGGAATTGCACATCATTTGAAGTTTCCAAAGCTCTGCATAGTTTAGTTGTATAGTTTAGTGTCATATGCAAACAGAGATCTTGCTCTCAATGCCCCCTTCTAAGTCATTTATAAACAGATTATATAGAAGTGGCCCTAATACAGAACCCTGGGCCACTCCACTTAGAACTTTAGTCCACATGGATGGAGCTCCACTGACCTTTAATTTTTTGTTAAGTAGGATATGCATATTGTCTTAAGGCAGTGAATGAAAGTCATTTTAAGTGAATAAGTTAAAGGGTTCCGTGATAGCATGAAACATGTAGCCCATTTAATATATGCACATTAAAACTTGGTTTGCAGCTTAACTCTCCCTTGCCAGTGTATTTTAATTTCTTTAATGGGACACTAAAGTAAAAAAAAATAAAAATAAAAAGACTTGCCTTTTATCCTTTTCTATACTTTTATAGCTGCTAGAAACATGATACCTTCCTGCTCTCCATGCTCCTTTTTACCATATAGTATGCATTCCCAACCTCTCTGTGCTCAAAACCTGAGACTCGGCTAGAGTGGAGAAGCATGTGTGGTGAAGGTGAGCCGTGTCTCCAAACAGTAAGAAGTGAGCTACAGCCAATAGCATTCATTCTGGGCTGTTGTTAATCAACATGCTACTCAGCGGCACAGCATTTCACAATCATTTGCTGTCCACCACTGGCACACACTAGGGAATTAGTCTTTCTGTAATAGAAGTGGAACTGAATGCATATTTTAACCCTGTAGTGAAGGATTTGTAAGGAACTGTATTGATGTCAAATAGTTAATTGATGTCAAATAGTTAATAATTACTATTATTGATGAATCCGGTTTCGAAATGAACCTCGTTTTGTTTTGGGAAATGGCAGTTTTGATCCAAAATTTTATAAACTCTGAAAACTCCATAAGAAAATAAAAAATTAGGGAATTCTTATAGGAAATCCGAAAATGCTAAGAAATATTTAAACTATATTATAGATAAATGTCTGATTTAATTGGGTTCAAATTGGATTTTCGGATCTTCGATAGGTTCCACAGAGCTACTGCAGGAACGAAACTCCACAGTTTCATACATCTCTAATTACTAAAGTCAGGGGCATGTTTAGGGGGCATTACTGGTGCACTGTCTTCTCAGTGCAGTCTGCTGCTGTTCTACGTCTCCTGGTGCTCATAGATTGTTACATAGACTGTTACATTCCTTGGTACATACATTGGTACATAGTTACATAGATTATTACTTTGTTAATTAAGCTGTGAGTGAGAAGCAGCATTTTTTTGTTTCAAAAATGTATCCAGTCTGCCTTGTGATTGACAGCATCATAGAGAACTATATCAACATTAAGGGCTAAGCCACACTGCTGCACTTTTTTTGCTCTTGCGTTTTTTTCATATCATTGAAAACGTGGAAACACACCGAGAAAAACGCGTTTTCGGGTGCATTGCGATTTGCGTTACGCATTTTAAATCGCAATCGCATGCGTTTTTCAATACTTAATAGAAAAGACACATGCGCAAACGAAATCGCACATGAAATGGCATGCGATTGCGTTTGCGTTGCAATGTGGCCATGCCCTAACTCTGCAGGCTGCCTGATGTGATTGCTGAGACTGGGTTTATATACAGTACTTATTGTATCTACTCAGCTGTGATGGAGCTTAGTAAACAGGAAAAGTGACGTAAAGAAATCCTGGAGGTGATTGTATAGCTGACTGTAAACAATGCATTTTATATACACAGTAGTGATCATTCCATATATTCTTTATAAAGAATGATTGTTCAATGTGCCCATACATGGTCTTATGTTATTGTCTCCTTCTACTGTAGTAAAGGGAACTAGTAATGGAAATTTTACATCTTGCCTGATAGGACCTGATATCGATAATATTCAGCAAAATTCTGACAGATCTGCCATCAGTGTCACAGCTCGGACTTTGAAAGACACTAATGGAAATAAAGTGCAAATGTTTTACTCAGTAAAATAGAACTTTTGTCCTGACTGTTCGCCAATATCGAGCTGTCAGCCTGAGAGAAGCACTGTCGGTCATGCCGAATGTCTTCTATGTACTGCACAATCAGCTGTGATTTACAGTCATGTCCGATCACTGGAGCCAAAACCACTATTGGTCGGTTGGGCCAAAAAAATCTGCTTGCTATAACCACTCTCCAAAAGAGTCAACAACTCTACTTAAAAATAGAACCAGCCCTTTATATTTAGTTACTGATTGCTGTTACTTTATTTATATGGTATTTACAATGGCACAATACTGTCCCCTAGAGGGCATTCCATATGTTACAACTGCAATTCTGTAAACCCCGGGTCCATGTTTGGTACAAAACGCTAAAATAATCATATCCCTTAGGATTTCCTCTCTTATGGCGAACAGAAGAACTTGTGCTAAAATACCTTACACTGGCTAAAGAAAACCGCTAGCTAACGTTCGGAGGTCTGTCTGAACTGCGCTCTATGGTACATGTATTATGACGGGCGGCACTCTACCCATGAGAGGTTTCCCTCGTTGCTCATAACTTCCGGTAAACACATTGCAAAGTACATAGCGAAAGATGCCGTATGCGAACCAGCCTACCGTACGGATTACAGAATTAACAGATGAAAATGTCAAATTTATTGTGGAAAACACAGATTTAGCGTGAGATATTTCGCTAGTTTTCCTTCTATTGCTGTTTGTTTTATCAAACCCTACTTTGTATTTATCTGTGTTATGTCCTAATATGGGGTTATTCTGTGCTGTCAGCTCGTTTCTCCGTCTTTCCATGTGCTTTGTTGCCGATAACTGAGGGAAAAGGAGTCATGGGAAATTAGTTCAGCCATATACATCATTCCTATTACCATTTAATGGAGAACTATAACTATCCTTCCCCCCTGTAGCTACCTTCATTTCAGTAGCTCTAATAGAAGATTTATATTGGTTGCAAGCTTTGCAATTGCAGATCACCCCACTAGTCAATAAGCGAGATTCAATAAAAGTTCTTATCGTTAAAAATGGTGCTAATTTTGCCCCAACCAATCAGATCTCATTTAACATTTGAAAGCTAACATCTGATTGGTTGGGACAAAATTACCACCATTTTTAACGATAAGAATTTTTATTGAATCTCCCTGAATATGTTCTGGTTAATTATGTCATTTGGTTGCTCATTATAGTTCTTCTGAGCCTCTGTGTGTATATGGCGTTGCTCGCTTGCTTCATTGTAAAAGAGATGTTCTCATCTTGGTACTCCTAAAGCATGGTGGATAATTTCCCAGCATTAATTTGCTAAGTGTTTATCTGCAAGTATTCATTACATTTTAAGATACAAAAACAACAAAAAAAAAAGACTCCACTATAACATGGAACACATGGTTCCATGGCACTCAGCTACCGATAAACCATAAAACAGTCTTAATGCATGTAGGAGAGGGAACCATATTCCATAATACCCCACTGAGAAACGTGTATTCACACTACTGGTCCAAGGGTATACACTTCTTTATTAGTCAAAAACACACAGCATAATATACTATACATATAAAGTGGACACTATAAATATAATGCCTATAGCACATGCAATATAACATTAAAAAACATTAAAAAGGTGGGTGAGGCTTGGAGTAAAAGAGTGTTCATGTAGCCTGGTACATAAGGATAATTAAGGTCCCAAATGTCCATGGGGACATGGACCAGAGCCAGATGGACAGGCACTGGTACGTAATTAACAAGTAGGCGTAATCATGGGGATCGCAAACAATATATATATATATATATATATATATATATATATATATATCAAGGGTGCATCCACCCCTCTAAAAACAATGTAACCCAGTACATGTATGTAGATAAATATATACAAGAACGATCTCACCCATTTACTTCAGCGCTTACACTCCATAGGGCACTAGGACGATAGGTAAGTATATGGTTGTAAATCCCGCTGACATCTATTATCACCACTGCAGTCCTAGGGCTCCGTGGGTTAAAGTTCCTCAGTAGGTCTGTGCGCAATCCGCACCATGGAAATCCGACCACCAGATGGATATTACGGACGGCACAAGTGCATGCGGGATAAGTTAAAGAAGACACACGGCTACACTCCGCAACCTCGGCACTATCACAACGACCAACGTACGTTTCAGGATCCAGCTCCCTTCTTCCGGGTCACATGACCTGTAGTCCCGTACACCTAAATACCTTAGTGGTGTAACATCAAAATAGTTCTTGCTGCAACATAGTATCCACTCCTAAAGTTCCGATACTTTCTATAACATAATTGCTGTACATGTGAATTTCCCATCTTGATCATACAGATATGCTTTAATATTAAAGGAATGCAGACAGACTTCTAGCCCAAACAATGAATGTCAAGAACAAAACAATATAAATAGATGAAAACATGCTATGGTAAGAAGTTAATAAATATTATCTTTATATAATATTTTACATTAACTTCTTACCATAGCATGTTTTCATCTATTTATATTGTTTTGTTCTTGACATTCATTGTTTGGGCTAGAAGTCTGTCTGCATTCCTTTAATATTAAAGCATATCTGTATGATCAAGATGGGAAATTCACATGTACAGCAATTTTGCTTAATTACATTTTTCTCTCCCTAATTTGGTAATCGTAATTTAAAGCAGGTTTTCTTTGCTGTTTATTTAAGAGCTTAATATTTTTGTCTTTCAGAATTGCAAACTCAATACGCAGAGTATTTATTGCAGAAGTTCCCACCATAGGTATTTTTTCTTTTATATTGCACACTGGGGGTAATTATAGAGATGTAGTATCAAATGGTACATTGGCAAAGATTAACAATTTGATTGATTTGTTTCGTATTAATTTATTGCTTTTGGAAGCAAAGGGACATTTGATGAACAACCCCTGATCTAGTACTAGAAAGGCTTTTTTTTGTGCAATGCAGTGGTGGTTGGCTTAGAAATGTATTTTGGTCAGGCTGTAGTGTAGCACAAAATAATTATCCTTAAAGTAATGTCCTATGTATTAAATTAAAATTTAAATCAAAATTAAAATCAATGATTTGTATTTTTTTTACAGCTATAGACTGGGTGCAAATAGATGCAAATTCCTCTGTCCTTCATGATGAATTTATTGCCCACAGAGTAGGTAAGTACTTATTTGTTAAATGATAACATCTTCATGAACAGTGCATTATGTATTTATTATGTTAAAGTAAGCATTTTATAGAGCACCTATAAGCTGTGTGCTTCATTGATTAAACTTTTGGACATTTCATTGTCCTAAATAGTGTTGTATTGTCAGCAGAGACCTTTATTTCAATACCTTTTTCTAAACCATTGTTTAATCGATTTTAATAGAAGCAACCCCACTGTGGATCCATGTAGTACACCCCTTACAGAGTTTGCAATGTTTTTTAACCCATTCTCCATCCAAGTATGGTTTTCATGCATTAATTGACTGTATACTACCAGATCAAAAGCTGTAACAAAATAGACAGAAAGTACATCAACTCTATTACAACAGAGTCCATTTTACTCCTAAAATGCAAGTTTGTTTGAAAAGGTTTGTTCCTCATAAATCTATTATTGTTTATAAGGTCAAGGTATATACTGTAATATGCTTAACATACTTTAAAGGGCATCTATAGTGAAATTTATACATTGTTCTAATCCAGACATAAAAAAGGTTAGTGTATGCTGCCTTATTCTTACCTTCCCCTGTGGCTCAGTGTTTGCACACAGTATGATTTACTGAAGAGCTCCCCATTCCCCCTCACCTTTCTGGTCATTCCCCCGTTCATTGAACCAAGCCTGTGAAACAAGCCGCTTATGCGCATTAATCCTCCTACACTTCAGTCTTTTGTAAAAAAAAAAAAATCCTCGTTATGTAAGCCTGTAAAGAGCAAATGTCTTTGTTGTACTGGAGACACTTGCTACATAAGCAGTGGGAGTTAGTTAGAGGAGACCCGAGTCCTGCTTTATCACTGCAGCCCACCTCCCTTTGACAGGCAATAAATTGGTGAAAGCTGCTTAATTGTCCTTCCCTTTACTTCTGTTTTTAGCCCAGTATTTGCCAAGCATTTTAGTGAGCAGGAAGGGGTCATTGATAGACTTGATGTAAAACTTGTGTACACACTACACCGGCATGCTGTTAGGGGGATTTGATGGACAGCTCAAGCAGGAGTGGTGTATTGAAATCTTCACTTCTTTTAACTTGTATATTTTGGGACAGAGGAGGAAACTGAAGAAAATAAAGGTACTCTGGGAGTTGGGGGGAATTATATAACACATAGCTTTGTTCCAGTACAGTGGTATACAGTAGATAAGTGAGACTGAGTAGATAAGAAAAAAATACTAAACTTTATATACTTGCTGATCCGAAAGATGTATTGATAGTTTGAAGTTGAGGTTTGTTTAATCCAATTATAGAAATTATCTTTCGATTATCCAGCATGTTTTATTTCTTTGCATTTAAGTCTTCTCTTGCTAGGGACTAGAAGTATAATCAAGCAATAATTGCTGTAAGAGCAAAAAGTGCAAGCCTGTCTTATTATTCTTGATGCTATTTTCATGTTTGTTTAGGGCTCATTCCTCTAACCAGCGATGATATTGTGGATAAGTTGCAGTATTCTAGGGTAAGTAATCTTGGCATTCATATTAAATAATGCACTGGTTTATATCTGTTGTTTAATGATATGGAAATCTTTCAAATACTTTGCAATGCCCAATGTTTAATGCTGTGTAGTGCAGCATTTAATCAGTCTGCAAAGTTAACTCCCTATCTTTTTTTGTAAATTCTGCAAGTAAAAGAGGAAAGTGCAACAGACTGTGGTGCTGGGTTTCTTTAAATGGCATTTATGTTTTTTTAAATTCCTATTACTGGCGAGAGGAAAGGGGGAGGGATAACTTTACACTTGATAAAGGCATTTGTGCTGAAATGTTGTGTGTCTTGTATCTGCACTAATAAAGATGGAATTACCCCTTTAAGCAACTAAAAGGACGGGGCAGCCCTATTTTCTTGTATAGAGAGTATACCTTTACACGTCACACAATGGTCTGCATCCGAACAGATAATAGTAGCCTATTTTGCTTAGGGACTTTAAATAAAGGGCAGAAAATATTTATATTCCACATGTCTTTTCACACCTAAAGATGTTATTTGTTTTCCTACCACTTCACTTTGTATTCTGCTATTCTATGTTGTGTTTTAACAGAAAAATATTGACTAATGTTAACAAATGCTTTTGTAAACAACTCATTTCTTTTCCTATGAAAATGCTTGGGCCAGGATTGCACATGTGATGAGTTTTGTCCAGAGTGCTCAGTGGAGTTTACATTGGATGTCCGATGCAATGAAGATCAGACACGACATGTCACCTCACGTGACCTTATTTCCAAAAATCTACGTGTTATTCCGGTCAGTTATTATTCTATATTCTCTTTTATTAAAAGAGAATAATATAAATTCTATTTTCTGATCAGATCTTGTCCACATGTGAAATAATAAATTGCAATATCTCTTTAATCCTTTTTGGTTTCCCTCGAAAGAGATTTAATTTGCCAACTATTGGTGAGCATCAGTAATGACTTGATTAACCTGCTGTAATTTAAATGTACTATCATATTAAAACATTTTTCAATTCTCTTTTGCAGGTGACTTCACGAAGTAGGGACAATGACCCCAATGATTATGTAGAACAGGATGGTGAGTTGGAGATTGTGAATTCATTATAGTGCGTTTGTGGATTTTAATGCAATTTTAATTTTTTAAAGCAATGCAGAAAATTCATTGGCGATTATGTGAACATCAGACACTTTAAACATATCTTTGTGTTGTTAGGGCTAGGCTACACTTGCACGTTTGCGCATGTGTTTTGTGCTAGTGATTGCGCATGCGATTTTTTTAAAAATGGAAATGGAAGTGAGTCAGGATCTGTCTGCCTCTCCCTTATGCCTATAGCTGTTAAGCTGTAGGGCTAGAGAGAGGCTACTTAGATCCCTTCAGCCAATAAGCATCAGGAACCTTTTCACACTTGCCTTCCCTTTCTGCTCCCTGCAAGTATCCAGGGGGAGGCTGAAATAGGATAAGCCTGAAGATCCTAAAAAGTACCCAATCCCTCTACATTACATGAACACACGCATACCTTCCCTTACCTATTCTACCTGCCTACCAGCTAGAATCTAGCGGGTTTATGTGGAATAAACCTGCAGGTCTGAGAACAGCTTCATATATATGTATTTTCTCCTCGCACTCCTTGATATCTATAAATCTTCAATGGTGCTGTTTCCCCAAGCTGCTTAACCACTGTCAGTAAGTTTCATATCCAAAATATGATAACAGGGAAAAGCACTCGTATAACTTTTTTTATTGTGACATGCGGTGCACGACGTTTCGGGATTTGTGAGAACAGACCCAGGCGATCCTGCCAGAATGTGCAGTTCAAGCTAAACAGCACCATTGGGCAACCCAAGACCCTAACCTGCATCCAGATTGACATGCTAAGTTCATAGTTTTGATTATTTACCATAGCAAATTCCAGATTTACAGTCAGTATAGGGCTAGGACTACTATAGGATCCTGATTGGCTATATGGGTTAGGGAGAGGTAGGGGTTAAAGGAGCTAAAAGCTCCCCACAGAGTATAAAATAAAATAGAGCCTTTTTATAACAGAAGGTACCTCACTGCCTCATGTTATTATAAAAGCATTGCCCCAATATTCTAACATATAAACACACATTTCCCACTCCCAGAGAAATGGGCGGGGACATGCAAAGTATCTCATTTATAGCCTGTAGCTATATGGTATATAGCAGGGGTGTTAAACTTGTGACCTTTCACATTTTTAAAAACTACAAATCCCAGTATTTTCTGTTTGCAGTAAGTTTCTTCTTTTATACAGATGCAATACAGCCTAATGATATAGAGCATGGGTGTTCAACTTTGTCACATGTTTAAAAACTACAACTCCCAGCATTTCCTAGATGCACTGAATGCTGAAAAGTTTTTTATACATCCTGGAAAAGCTATTTTCTGACTTGGACATTAAAAGCCCATGATAATGCTTTTTCCTATTCAAGAGCTCATACATGCAACCATCTGCCCTTCCCTTGCATCCTTAGGTATTACACTTTGGCTTAGGGAAGGATTATTTAGGTCACTAGAGGCAGTAGGAGTCATAAGTCTTATCAAACTTGCCCTCCCTTTCCTATTCCACCTACCTGCCAATTAGAATCCTGGGGAGGGGGTCTTAGTGAAATAAACCTTCAGGTCTGAGAAAAGACCCAGGCAATCCCAGTCACAATGTGCAGTTCAAACTAAACAGCACCATTGGGCAACCTGAGACCCTGTACAGAATCCAGAATAACATGCTAGATTCATACTTATTAGTATTTACCACAGCAAGTACCAGATTTACAGTTGCAATGAGGTTAGGACTTGGGAGCACGGAATACTAATTATAGATTAAGTTGAGGAGAGATAAAGAAGGAAAAAGTCCCCCCACAGAGCATACAATACAAGCCCCATCCTATTAATATATTAATATTGGGGGGGAAGGGGAAAAATTACATTTTGTCTTAGAATGCCGGGACATGCAAATATATTGATATCACTTCCTGTCTAGCAAACAGAAACTGGATTATCTCTCCTATGAGTGAATGTGTGAGTCTGAATAATTTTTGATTGGCTAAGACTATCAAATATTTTACAAAAAGCACATAATTGAGTGTAATACAGTGTAAGGCACCACCTGTCTAGCAAACAGAAACTGGATTGTCTCCTAAAGGAAGTTTTATTTCTTTCTATGGAGAAGGGAGAGGGAAAGTGGATGTGTCAAGTAAAGTAAGTATACTTTTTTAATAGTATATCATTTGTTTTGTAATTAAAATGTCAATAGTAGTACTATACTTTCTAGTAAAGTGTTATTTATGGTGACTTTAATTAAATAGTGATAATTACACACATATATATAGACCTTTCCTATGTGTAATAGTGTAAGATAACCCCACCTTAAAAATATATTTATGCAATATAAAGGATATATATGTATATGCACGTAGTTTAAATTAATAATTATAATACTGTTACATCTAACTGACTGACATCAAAAACAAAAGAATCTGCCTATGGAACTCTTATATGAGCAATATTTAACCCCAGATCATGGTGGAACTGTTACATGGTAATATCTGTTACATGGACCTGCACATGCTAAGGATACCAGCTATAGGGCGCAGGATAGCTGGATGGACTATATAAACTTTGAACTACAGTATATCCATAATTTCTATATCTTATGGGAGAAGTGTATATCCCCTGGAGCTATTAGTTAACCATCTGTAGATTGTTAGTCTATTCATTATTGTATCCTCCCAGTCACACAGTAAGGTTTTTACCTATTTAATAAGGTGTATTTTTAAAAAAGTGGTGGGTTTATTCAGAAAATGTAGTATTAATAAAGATTGTTGTGTTTTATTTAATATGTTGAGTGCTGGACTTATTGGTTCTTGTTATGGGTGGCATGTTCCACCATGATCTGGGGTTAAATATTGCTTGTATAAGAGTGCCATAGGCAGCTTCTTTTTTTTTTTTTTTTCTGATGTTACGTAAGCCTTGAATTAGAAGGTATATACAAGACCCATTTAACATAAGGTTCGTGTGCTTAGACACTCAATTGAAAAATACATCTAACTGACTGTTTGACTGAATGTGTTCTATAATAATTGAGAAACTGTGACTTTATTTCATAGTTGTTTTTTCCCCTTGTATATGTGCTGACAGATTAGCACCTTGATTATCATATCTAGTAGTTATATTCATCTGCACTCATTTTAGTAATATTAGCTGTTCTCCACTTGTCCCAGAATTTTTACTGGTTTTAATTCTTATGTTCTGGGAAAGACTGGACTAGCAACCAGGCACAGTGAGTCCTTTTTTGTTTTAATTTTTTTGTTTGCCTCTTATTTGAAAACTTTTTTTATTGAAGCCAAACTGGATGTTTGATTTGCTTTCTTTTAAGTCCATTTTAATCTCTACATGTTTTTTTTTTCCCTTCATCAAATTTGCAGACATCTTGCTTGTGAAGCTGAGAAAGGGTCAGGAGCTGCGTCTCACTGCATATGCTAAGAAAGGGTTTGGAAAAGAACATGCAAAATGGAACCCAACCGCAGGAGTGGCATTTGAATATGACCCAGATAATGCACTACGGCACACAGTATACCCTAAACCTGAGGAATGGTATGAAAATAATTGTGCTTTGATAAAAAAGCTAGTTTATTTGCTTACCTTATAATCCATCACATAGGATACCTGACTTATTAGCCTGTACTACCTATTTGGTTACACACTGCTCTGTAATACTTAAAATGTGTTTTTGATTTGGTCATTTAAATCTAAAAAGGTTTTAACTGTGTAATTAGAATTAGGGTAAAGTGTTCTGCTTCCGTTTTATTATTTCATGCACCATATGCCCTGTTCACATTTACATTTTTAGTGAAAGTGCAAAAATGATTATTTGGCTGTTTAAGAGTTTTTGAAGCTGACCCATTACCTCAGTTACTCTAGTGCAGGGGTGTCCAACCCAGCCGATGCTGGGGGCCGCACTTGCGGCACTGAACACTGGTGAGTGGGCTGTGGGGAGTAGCTCCACCCCCAGCCTGCCTGGTTACACTCCCCCGCCCCTTTCTAGCCCACCCACGGCTCAGTGTGGGCCGCGAGTTGGGCTTCACTGGTCTAGTGAGCATACTATGGGGCCCAGTCTACAAGAAAATGCCCATTTGATAATCTATCTAGGTCTGCTCGCAACATTTGCACATCGTTTGAAGTTTCCAACGCTCTGTATAATTTAGTATCATAGGAAAATACCTTACTCTCAATGCCCCCTCCTAAGTCATTTATAAACAGATTAAAAAGAATGGTCCCAGTATAGAACCCTGAGGCACTCTATAGACCACTAATTTCTGTTTGCGATCCAACATCCAATTCTCTATCCATGTACTATCCATCCATTTTAGGCCATCTTTCCTCAGTTTATACATTGGTCGCCTATGTAGCACAGTATCAAATGCTTTAGCAAAATCCAATTATACTACATCCACTGCTGTGCCAGAATCTAAATTCTTTCTCATGTCTTCATAAAAACCAAGTAGATTTGTCTGACATGATCTATTTATCATAAATCCATGCTGACAACTACTAATAAGATCAGTTCTGGAGACAAAGTCAAGCACATGATCCTGTAACAAAGTTTCCAGAAGCTTCCCTACCTCTGACATTAAGCTTACACTACTTCCCTTAGTATTACATTGGCTGTTTTCCAGTCCAATGGTACATCACCAGACAAAAGTGAATCTGAGAAGATCTGAGAGTTTCTAGAAATGCTTCTAAGTTAAGAGAAACGACAACTATAGTTTTCATACATACGGTAGTCATGTTTATGGTTCAGTTCTCCATATTTTTATAATTGTAGGGTAACTACAGTGAATTCATTTGTTGTTATAAACTGATGTGACATGGGCAAAACACCAGTCAAAATCAAACAATCCTTTCCTTAAGTTAGTATTGGAGGAAATGGTGTAAAGTAAGATGTGTAAAAAGTCACCTCATTTAATAAAATATCTTGTGATTTGTTTTACTATATTTAATAACACAACTGCATTTACAGGCCAAAAAGTGAATATTCAGAAATTGATGAAGAAGAGGCTCAGGCCCCTTATGATCCAAACGGAAAACCTGAAAGGTTAGTTGTTTTAGATATTTTGTAGCATTAAAAGGACCCCAGTTATTTCACATAATTGCCGGCAACATCAAGTCCCAAAAGTAATTCTTGCTTTGTTTCATTCTGTGTTTTCTTTTATTTTGTTTATTGTATATGATTATTGTATTGTCCCCAATTTCTCATTGAAAATGTTTTCTAATGTTTTTTTCATGTGGATTGTTTAGTTTTGGACTGTTCAGTTTACATTTTTAGAAATTGTTACTAAGGGGAAGTTCTCTGAATATATATATATATGATTTCCAGAAAGACGGGAATATTTTCACATTTCACTTACCTTAAAGGAGAACTTAAAGCTTTGAATAATCAAACCCCCCCTCCCCTTGCCCCTGCGTTTGATCAAGATCCACCCCCTATGCCATTCTGGCACCTAGTCCCGGACTCTACTGAACACAGAAGGGAATAGCACAAAATATAAAATCAGTTGTTTTTTTTTAAAGAGAATCTGTAGAATACCTAGGACTGTATAAAGTAAATTTTTTTTTTTTTTTTTGTAATGAACATCTTTTAATGGGAAAAGTACATACTAATGCTCCCTCTAAATTTGTACTGTTCAGGTTACTTTTTTTGTTAGAAATTGTTGAAAGGAAATATATTGCATACTAATGCTCTCACTATCTTTTAATTTTTTTTTTAACTGCGTGCAGGTGTGTAATATTATATATATATATATATATATATATATATATATATATAAAATCTGTAAATGGATAAATGCATTTTTGTGCGATATATAAAATGGTGCCACAGCTTAGTGGGAACAGTGTCCCATATACATAAAAATGAAAAACCATGATTCTTGTTTGTTTTTATTTGCACAAGTTAGAATTAAAAAAAAGACTTTTTGCAGAGTAAACATATCTAATAACATAGTTAAATACAAATATGCAGGTGGTAAAATAAGACTTGCATGTTTTACTGTATATACTAAAATAAAATATGAGAAAACCCTACTATAAATAGAAATGTATTTCCCTTTTAATGGACAGTTACTTAAAAGGCATTTTTTACCCGTTAATAGTACCCAGCATGAGTTCCTTAACTGTCATTTTCTCATAGGGATTACTGAGCATGCTTGTCCTCACAGAGAGTCAGTCTGGCAGGGGGGCTGGGCTTGTTTTGAGCTTGAGCAAAACAAGTACTGGATTGAAGTTATATAGCAAGACCTCAAATGCTGCTTACATCTATTCATTTATAGATTGAAATGAGGCAAAGTAATTTTTTAAGTGTACGATTCCTTTAAATATAATATTGGCTTTTTGTTCCAAAAAATAGCTTAGGGCAACTGTGGTCTCAAAACAAGTGAGGGTTAAATGAATGCCTGCAGTATTTCCTTTATAATGAGCCAACAATCACATCTCTGGCTGGAGCCTGTGAGAAATTTCATTGGGGTGAATGTTCAAACTTCCTGCTTCCAGTAGGTTGTGACATCACATGACCTGCCACGCCCCTCTGCCCCAGGGGAGAAGCATGCTCAGTAAAGACTTAATGCTGGGGAAATCAGGAAGTACCCGGGGGGAAAATTGATAGTTGAGAAGGGGAGCCTATTAATGCAGGCTGAGGCTGGTCACATGGCTGAAAACAGTAAGTGTTCAAGCAGGAAGTAATATTGCTGAACCTTTTTTAGTTATAACTTCACACATGTTTTATCTAGAGATGTGATTTAGGTTTTATTTTGAAGGTAAGATGGAAGGCTTTTTATATAATTTTTACTAGTTTGGAAGAATTTGAGACCACAGTTACCCTTTAAAGGAGAAGTGTTAATAAAAATGTTTTCATTTTTAGCTAAAATACCGTATAGCTTGCCTTCCTAAGTGACCGGAGGAGTTCCTTAGAAAGGCAAATAATATCGTATGAAATAATGTGGTTTAGGTTAAAGGGCAAGTCTAACCTAAAAAAAGTAACCTTAGAAATGTTAATCACCTCCCCAAACCCCACTTTCGCAGTATCTATACCTTTCAAAGATTCCCATGAAGGCACTTACCTGACCCTATCATTTGGCGCTGCCACCTGCTACTGTTTTGAGCAAAAACTGGAGCAGAGGGCTTCTGCGTGGACAGCCACTCTACTTCCTGGTCACAGCTGTCAGGCGATTGGGCGTGACATCACACCGCGCTTTTACCGACAGCCGCAACCAGGAGCAGCGAGGGACCGGGTCAGGTATGGGAATTCTGGGGAATCTTTAAAAAGGTATAGATAATGCAAAAGTGGGGTCGAGGAGGTGATTGACATTCTAATGTTACTTTTGCATGTCTTTCTCTAAGACTTTCCAAACCAAAGAAACAACCTAGTTCTGGAGGTACTATCCCTCTTCTCCCCGTATAACATAAGTATACAAAAATGCTCTCCCCTTCTACCAAGGGAACAAAATTGTTCCCTTGGTAGCTGCTCTCCCTTCTAAACTTACATGATACAGGCTACACTTGACAAAGGTGTGTCTGGTTAAAATTACCTAGAATATGTTAAAGGGTAACCCCAGCCCCAAAATAACTTTACATATTCTGTAAGTACTTACAATCCATCGCTGGAAGTCCCTCCTCCTTTGTTCCTGTTGCGCTCGTAACTACTTGCATGGTAATGGCTGTCAGCCATTGTCCATGAAGTCACAGCCATGACTGACCGTTATTAGTCGGAAGAGAATGTGGGTCAGTTTCTTGTAAGTTCTTGTGTAAAGTTATTTGGGGGCTGGGGTTAATCTTTAAATGCATAATATATATAATAATAGATGTATGCACTGATCATTACTGGATATTTATATTGGATCATACAATAGCACCTGTCATTATGATTGCTTGCAACCTGCAGATATTATATACACACACACACACACTCTCACTCTCTCTCTCCTTTATTAAACTTGCAAGAAAATGAATACACATTCAACATAAGATAGGTGCACTCAAGGATTTGAAACTTGATAAAGGTCCTTAGTCCAGGACCAAAACATTTGTGCACTATACACCTGTAGCACAAAATAAATCAGTTTTGTTATAATCCTTTGAGTGCACCTATCTTATGTTGAAAAAATTTTAGGTTCATGTTACCTATAATGTAAACTATGGCCCAAATCCTTTATACATTTAAAGGAATCCTGTGTTAATAAAAATATGTGCTTTGCACATATGTGTCCTGCACATTTAGTACCAAATAAATTTATTGATAAAAAAAAAATCATCTTAGGTCATATTCTAAAACTGATAAAACTATTTTCACATTGTGCTCAACCAAGTGGTCTTGTATGTCAAGTTCCCCTATAACTCTAAATTAAACCTAATATTGTAGCTTAATGTCAGAATATGTTTGTTTGAAGAAGGAACCAGTTTGGTTCCGAAACGTCACGTCAATAAGGAATGGTTTGAATTAAGACTGGTGTACACTGACTGTATTACTATACTGCTGGCCGCAGTGCTGGAGCACCCAGAATTCATCTGCACCCAGAATTCATCTATTGCTTGTTTCCCTTGGTAAGGTGTGCAGGATCCTACACCATTGTTTGGATACTAATGTCAGAATAAGACCACTCTGTTGCGTATAGATATAAAAACACTATTTTTATCGACTGACAGTAACCATTATCTACTGCAGTTTTTAAAGAAAAAGTGCCTAACTATTAAGAATTATATTTATAGTAGTATTGATTGGCAAATTTCGCCCGCAGTATTTAGCACCTTAGTAAAGGTTGTTTTTTTGAAATTTGATTTAAAGAACAAGGGTCAAAGGGTCATATTTAATAACCTGCGGTATCGTCAACTTCGATCGTGGCCGTACATTTATGAACGGTCATTCGTGAAATACCATGTGATTGTGAACCACCGCAATAGTATTGTTTGAGCAATCGTACAAATTTGATCTCTGTGGCGTTTGTGAAAGGCACGTTATCGCAAAATAGTGATACTGTGCCTTTAGAAATACAGCTCTAAGTCTGTCACCAGTTCCATTGTTGTTTATTTTTCTAAAGTGCTTCTGCATTAAGGAAAAGATTTCTAACAGATATGTAACAAATGGTATTTATCTATAATTCATAATATCCTGAGAGAGAAATCATATTTATTATATAGTAAATATAGTTTGATCTGAACTGACATACACCCCTTTCACCAAAATGAACTTCTTAGAGGCTTCAAGTTCAGGAAAATATGACATCATAGTAATGCAGTTGTTGATTTTGTACTTATTATTGAACTTAAAGGAGAACTAAATCCATTTTTTATACTCCAGAATCTGAAAACAACCCCCCTAAAAACACCAATAAGCTATATAATATGACTTTGCATTAAAATAAATGTAAGCCTGTTAAGAACTGGATGAATTAAATGTGTGTATGTGCAGTGTCAGACCACACCTCCTGCCTCAGTCACATGCTTCCTTGCTTTATCTGTCCTGTAAAAGGATTGGATAGAAATTATTAATGGGTGTGACCAACTGTAACAAGTTTCTGCCATAGCTAAAGACTGAGCATGGGCAGAACATAATGGTCGTTGACAAGACTGTGTGATATTAGAATGCTGTGATATTAAGCACAAACCATATATTATTTAGGGAAATTTCCCAGCACCCATATCAAAATGAGAGGTAAGACACTGATTACTGGCTTTATATCAAGGTGTTCTTCCTTCTGGTTCAGTGTTGTTCTGTGGCTTTAGTTGTCCTTTAAGTGTTTATCTGGAATGTTATACCAAAAAATAAATCCATTCTTTAACTAATGAAACTGTTAATAAATCAAGACTGAACAGCTTAATCTACCAGGAGACTATAAAGCATGCATCTGTCTTACAACACTCTCTAAGAAAGACCAAGTTTAATTATCTTTATGTGGTTTATGAGTACTGACGTTAAAATAGTATTTATTTTATGATTTCTTTATTTGTTGTGTTGACTTAAACAAATACCATGGCCATTGCAGGTTTTATTACAACGTGGAATCGTGTGGATCTCTTCGTCCAGAGAATATTGTTTTGTCTGCTCTATCAGGCTTGAAAAAAAAGCTTAGTGATCTCCAGACGCAGCTCAGCCATGAGATCCAAAATGATGTCCTCACTATTAACTAATTTTTACTTAGTGTGTTTTTCTACTGTTTTCTTTTTTTTTTACACATCTATATAAATAAAATGTTTCATGTCGTATCTTTGTTGAGAGCCCTTAGCCTTGTGCAGAGTTGAATTTTTGGAGCAATGAATTTTGACACAATGGAATGCTGTTTTGTTTTTTTAAGTGCAAAATTAGCTTTTTACAGAAATATTTCCACACCTTGCGTTTCCTTTTCATGTGTTCTTACATGCTTCTCTTGTAAGCCATTCGTGGTTCTACAGGTGGTAATACATCTTCTCCTTAATGTGCAGACATGCACATACCCTTGCATTCCTTCCTTGGCTTAGAATATCAGATCATTTTTAGTGGGTGCTTTCACTTAAGGTCTTCTTGTTTATTAATCAGTGTTTTTAAGTTATAATAAGGTAGACTAAGATGGGACATTGTCACTGAGAGGCAGAAGTGGGCAACTTTCTTTCACATGCTGAGGACTTTCGATCACACATCCGTCTTGAGAGAGGATCTGATTCTCTGCCACTTGGCACTCCTAAAATAAACAAAGATGACATTAATAGTGTACGTTTTTTACAAAAATACTTGTACCATGGCATATTATGCTTTTTAGGCCAGCAGCATTTTTATATAACAACATATTTAGGGATGTTAATTAATCTGCTTAAACCTTATGAAAAAATGGTTGGCTTCAAAACATTTGGTTTAAAATATTGGTCTTGCTGCCTACCAAGTTTTGAATAAAAATCCAGCTTCTCAAAAATATTGAGGAAACTCAATTTTAATCCGATTACTTTCTAATTTTTTTTGCAAATCAAATGTCACTGCTGAGCTGTCATCATATACATGGCAGTATATACTGTTTTTATTAACATGGCTCCTATAATTTGACACTCACGGCTGCTGGAAGACTCTGCGTTAGTCTGGCCACTGGTGATATGGTGCCAATAAGCGCTGCGTGGCAGCATGGAGGTGTTAGGGGATTGGTAGGTAATATTATCCACATCCTTGTTTAGGCGCTGAAAAAGACAGGAAACATACATATTTAGTGTTAACAACATGGGATTTATCAGCCACAAACTCATTTTAAACTTTATTTGCTTTAAGGGATGCGCACTCAAAAGTGCTTTCAAACAATTTATTCAGGTGCTGAAAACCATATACACAGGTGTCACCTGAGGAAGGGGGCTCTGACACCCCCCCCCCCCCCCCACAAAAAAAGCGTTGCGTATATGGTTTTCAGCACCTAAATATATATATATTTTTTTAAAAGCACTTTTGAGTGCACCTCCCTTCAAACATATATATTGATACTTACCTGATGTGGTGCAGATTTTAGGGAGTGCACCTCACAACTTACCTGCCTGGACTCCAGGAATTTGCCTAACTCCACCCTCATAAGAAGATCTTTTAGAAAGAATGGCCTCTTTAAAATATGTTGATATATCACACTTTGTCCTATGAATTCATTACTGTATGCCTGCTATGCTTCTGGATGCCTCATGGAAACTGAGCAATTTAGAAACCTGTACTGAGTCTGGGCATGCTCAGAAGAGAGACAGGGGATTAACATTCAGTCATTGGCTGTGATGTCAACTGTCAAATCCATAACTGACAGTTGCTAACTGGAAGAACCAGAAAGCAGAAACAGGGGAAACAGAACATTGTGCAGGATTTCAGGTTAGACTTTTATATTTCAGATTTCAAACTATTACCATTTAGGGTTGGGGGGTGATTTACCTGTATGTAAGTTTTCGTTTCAGGGCTGGACTTGCCCTTTAAACTAGCCATACATTGGTCGACTTGTGTTTGATCACTTGATAGAGAAAACTATTAAGGGCTAGGCCAAACTATATGCATTTCCGCACGCAAAAAGTTCCTGCGATTTCCAATGCATTGCGTATTCAGTTTCGGAAGCACATGCGATCACCATTTTTAAACGCAATCACTTCCAACTTCCATAATCGGAATTGGGGAATTGCAAATGCATTGCAATGCACAGAAATCTGTTTACGTTGCAGTGTGGCTTTGCCCTAACTGTCAACCAAAGATGATTTAGAAAACCACACCACACTGATCATTGTGTGGGAATGCTTGTTATGCAATCAAACAAGGTATTAATCTAAATGTCCAAAACTTGTCCACTAAATACTAATCTCCTTTAGGCGATCAAATGCAAAAAAAAACTCCTTTTGTTTTTAAAAAGGTCAGCATGCATACAAAAAGACCGGGTGGACCACTCCGAGACTCTGGGATGGGTAAAAAATGTAATACTTTATTCAAAATTTTAAGTACATATATACAGCACCAGTGTATGAAGGGGAAGTCTGACTCGTTTCACAGCATCGTTCCACCTCAGCGACTTAATATTGTCTTTTTAGTTTCTGAGGAAGCAACAGGATGCAGTGATACATGTTAGACTTACCCTTAGCACACCAGTGATGAATAAATTATTTTTTACCCATCCCCAAGTCTCAGAGCAATCCACCCCGTCTTTTTGTATTCATGCTGGTCCCGCTGACAGAGGATCGGATTCACACAGGAGCTGGTGGTGAGTTCATTAGTGCGAACACTAAGCCTTTGTATTTGGAGTCTTTTTTTTTTTTTTTTTAAAGGGTTGATTTAACAAATAAATCGACCCATATATGGCTAGCCTTAGAATTGGTGTGTTTTGGGATCAGAGGCGGATTAAGCCTAGTTTGGGGCCCTGGCTTTAGTATACACTTGGGCATCCTATATGTGGCACAAAATGTTAAGGCCATGCCCCTTTCCCCACCCACTGGATACTTAGAGACTGAAATTGATAAATAATACAGACAAGATTGAAACAGATACATATTGATAGAGAAGATAGAAACACAGATAGAAAGATAGATCATAGATGGATGTTTGTGAAGGTTCTCATTCATCCAGGTCATGGTATATATTTTGTATTCGGTTAGATCAACTGGATTTGAAGTTTAACTGAAACATGGAGACGGATCATAGATACTGTAGATAGATAACCAACCGATAGAGAGATGGATCATAGATAGGTAGATAATAGGCAGAACCTTACAGATTGGTACTGTGTGTACCTAGTGATATAGAGACGTGTAAATCTGTCCATCACAGCACCCACTGACCTGTTATATCCATCACACCAACCACCAGCCTGTTTTGTCCATCATGGCACCCATTGACCTGTTACATCCATCACAGCACACAGTATGCCTGCTTGGTGCCACTGCGCATGTGCCCATTTCTCTTTGCAGGTTCGCAGTGGCCACGTTCGTACATCTCACGCATGTACATAGCAGGTGCATGCGATGTGGTGCCAAGCGGGGCACACAGCCCCAGTTTAAGGTTTTTAAATGAGATTTTAAACACTGATCATAGATAGAATCTTATAGATTGGTACTGTGTGTACCTAGTGATAGAGAGACGTGTAAATATGTCTATCACAGCACCCACTGACCTGTTCTATCCATCACACCACCCACCGGCCTGTTTTGTCCATCATAGCACCCACCGGCCTGTTTTGTTCATCACAGCACCCACTGGCCTGTTATATCCATTACAGCACCACTGACCTGTTATATCCATCACAGCACACACTGTCCCGCTTGGGGTGCCACAGGGTTCTGTATTGGGGCCACTTCTATTTATTCTGTTTATTAATGATTTGGAAGTAGGTATTGGCTGTGTTTGCTGGCGACAAAACTTTGTCGACCAGAGAGGATATGCAATTGTAGCAGGTGGATCTAGATAGATTGTCACATTGGGCTGCTAAGTGGCAGATGAGATTCAGTGTTGATAAATGTAGGTGATGCATTTTGGACTTGTGCTACTTATACTATAAATGGCTCTGTGTTACGTGAATCCCTGTTGGAAAGGGATCTTGGCGTTTTGGTGAATAACAAACTTAAAGGTAGCAAGCAACAGATAGAGCCAGCAAGATATTGTCTTGTATAAATTATTAAATGGAAAAGGTTCAGAGGAGGGCAACTAAAATAATAAAGTGAATGGGGGAGCTTGAATATGAAGACAGATTGGATAGGTTACAATTAGGTACGCTATACAGAAAAGGCGGTTGCATGGGGATATGATCAATGTGTATAAATAAATTAACAGCCATACAAATGGGCATTGTTCACCAATAGAACATGTAAGAGGACATGAGGACATCCCTTAAGACTTGAAGAAAAAAAAATGTAGTCTTCAAGTTCGGAAAGGGTTTTTCATTATGAGAACGGTACAACTTATGAAACTGTCTTCCAGTGGACGTTGTTATGGCAGGTTCATTGGATTGTTTAAAAAAAAAGCTGGATGAGTTTCTGCAAACAAAGATTTGATACAGGGATATTTCCGATTGCCACTAAATCAGGAAGGAATTTTTTTCCCCTTTATAATTCTGGTGTTTTTTTTTTTGCCTTCCTCTGGATCAACAGTTAGGCAGGAAGTGTGGGTATGAACTAGATAGATGGGTTGAACTGGATGGACATATGTCTTTATTCAACCTCAAATACTACATATATATCACTATCAATAAAAATATGCCCCAGTTGTCTGGCATAACTTTGAAAAAGTATACCTATTATGATTGTCTGTAGATGCCTTAAACTTGCTCTTTCCACATTCATTTTTTTTCTGCAGACCAAATTAAAACAGTATCTTGCTCCTTTTAACAACGGTAAATTCATCTCACATACATATTGGAAAAATGTGGATGACTTTTGTTATGAGCTGAACAGCAGTTCATTTGTTAAGCTAAAGGGAGGCCCACATTTTCTCACACTCATGCACACCAACATGCAGTTACATATGGCAAATATCTAAACATGGGGTGGTTATTGGGAGGCTTTGTGTGCAATTATACAGGGTACGCATGACCAATGTCAGGAAATTTTAACTCACACGGGAATTTTTTTCCATCTCTAGAAGGAGATTCTTGTGCTGCTCAGCCAAAGTCAGGACAGCCCTGTGCACACGCTCATAGATTTGCTGTCCCTCCAGCGTCTGGAATGTGTATAGACCCTCGCCTATTCCACACACTCTGAAAAGACAATCACGAAAGCAAATAATGTGCATGAACATCTATTTCATGGTTAATAAAACATTCACCAACATACATGTTGGCTCTATATACAGGTCCATAAATATTTGGAAAATTAATTTTTATAATTTTGTTTCTACATCACCACTATCATCGAACTGAGATGCAGTTGAAGTGCAGACTTTTGGTTTTGCAGCACGTTGTAGTGTGAAAGAAGCCTTACCGGACAAATTAATATTGTTAATTTTTAGGCAATGAAAGTCTGAAGCCTTCAACTCATTAAAATCACCAGACACTGACAGGAGGATTTACCCAGAGCTGCAGGCGCTCTGGATATATTTCCCTTATGGAGATTTAATAGAAGCTTTGCCGATTTTGGTAAATCCTGGAAGGGATTATTCACTGCATGTGTTATGTGATACCCACGCAGTTAATGCAAGAAAGCTGGGTAACTTTTAAAAAAATGTAGGGCACTTCTGCCCACCCTCCACCGCAGTGTCAAATGTATAAAAAAAGATTTAGAACGCTACTTATAGCCCCTCCCTCCTGCGGAGCACTGATCTGGCTCCCTGCTTGCCGGAACCTGCATGCGGGCCAGACCAGCAGCCTCATCTGGGATTGGCTGAGAGACCTATCAATAGAGAGCGCCACGGGAGAGAAGGTCTGTAAGTAGAGTTTTGCTTCTTTATTTAACAATCTGACACGGTGGTTGGGAGTGGGTAGGGATGCCCTACACTATAGAAAAATGTTGTTACACTAAGTGAAGGGTAGCCATGGAAGGATTCGGAGGGTGGGAGGGGAAAGGGCTCCCCTGCAGGTCACCATCCCTCCCAGAGGTAAGGGAGGAAGCAAAAACCTTTCATACAAGAAGACAGCTCCTACTCTTCAGTTTCCTGGACTTTGCACAGACACTGCAAGAGAACCATAAGGAGCAGAGATGTAAGGTAAGGATTTTTTTAAACTACACAGTGGGGCCAGTAGTGGGTTACATTTTAGTTTGGGGGGTGGACATGCCCTTTAAAGATATGTTAACCAATTCAATACTACTTCACACAGCTCCTGCTATGCATAAATTTGTCCCTGTGTTTCCTTGTATATAATGCTTTGACAGTCCAGTTTTTCATTTGTGGGTCTTCTGTCTAAAGTTTTTCTTCAGCAAGAAGTAAAATGCACCCCAAAAATCATCTTGCTGTATCTGTACTCACACTATCAATAAACAATTGTGACCCCACCATGCATTGCCTCCACTGTGTTTTACAAATGATGCTTTGGATCATGTTCCAAGTCTAAGGATGAGGCCACACTACAATGTGTACTGGTAACACTAGTGCACGCTTTTTAACACGCGATCAATTATGCGTTTAAACGTACCAGTGTGGCCTAGCCCTAACTCGCACTTTTTTTCTTGCAATCTTGCTGGTTGAGGTTTCCTAATAATGTGAACTATTCCTTTAAAGTAGCGATTGAAGACCGGGAGGTAAAGGACCTATTCCTTACCTTCCGTTCTTCAATCACTTGACCAGGGGCCAGGATCGAAGGTTAGTATATTTACCTTGCGCACGATCTCCCCCCCCCCCCCCCGCTCCGTTGAAAATTCCAGACCACTTCCGGGTTAAATTTAATTATAGTGCGCATTATCTCGCATGTGCTACGGTTAAACTAAACCAGGAAGCTGTTGGACTTGTCAACAGAGATGGCGGTGGGTAAATATACTTCCCGTGGTTCTCGGTCAAGTGATTGAAGAACGGAAGGTAAGGAATAGGTCCTTTACCTCCCGGTCTTCAATCACTGCTTTAAAGGAATAGTTTACCTTTTGTGTGAACAATTCCTTTAATCTGTCCAAAAATAGTTGTTTCAGAAATACACTGACTTTATATATATATATATATATATATATATATATATATATATGAGGTTTGTACTGTGTTAGCCATACGTAAGAGAAGAGAAGTAGAGCTGTGATACCTTTTATTGGCTAACTAAATAAAAAAATTAAGCAAGCTTTGAGGAGTCCTAAGCCCCCTTCATCAGGCTGGATGTTACATTTTTTTATTTAGTTAGTTTTAATGGCAGACTTGAATACTTATACACCTACCTACTGGATAGTGTTGCTTTCTCAGGATGTTGTGAAGGGGTTTTTCTTCACCATGGAAATGACCCTGTGATCACGCACTACTGTTTTCTTCTGTGTCCATGTTTTTTTTTTTTTGCATTACCCAGTTGACCAGTGCATTTTTTTATTCACAGAATGAACCAAACTGTATATTTTGCCACATGTATTTGATAGGAATGATCATTCCATATATAAATTATACGGAATGATTGTAAATCAACCCATACACACTCACAATCGTTATCGGTGCCCTATGATCCAACGGGAATTTTCCGTTCGATTCAATAGATTGGTATCCGACAGCATCTTAGCCAATCACAGGCGTCGCTGCTGGTCCGGACTCTTCTGCAGCTTTTCTGCACAGAAAAGGCACGGAAGCTAAGCAAAAAGACAGCTGAGGGAACGAGTGCAGGTAAGTAGATTTAGCAGCACCTTTAAACACTAACAGGGTTTATCTGTTGTATTCAATTAGATCAACTGGACTTGAAATGTAGTTCTTGAAGACGTTTCGCTAGTCATCCGACTGGCTTTCTCAATTCAGAATGACTAGAATCTGTGGCAATTATGTACCCTGGAAAATCCCAATTAGCATATCACAGCCAGGTGTTAAGGGTGTGATTAGATAGTGGCTAAGAGGTGTTATAGGAAAGCCCAGAGTAAGGTGTTAAAACAGCATTGTACATGGCAGACAGTTGGTGTCAAACCCCCCCACCTCTATTTAGGCTTGGTTTCTTTATTTTCACATAAATGGCCCCCTTAACACCTCTCTTGAACCAGTCACGTTCCTTCGCCAGTATGTTAACATTACAATCTTCAAAGGTATGTCCTTTATCCTTAAGATGCAGATACACGGCTGAGTCCTGACCCGAGGAATTGGCTCTTCTGTGCTGGGCCATACGTTGATGCAGTTGCTGTTTGGTCTCCCCCACATACAAATCAGAGCATTCTTCCCTGCACTGCACCGCATATATGATGTCGCTTTTCTTGTGTTTTGGTATTGGGTCTTTTGGATGTACCAATTGCTGCCTCAGTGTGTTGTTCGGTTTAAAGCAGACAGGGATACGATGTTTTTTGAAAATTCTTCTTAATTTCTCGGAGACCCCTGCTACATATGGGATGACCATGTTCTTCCTCCTGTCTTGCTTTTTCCCTTCACTGTTGGTATTGTGTTCTTTTCTTTCCTTCACTTCTTTTGACAAAGGCCCAGTCTGGATATCCACAAGTTTTAAGGGCTCCTCTGAGATGTTCATTCTTTAGCCTTCACCTCTGTGCTAGTGGGGATGTTCTCGGCTCTGTGTTGCAGGGTTCTGATGACACCCAGCTTGTGATCTAAAGGGTGGTGGGAGTCACACATAATACTGATCTGTGTGTTTTGGTTTTCTGTGGTTTAGCCACTATCTAATCACACCCTTAACACCTGGCTGTGATATGCTAATTGGGATTTTCCAGGGTACATAATTGCCACAGATTCTTGTACAAGTCATTCTGAATTGAGAAGCCAGTCGGATGACTAGCGAAACGTCTTCAAGAACTACATTTCAAGTCCAGTTGATCTAATTGAATACAACAGATATACCATGACCTGGATGAATGAGAACCTTCACAATCACTAACAGGGTTATTCAATAAAAGTTCTTATTGTTTAAAATGGTGCTAATTTTGCCCCAACCAATCAGATCTTAGCTTTCAAATGTTAAATAATATCTGATTGGTTGGGGCAAAATTAGGACTATTTTAAACGATAAGAACTTTTATTGAATCTCCCTGTAAGTACCTTGTGAGGTCGAGGATTTGGGGGGCAATTAGTCTAAATTATAGGCTTGTAAAGTTAGAATTAAACAGTCAGGATAAATAAGGAAGCACGTGACACATGATGTGCTGTTTAAGAAGCCCCACCCCCAAATAAACTATTTTCCCCCCTGAAGCTATTTAAAGACCTGCAACCATTTTCAGTCCACTCCTCAATCTAGTTTTCTTTTCAGGCTTGTGGCTAGCTTTAAAAATGAATAAAAAATTTGGGGGAAGGACTTATGATGCAGCTGATGATGCTTTGTTACAGCAGTAGGATACGATTGGGCATGCTCAGTGCCTCTGCATGGGGGCGGAGCAATGGTGCAGGTGATGTGCTAGCTGAAAATGCCACACTTTTACTGCTGTAACTTTGGATAGACTACAGCTGGAAGCATGATCCTGGAGCATATTTAAAGGTATGTATGTGCTCTTTTTGATGAAGGGCACTTGTAAGGAGTTTACAGGTACCCTTTAGGGTTGGTCTGTTTTATCTGCATGGACATCTCCTTTGACTGCAGATACCACACCTGCAATCAACTCCAGAACTTTTATCTGCTCAATTGATTTTAAAATAGTGAATTGTCCAAACATGTCCATGAAATAAGTCAACTGTTCAATTGTTCCTTTAAGGTCCATACATGTGGACGAGTGCAAACCACCCTTGCAACATATTCCCGTTTCGGCTGATAATCACGTGTGTATTCCCTTGGGCATTGTTTGTTGATACACCATGATTGGTTAACGACGCCTGAGCGAACGCATACACACATGCGATTATCGTCTGAAACGGGCATTTGTCACATGTGTGCCCGCGCTCGGGAGTCATTCGCTGGGCATCCAGTCGTACGTGTACGAGGCAATCATATTTAAAAGCCGTTATTCCTAAACCCTTTCTCCAATTTTGATGTGTGAACATTTAAATTAAAACAGAGTGTCTGTTATTTGAATGTTTCAGTAAACAGATTTCAACATCTGCTATACCTTCCTATTAATTTCTCACCGTTCTGACTCAAATGTAAAGCGTGAGGAATCACTTCCATATCTGCGCAGAGCACTAAGTGGCCAGGACAGCAGCTTAGTGCGAGGATTATGTGGGTCCCACAGGTAGAGGTTTTCCTCTGTAATTTGCATCTTGCACTCTCCATACACATCCAAGTTTGTGGAGGGCAATAAAAAAACACTGAATCGTTCTGCAAAGTAAACATAGAGAACTGGATCATTTATATTAATGTTATCCTTCTTCCACCACCATCCATTAATGCCTGACTTCCGATTCCTTTTTGCAGTTATTTTCCTTACTTCCTTATACACCCCCCCAACGTTTTTTGCCCACTGTAATAAATTATTGTACACAATTTATAAATACACTATATTGTTTAAACTATTACCAATATAATTGTAATCTCCTATACTACACACACAAAATTTTTACTTTATTAGTACTCGTGATATTGCCAAAGTGTCCTTCACCTGTCTGTTCACTCTGTACGCCTGGTGTCAGAAGATCTGGTTCCCCCAGACTATAATCGGGTACTCTAGCTCCTGGGCATTCCAAAGTCAGAACCTTGTACCATTCTTCTGCTTCAAGCTCTACATTAGATGGAAGGGTTCAGTTTGCAGTAGATAACATATAAAAAGGTAATTTAATACAAAGGCTTAGATGGTAGAACTGGAGAGTGTAAAACATTCATTACTCTGTGATAACAAAAGATGTTCTCTTTGTCAGCAACAAAAAGAATTTCAGCAAACTTAAAAATTAAATAATAATCAGCTGTCCATGTAATAGTTCTACATAGTGCTACAGCGCTTCTATTATTAATTTTCCAGGCTGTCAGTCAAACGACATCTTTGTTGCAACTTGGGAAAAATGACTGCTGTGAATTTTACTTTTAGCAAGATGTAGTCTGTACACATATGTGGAAAACACTTTGACTGTCAAGTGACCATTTGTTTATAAGGGTAACTGTGGTCTCCATACAAGTGCCCTCTGTGACCGAAAAAGAATTTGCTTGGCAAAGGGATTTTCACATCTCGTGGGCACGGAGCTAAAAACGCAATGAGAGAGGAGGAAGACACAAACTTTGAAGGAGGAAAGGTAGGGTAAGGGAGGGTTCCAGAAAAACAAAAAAAAAAATCACTTTACATTTAAAGCCTAAGCTATTTAGTCACATTAAGTTGGATTTACACTTTGCATACCGTTTAAGCTTGTAAAGTTACACTTCCCAGACTGCCTTGTCTCTGTGACAGGCATGTGCTATTTCATAGGGTAGCGGGTGGCTTGTTGGGAAATGTAGTCAATTAAAAACACGGACGATCTCTATTTTCTGAATGAAGAGTGTTGAGAGATCAATTGTTTCCGACTCGTTGAAATCCCTGCCTGACAGATATTGTTCGGGTTACTGGATAAAAAGTAATAACATATACCGGAAGATATTGGAACTACTCTCGGGGAAAAATGACCGCTGTGCAGTGCATGTTAGGAGCAGTGTCAGGCTGTTTTATATTAATCTTTAGTTTTGTATTAATGACAGTGAAACGAATGAGAACGCAAAGCGATTGTAGTTAGTAGTGTAATGTTCTAGTTATACATGGAAACTGCATCACTATTCACCAGGTTGGTCTTAAAATATAGCTCTAGGTCTAGAAGAGAAAAAACGACATAACCCACAGTACACAGCTGCTGCCCCTATATGCAGTAAAAGGGACATAGCTACTGTTAGCTAATCACAGGGCCGGTCTCCAATTGCCTGATAACCCATTTCAATATCTTTATTTGTGTGAACACATGTACAGACCTCCCAGTATTACAGACACTTGGGCCATATCAGGGAGATTATGGGACACACAGGGAATCTTTATCTGGTAATAGGAAATACACTTTAGCTAGCACAGATTCTTTGCAGCACTGAAGTCCTGAATTCGATTCCACCCTTGGACGCATTGGCAAGGTGTTTGTATGTTCTCCCCGTGCTTACGTGGGTTTCCTCCAGGCACTCCAGTTTCCCCCACAATAATAAAGACATACTGATAGGTTGTATGTGTCAAATAAATGTACTTAGATTGTAAGCTCTTTGGGGCAGGTCCTGATGTAAATGTGTACATGTAATTGTAAAGCGATACAGAAGATGTTAGCGCTATATAAATCCTCAATAATAATAATAAGCTGTGTCATAAGCCCTACCCCCAAAAATCAATCTTTTCTGAAGCTAGAAACAGACCCGCAACCATTCTCTTTCCTTTTTCTCTACCTATCAGAATCAAATGGAGAGAAAAGCTTTTCTTTTCAGGCTTTAGGATAGCTTTAAAATCGATTAAGAGGTTCAAGGGCAGAGGTTATAATGCAGTTGAGGATGTTCAGTCCAAGTGAGCATGCTCCAACCTTGCACAGCTCACGATGCTAGCAGGAAAAAACACCCTTTATACTGCTGCAACTTTGCATAGACTGTAGCTAGAAGCATGATCCTGGAGTCATTTTAAAGGTTACTTGTATGGAGACGACATTTCCCCTTTTATCAGCAGTTTCTAGCTATAAATCTGCAAAAATAAGTTTCAGTCTGTCTCTCACTTTTCTACATTAAGACATTATCTACATCATGTTCACACTATAACAAAGTGATCTTTTGGTCAAAACCATTTGACCAAATGATCCGTTGGGACAAACAAAGAGCGGTTCATTTCCTTACCTGAATCACATGTGAAGGTACGAGCCAAGTCATCACAGAAAATTATCGCAACCGCTTGCCGTTTGGTTTCCTTTGGGAGCCGCATGATGCACTTGACATTACTTATCTCAGTTACCTGCATTGAATTAGACCATGAATTATTTTTAAAACAGTTGCTTCAGTAAAAACTGCTTGCTTGTTTGTTAGAAGTCTATCAGTCTATCAGGGCGATGCACCAACAGGCGTTAACCGTAAAAAATGCCGGGAAAGTGATGCTAAGCCATGTTATATCATTTAGTGTGAGTTATTGTGGCAGATGTGCTGCCGTGACAATGATGTTATAAAGCAATTGAGACAACTTTTTTACAACTTTTTAACATGAGCTAATAGTTAGTGTAAGTCCTGCAAAAGTATAGACAGGATTGCGATGCAAACCTCATTACACCGGAAAAATCTAGCGGCCCTTGGTGCATCACCTTGTATTTATTGTTTATAACAAGTTACAAAACTAAAAGAAGGAAAAAATAAAAATGAATGCATGCTAGAATAAAAACACTGTAAGCTCACTTGGACAGGGCTCTCTGACATATTGTATCACTCTATTGCTGTTTATTGACTTACCGCACTGTCACACTGAGAGTGCTGCACCCTACATATTATCATTCTTTGTACCATATACCGTATGTATTTATAGCACACATATTTGTCTCACTTATCTAATGGCACACCAATGTGCCCTGGCTTACAATTTGGAAAACCAGTTGCTCTATCTGGATTGTTCCTCCCTCTCTCCCAATTGATGAATCACACTGAATGACTGGTCCCACTGGGAGAGGACGGAAGAGCAAATCTGCCTGTGTGACCCCCGTCTAATAGCTTGCACACTTCCCCTTATTTGTATACTCTGTAACTTATAATGTACAGTGCTGCGTACCCAAGTGATGCTTTATAAATAAAATTATACATACATACTGTACAATAATCATAAAAGTAGGTTTTTATAGGTGAAAAATCCAATCAGGAATGGTTTCTTTATTCTTAATAGCAGAAATGTGGACATCATTCAACTGTTATGCGAGTTTGATACATAGATTCATGACAATGAGCTTGACATTTTCTTCATTAAGCTTTACCTATGGTTTAGTATATGACAAAATAAGTTGGTCTCTGTGTCTATTTTTATTCAAGACCTGGAATAACTAAATGATGAATGGACGAGAAGCTGTAGTTTAATTCAGAGAACAGTATTTTTTTAAATTTAATTAAATCTTGTATACCAACAACACAAAATTGTTAGAAAAATTGAATATATGGCTAACACCAGGAAACAATAAGGTTCACACTGACTCACCTTTGGTGAGGTTCTTAGAAGCACAGACCTCTCATCAGGGTATTTTTCTAGCCTCCAGGGGCCTTTGCTAGATGATTTTCTTAATACTAGCCAGCAGCGCCTGTAAATCTAAAGCAAATCGAAGAAGACATCTACTTTAATTAGGTTTATGGAAAAACTGGCTAAGCAAAGCCATTACTGAGAATTTTTTTGTATTTTTACTGTTTTATTCAACAAATGATCTGTTTTTTAAGACAGCAACCTTACCACAACCCACCTTATCTCCTTTTGTCTTTCATACCAAAAATGAGGTTCACAATTTAATGTTTTAAATTAAGTTTTTAGTAGTGGCTGTATATCAAAATAAATAAATTACTAAGTCATTTTTGTGTGTAATGTTTATACAATGTAATAAAGATTGTTGCTGTACTGTGTCCCAGTTGAATCACCCATCCTTCTTTTTGTGGATGGTGACATGTGGAAGTTCGAGGTGAACTCATTTCCCATTGTTATATTTATTTTTACAACAGGAAGCTGCTCGGGAGTGCACACTTCTATATGTGGAGGCTGAGATCTGTATCAGAACAAGAATTTGTGCTCCAATATAGCCAGCGCGAACCTCTAAGTGAGGGAATTGGGGGCGACGTCCACCCGATCCAACTCACTGTTAATGTGAGTGAATTCGGTTTTGCTATTATGTACCAAGCTTACTTAGATATTTTTAACTATTGTTATTGTAGTGCTTTTAGGCTTGGTACACCCGGAAAGACTTTTTGTCCCAACTGAGCGTTCATTGCGAGCTCGGCCAGGACAAATGACTGTTGGTCGCAACAATAGTGGCTGAGGCTGACAATTTGCGTGACTGATCATAGGGAACCACATGATCGGCTGTGATTTACCGATAGTTCAGATCGCCCGTTCATTCAATATGGACGAACTGGCAATCAAGCTCGTTGGCGGCCAGCCACCCCACACCATCAGATATTGCCGACCGACAGAAACACGGCAATATTGTCCAGAAATATCTGCTGGTGTGTACCCAGCCTTAGAGTTAAGGCTTGGATTTGTGAGCCAAGGGGGTGTTGTTGGGTTGTTGCTATATTTCTTTATATATACTTTAAATGTGTTGTATATACAACCTATTCACAAAAATAACACTACAGATGGTAAACAAATGTGAAAATATATATAGGCTAAAAAACTTAAACCAATTAAACATTGCTGTTTCCATCCAAATGCTAAAATGATGTGAGCCTTTGCTAGTGTGAACATAGCCTTTAGGACCATACAGACGTGCAACTGTGGAGCACAACTCTAGAACCAACGGGCTTTCAGCAGTGTATTGTTATGAGTCTATTGACTCTCAGTTGGGCAGGTGGATCATGAACAACGTCCATTTCACCCAACCAGATACACATGCATTTAAGACTCGGCCTGTATGGACCTTTGCTCATACAAATGCAAAACATGGGAGTAGGGTAGGGAATGCACTGCCTTTGTGCCCATTTTTCTGTGCATTTTTTTCCTTTGCAGTTCAGTTCTATGCACTAGTGGAAAGTCTAAAATGCGATCCCTAAATGCTTATCCACATGTGTTCTGAAAAACAGATGGCAACACTTTAACTAAGCCCTAATGGTGGCTCCGATGTTATTGAATACAAATCAAAAATGTTCCGTACTGTAGCTAAGTGTTTCCTTTGTTTTCTCTAATGTTCAGTGTCCCAGTAATCTTTGCAGTTAATTCCCTTAATTTTCCAATACTAGTTCTAAAACATTAGGGTAACAAGCAGCTTTTAAAGGGTTATCAGGGACTTGGTATGGAGACATCTATATAGAAAATATGTGCAAAGAGACAGTGAATACTGGGATTAGGGGCTCAGCCAATAGGTGCACATGCTCACAAGGCTCTTTGAAGACTACATTTGCAAGGAGCTGGTACTGGTACCAACAGGGAATACTTCTTTGTTACAAAACGTCTTCTTACATGTACGTCCATGCAAATTTAAAAAGTATAGGTGTTCTGGGGAGAAAAGATTTTACATCAGGATTAAAATAATGAAGTTTAGTCCTCTTTTAACATTACAGGATATCCAACAATTTATATTAAGGGGAACTGAAGTCTAATAATTAATTAGGTTTCAAGTGACTTAATGTAATGTGGACATTAACCATTATAATTTAAACTTTAGAAACACTAATACAGATGTTTAAAACAAGCAAATCAATTATGCTGCTTCTCTTCCTTTATCCAATGGGCATCTGACTAATTATTTCAGTCTAAAGGGGCCCATCCACCTAGTAAGATTTCAGGACAATTAACTAATTGTTCCAATAACAGTCGGCCATCACCAATTTCAGCATGTCCAAAATAAATAAATCACATGGTGAGACATTATCAGGTGTGAAATGACCTCTTAGAGGGGCTGGTGACAAACATATTTTCCAGAAAGGTGCAACTAGCAGCAGAGTAGCTTGGAAATTGTCAGAGAAGCAGCTTTAGCATTAATATGTCTGCCTTTGGCCACCTGACTTTACCCACCTATGAGATCAAGGGTCAAAAACATAAATGTAAGATCATGCTGCTTATCCTCCCCATTTATAGCTATGGGGATGGGCCCTGACCAGAGGAGTATGAGTCACTACTGAAGATTAGGACAGATAGAAGTGCCAATTCCACACTCAAATCACAGTTTAGATAAAATAAATTAAAATAGTAAAGAAAGCAATTCAAAGGTCCTCATTGGGAAAAGAATCATCTCGGCTTTTGTTGCAACCTTAACTTTTCTATAAACTCCATGCTTCTACACAAACTTAAGTTGTTTCCTTGGACAATGTGGATGCGATGTTACCTTTAGGCCGCAACAAGTTTATTATTATTTAACCCAACAATAAACTTATATTTTCTCTCACTCTGACTATAAATAATTAAACCAGTGCTCCCTTAAATTATCACAGCTAGAAAGAGATACAAGCAACAATTCAGAAACAAACTGCAATAATGTGACCTCTTTATAAAGACCCCTTATTATCACCATATTGTTTGTTGCTGGGTTATGTCTTTCTAATGTGCCACCCAGCTGTAAAATACTACTGAATAGGTTATGTTTCCATTAATAATTAGTAATTACTACTATGAATTTTCACTTTAAAGAATTCATTAAATCAAAACTCACATTATATTTCTGTTAAATAATTGTTACAGAAGGTAGGTGTATTGATGTTGCAGAAGTATTGAGTGAAGTGATTGCTTTGTTTCCCACGATGAGATTAGAACATAATCAATATGAAACATGTTTATTATAGGAAACAATGCACTCTTTATTGTGCATTATACCTCAAAACATTTTGAGAACAGGTATACAAAGACAGAAAGAAACAATGTGGTTATCAAATATGACAAACGTGTTTTTAAGAAATAATTATTGCCTTTTTAATGAAACATGTTAAGTTATAAAACAAACGCTGCACTGTATCTTCAGCAATCACTGGTAGGAGATTACTGTGATATTCTCAGAAAAGCAGAGTTACTGCAGGACTTCTTTCTAAGATTTGAATATACATTCCTTTACTTATAACCATAAAGATCCACTTGTCAAGCAAACCCAAAAACTAATCACACCACATGCGAAACATTCTGCATTATATGCAGAATCGCAGGTTGCTCATTTTAGTAGGAAGCCTCCTACAGTGTGTTTAGCTCAGGCGAGAACATAGACAAGCCATGTTGACTAAGCCCTGCAGACTTGTTCAGCTAATAACACAAACAAATCAATAAGCTGAGCTTGACATGACTCCTATGATTCCATAATGCAGGCTAGACACAAAATACACTGTTTGGCTTAACTCCTTCAGCAGTATTTCAGTCTTTTCAAGACTTAACTAACCTTTGGGATCAGAAACAAATGTTATACAACAGAGAGACTTTTATTCTGAAATTCAAATTATAGGCTACATTATAGGCCATTATAGGCTACATACATGGATCATTGCCAAACTGACCAGCTTTGAGAATGTTTTATAAAAAGATGGCTGGCACAAATATAATTCAGGAGGATTTCAAGTACCATCCACTATCTCTATTATCATATTATACCCAAATTCTACATTTAGCATATTGCAGAACCCACTTCAAAATGTGTACATTTAGACATTTCTATTAGCAGTATAGTGTCCCTTTTATGTAGCAGAGTAAAAAATGTTGGGGCTCATTTTGTAAGTACACACTTGCATTTTTTGTTTCTGCATTCTTACATACATCCACAATTTCACTAAGCATTGTCTCCTTGTCTCCAGGGTATTTGAATTTCAAAGACTTGAACAGTCCAAAGTCCTCCATCTGCTGTGTCTTCTTAAAGGGTATGTTAACCCTAAAATGCATAGTTTTCTGTAGTGTAGCTTCCCACCTCCTAACCCTAACCGCATTGTGTTGTGTATTTGTATAAAAAGTTAGAAATAACTTACTTACCAGCCTTCATTCCCGCGGCCTTCTGCCTGTAATGTTACTTCTGCAAAAGTAAGTAACATTGGGGGCCGGACCGGCTGACGGCTATTGAGAACGCTGCTGGAACGAAAGCTGGTAAGTTATCTGCTATTTTTTTTATAAATACCCCATGATTATTTTTTTTATAATTACCCCATGAGGTTAGGGATGGGGGAAGCTACACTACAGAAAAAGGATTAGATGTTAAACTAAAGCTGCACAGAGGATGGATCTGTATTGAGGGAGGGAGGGGGGGGAGGGAGAAATCAGCTCCACAGCACATGCCTGAGCACCTCCTGGAGGACAGAGAAGAGGCAGAAACCTTTTCAAAGGAAGACTTTGGACAAGCAATGCCGGAGAACCATTTGGAGCAGAGAAGAAAGTTAATGATTTTTTAACACTACACAGTGGGGCCACTATGTGGTTATATTTTAGGGGATGAACATGCCCATTAATACACAAGATAATTTGCACCCCCCAATTACACCAAGATATAATGTGGCTGGTAAACACTGGATCCCTTATTCAATCAAGGTAAAGTTCTGCATTCTCACACACATACACACTTTTAATCCACTATCAGGGTTATTCAATAAAAGTTATTATTGTTAAAAATGATGCTAAGTTTGCCCCAACCAATCAGATATTGTTTAACATTTGAAAGCTAACATCTGGTTGGTTGGGGTAAAATTAGCACAATTTTCAACGATAAGAACTCATATTGAATAACCCTGTATAAGCTTTGTTTCCTTTCTACCCACTTCTTTACTGAACTTCCTTTTCTTTTCCAGTGTATCCACATGTTAAAGAGCCGAGAAGTGCAAAGTCAATACCTGCTGTAGTCTTAATGTCCACAAAAAACAAACAGGGAAATATAATAAAAGTTCTTATTGTTAAAAATGGTGCTAATTTTGCCCCAACCAGTCAGATATTATTTACCATTTGAAAGCTAAAATATGATTGGTTGGGGGAAAATTGGCACCATTTCAAACTATAAGAACTTTTATTACATCTCCCTGTAAATCTTTAACTGAAAAGCTGATTTAGATGGCAAACAGCAAGAAAAGCTGCACTCTCCAATCAGTTGCAATGGTAGTGGCTCAGATTTACTGTACTTAAAAGCACAGTAAAACTTGCTGAAGGAAAGAGATGACACTAGATAATATTGGATTTCAACAGTTGCATTGAAAAAGTAATGAAATAGTAACATTTGTTTTTACTGTTTAAAACGTATCAAGTACGATCAATCTGTTTTTACTTTAGTTTTGTATCATGGTATTGAAAGGTTTTGACCAAAAAAATTAACTAAATGACTCTTATTGAATTTGCCTAAATAACAGATATAATGGGGACTACAGATTTTACCAGATTGCTCTACCAAACATATTTTGCTGCAAATGTTTTTTCAATATTTTTATTTCACTAAAGATGTGTTGGATATTGTAAAAAAAAATTCATATGGTTAGGCTAGCTTTAGCTAGTTTGTTAGGTTAGGCTAGTTTAGATTAGATAGAGCTCTGCTGAAAGAATCTACCTTGACGTGGTAGCATGCTTAGAGATATTTCTAATGTAATGTACCAGTTGCACCAACATATGTTTTTATGTGTTATAACAATGGAGAACTGTAAAAATAAAGGTTTTTTAAAAATTATTGCAAGCTTTGCCACGCCAACACACAAAGCCATGCCCACTTCACAGCGGTGGTGCACGATGTCCACCTAGAGACGGCATTCAAAAGTTTTTTCACGTGCCAAAACCCCTAGGCTAAGGAAATCAAACATCTCAGAGAAGCCCTCAAAACTTGTGGATATCCAGACTGGGCCTTTGTCAAAACTGAAAGTAATAAAAGAACACCTATTTCACCAGTGAATGGGAGAAGCAAGACAGGAGAAAGAAAATGGTCATACCATGTATAGCGGGGGTGTCAGAGAAATGAAAATGCAATTATGCCCTTCCAAACAACCCTCCCGCAGTTAATAGTACTCAGGGGGATGACATAAACTGCCTGGTCCTTACCTCCTTTCCTGAGAATGAGCCCTGCAGCTGGCTTTGTGAAGCAACTTTCAGGGCTCCCTTGCCATGGTTCCAGACTATGGCAGGGCTGACCAATGGGAAGACGCACACTTTGAAGAACCTATTGGCTCGATGTTGTTTAATGGAGGGGGTGGCTCCAGAGATGACTCTCACAAAGCCGACTGAAGGTGTAGTGTTCAGTAACAAGGTAAGACCCAGTGGTGAGGACCTAGTATTTTAGGTTCTCATCCTGGGTATTATCAACGAGAGGGGGGGGTGAGTCCTGCTGACACAGTATCCCTGTCTGCCTTGAAAATAGCAACACACTGAGGTAGCAATTGGTGCACCCAAATGTCCCAATACCAAACACAAGAGCAAAATCCTATACACAGTACAGTGTGCTTTGAATTGTATGTGGGGAAGACAAAACAGCAGCTGCACCAACGTATGGCCCAACACAGAAAAGCCAATTCCTCAGGTCAGGCCATATAAGCCTTATCCTGGGCAGTTTTGGTAACACCTCTTAGCTATAATGCAATTAGCACCTTGCATTCAGAAGGTCCCTAACACCTTGCTGTTATTTGCTGATTGAAACATATTCCAGGGTACTGAATATGAATTGAGAAAGCCAGTCGGATGACTAGCGAAACGTCTTCAAGAACTAAACTTAAAAATTCCAGTTGAACTTAATACCCATTTCTAAAGAAAACCAAAAACAATACCTATTCTGACAGTAGCTGATAATGGTAAATAAATAACATGTACAACATGCTCATAGCTTGATAAAAAATATTAAATCAAATGACATGCAGGGGCCAGACTGCCAATCTGCCATTAATAGTATTGTACAAATGAAAGCTAATATTGCAACTTCCTTGATGTACATGTAAAATGAGTTAGAACTTGGCATGATTAAGAAGAAATACTGAGCTCAATGACAAGTTCTGCCAATATTTTCAAAACAACGATAATCCCGTACTCCGTTTGAAATGCAGTACTTTACAGGCTAATTAAAGGACTGCAGTTTTTGTCTTGGCAGTCTAACTTATTTTTACTTACTAACAATATACTAGAGCCATTTAGACTTGCATCCGATTGTTCTGCATAAATATTTACACAGTTAGGAAATTGAAAACTGAACCGTTTCCAAACATCTGGCAGGTGCTTCCTGGATGACAGCTTACTTCTGACTGACATACCAGTAAAACTATTAAATAATTTTACTTTGGGTCAGTCAATTGCTATTGATGTAGTCCTTAACCCCTGTTAGTATAATCGATACAACATTTTGCAGGTTACTAAAGCATTAAAACCAATGGCAGCTCTATAGCACATTTCCACAAAAACGGGCTCCACTGACAGCCTTCTGCAATGACAGCCGCGTTGCCCCTCTCTCCCGACCACGAGCCTATCTTTGGCGCATGCGCGCCAATACAAAAGATAGGCGGGAGATCGGGAGAGCAGTACATCGCCGCTGTCAGTTCAGAAGGAACTGCCAGTGGAGCGCCCGGTAAGGTAAGTTCGGCTGTGTCCCCCTGGCGTTCTATTATTCACAGGGAGGTGAGAATAAGCGTTCTCACCTCCCTGTGAATAATAGAAACGGATGGCATATACTTATTTTTACAGGTTTAGTGTTCCTTTAAGACCTTTGCAATCTTATTGTTGCAATAGAGATGGAATTGATTACAGACTATTCTTTAGCTTCTGAATGTCCCAGTGTGCACCAATGGGGCCATAATCTAGAAGTAGAAAGAAAATAATTTCACCATAAAGTGTACGCAACCAGGTGATCCATGCAGGATTTTCTTGCACTGAACTCCGTCTGTGATTGGCTGAGCGGCTGCCGGTCCCGCCCCTCTGCTTGCATTTTCTCGCAAGCAGAGGGCCTGGCAGTGCGGCGGAGGAAAGAGGGAAGGTAAGTAAAGTTTGGGGCACTTTCTAATAATAAAAATATAGCAGTTGGGGCTAGGGGGACAGGGGGAATGTTATATTTTTTCAAGGGTGGACATGCCCTTTAATTTTAACGGTTTTTGAAAAAAGTTTATACGCACTATAGTTCTCCTTTAAGTGTCATTACCAACAAAAGCTTTTCTTAAATACATTTCAATTAGCATGTTCAATACCACTTTACTGCTCATTTGTATGTGTGAATTACTTGGGTTGTTTCTGACATCTGGCATACATCAAAAACATTTATGTATACCAATAGCAACTCCTGGTGCATTGCAATCCAGTGTTAACCTTTAGTGTGACAGCTAATGGCTTAAGTCCCACAGAAGTTCCATTATATCATTTGTGTCTACTGTGTGGGTGTCTTTTGTAAAACCCTTGCAGCCGCAGCAAACCTGGCCTTAAAGTCATGCTAGCCTTTATTACATTGGGTAGCGTAACATTCAGACTTTTTTAACCTGACGGCTTATTACCTGCTGATTTTATATTAAATGGGTCTCAGTGTGGATTCAAAAAAGAAACAGGATGACATTCATGAGCTGGAGTAAAAGTGTGGCCGGATAATTTATTTAAACTTTTGGCCGAAATTAGTGCTAAATCCACGCTACTCAATGTAATAATGTGCTGGCCACGACATTTCCATAAAATTTTGGAAATAGTGCAGCATAAGCCTATTCAATATTGGCTAAGTTAAGTTTTGAGCTACATAGTAGTGCGCAACTTAACGCCTATTAATAGAGGTGTACATGGCCGATGCAGGGAGGAAATTAAAGCATCGTGGGATCTCAGGTAAGACATACATTTTTTTAAAAACTACATCGGCCCCTATATATATTCATGATCACAGGCAATTATAAGGGGAGATTACAATCGGGTCTAGGGACCCCTAGGTTTCCTTGAGAGTTTGTTAGGAGTTCCTCAACTGTAGAAACTGTACGTATCCACCCTAATATATTGATAAATTGGTGTATATATTTTTTTATGTAAGGGATATCTTAGACATATAAATTGTTTCAAGAGTTCCCCAAGGATAAAAAGGTTGAGAATGGCCCAGGAGATTAAAGCAACTGTTTTTGCAAATTCTGTTCACCTACACAGAGGATGTTCACATATAAGACTAGCCCAAACTGCAAACTAGTGTCTCAATTGCTAGAAGCATGATACTAAAAAAATACAACCTCCCAGGCTGTTATTGGCATGCTTGGTACAATGAACATGCAAGAGCAACCAACATGCCAACAAATTATATTGTGTTTTATTAGCTTATTTGTATATTTGTTGCAAGGGGTTTATACTGAAGAATGCAATTACATATTTGCTCTACAGGCAAACTAACATGTGTAATGAAGTAAGAATGTGGATGGGGGCCACAAAATTCAAAGGACAACTGAAGAGAAATTTAAGGGAGCCAGCTTTGTGGATTATTGTATATCTTCTGTAATTCTCCCCTAGGATAATCAGCACTTCAAGTGTTTTCCTGCAATGGTGGCTGGTGGTGGTAAAGTAGTAGAAAACATGGGCAGATCAGATTCCAAGGCTATATAGGCCCAAGAACTTGAAACACTATTATCAGGGTTTTAATGTAAAGAACATGAACCTTATGCGTTTGTTTCAAAAAAACGCATTTTCCAGAAAATGTTGCACGTAGCATTCTTCTAGCAGCAACAATAACAAAATGCCAATAAAGTGCCAGAACAGCTGCTCGTGCAAATGGCTACATTTTTGATCACAGAAAAAAAATTAATTTAATTAGGGGATTGCAATGTATTGGCCAAACATAATTTAGAATATTGGTGGAGACCTACAGGATGTACCATGGAGAGAAGAATATAAAACCAAGATTCTAGTAATAAAACAACCCAACAGTAAAAGCTGTTTCACACATGATGTGTGCTTTGGCAGTCAAAGGTTCTTAAGTGTGCTGTTAACATCAAATTATATAATGTCAAAATGCTTTTTGCACCCATTTATCTGCATGGTATTCACATTAATCTCCCCCCTCTCTTAGGTCACAGAACAAAAGTGAAAGGTTACATACTGTGAAAATGCATGGACTAAAAACTGTACTCCTAAAAGGTTTACTGAATGACAAAAGAAAACAATGTATGAGTTATTACATAAAATATGTCACACAGGGTGATTTGTATTTGTAAATGCTACAGTAACTGAAAAAAAGTGTTTTTAAATATTAAGAGAATTAAATTAAATGTCCTACCCAAAACACCTATTAAAACCAATTTATAGTTACCCATAACTAGCAGTTTTATCTTACATACAAGTTTCCATACAAGTGCAGAAAATTGTCTCCCTCGAAAAATGAGCTCTCTTACACCTTTCACCTAGAGGTATCTAGCTTCTCTGGATCTTGTTATAGGCTTGTAAATTACAATTTCCATATTGTCCTGTCTCCGTATATCTGTCATGTCATAAGCCCCATTCTTAAAAAAAAAAAAAAAAAAAAAAAAAAAAGATATTTTCTGAAGATAATTACAGCCTTTCTTTGTCCTTTCCTCTACCTATGCTTACCTTAGAGAAAGAAAAAAATGTAGGCTTCTGGCTAGCTTTAAAAACGATTAAGAAGTTTAAGGGCCGGGATTTGTGATCCAGCTGATGATGCTCCAACCCTAAACTTGGGAGCAGACCAGTGCTGCTGCTGATGTCATAGCTCAAATTGCTAGCAGGAAAAAACACCCTTTATACAGCTGTAACTTTGGAATGAATGCAGCAAGAAGCATAATCCTGGCAGGAGTGTGCCCTTTTTAAAGGGGAACTGTGGTCCAAAAATGACTTTAGGTAAATTGAGGTAAATTGATAGGAATTGCTCCCCTGAAAATGTTTGCAATTTATTTCCATTGTTTATTTTGCATAGTTTTGAAGAGTTACATTTTTGTGTGTGATATGGCAGCAGCATCACTAGGTCGCCTGCACTTCCTGCTCTGAAACGGTCAATCTGTCCTGTGTCTCCTCCTCCCCTTTGCAGCCCCCCTGGTCCCTCCCACTCATGGACCCCATGGTCCCTCCAGTTGCAGCCCCCCATTATCTTACAGCCCCATGTGGCCCCGCCCATTCGCGGGTGCCGTGGGTTACTCAGACCCCCCTTACCTTCTCTGTCAGGGAAGGGGAGGGACTTCCTGTCTCCCTCACACAGAGTCTGAGGCTGTGCTCGCCCGCGGCACTGTGCAGAAGAAGCCTCAGGAATGTCACAAGTCAGCCTCCCACCCATTAACTTTCTGGTCAGTCATTTCTGTATATCTTGGGCTGTGGACCACGTGGAGAGGTGGTTGATGGCACGTTTTAAAGGTAGGAAACTGGCCTTTCATTCAAACTTTATTGATAAAATCGAAAAAAAAAAAAAGGTGATCGCATGCTTAAGAATATCGTAAACGCAAAGCGCAACGCTGTGAAAATCGCAAATTTTCGATTTCCATTATAAGTTAAAATTGCGAGCAAAATCAAAACCGCATGCACAAAAAGCGCGATAGTGTGGCCTACCCTAAAAGAGGTTATGTGCGGCAAAGTACTGTCGGGTGTAAAAAGAGGGGCCCCTGACTGGCCCCTCAATACTAGACCTGTACCCCCAAAACATCTCAATATTTATTTTTATTCAATAAAGTTTATTTTATAGAAAAAAATGATGACCTGATTAATCGAATGAATCTAAAATATTACACACCTTCTATTAAAAATTGCACTAATAAAAAAAATTCAATGAACAAGCAGGGAGATTCAATAAAAGTTCTTATCATTAAATATTATGCTAATTTTGCCCCAACCAATCAGATGCTTTCATATGTTAATCTGATTGGTTGGGGCAAAATTAGCACCATTTTTAACGATACAAACGTTTATTGAATCTCCATGAAAGTATCTTAATTTAATCTATTTAAATAATTCAGTTTTGCAGTCTCTATAATAAGAAATAATTATTGGTCAGGTTCTACCTGACAATGCTCTTTAAAGGGACAGTTCGGTGGAAATTATCAATATTTGTTAGATTTTTAGTTTGTGTAATGCCTTCTTATTCTACATATTCTCTCCCATTTTGAAAAATGGGTTGAATTCATACCCTTTGCTGTTCCCTGCCGTTGACATTAGTGAGCTGACATTTCAGGTTCTTACAGTCCTTCTTCTTCCCAGGATACACCACTACCTTGGAATGTTCCTAACAGTAATTTCTACTGATTGGCTGTTGGATGGGTGAAATATGCTCAGATCTCTACTGAGCAACTGAATCAACCCAGGTACTGGGTCAAGGGCAAGACCATAATGGTCTCTATTAGGGGTCCTGCAAACAGGAAGTCAGTATTTCGGTTGCATTTGTTTATACACAGACAAAATGCTGAACTGGACTGGCAGATTAAGGTCACTGGGATGAAAAAATACTGCTGTAAAGCATATGTATTTGCACTGAATTTCCCCTTTAAGGTGGCCATATGTGATTAAGATTGCACAATGGAATCTGCCATCAATAAGCGGGCATAACACCATACACAAACCTGACCAAATTCCCATACACTGTATGGGTCAACCATGCATCCATACATGGGACAATCAAATCCCTCTACTTGGAGTAAGGGGAGTCAATAAAGACAGTTGGAAATTTTCTGAAGGCCCTGATCAACATTGATCATAAAAACTGTAGTTAATTAGTATCATGGTCAGTCATTTTTGTGCAATACATGTCCTCCTTTATAATCAAATATATCATCACTATATAACATCAAAGATACAGCTTTTTTACAAGCCATCACCTAATGAATGAGCAATATGTTCATTAATATGGTTACAAATTAATTTTAATTATCTACTTCTGTCTATCTTATGGATATCAGACCTGTTTTGATTTATTATATTTAGAACTGTCTCTTTAAAAAAAGGAAAAGATGACTGTAATATTCTGATTTCCTTTATGTAAAAAGAACTAAAATTATAGGTTTGTCTAGCACAGCAGTTGATAGTCTGACTACTGTGCTTACTATTATGTAATCTCAATGTAATGTACTTTGTACATAATTATGGGGATCTGTAATTACATGCTTTGCTTTAGAGTGCCTATACTGCGTTATGTGATTACGCCTTACATTTTATACTGTATTTTTTTTCTATAACATTCATGCAGTTAAATAGGTTATCCTTAAAGGTTTATCATTCAGCAAAATGATGGCTACGATTTTATTCTGTCTGTTTGCACACTAAATGCAGCAATAGGAGACATTTTACTCAAGGAAAATTTTATGAAAGTAATCAACTTGTCTGAACATTTATTTACTGATAACACATTATGTAGGTCTGTCTGTAGATGCTGAGGGCTCAGTCTAATCAAACCTTTATCTATATATTATATAGTTCAACCCTCTTTTTACACATACTCACACATTAGCTAATAAGATTTGTGTTTTTTATAGGAAAACATTTTAGTTGCCGACTATCACTCATTTGCTTTCTATTCAGAAGATCTAGAGAGTCAATAGTTAAAAAATATAATTCCTGGTATAACATATTTAAATAAGGATTTTACTTTATTTATACAAAACAATTATAAACTTCTGGGCTGTATATTACTTATTTACCTCCACTGTATGAGATAACATGTGCTGCTGCAAAAGTAATAAGGTTATGAATGTAGCCTTACAGTCTTCTGTCATTTGTTCCACGCATATGGAAATATCATTTAATCTAGTAATATCCCTCTCGGTGGGGATGTTCCATACATTTTCAAACTAAAACTTGACACTCCTTCAAAGGAGATGGGTGGGGGTCTTAGAGTTAACAGATCTTTTCAGAATAGAAGAATGCTCTTAATCAAATATTGGTACTCCAGCTGTTTTGGAAACTGCAACTCCCAACATGCCGAGATTTGTAACCAAGTGCAAACAAGGCACGCTGGTAGTTGTAGTTTCCAAAACAACTGGAGTACCAAGGTTTGACATCACTGCTCATAATAATCAAATGTCATTAGCAGCATTAATTGCATTAAATTGCTTTTGCCTTACTGCTTGTGTTTTAATAGATGTCCTCTAAATTTTCACTGACCTGGTAACTTCTGTAAAACATCCCCATGCTGTAACCATCCAGTAACACACAGATGGACCATGAACCACCAGTGCTGGGCATGCAGGGGACCACTGGAAGGATTGGGTTAAGATGACAACACATGCAATATGAATATCATTATTATTACTATTACACTGGGCATGCAGGGGACCACTGGAAGGATTGGGTTAAGATGACAACACATGCAATATTGATTAATATGAATAATAATGAATATCATTATTACAATCCCCCCAATAGAAGACTGACAGTGAAGAGAACAAGTCCTTTTGAACAATAACAAGCCAATCAGGAAGACCTCGTCTGCTCCCCCCACCTGGTTCCCATTGCGGATGGGTGCAGTACTTGCGGTACGACGTGCGCCAGGCAGAAGATGGAGCGCAAGCGGTGATGGGAAAATAGAGAAGTGAAAGCAGCACACAATGAATACACACGGACACAAGCACACGGCTTTCAATTTCGGGTATGAACACATGCAATATCGGGGGAGGGGGGTTGGCGACACACACCCCCAGCTTCCTGCTCTTCATCCTCACGTATCCCTGTCTTACGATGTCCGTAGAGTTAGAGGCCATGACGCAGCTCACTCAGGCCCGGTTGTCATCCTCCCTGGCTCACCGTGCACCTCACATCCTTCCAGCTCCCCACCCTGTGTGTGTGTCTCCCCTTTCCCTTTTCTTCTTTCCTCTCTCACTAGGTGCCCGCGCTTCCTCCGCCTCTTGTCAGACTAAACCACGGTCCCCCGAAAGGGAGGGGGGGCTACTCTGGGAGAGACCAACAGCCGGGGGTGTGTGTGTGTGGAAACAATAGACAATGGGGTGATACTGAGGATGTCAGACAGAAAGGGGAGGAAGAGTGGGAGACAATGGGAGGCAGACAATGCAGCAACTGGAATAGCGATCTCTGTAGGTAAAACAAACACCTAGATAAGGGTGAGCTTGTTACTAAAAGAGTCACAAAACATTTTTTTGTATAGAGATTTACATCCACATTATTACCAATACTACTGCGACTAATAATGCTACTGCTAATACTACTAATATTACTACAACTAATAATGCTACTGTTAATACTAATAATACTGCTAATACTACTAAAAATAACAATACTGCTAATACTACTACTGCTGCTAATACTACTACTTATAATAATGCTAATACTGCTAATACTACTACTTATAATAATAATAATACGGCTGCTGCTACTACTACTAATGCTAATACTATTATTAATAATAATACTGCTAATAATACTACTACTAACAATACTACTGCTAATGCTGCTGCTGCTACTACTACCAATAATAATAATACTGCTAAAACTATTACTTATAATAATACTGCTACTACTATTTATAATACTACTAATACTAATAATGATGATAATAATACTGCTACAATTACTGCTAATATTATTGCTAATACTACTAATAATAATACTGCTAACTACTTCTAATACTACTAAAATACTACAACTAATATTAATCCTACTGCTAATACTACTACTCTTAATAATAATAATACTGCTGCTGCTGCTACTACTACTTTTACTATGACTACTACTACTAATATTACTAATAATAAGAATTCTGCTAATACTACTAATACAGCTAAAACTACTACTAATACTGCTAATAAGTAATACTGCTAATACTACCACTACTAATAATACCGCTAATACTACAAATAATGTTAAGAATACTGCTAATAATACTACTAATACAACTAACAATACCATTGCTACTAATAATAACAACACTGCTAATAATACTACTAATACCACTAAAAAATACTACAACCAATATTAATATGACTGCTAATACTACTGCGAATAGTAAGGCTGCTGCTACAACTACTAATAATAATAACGAAAAAAATATGAATATGACTAATAATAATACTTCTAATACTACTGCTACTAATAATAATTATTCTACCAGTACTACTACTTATAATGATACTCATAATGATACTACTAATACTGCTAATACTATTGCTAATGCTGCCACTACTAATAATATTGCTAATAATACTACTACTTATACTACTAATATTACTACTACTAATAATAATACAACTAATTAATACTACTATCAATAATACTACGTATAATTACACTACTACTGCTAATTATACTACTAATAACGCCACTGCTACATCTAATACTACTTATAATACTAATAATAATTCTACTACCACTGATAATAATACTACTAATAATACTGATACTACTACTAATAATACTATTGATAATTATAGTAATAATACTGCTAACAATACTACTATTAATACTACAGCTGATAATAATGCTAATGCTAAAACTACTAATTCTACTAATAATAATTCTACTAGTACCAATAATAATACTATTAATGATAATACTACTGCTAACACTTCTAATAATACTATTATTATTAATATTAATCTATTAAAATATATAAAAGTTAATGTATGTATGTGTGTTTGTATGTTCCAGAAAAACTTTCAAATGGCTGGGACAATTTCCATGAGACTTGTTACATATATGTATAAGGAGCTGGGGAAAAGCATAGGCTACTTTACAACTTTTAAAAATGCCTCTGTACCCCCTTTTTTCAACATTTTTTATGTTAATTAACCAGTGTGCTGCCATCTGGTGGTGCATTCAGTGGATCAAGTTAATTGCACACCTTTAAAATGTCACAGATTGTTCAGGGCAGTTGCTTCATTCTGTTCTGTTGTTGCTGTGATAGGAGGATAGAGCTGTCAATCATGAGGAGCAGCAGACCATGTGATGTAACAATGTCATGTGACCACACACTCAGTCTCCTCCTCTAACTTGTGGTTCACCTAGAGTCAAGCTTGAGAGGTCAGAGAAGGCAGCTATGGAAATGTGTAGTTTTACTTAAAGGACAATTATACTCACCTTCCCTCCGCTCCAGATCTTCATGTAGTAACTTTTACCCAGGGTGAGGACCTGAACCGCTAGGTCCTCACCCCGGGATTCACGAAACCTACAGCAGCGTGTTGCAGCAACGCTGCTCTTTTAGGCTCCGCCCCCTCCTCCCCATCGGCAACGAGGCCAATAGGAAGGCACGCTTGTTGCAGAGCGTGCCTTCCTATTGGCCTCATCTCCGACGGGGAGGAGGGGGCGGAGCCTACAAGAGCAGCGTTGCTGCAACATGCTGCTGTAGGTTTCGTGAATCCCGTGAACATGCTGCTGTAGGATTCGTGAATCCCGGGGTGAGGACCTAGCGGTTCAGGTCCTCACCCTGGGTAAAAGTTACTACATGAAGATCTGGAGCAGAGGGAAGGTGAGTATAATTGTCCTTTAAGGAAAGACAATGACAGCTGTGAATGGGATGGAGCTGCCACACTGCAATACAACTGCACTGTAAGGGGTTCATTTTACTTCACACTTTGTGTCTCTTTCCCGCACAAACTACTGGAACCCCAGTATTAAAGGCCATGTACACACTCTTTTCACTCACCTTTCCTTTCCATGTGTCATTTTTGCAAGAAAATTGTGTTTTCTGGGGGACATTGTGTGTCAATAATGATTGATAGCAGTAAAAAAATAAATTAATGCAAGATCTACCCCAGGGGAAGTTGATGCGATGTGCGCTAAAGGGGGAGTTTATACGATACGTACTAAAGGGGGAGTTGATGCGATGCGCTCTAAAGGGAAAGTTGATGCGATACGTGTTAAAGGGGAAGTGAATGCGATGCGCTCTAAAGGGGAAGTTGATGCCATAGGCGCTAAAGGGGGAGTTGATGCGATACGTGCTAAAGGTGGAGTTGATCGATACACACTAAAGGGGAAGTTGCTGCCTTAAAGGGGCAGTTGGTGTCCTATGCGTTAAAGAGGAAGTTGATTTGATACGCTTTAAAGTGTATCATATCAACTTTAAAGCGTTTCACATCAACTTCCCCTTTAGCAATGGGGTACAACACCTCACATTAATTTATTTTTTAGGGAAAATACAAACATTTTTTGACCCTTATTGCACAACAACCCCCCCCCCCCCCAAATGTTGTGAGGTAAGTTAATTGGGGATGAGATCTGCCGTAGAATCCTGCATTGTGTTGGGCACTCCGAAGTTTACCAGATTTACAGTAAACTTTGAATGGGTCAGGTTAGAAAGCTACAAGTGCAGGTTTGTTGGATGCAGGTTCAGGCTGGATCCTGGCAACCTGGCAACACCGGGTACTCTGCTAGTAGGGTAACTAAAATCAAAAAAGCTAATTTTGATTTATCCTCAATAAAAGATATTTTTATGGATGTAAACACAAAAAAAGACATACCCCCTCAACCAGACCCAGGTACACACACCTACTGACCTACCCCCCATTTCCATGGCAGCCATACTTAAAGGGTAACTATAGTCAAAAAACACATTTTGACTAATCGTTAAAAAAGTTTGTTTTTTTAACCCCCAACCTGATACGCTTTGTTGCTCTCCCAGGTTGTGTTTGAGAGTGTGAACCCAACTGTTACAATTTGTCAAGTCCCAACCTGAAACACCTACTGACCTATTTATCCATTACTGTGGCAGCCATACTTAAAGGGTAACAAAAGTTAAAAAAACAACAAATTTTTACAATAATCCAAAAAAAAAAATTATTATTTTTTTTTTTTTACTTCCAACCTGATCCAGGTACACTTGCCTACTGTTGTAACACAAATGTGGGCCTAGGCACTCCTTCAGGCAATGTGCCAGTAAATACCAGGTGCTGCTTCCCTCAGTCCTCTACCTTCAGGACTCCAAGCTATAGCACAAGCATAAAAAGTTTGATGGAAGCGCACTCTGTTTATCAGAAAATATTCTGTTTATTGCATCACACAAAAATACACAACGTTTCGGAGAACGTTGACACCTGATGAAGGAGACATAGCGTTCTCCGAAACGTTGTGTATTTTTGTGTGATGCAATAAACAGAATATTTTCTGATAAACAGAGTGCGCTTCCATCAAACTTTTTACACTTGCCTACTGACCTACCCTTCCATTTTCATACCAGCAATATTTAAAGGGTAACTAGTAAAAAGAAACAATTTTGACTAATCAGCAACAAAGTTTGTTTTTTTTAACGCCCAACCTGACACAGCTACTGATCTATTTATCCATTACTGTGGCAGCCATACTTAAAGTGTAATTGAAGTAAAAAAAAAATTGATCAATAATCAAAAACATTTTTTTTAACCCCCACGTTACACAGATTTACACACCTACTGACCTACCCCTCCATTACTGTTGCAGCCATACTTAAAGGGTAACATAAGTCAAAAAAACTAATTTTGACCAATCATCAAAAAAGCTTTTTTTTTTTTAACCCCCAACCTGACACAGGTACACACAACTATTGACCTACTTATCCATTACTGTGGCAGACATACTTAAAGGGTAACTAAAGTCAAAAAATAATCATCAAATAAAATCAATAATCAAAAAAGTTTGTTTTTTTAAACTTCTAACATGATCCAGCTACACACGCCTACTCACCTAACCTTCCATTTTTATGGCAGCCATATTTAAAGGGTAACTATAGTAACTATAGTAAAAAAAAAACAATTTTGACTAATCATCACAAAGCTTGTTTTTTTTAACCCCCAACACAGGTACACACACATACTGATCTACCTATCCATTACTGTGGCAGCCATACTTAAAGGGTAACTATAGTCAAACATTTTTTTGACTAATCATCAACAAAGTTTGTTTTTTCAACCCCCAATGTGACACAGGTACACATACCTACTGACCTACCCTTCCATTTCTGTGGCAGCCATACTTAAAGGGTAACTATAGTTAAAAATATAGTTAAAATTTTGATCAATAATCAAAAGTTTGTTTTTTGAATTTCCAACCTGACACACACCAAATGATCTACCCATTTATTCATGTGGCAACCATATTTAAAGGGTAAGTATAGTAAAAAAAACATTTTGGCCAACAATCAAAAAAGTCTTTTATTCCCCAACCTGACATGAGTACACACGCCAACTGACCTACCTTTAATTCATATTTAAAGGGTAAGTAAAAAACAACAATGTCCACATCATTGGCATTATTGAGTTTTAAAATCTGCAGCACAAATACACACATTCCCTTCCAAAATGTGCCCTTTCAAGCCAAATTCAAAGTTTAGACTTAAAAATTCCCATTCTTGTTTAAAATTACCATCTATACAAAGAAGTCAAAAACAAATCAGAAAAAGTTTATTAAAAAAATATATCCTACCAAATGCTGGTTGCAATAATGTGCACATCCTGCACACCAATGCTTTGTTAATTTTATTACAGCACTCAGTTTTTTTGGATAATATTCTCTCAATTACACCAATGCTGTTTTGCTTATCTACTCGCTTGCTGAACCAGTTCATACAGGTGTTTGATGCTTGCCGAGGATGCCAAGTGAAACTTTACAACTTTTATAAATCACCCCTTAGGCTGAGGCCACACTACAACGCATCAAGCGCGCACGCTTTCTGTGCGTTAGCGCACATTATTTTCAAGTTTGCGCTCGCATTTTCGGCTAACTATAAAGCGAAAATGCAAGCAATTGCGTGAAAAAATGCTCAGCGCAAAAAGTGAACGGATGCGCAATCGCATGCGCACCCGCATTCTCAGAATGCATGAAAAGCATGGTAGTGTGGCTTAGCCCTTAATGCACGGCCACACTGCAACGCAAATGCACTCGCACACGGAATCACATGAGATTTCATGTGAGATTTCGTTGCGTATGTGCTTTTTCGTTAGATATAGAAAACCGCATGCGATTAAAAATGCGGAACGCAAACAGCAAGCACCATTGCATCACACCCGAAAACGTGAGTTTTCGGTGCATTGCCGCAATTTCAATAATCTGAAAAAATTGCATGTGCAAACGCACGCACAAACGCAAGAAAAACGCAATAGTGTGGCCTAGCCCTTACACCATTTTTGATCCGTTTTCAATCATGGGGATGCTATTGGACCTGTGAGCTGCCATCTGGTGGTGATTTGAGTGACTGCCCAACACACAACCTAACCTGAGATTCGCTAAAAATATTCATGAGGCGGTCTGAGTTGCACAATCAGTGCAACTCAGAAGAGACACACAGGGCAAGAAACACAAATCTGGACAGAGGCAAACTAACATGGGTGTTATTTATTTACAGTGTTATGGTAAGCCCTCCAGTTTCACAAATCACCCAGTGTCACAGCTAGCCCTCCAGTTCACACTAATCACCCAATGTTACAACCAGCCCTTCAGTAATTATGTCATTTTTAGGGCTGTTCTGATTGCTATCGAATTCAAATGAACTGCATTCATTGTGAGGAAACGATTGCATCTGTTACAGTCATCTGGTAAAGGTCGTGTCAGGTCATTCACTTTGGCAAAAAAATTCCATACTGTATGTTGTGGGTACTAGACCTACCATATCTCTATTGTGTTTATAGTGTCCTTGCTTATGAGTGTCCATTTGTCAGCAAAGAGCATGCGTGAATTAGGCGTGAAGTAGACATAATCATTAGAAGTACATTTGGAGACGTTCGCTGGTCGTTATACAGTAAATAAATGCAGTTAATTGCAGTCAGTTTATAATTAGTGGCAACTCTTGTCTGCTGCACATTTTAATTACCTATATACAGTAGCAAAACTACACTACAGCAGTGGGCCTGGGGGCCAAGGGGGCCTGCAAACAGCTGATTGCACATCCTCAGTAAAGATACACAAGATCATCTGTTTATAAGAACGGTACCGATCTTTTAAACAGCAGATCACAGGCATCTTTAACCTGTCCTCAGATCTGACATTTTTTTAAACTGAGCATGCTCGGTAATCACTAACATCTAGAACTTAGAGATGCAATTCCCCTACTGTCACCAATCCAGTTTATTACACCCTTCTAGTAACAGCAAAATCCAGTGCTTGCAACACAGCAGACGTTAATTATAAGGTAGTTAATTGACAGCTGAAGCATATTATCTTCAGATTAGATATCTAGAGAAATAGGGGACAGTTACAGTGATAGTTGGAAATAATTATAGCTTCCAGTAATGGGCAATTTAATTTTCTCCCCCCAGTGTACATAACCTTTAGGCTGAGGCCACACTGCAACATGCCAGAATCGTGCACACATTATCGCATGTGATTGTGTGCGCGATTCTTGTGCGTTTTGAGTATGCATTTTGCACATGCGGTTTTGCCATTTTCCGTTATGGAAACGCATGCGTTAATGCACCAATAATGGTGAACGCATGCCTTACCAATGCAGAAAAGTATGCTCAATCGCATGCACATTTGAAACCACAGGAATTTTTGCATTCCCGCAATCTCCTTTATAACCAAAATGCATGCGCAATTGCGAGCGCAAAACGTGTGCGCAAACGTGCATAAAACGCGCTAATTTGGCCTAGCCCTTAAGGGCAATTCTGATCCCCACACTTAAATTGACTTATTCGAAGAGGAGTGTGTGATTTTGTAATGGCCCTTTAAATAACAAGATACATTCATCTTTACATTAAATAGAATGTAGACAGGAATAATTTCTCCTTACTCATCCAGCCAACAAGAACATATCTTTTGGAATATTGTTTGGAGTATCTCAAATCATTTAGGCAAAATCTAGGTAATCTACTAAAGTAAACAGTATCTGTAGTAACAAGAAAACCCCTTTACATAGTAACCGAGGTTGAATAAAGACATACGTACATCAAGTCCAACTTTTTTTTTAAACCCTTCCTAACTCACAGTTGATCCAGAGGAAGGCAAAAAAAACAGCTAAAAAGGGGTCAGGAAATCCTTCCTGGCTCCAAACAGCAATCGGAAAGTATCCCTGGATCAACCAGATCTACAGTATTTGTATTAATACCTGTAATTCTCAATATTTATTAGTTTTAGAAACTTATCCTGGCCATTTTTAAAGCTACCGTATATACTCAAGTCGATCCGAGTAAAAGCCGAGGTACATATTTATACCTGAAAAATTTATAAAAACTGATTGATTCGAGTATGTCAAAAATTATGACCACTACTGCCTTCTGATTCAGTATTGTTTTGTTGCTTAAGTTGCCATTTAAATGGACAGCAGAATTCCCATACATGAATCCCATACAGTAATAGCCAAATCCAGTACCAGTAACCTCCAATTCCTTGGCAATCCAGATGTTTGTAAACTACAACTCCCAGCATGCTTTGTGGAGTGGAGTTGCAAGGTTCAGTAATCTTTTAATTAAGCTTACCATCATTTACAATTCTCCTGACCCCCATATAGTAAAGGGCCATCTGACCCCATATAGTAAAGGACTCTCTGATCCCAATTGTTAAAAATGTCACCTGGGAGTTGTAGTTTCAAGCTGTCATTTGCACTAAACTAGCAGCTGTTTTTTGCCCCAAACTGAGGAGACCCATCAGATTTTTAGCATCCAGATGAGTGGCATTGCTGAGTGAGTCCAGCAGCCAGACTACAGGAAGCAGGAAGTGTAAAGGCAGATCAGCTCCTGTAACTTTCTATGCAGGTTAACACAGCGTCACCTACTGGTTACTATCCGCAATTGCAGAATTTGGATCTAAAGTAGGACTTGACCCGAGGTTAGGTTTTCAGGCAAACTTTAAAGCCTGAAAAATTCGACTTGTACTCGAGTATATATGGTATTTAATGAACTTGCCATTACCACATCTGCTGGAAGACAGTTCCACAGTTTAATCGCTCTCAATGTAAAGAAACCTTTCCTAACCTGAAAATTAAACTTCTTTTCTTCAAATCTTAAAGGATGTCCACGAGTCCTCTGATATGACCTATTAGTGAGCAATGCACCAGAGAGTTCATTGTGTTGCCCATTAATATATTTGTATAAGGTGATCATATCCCCACACAAACGTCACTTCTCCAATGTAAACAGCCCTAACTTGTCTAATCTGTCTGCATATTTAAACCCCTCCATTCCCCTTATTAATTTAGTTGCCCTTCTCTGAACTGCTTCCATTTTCAAGATATCCCTCTTGTATGTGGGATTAAAAAACTGCACCGCATATTCCAAATGAGGCCTTACCTGTGCCTTGTAAAGAGGGAGAATAATATCTTTCTCTCTTGAATCTATTCCTCTCTTTATACAAGACAAAATCTTGCTAGCTCTAGCCGTTGCTATCTGGCATTGTTTGCTACAGCTAAGTCTGTTATTTACCAGGACCCCCAAATCTTTTTCCAGGGAACAGGGGCAGGGAATATTAAATCCCAAATGCATCACCTTACATTTATCAACATAAAATCTCATCTGCTACTCTGCTGGCCATTTTGATAATCTATCTAGGTCTGCTTGCAGCACTTGCACATCATTTGAAGTTTCCAAAGCTCTGCATAGTTTAGTGTCATCAGCAAACACAGAGACTACCAACTACTACTATTACTACCAACAAGGTAGGTCCTGTACCCTGCAAAAACAGGGAAAAGGTGAATACCTTATCCAAACAGTAAATCCACACAATAGTAGTTGAAGGGTAATAATAAATACTGATAATAGGAATAATATTGAACCGCAATATTCCTTTTTAATAAAAATCAATAAAGACATACATATATATACATATATCATAGATCCCATAAATATGTCAAAATGACAGAAAGAATGCAAATAGTCCCATGTAATATATCCAATAGCACAATGTGAGACCAAATGGTCCAATAGTCCAGTAAAGTGTCCGTTTGTGAGTATTAAATTAAGTGCATATCACCTGGCCATATAATTGAACACACAAGGAGATAGGTAGGCATGTTGGAGGATAGAGATGAATTAAGGGCAAGGTCCCACTATGTGCGTTGCGTTGTGCTGTCCGTTTTAAGCGTGTTTAGGACAGCAGGCATGTGTTTTTCTATGCGTTTGTCCACGAACAGGAAACACTGGAGAAAACACACAAAAAACCCGCACTCTGACACACACTGACCAAAGGTCGTGCATGCATGTCGATAAAAAGTGGGCCACATAGATTCGGAAAGCAAATTATACAGTGGGAACTGATTATCGCGATTTCCATTATATATTAACTTACATTGCGATTCGGAAAACGCACGCAAAATGGAATGCAAAGCGCATAGTGGGATGTAACCCAAAGTTCAAATTAGGGCTGATATTTGGAGTCCCCTTGTTCTTGTATTTTATGGGCTGTAGTACTGAAGCGGTGATGTTTACTGGGCGCAAAAGATAATAGTAATAATAACAAAAATAATAGCGATCAGTTAAAAGATGCTGCTTTTTTAAAAGATGCCAAAAGTCTAATAGAGACCGTTATGGTCTTGCCCTTGACCCAGCGCCTGGGTTGATTCAGTTGCTCAGTAGAGATCCGAGCATCCAACAGCCAATCAGTAGAAATAACTGTTAGGAACATGCCAAGGATGTGGTGCATCCTGGGAAGAAAAAGGACCATTAGAACCTGAAATATCAGCTCACTAATGTCAACAGCAGGGAACAGCAAAGGGTGTGAAATCAACTGATTTTTCAAAATGGGAGAGAATATGTAGAATAGCTAGGTATGCATAATACAAACCAAGAATTTTTAAAGGAATAGTTCACTGCAATACTGAACTATTCCTTTTCTACATTGAAGGTTAAGGAGCTATGCCTTACCTCCTGTTCTTCAATCAATGTTTAGATAGCCAGGAACGAACTTCTGGAAATCTTACCTTTCACGCAATCTAGCGGAGCTGCTCTGGCAGTTCCTGACTGCTTCCTGCAGGAAGCAGTTGGCTCAAAGGTGAAAGCATGGCTCTACCCTGCCTTGTGTCAACAGTTCAGGCTGGTGGTGTAATGGTGTGGGGAACATTTTTTGGCACACTTTGGGCCCTTTAGTCCCAACTGAGCATCATTTAAACAACACATTCTACCTGAATATTGTTGCTGACCATGTCCATCCCTTTATGAGCACAGTCTATCCATCTTCTAATGGCTACTTCAGCTCACTTCATCTCAAACTGGTTTCTAAAACGTACCAAAATGGCCTCCATACTCCATAGTGTACGATGTGGAGGGATGGGAGATTTGTGTCATGAATGTGCACCTGACAAATCTGCAGCATCTGAATGATACCATCATGTCAATATGGGCCCTAATCTCTGAGGAATGTTTACACCTTGTTTAATTTATGCCACAAAGAATTGGGACAGCTCTGAAGGTAAAAGGGGGTCCAACCTGGTACTAGAAAGGTGTACATAATAAAGTGGCCAGCAAGTGTATGTTCCACACCTCGCATCTGGAAAATTGTTTTAGCAAACAATGTCTATGAGCAACTGTACAAAGTTGCAATGCAACATTCTATTGTATGGATCTCTTTTCATACAGCTTTCTCGCCCATTTCGCCTACACTATTTTGTGAGACAAGGCGGGCACAATAAGAATTCAACTTATTGATCATCTTAAAGGGGAAGTTCAGTGCAAATACATATGCTTTTCAGAAAAAAGAGCAGTATTTTCCCATCCCAATGACCTTAACCTGCCCATTCAGCATTTTGTCTGTATATAAATAAATGCAACCAAAATACTGACTTCCCGTTTGCAGGACCCCTAATAGAGAGCATTATGGTCTTGCCCTTGACCCAGCACCTGGGTTGATTCAGTTGCTCAGTAGAGATCTGAGCATCTTTGACCCATCCAACAGCCAATCAGTAGAAATTACTGTTAGGAACATTCCAAGGAAGTGGTGCATCCTGGGAAGAAGAAGGAACCTGAAATGGCAGCTCACTAATGTCAACAGCAGGGAACAGCAAAGGGTATGAAATCAACTGATTTTTCAAAATGGGAGAGAATATGTAGAATAACTAAGAAGGCATTACACAAACAATTTAACAAATATTGCTAATTTCCACTGAACTGTCCCTTTAATGTATCAGGTTTTCTTCTCCCAGTTTTTGATTCTGCACATTATTTAATTTCTCTGTTTCACTCAGTTAGGAACAGCTATGCCTTATCCAAGTCACAATGTTCATGCCTTTTCCCTTTAATTATCAAGAAATAAATCCCTCTTTTTGCACGGAACAGAGAGTGGCTGTTTAGCAGGCTCTGTGAATGAGAACATTCTTTTAGATGGCAATTTAATCGATCAATGAGACAGCGCCAAGTAGTCTAATAAATGTTTGATCGTTCCACATTTGGATGTTTTATTACAATGTATAATGTTTGTTTCTGAATTCTAACCAAAGAAAGTCAATTAATAGGAAAGGTTAACTAAGGTCTAATACAGAGCATAGCTGCAGACTACCTGATCATTCTAGTCTTATACAGAACTATGTAAAGATTTACAGAGCCATGTGTGGGTACAGCAAGGATTTAATATCAAAATATTGGAGATAAGCTTTGTGTTATTTTAACACAAGCAAAGACAACAATTGTCTTTTGTTGCTCCGACCCCTTCTGGCCAAGGGCCAAACCAATGGGAAGACAGGCTCTGCAAGATGTGACTTTTCCTATTGGATAGATCCCAGACTAGAGAGGGGCGGAGCTTGGACAATAAACGTTGCTTCAATTTGGCAAGATTCAAACATTTATGGTGTAGCCTGCTAAAATATCCTTAGCACTTCCATCCACTTAAGTATAATTAAAAACAACTAAGTCAGTATCCTGCTACAATTGTAACGATGCATCAATAGCACAATAGCTATTATTTAGGAAGTATGGCATGCATTTGGGCAGGATAAAATGAAAAACGTGGACATCAGCAGAACACCATTAAAGTTTTTATCCGGTACATGCTATAGATAGCCTGGAAATCAAGCATTTACCATGACCTACATATATGTTCAAGGATGGAGTAAAAAAATCCTTATATGGTTGGTCTTTCTTTATAAAGAACTGTTATGTTGTTAATGAATCACCTACAATTAGTAAACATTTTAAAAGCAGGTCATAAGGCTGGTCATATATGGTTAGACGCTGATATTTTTTTTCTCTTGATAATTTAAGATATTAAATGTAGAAGTTAACGTTAACGTACATTGATTAAGTTAAAGTACATTCAAATTCTATTGCAATATATCTGCAAATTTACTGTAAACTGTAGAAAATGTTATCAGTGTTTCAAAACATAGACATGCGAAGACAGTAATTTGGATTGCTAGGTGTCCCACAAGCTAAAAATAGCCACTCTGTATCATATATAATAAAACCCTAAGTGTGCGTCCCTGTGTCCATGTGTGTGTCACTGCAGTTCCTAAGGACTCACCACTAGAGGGAGAGTCTCTGCAGTTCACATTGACTCACCACTAGAGGGAGAGTCTCTGCATTTAATATTGACTCACCACTAGATGGAGAGTGTCTGCAGTTCCTATTGACTCACCACTAGAGGGAGAAACACAGGAAACACACGGAGGAAGAACAGCAATTAAACAGACTGCAGGTAAGGTTGCTTGGGACAGGGCCCCCTGGATTTGGGACAGAGGGGCCCCTGGATTTGGGACAGAGGGGGGCCCTGGATTCGGGACAGATGGGGGGCCCTTGGATTTGGGACATTGGGGGAGCCCTGGATTTTGGACAGAGGGGGGGCTGGATTTGGGACAGAGGGGGGCCTCTGGATTTGGGACAGAGGGGGGACTCTGGTCTTGGGACACTAAGAGGGTACTCTGGCCTTGGGACATGGAGGAGGACTATGGCCTTGGGACACTAAGGGGGCACTCTGTGCTTCTAGCGCCCGTTATTGTAGCGGGCTTAATGTCTAGTAAGGTTTATAAAATCTATATACCACCCATTTAGTGGGGTAGAGTTATCTATGGGAACCTTTTTTATTTATATATATTTATTGGCACACATCGTGGTTTTAAAGATATGAATCTTTATAAGACCCTGTGGATTATTTCGACAAATTACAGGAATTACACATTAAAGTACCGCAACCAATCAGCTTTTTACTAGGTTACTGCAGTTATATAACGGATTGGTTGCTGCAGATGAATAGCACTGGCTATGGTTAAATAGCGATTGGGCACTACCCATTGTGCGACTCGAATGCCAGCTTTTGCTGGTGTTACAATTTACACAAAAAATGCCAGAACCACTTTATTAAATAGGTTGTGCCGGCTGCATAGGTGTCTTTTGTGATACCCACTCAACAAAGTAGTTATAGTAATGCTAATGAGCACACATTTTTGCGATTGCGTCCAAGATTTTCGCTATCATGAAAATCGCGGGAACGCAAACATTCCTGCGATTTCTGAGGCGCATGCGATTGTGAGTCTGCTTCCGTTCTGCGTTCAAACATTTTTGCGCAATCGCATGCGTTTTCTCTTTGAAAATAGTGAAAATGCATGCGCAAATGCAAAACAATGCACGCGAACGCACAGAAATCGCGATTGCACACGAGATTTGGTGCGTTGTAGTGTGGCCTCAGCCTAAACAAGAATAATTCACGCACTGGCCCATTGCTAATGGGAGATGAGGTTGTGCAACATCAAAAAAGGTCTGGTCTTAGATCCATTGAACAAATAAAAAATCCAGGCTTCTCTCATGTGGCATGTAATTGCAGAGTGTAACTGATAAGTGCCAAATGGCAATCAATGGCTGGATAGAAAGTCTGATACTCTCTGGAAATAGAGTAGGCAACATCTGCAGCATGATTTGGGTTGAACTACAGAACTCTGGTTATACCTATATCAGCCAATAATAGTGCCCATCTGCACTTTGAGGAGACAAGGAATCTGCAGACTTTTAATCAGCTAAACTCAATTTGCATCCAACGTTTGGTTTGCTATTCATTTTTTAAAAAGGATATTACACTTAAACTGCCAGTGGAATACAGCTATATGGATGGTATGGCACTATACAGGTTTTCATTTGCATATTCATTAGTATCATTTTGTCCTCATGAAGTGAGGTGTACATGAATGGACTTTAATACATTATCAGTCACTTAACATAATATGCATGCCGTGTTCAGTAATAAGATGTTAATGAATCCGTGACTCTTTAGTGAAATCTTCTGGCATCTGAAACACTTTTACTACTTTTGTATACAAGCCTGAAAACAATACCTTGAGTTTTCCAGATAAGAATGAAACACGTAAAAAAAATTAATATTATAAAAAAAAATTTAATACTTACTTACAAAAACAAAGGCAACACAGACTTTTAAAGAAATGATTGCTTTCAACTTTTTTTTAGAAAAATCGTATGTATAAGCATAACGAAGATTACATGATACATGTTTTTATCACTGTTGTAAGAGAAATCTTGCTATATTTATTTAAAATATAATATGACCCATGCAAAAATATTTTACAATTCTTTCAGATTAGACAATAAAAAGGCACATAGTTAGACTTCATTACAGAGTCGTTGCGCTGCCATTTTTATTCAAGGCAACGTACCTGACATAACAAAAAACGTATTAATAAGTGGTAAAATACCCAAATAAACTAATTTTCCTATTAAAAGAGAACCAATCTCTGAAAGCAAAACGATTAGGTCTCTGGGAGGTAAGAATGAGTTTTCCTACCTCCCATTATTCAATGGTTGCAGAGCACACAGCTGTTGATGTTTTGCTCACGACCTTCTGGCTGACAGGTCTACTGGCTTCCTCTTTTTTATAAGCATGTGCAGCAAATGCAATGGGAAGTTTGTGTAAATGGCTGATCTGTAGTTATTGGAGCCTGTAAGGAAGAAACACTGACATCTACATATCTGTGTCTGGATGTTATGGATAAAGCTTTGCTATGAAGCAACAATCATTTATTTCAGTACCAGCAAAGTGGTAAAGCAAGCTACTTATAATAACCTGAATACCACCAAATCTATCTTTTACCATGGAGACCACAGCTCCTAATCATTTCCCTATATAATGCAAAAATAAATGCATTATTACAGTATTATTAAGATTAACATGGTATATATATTATTTAGATTAAACATGGTATATATACATTATTTTGGCAGCACATTTTGGCTCAGTGTCTAGCAATGATGCCTTGCAGCGTTGAAGTCCTGAGTTCGAATCTACCCTTGGACACATCTGTAAGGAGTTTGCATGTTCTCCCAGTGCTTGTGTGGGTTTCCTCCAGTTTCACCCACAATCATAAAGACATACTGATAGGTTGTATGTGTCAAATAAATGTTATTAGATTGTAAGATCTTCGGGGCAGGGCCTGATGTGAATATATACATGTAATTGTAAAGCGCTACTGAAGATATAAATACACAACAATAATAATAATAATATCAGCATGATAATAAAAACTTCAAATTGAGATTAAAATGTTTTTTAAAAAATTGTCAAAACACAATATTTACCGTAACTGACCTTGAGACAAATGGCATCTTAGATCTCAGAATTTGTAAGACATAAATGGGTCTGGTTACTGAGCTATTGAGTAAAGGAACTGACAGAAATACTTATGTGCTGTCAGTAACCATCCCCCTCCTTAAAGAAAGAATTCCTTATTCATAATTCCTCCACACTATACAACAAATAGTCACTATATAATATGTCAAGTGCAGCAAACTGAAATGACTAAATAATTTGTGTAAAGTGGTTACAGTAGTAGTAGTAGTAGTAGTATAGCAACCGTTTCACTGCACTTTTTTTTTTAAATGATCTATTTACTTAGCCTAGATCTCTAAGGACAGCCCATCTATATTTTAATACTTATTTCAATGAATGGTTACAGAGACAGAACAAAGGCATGTTTTTTTCTTGATCGGTCAGAACTTAACAATTACATCAGGTGCCCCCATAAAACATTAGATTTTCAGACGACAAAATTGTTCAGACTCCCTGATCCATGTCAGGCCTTGTTCACACTATGTCTGTTTTTTGTGCGTTTTCTTAACGGACCGTTTTGAAAAACACAGGACACAGAATTCAGTAGTGATGTTCACACAATTGCGTTCCTATTTTCCTATTGTATCTGTTTGTGTTCTGGTCCGTTGTGTGAATAAAACACTCTGCATGCCTTTCTGTCTGTTATGTCATGACTGTAAGATAAACGGGCGTTTCAACCAAGTATTCGATCATTTGTGCACAATAGGTTGGGAATTGTTGATGGGTAGGATCATCAATGACGCCCCACAGAGCACACATAGACCTAATGATACTCGGCCAAAATGGCCTTAGTCCTACAGTCGTGTGTTGCAGGTAAGCCCTGCAATCGCACTTGTGTATGGTGAATCAAATTATATTTTGATTAAATTCTTTGATAATACCATCAATCAAAAATCAATTAATCACAAAACCACACACTAGAATTGATGTATAGATGACTTTGTAATAATCAAACACAAATTGATTGGCGTCAAAAATCGGTAAAAAAAAAATTAAATTTTAAAGGGAATTTCTGCCCTTAAAACAAAACCCTGGTCACTTGTCATGTACCTGCCATTTTGAAATCGGATATGTATGTACAGTATGTATTTTATTTCCTTTAGGTGCATAGATCTGAGGGCAATTGTATTAACAATTAAACTGAACTGGTAACATTTTTAAGCTTTTTCAATAAATGGGAAGTGCTGGAAGCAGTCAAATTTGTGTTATTGTTTTTTGACCCTGGATGTGTACAGAGCTCTTTTTCTATACTTAAGCCTAGCAAATAGAAAGGAACAGCTGGTAATTCAGCAAAGCTGTTTTCTTAGAAATATGTTCTCAAATTTAATGTTTGTGATAGCTAGTAATTATAGTGTTGTATCTGTTGTATTCAATTAGATCAACTGGACTTGAAATGTAGTTCTTGAAGACGTTTCGCTAGTCATCCGACTGGCTTTTTCAATTCAGAATGACTTGTACAAGAATCTGTGGCAATTATGTACCCTGGAAAATCCCAATTAGCATATCACAGCCAGGTGTTAAGGGTGTGATTAGATAGTGGCTAAGAGGTGTTATAGGAACGCCCAGAGTAAGGTGTTAAAACAGCATTGTACATGGCAGACAGTTGGTGTCGAACCCCCCACCTCTATTTAGGCTTGGTTTCTTTATTTTCACATAAATGGCCTCCTTAACACCTCCTTGAACCAGTCACGTTCCTTCGCCAGTATGTTAACATTACAATCTTCAAAGGTATGTCCTTTATCCTTAAGATGCAGATACACGGCTGAGTCCTGACCCGAGAATTGGCTCTTCTGTGCTGGGCCATACGTTGATGCAGTTGCTGTTTGGTCTCCCCCACACAAATCAGAGCATTCTTCACTGCACTGCACTGCATATATGATGTCGCTTATCTTGTGTTTTGGTATTGGGTCTTTTGGATGTACCAATTGCTGCCTCAGTGTGTTGTTTGGTTTAAAGCAGACAGGGATACGATGTTTTTTTGAAAATTCTTCTTAATTTCTCGGAGACCCCTGCTACATATGGGATGACCATGTTCTTCCTCCTGTCTTGCTTTTCCCCTTCACTGTTGGTATTTGTGTTCTTTTCTTTCCTTCTACTTCTTTTGACAAAGGCCCAGTCTGGATATCCACAAGTTTTAAGGGCTCCTCTGAGATGTTTCATTTCTTTAGCCTTCGCCTCTGTGCTAGTGGGGATGTTCTCGGCTCTGTGTTGCAGGGTTCTGATGACACCCAGCTTGTGATCTAAAGGGTGGTGGGAGTCAAACATCAAATACTGATCTGTGTGTGTTGGTTTTCTGTAAACCTCTATTTCCAGTTTACCATTTTCCTTAACTCCAAGAAAAAGAAAGCCAAGAAAGCCAGTTTGTTGTTTTGTACCTCTTCCCTTGTGAATTTAATGTTTTGGTCCACCGCATTAATGTGTTCTGTGAAAGCTTGTACTTCCTTCTGGTGGATTTTAACCCAGGTGTCGTCAACATATCTGAACCAGTGGCTGGGTGCTATGCCCTTAAAGGTATTAAGCGCCTGTGTTTCTACCTCCTCCATGTAAAGGTTGGCCACAATAGGTGAAACTGGAGATCCCATAGCACATCCATGTTTTTGCGTAAGAACTTATCCCTGTATTTGAAATAGGTGGTATTCAGGCACAAGTCCAACAAGGAACACACCTGTTCTGGGTTGAGATCAGTTCTGCTGGTAAGAGTGCTGTCTTGGCCCAGCCGTTTTCTCACCATGTCAACAGCCTCCTTGGTGGGTATACAAGTGAAGAGAGATGTCACATCATAGGACACCATAGTTTCTTCTACACCGAGTACTATATCTTCAATCTTGTTGGTGAAATTTATGTGAAAATAAAGAAACCAAGCCTAAATAGAGGTGGGGGGGGGTTCGACACCAACTGTCTGCCATGTACAATGCTGTTTTAACACCTTACTCTGGGCGTTCCTATAACACCTCTTAGCCACTATCTAATCACACCCTTAACACCTGGCTGTGATATGCTAATTGGGATTTTCCAGGGTACATAATTGCCACAGATTCTTGTACAAGTCATTCTGAATTGAAAAAGCCAGTCGGATGACTAGCGAAACGTCTTCAAGAACTACATTTCAAGTCCAGTTGATCTAATTGAATACAACAGATATTGCCTAACATAGTTTGAAAGTGGAAATACATTGACTGTTATGTTTTTTTGGGGGGGACCATTATTAATAAAGTGGTTTGAAGATGGTAGCAATTTGCTATTGTGTTTACTTTGAACCACAGAGTATCTGCTTGGCAGTTCCTGACTGCTTCCTGCAGGAAGCAGTTGGCTCAAAGGTGAAAGCATGGCTCTACCCTGCCTTGTGTTCAACAGTTCAGGCTGGTGGTTGTAATGGTGTGGGGAACATTTTTTGGCACACTGGGCCCTTTAGTCCCAACTGAGCATCATTTAAACAACACATTCTACCTGAATATTGTTGCTGACCATGTCCATCCCTTTATGAGCACAGTCTATCCATTTCTAATGGCTACTTCAGCTCACTTCATCTCAAACTGGTTTTTAAAACGTACCAAAATGGCCTCCATACTCCTAGTGTACGATGTGGAGGGATGGGAGATTGTGTCATGAATGTGCACCTGACAAATCTGCAGCATCTGAATGATACCATCATGTCAATATGGGCCCTAATCTCGAGGAATGTTTACACCTTGTGTTATTTATGCCACAAAGAATGGGACAGCTCTGAAGGTAAAAGGGGGTCCAACCTGGTACTAGAAAGGTGTACATAATAAAGTGGCCAGCAAGTGTATGTTCCACACCTCGCATCTGGAAAATTGTTTTAGCAAACAATGTCTATGAGCAACTGTACAAAGTTGCAATGCAACATTCTATTGTATGGATCTCTTTTCATACAGCTTTCTCGCCCATTTGCCTACAACTATTTGTGAGACAAGGCGGGCACAATAAGAATTCAACTTATTGATCATCTTAAAGGGGAAGTTCCGTGCAAATACATATGCTTTTCAGAAAAAAGAGCACAGTATTTTCCCATCCCAATGACCTTAAATGCCCATTCAGCATTTGTCTGTATATAAATAAATGCAACCAAAATACTGACTTCCCGTTTGCAGGACCCCTAATAGAGAGCATTATGGTCTTGCCCTTGACCCAGCACCTGGGTTGATTCAGTTGCTCAGTAGAGATCTGAGCATCTTTGACCCATCCAACAGCCAATCAGTAGAAATTACTGTTAGGAACCTTCAAGGAAGTGGTGCATCCTGGGAAGAAGAAGGAACCTGAAATGGCAGCTCACTAATGTCAACAGCAGGGAACAGCAAAGGGTATGAAATCAACTGATTTTTCAAAAGGGAGAGAATATGTAGAATAAATAAGAAGGCATTACACAAACAATTAACAAATATTGCTAATTTCCACTGAACTGTCCCTTTAATGTATCAGGTTTTCTTCTCCCAGTTTTTGATTCTGCACATTATTTAATTTCTCTGTTTCACTCAGTTAGGAACAGCTATGCCTTACCAAGTCACAATGTTCATGCCTTTTCCCTTTAATTATCAAGAATAAATCCCTCTTTTTGCACGGAACAGAGAGTGGCTGTTTAGCAGGCTCTGTGAATGAGAACATTCTTTTAGATGGCAATTTAATCGATCAATGAGACAGCGCAAGTAGTCTAATAAATGTTTGATCGTTCCACATTTGGATGTTTTATTACAATGTATAATGTTTGTTTCTGAATTCTAACCAAAGAAAGTCAATTAAAGGAAAGGTTATAAGGTCTAATACAGAGCATAGCTGCAGACTACTGATCATTTAGTCTTATACAGAACTATGTAAAGATTTACAGAGCCATGTGGGTACAGCAAGGATTTAATATCAAAATATTGGAGATAGTTTGTGTTATTTTAACACAAGCAAAGACAACAATTGTCTTTGTTGCTCCGACCCCTTCTGGCCAAGGGCCAAACCAATGGGAAGCAGGCTCTGCAAGATGTGACTTTTTCATATATAGATAGATCGAGACATATGAGGATGAAGCTTGGACAAAAACGTTGCTTCAATTTGGCAAGATTCAAACATTTATGGTGTAGCCTGCTAAAATATCCTTAGCACTTCCATCCACTTAAGTATAATTAAAACAACTAAGTCAGTTCCTGCTACAATTGTAACGATGCATCAATAGCACAATAGCTATTATTTAGGAGTATGGCATGCATTTGGGCAGGATAAAATGAAAAACGTGGACACATCAGCAGAACACCATTAAAGTTTTTATCCGGTACATGCTATAGATAGCCTGGAAATCAAGCATTTACCATGACCTACTATATGTTCAAGGATGGAGTAAAAAAATCCTTATATGGTTGGTCTTTCTTTATAAAGAACTGTTATGTTGTTAATGAATCACCTACAATTAGTAACATTTAAAAGCAGGTCATAGGCTGGTTCATATATGGTTAGACGCTGATATTTTTTTTCTCTTGATAATTTAAGATATTAAATGTAGAAGTTAACGTTAACGTACATTGATTAAGTTAAAGTACATTCAATTCTATTGCAATAATCTGCAAATTTACTGTAAACTGTAGAAAATGTTACAGTGTTTCAAAAAATAGACATGCGAAGACAGTAATTTGGATTGCTAGGTGTCCCACAGATAAAATAAGCCACTCTGTATCATATATAATAAAACCTAAGTGTGCGTCCCTGTGTCCATGTGTGTGTCACTGCAGTTCCTAAGGACTCACCACTAGAGGGAGAGTCTCTGCAGTTCACATTGACTCACCACATAGAGGGAGAGTCTCTGCATTTAATATTGACTCACCACTAGATGGAGAGTGTCTGCAGTTCCTATTGACTCACCACTAGAGGGAGAAACACAGGAAACACACGGAGGAAGAACAGCAATTAAACAGACTGCAGGTAAGGTTGCTTGGGACAGGGCCCCTGGATTTGGGACAGAGGGGCCCCTGGATTTGGGACAGAGGGGGGCCCTGGATTCGGGACAGATGGGGGGCCCTTGGATTTGGGACATTGGGGGAGCCCTGGATTTTGGACAGAGGGGGGGCTGGATTTGGGACAGAGGGGGGCCTCTGGATTTGGGACAGAGGGGGGAACTTGGTCTTGGGACACTAAGAGGGTACTCTGGCCTTGGGACATGGAGGAGGACTATGGCTTGGGACACTAAGGGGCACTCTGTGCTTCTAGCGCCCGTTATTGTAGCGGGCTTAATGTCTAGTAAGGTTTATAAAATCTATATACCACCCATTTAGTGGGGTAGAGTTATCTATGGGAAACTTTTTTATTTATATATATTTATTGGCACACATCGTGGTTTTAAAGATATGAATCTTTATAGACCCTGTGGATTATTTCGACAAATTACAGGAATTACACAATAAGTACCGCAACCAATCAGCTTTTTACTAGGTTACTGCAGTTATATAACGGATTGGTTGCTGCAGATGAATAGCACTGGCTATGGTTAAATAGCGATTGGGCACTACCCATTGTGCGACTCGAATGCCAGCTTTGCTGGTGTTACAATTTACACAAAAAATGCCAGAACCACTTTATTAAATAGGTTGTGCCGGCTGCATAGGTGTCTCTTTGTGATACCCACTCAACAAAGTAGTTATAGTAATGCAATGAGCACACATTTTTGCGATTGCGTCCAAGATTTTCGCTATCATGAAAATCGCGAGGGAACGCAAACATTCCTGCGATTTCTGAGGCGCATGCGATTGTGAGTCTGCTTCCGTTCTGCGTTCAAACATTTTTGCGCAATCGCATGCGTTTTCTCTTTGAAATAGTGAAAATGCATGCGCAAATGCAAAAATGCACGCGAACGCACGAAATCGCGATTGCACACGAGATTTGGTGGTTGTAGTGTGGCCTCAGCCTAAACAAGAATAATTACGCACTGGCCCATTGCTAAGGGAGATGAGGTTGTGCAACATCAAAAAGGTCTGGTCTTAGATCCATTGAACAAATAAAAAATCAGGCTTCTCTCATGTGGCATGTAATTGCAGAGTGGAACTGATAAGTGCCAAATGGCAATCAATGGCTGGATAGAAAGTCTGATACTCTCTGGAATAGAGTAGGCAACATCTGCAGCATGATTTGGGTTGAACTACAGAACTCTGGTTATACCTATATCAGCCAATAATAGTGCCCATCTGCACTTTGAGGAGACAAGGAATCTGCAGATTTTAATCAGCTAAACTCAATTTGCATCCAACGTTTGGTTTGCTATTCATTTTTTAAAAAGGATATTACACTTAAACTGCCAGTGGAATACAGCTATATGGATGGTATGGCACTATACAGGTTTTCATTTGCATATTCATTAGTATCATTTGTCCTCATGAAGTGAGGGGTACATGAATGGACTTTAATACATTATCAGTCACTTAACATAATATGCATGCCGTGTTCAGTAAAAGATTTAATGAATCCGTGACTCTTAGTGAAATCTTCTGGCATCTGAACAACTTTACTACTTTTGTATACAAGCCTGAAAACAATACCTTGAGTTTCCAGATAAGAATGAAACACGTAAAAAAAATTAATATTATAAAAAAAATTTAATACTTACTTACAAAAACAAAGGCAACACAGATTTTAAAGAAATGATTGCTTTCAACTTTTTTTAGAAAATATGTATGTATAAGCATAACGAAGATTACATGAACATGTTTTATCACTGTTGTAAGAGAAATCTTGCTATATTTATTTAAATATAATATGACCCATGCAAAAATATTTTACAATTCTTTCAGATTAGACAATAAAAAGGCACATAGTTAGACTTCATTACAGAGTCGTGCGCTGCCATTTTATTCAAGGCAACGTACCTGACATAACAAAAAAAACGTATTAATAAGTGGTAAAATACCCAAATAAACTAATTTTCCTATTAAAAGAGAAAACAATCTCTGAAAGCAAAACGATTAGGTCTCTGGGAGGTAAGAATGAGTTTTCCTACCTCCCATTATTCAATGGTTGCAGAGCACACAGCGTTGATGTTTTGCTCACGACCTTCTGGCTGACAGGTCTACTGGCTTCCTTTTTTATAAGCATGTGCAGCAATGCAATGGGAAGGTTTGTGTAAATGGCTGATCTGTAGTTATTGGAGCCTGTAAGGAAGAAACACTGACATCTACATATTGTGTCTGGATGTTATGGATAAAGCTTTGCTATGAAGCAACAATCATTTATTTCAGTACCAGCAAAGTGGAAAGCAAGCTACTTATAATAACCTGAATACCACCAAATCTATCTTTTAATGGAGACCACAGCTCCTAATCATTTCCCTAATAATGCAAAAATAAATGCATTATTACAGTATATTAAGATAACATGGTATATATATTATTTAGATAAACATGGTATATATACATTATTTTGGCAGCACATTTTGGCTCAGGTCTAGCAATGATGCCTTGCAGCGTTGAAGTCTGAGTTCGAATCTACCCTTGGACACATCTGTAAGGAGTTGCATGTTCTCCCAGTGCTTGTGTGGGTTTCCTCCAGTTTCACCCACATCATAAAGACATACTGATAGGTTGTATGTGTCAAATAAATGTTATTAGATTGTAAGATCTTCGGGGCAGGGCCTGATGTGATATATACATGTAATTGTAAAGCGCTATGAAGATATAAATACACAACAAAATAATAATAATATCAGCATGATAATAAAAACTTCAAATTGAGATAAATGTTTTTTAAAAAATTGTCAAAACACAATATTTACCGTAACTGACCTTGAGACAAATGGCATCTTAGATCTCAGAATTGTAAGACATAAATGGGTTGGTTACTGAGCTATTGAGTAAAGGAACTGACAGAAATACTTAGTGCTGTCAGTAACCATCCCCCTCCTTAAAGAAAGAATTCCTTATTCTAATTCCTCCACACTATACAACAAATAGTCACTATATAATATGTCAAGTGCAGCAAACTGAAATGACTAAATAATTTGTGTTAAGTGGTTACAGTAGTAGTAGTAGTAGTAGTATGCAACCGTTTCACTGCACTTTTTTTTTTTAAATGATCTATTTACTTAGCCTAGATCTCTAAAGACAGCCCATCTATATTTTAATACTTATTTCAATGATGGTTACAGAGACAGAACAAAGGCATGTTTTTTTCTTGATCGGTCAGAACTTAACAATTACATCAGGTGCCCCCATAAAACATTAGATTTTCAGACGACAAAATTGTTCAGACTCCCTGATCCATGTCAGGCCTTGTTCACACTATGTCTGTTTTTTGTGGGTTTTCTTAACGGACCGTTTTGAAAAACACAGGACACAGAATTCAGTAGTGATGTTCACACAATTGCGTTCTATTTCCTATTGTATCTGTTGTGTTTTGGTCCGTTGTGTGAATAAAACACTCTGCATGCCTTTCTGTCTGTTATGTCATGACTGTAAGATAAACGGGCGTTTCAACCAAGTATTCGATCATTTGTGCAAAAAGGTTGGGAATTGTTGATGGGTAGGATCATCAATGACGCCCCACAGAGCACACATAGACCTAATGATACTCGGCCAAAAGGCCTTAGTCCTACAGTCGTGTGTTGCAGGTAAGCCCTGCAATCGCACTTGTGTATGGTGAATCAAATTATTTTGATAAATTCTTTGAAATACCATCAATCAAAAATCAATTAATCACAAAAACCACACACAGAGATTGATGTATAGATGACTTTGTAATAATCAAACACAAATTGATTGGCGTCAAAAATCGGTAAAAAAAAAATTAAATTTTAAAGGGAATTTTGCCCTTAAAACAAAACCCTGGCACTTGTCATGTACCTGCCATTTTGAAATCGGATATGTATGTAAGTATGTATTTTATTTCCTTTAGGTGCATAGATCTGAGGGCAATTGTATTAACAATTAAACTGAACTGGTAACATTTTTAAGCTTTTTCAATAAATGGGAGTGCTGGAAGCAGTCAAATTGTTGTTATTGTTTTTTGACCCTGGATGTGTACAGAGCTCTTTTTCTATACTTAAGCCTAGCAAATAGAAAGGAACAGCTGGTAATTCAGCAAAGCTGTTTTCTTAGAAATATGTTCTCAAATTTATGTTTGTGATAGCTAGTAATTATAGGTGTGTATCTGTTGTATTCAATTAGATCAACTGGACTTGAAATGTAGTTCTTGAAGACGTTTCGCTAGTCATCCGAATGGCTTTTTCAATTCAGAATGACTTGTACAAGAATCTGTGGCAATTAGTACCCTGGAAAATCCCAAAGCATACACAGCCAGGGGTTAAGGGTGTGATTAGATAGTGGCTAAGAGGTGTTATAGGAACGCCCAGAGTAAGGTGTTTAAACAGCATTGTACATGGCAGACAGTTGGTGTCGAACCCCCACCCTATTTAGGCTTGGTTTCTTTATTTTCACATAAATGGCCCCTTAACACCTTCTTGAACCAGTCACGTTCCTTCGCCAGTATGTTAACATTACAATCTTCAAAGGTATGTCCTTTATCCTTAAGATGCAGATACACGGCTGAGTCCTGACCCGAGGAATTGGCTCTTTCGTGCTGGGCCATACGTTGAGCAGTTGCTGTTTGGTCTCCCCACATACAAATCAGAGCATTCTTCACTGCACTGCACTGCATATATGATGTCGCTTATCTTGGTTTTTGGTATTGGGTCTTTTGGATGTACCAATTGCTGCCTCAGTGTGTTGTTTGGTTTAAAGCAGACAGGGATACGATTGTTTTTTGAAAATTTTCTTAATTTCTCGGGACCCCGCATATGGGATGACCATGTTCTTCCTCCTGTCTTGCTTTTCCCTTCACTGTTGGTATTTGTGTTCTTTTCTTTCCTTCTACTTCTTTTGACAAAGGCCCAGTCTGGATATCCACAAGTTTTAAGGGCTTCTGAGATGTTTCATTTCTTTAGCCTTCGCCTCTGTGCTAGTGGGGATGTTCTCGGCTCTGTGTTGCAGGGTTCTGATGACACCCCGCTTGTGATCTAAAGGGTGGTGGGAGTCAAACATCAAATACGATCTGTGTGTGTTGGTTTTCTGTAAACCTCTATTTCCAGTTTACCATTTTCCTTAACTCCAAGAAAAAGAAAGCCAAGAAAGCCAGTTTGTTTGTTTGTACCTCTTCCCTTGTGAATTTAATGTTTTGGTCCACCGCATTAATGTGTTCTGTGAAAGCTTGTACTTCCTTCTGGTGGATTTTAACCAGGTGTCGTCAACATATCTGAACCAGTGGCTGGGTGCTATGCCCTTAAAGGTATTAAGCGCCTGTGTTTCTACCTCCTCCATGTAAAGGTTGGCCACAATAGGTGAAACTGGAGATCCCATAGCACATCCATGTTTTTGCGTAAGAACTTATCCCTGTATTTGAAATAGGTGGTATTCAGGACAAGTCCAACAAGGAACACCCTGTTCTGGGTTGAGATCCGTTCTGCTGGTAAGAGTGCTGTTTGGCCCAGCCGTTTTCTCACCATGTCAACAGCCTCCTTGGTGGGTATACAAGTGAAGAGAGATGTCACATCATAGGACACCATAGTTCTTTACACCGAGTACTATATCTTCAATCTTGTTGGTGAAATTTATGTGAAAATAAGAAACCAAGCCTAAATAGAGGTGGGGGGGTTCGACACCAACTGTCTGCCATGTACAATGCTGTTTTAACACTTACTCTGGGCGTTCCTATAACACCTCTTAGCCACTATCTAATCACACCCTTAACACCTGGCTGTGATATGCTAATTGGGATTTTCCAGGGTACATAATTGCCACAGATTCTTGTACAAGTCATTCTGAATTGAAAAAGCCAGTCGGATGACTAGCGAAACGTCTTCAAGAACTACATTTCAAGTCCAGTTGATCTAATTGAATACAACAGATATACCATGACCTGGATGAATGAGAACCTTCACAAGCATATAGTGTTGTATTCAGCCTGAACACTATTAAAGTACACTTTCACTTGGACAGGCCACTTGGCAAAAGCCATATTTTAAGTCAACAAAAAATGTAAATTAAGATGAGGTATATTTTGTATTGGCCAGGAACAAATGTTTTACTATTATAAGCCTTTCAATTACTTTTAACCCCTCCTCCCAAATCCACTGGATTAGGCATGCTAAAATAGTCCTTCCAACCACCACTGTATCAGTTTTTTGTTGATCTGCCCCATATTTCTTTAGATATCCAATCTAAAACTACTTATATATCAGCTGTCAATCAAGTTCCTTGCTCTCAAAAACTATTCTTCTGTGAGTAGTTTTACTGTAGCTGGAATGGTGACAGAGTTTTTACAGTTGGAATACTGTATGCTGTGTGCAGGCTTGACAGTTGAGTTGTGGGAAAAAAGTCAGGTCAAATGGAAGTGGGAGTGGTTAAAAGAGGGAGAGGGGATACTGCTCCTGAGCAAAACACATGCTGGATTGAAGGCATGCAGCAACACACACCTACTTACACATTTTTTTAATAGATTAAGATGCGGAAAAGTAATTTTTTCAGTATAGTGTCCCTTTAGGATTTAGCACTTTTAGGCATTTTAGGCTTATGAGGGAAAATGTTTGAGAGTGGCACTCCATCTAGTTATATTACCCTAATAGTATGTGATCTTGTGTTTTACAGCTTTCTCAATGTACATCCACTAATCCTGCATTTACAATTGCTGTTAGATTTTGGTTTTAAAATAGTATAATGAAGTGTTCAATGCAGAAATAGTATAACATTTCTCCATATTATCTGAACTAATGGGTAATATGTTCATGCAGTGCTCAATAAACTCATCAAAACCAAAGTGTTGCCACTAATCCATGAATTCAGGGTTGAAAAAGGTGTCTAAATGACCACCAAACATAAACATGCTACATGATAGACAACTTGTATTACCTAACAAACAGAAACCCTTAGGGGGAGATGCAATATATTTTGTGCACCTACGTGCACTTGTTCCTGCAATGTATTAACCACTTTGCGACCGTTACTGCTGCAAAAAACTAGCGGAAAAAAAGACGCAAAATTTATTGCATCGCTTTGCGCTGCGCAAAGAAAAAAAAATTGCGACATGGTGCAGGCAGTGCAAAACCTTCGCTAACATGTTAGTACCTTTAGCACCTTTTTTCTCATTAGTGCGGGATATTGCATATCCCTGTAAGTCTTTATTATTATGATTTATAGCTGTAGTAAAAAAGGAAAAAAAATAATATCTGGCACTTAGTCATGAGTAAATCTACAGTACCTACAACCATTCACAGCCCGTCAAACAGCTCACAGGTGCCATAACTTGATATTAAAAAAAAGATATAAAAAGATATAAAAGAGATAAAAATATACAGTCTAAATTTATGAAATATATTTATAGTATGATTACATGCAGAAAGTAAAAAATGTTTCATCCAGGGTAACACATTAGCAGCATAATAGTGGAAGAAGTAGGAACAATAAAGAGCTAACATAGATTTTACTTTACAGGCAGCTTTACTTTAATTGATAAAAAATATTTCAGGCAAGGCTCCAACTTTTTGTGAGTTTGCAGAACAATTTGCTCTAACAATCATAGATTTTAGTTTATCAGGTTGCATGATATTAGTAGCCCAGCTCCTTTGACAACCTGGCTGAAGATGTACCTGCTAGACTGAAAATAGAAGCTCTTATTTGTACCTTATGCTGTGTAATAATTAGTTAATTACAGATTATACGAACTGTTAAAGCTGCCATTGGTTGTGGTCTGGAAACAGTTGGCTTTGTGGGTACAACTTGCTTCCCTACATGCATGTACTCTACTTGCATGTGCAGTAGAGGTGTGCTGGATATGCTATGGAGGGGGCAAAGAAAATTTTGTGCACATTCAACAAGTTTCTCGAACATGAATAAATGGTAGACGGAACAGTCCAGTTACAGATAATGATTATCTTCATAATCTATATGTAGGCAAATACAGTTTTTTTCTTATACAGGGCTAGTTTTCCAATAGACCCCAAAGGGTCCCCCAAACCATAAGCTTCAAATGGGTAAAGGTTGTTGGGCACCCTAACATTATGTTTTGCCCAGGGGCCCCACAGATTTTCAATTGGCACAGTTGTAGGAGGGAGGACAATTTTTAATTCTTTAAACTCAGCTGACACTTCTGTGTCTGTTGCCATGGGAGGATATGGATGTCTGATTAGACTTGCCCATGTGATTGCGCATCTGTTTCCATTTTAGTAACTCATACGATCACCATTTTATTCTGCAATCGCATGCGGTTACATAACTGAAAATGGTCAAATCGCTTGCGCAAATGCATGACAACGCACCGGAATCACACACGCATGCCTGCTTTTGATGCATTGTAATGTGGTCTCAGCCTTACATTAGCTCAATAAATGTTTCAACTATTACAGTGGCAATATTGTTCAATAAACAAAATCAGCAAAATAGCACATAAGAAAATAGCACCATATTTGTTATTTCACTGCCTTAAAACTTAATCAGGGTTATTCAATAAAAGTTCTTATTGTTTAAAATGGTTCTAATCTTACCCCAACCAATCAGATGTTAGCTTTCAAATGTTAAATAAGATCTGATTGGTTGGGGCAAAATTTGCACCATTTTAAATGATAAGAACTTTTATTGAATAACCCTGAATGACTCTTTGTTCAGTAAATAGATGGATTTAAAGGCAGACTCACATCTCCCATTTTGGTTTTCTTTAAAGTTTAAAGGTCACAAAATAATAAAGGTGATGTCCTTTGTCAAAAAATCAAAAATAATTTATTGCAAGTTACTGGCATTCCTATGGAAAATGAAGATCCTGTTTATTGCTTCCTTTGTGGCCACAGAAAACTCTTAAGGGACTTGAATTTGAAGATCATCCTCATCTGCATCACTTCCTATCTCCACAGAGTCATCATTGCCAAATCGTGATGCACGCAGCTTTCCAAACAGAGGTGGATTTTGCTGTCGCCTCAGCCTGCAAGGAGAATGCAGCTGTTAAGAGGCCTAGCTATCCCTCTATACATATAGTGTGGTTATCAGATCAACAGTACCCAGAATTCCCAGCACTTAAGTGCACCCTGGACAGGGAGTGAGTCATCGACGGGGAAAGTAGTATTAATTGCAGCGAGTTAATGGATATTTAATGTGAGCTCAGAAAGACAGATAATTACAGGGAGTTACGTCATCCAGAAATTGGATGGAGAAAGAAAAAATGAACGAGGTAGGGAGAGAGAGGGAGAAAAGAAAAGCAAAAAAAAAAAAAAATGTAAGCAATTAAAATTGATATTACAATATGAATTATTATTGTTATATCAAGAATTTGTTAATTATTAATATTCTAAATTTTGTTATGCAGTTCCTGCTGAGGATACAACATTCTGTACAAATTCTTTTAATGAGAAATGCAGAAACATAAATCAGTTGTAATGATCCCAGGAAGGAAATCCCTGAGTTGAAGTTTCTAGAGTGGGATAGACAGAAAAATAAATAGATTTAGTTATGTAGGCAAATGTTTTTCAGATTGACACCAGACATTATGTAATGTGTCATTAGTTGCTCTTTTACAAAGTATTTATATCACTGTCCACAATGTCCCAAAACACAACCCAGAACTATAAAGTACCACACTGCTAGGCTCTATACGGTTACATAACGTGTCACGTTCCTGCAGGGCACCAACAGGAACATTTCTGTGGTGAGCTGCACTATTTTCTTTATAACAATTTAGGTCATTACATAGCTGTGAAGTTAAAAGGATGATATTAACTGTATAATTAGAATTTTGAAAATGTTGTTTGGTTTCTAATCCAAGCTTCATTTTAAATAATAAATAATCTTAGAATTCTTTCAAGTTACATAACATAGTATATTTTAACTTGTAATGATAATGCTTTAAATTTACTGCATTTTCTTGTTGATCTTAGATTATTTGCTATTTGCACAGACCCTAGACATACGCAATACAGTACATACTAACACAGAATAATACTCTTTGACTCACACTCATTCTCCGGGACAGATTTCCCAGAAGGCCACATAGGCCCTGGCCTATGACAGCACGATCTACATGGGCGGCATGTCTGAAGTCCTCAGTATTTGATTTAACATGAATTGCTTAGAGCTTGTTCGCTGTGCACATAGGAAGGAACGAATGGCATCGTTCACACTACTGAGCTGCAATATAGTGCATTGCGTGCAACGTTAACGCACAGTGGTGCCATTGAAAATGCTGGCCGTCTCTATGTGTTATTGCAGCGGAACATCACACTACATCGCTAACGCCATGTTCCGCTGGGTTAGAAACAATGCACAGTGTGAATGTACCCTAACTACAGTAATAGCAGAGAACAAATGTATCTTTTAATGTATCACTTAAATATGGGCAGCCAGTCAAGAAAAAGCAGAGGGATAAAATGTAACAACTGATAAAGGCTGAACCTGCCAAGGGATAGAAAAAGAAACAACATTCTCCAACTGGTTACACTGTCACCTCCTAATTTAGGGAGCAGGAGAGCAGTGAATGGACCTGCCTTTATAGCACTTTATGGTGGGGACTTATTTATTGCATTTGGACATTTAGTCTATAAAAATCCATTTTGTATAAATATTACAACCATGTATTGTTCTAGGGATGCAGTGCTCACTATTTAATAAAATCCATATGTATTCCAGTGAATAGGCAGTGAGAGTGATTCTTATTCCTCCTCCCTCTCAAAGTGGTCAAGTATATGGGGGAGGGGGGGGGGGTGTGACTGAAAAACACCACCAGAGTGATGCTGATTAGTGCTGTACAAAACTGTGCACTGGCGTAACAAGGAATCACTGGGCCCCAGCAAAAATATAATGGGGCCCCTATGCTTCATCCACAGTGGTTTTCTGGGAGGAGGCTATATCAGTCATAGGAAAAATAAGAAGATGGTGCCACCATGGCTCCCAGGCCCCCCTGCAGCTGCTCCCTCTGCTCCCCTGGTAGTTACACACCTGACTGTGCCATTTAATTTAACCTGACAAGCCTGGTGAGGTCCCAATTTTATATTAAATTCACTACAAAAAATCCCAAGGTACTTAAAGGGAAATGCACTGCTGGCTCTTATGCTAAATAATAATAATAATAATAAAAAAGGTTGTTGTCACTTTAAGATGGGGTTTGCGGCAGCTGCACAGGTATCTCAAAAGTTTATTTATTTAGTGTTTTGTCAATGGTGACGGCATGTGTTTTAACTAGATAGGAGTCAAACTGGCCTAGGGGGGATAAAAGACCTAACTATACTCAACTTTTCAGTACTGTTCTGAAACTGCAGAGGTCCTGAAAGTTTTGTGGCGGGCCCAGGTTATACCCCCTATTCTCCTCAGCTGAACGCCATGTACGTTAAAGGAGTGTGCAAGCAACTGTTTAAAACACAGGTACTGGACCAGCAGTATTTGATCCCGGTACCTGGCGTGCAGATCTGCAGAACCTCTTAGTCCCTGGGCACCCCCCAGTCCCCACAAATGCCCAATATATAACAGTACTCATATCCCTGTACTGGCAAGCATTACATAACTCCACACATTACTTACAGATTTTGCTATAATCTATAAGATATAAAATACTTTATACATACAACTACATTTACAGGCAGATTTACCCAGTGGTAAATGTCACACACATTTAAAGGAAAACTAAACCCATAAAAAGAACTATGTGCCATCCGTTTCTATTATTCACAGGGAGGTGAGAACGCTTATTCTCACCTCCCTGTGAATAATAGGACGCTCGGGGGACCTGGAACTTACCTTCGCTCCGCTCGCAGTCGCTCCTTTACTGAACAGCTGTTCTCTCCTGATCGCTCGCCCTATCTTTTGTATTGGCACGCATGCGCCTAAGATAGGGCGCGCGGTCGGGACAGAGCGGCTTTCAGTGAAGGAACGGCTGCGAGAGGAGCGGAGCGAAGGTAAGTTCCAGGTCCCCCGAGCGTCCTATTCACAGGGAGGTGAAAATAAGCATTCTCACCTCCCTGTGAATAATAGAAATGGATGCAGTATGGGGAGTTTACAGTCCCTTTAAGTATTTATTGCCAGTTCGCATTAACACCTATGCTAAAGGAGATGTGCATCCTCTGGAAAGTGCCACTGGAGCCTAGAGGTCAAAGTCATGCTACCTGATCATAAACTGGTTAGCACGACTGTAACCCCTTAAAAGAGCGCTGCAGTGCCCCTGTTAATTCAGTTATATTTCACATGTGTTGTAACTGGCCCCAAAAATATCTAAGGGAGACCTTGTAGTGAAGAAAGGCTATAAGGATCTAATAGGCACAGTATAGTTAAAAACCTTTATAAACAGACAATGGTTAATTCATCATTTAAAAGTTAAATCACATACTGACCCTTTCAAAAATCATATGGGTATCATTCTGGCATGTTCTATGGGTGGTGGCAAGTCACAGCATAAAATTTGCATAAGGCCTGCCCTGCACAGGAGGAGCCCTATATCCTTCCAAACATGATTATGATCTCTAATCTACTATGTTATAAGAATGTTATTTACACTTTGGACCCATAGGATTCCATAAAAGTTGTACACTATAATGTAATAAACAATTTAAAGTCTTTGGGGCATATTTATAAAGGAACGATGTTAGCGCAAAAAAAAAATTACCGCCGCACATCGCGGCCGCGAAAATAGCGCTATCGCCGTATTTATAACGGCGAGCGCTATTCCCGCGATACCCATCGCGGCCGCGATGTGCTGCGGTAATTTTAAGCCCTTCGCGGCGATAATATATAGTATCGCCGCGAAGGGACTTAAAATCCCTTCCAGCGCGTCTAAGGGGGCGGGGCATACGCCCACCCGCCCACACCCCCACGGCGGCAGCGGCGACCACCCCCCCCGCCGCCTTCCCAGCAGCCCTCCCAACCCGTTCCCCGTGCGGCAATCTCGGAAAGGGAGGCTAGAAGGGGCTGCGGGAAGGGGCCGCAGCAGGTGGTCGCGACCACCCGCGGCCCCGCCAACCCCCCCCCCCCGGCCGCTCCCGGGGAGGGGACGGGAGGGAGCCGCTGGGGGGGTGGAGGCTCCCTCCAGCGGGGCCCTGAGAAGGGCCTTTTGGGGCTTAGGGGGTCCCGCAGCTGAAACCGGGACCCCCAGTGCGGCTCTTAAAAGAGCCCTTGGGCGACGTCTTCTTTCTTCCAGTCCCGGCGACACCAGCTCCGCGAGGCCGCCGACCCCCGAGAGGTACCCTGCGGCCGCCCGGGGTCCCCGGCGGGCGCCGGTGACCTCAACGAGGCCGATGTTGCCGGCGTTTGATCCGACGCGACGTCTTCGGGCTGGCGACACCAACCCCACTCAGGTCGCCGATGCCAGGCAGACTCAATGCGGCGCCAGTGAGCCCGCTGGCACGCCGGCCTCAGCGGAGCCGATGTTGCCAGCCGCTTCTTTCTTCTTCTTTCAGCCATCTACTGCGATGGCATTGAGTTCCGCGGCGGAAAGCTCCTCTTTATATAGGTTTGCAGAAATCCATAATCCGTTTCTGATTGGTCAATTTTTAATATGCTTACATTAACCAATCAGATTTCTGGAAAGTTCTGAAATCTGATTGGTTAATGTAAAGCAAGTATTAAAATTGACCAATCAGAAACGGATTATGGATTTCTGCAAACCTATATAAAGAGGAGCTTTCCGCCGCGGAACTCAGATGCCATCGAGTAGATGGCTGAAGAAAGAAGCGGCTGGCAACATCGGCTCCGCTGAGGCGGCGGTGCCAGCGGGCTCACTGGCGGCCGCAGTGAGTCTGCCTGGCATCGGCGACCTGAGAGGGGTTGGTGTCGCCAGGCGAAGACGTCGCGTCGGATCAAGACGCCGGCAACATCGGCTCGTTGAGGCGCGCGGCGCCCGCCGGGGGTACCCCTGGCGGCCGCAGGGGTACCTCTGGGGGTCGGCGGCCTCGGCGGAGTGGTGTTCGCCGGGACTGGAAGAAAGAAGACATCGCCCAAGGGCTCTTTTAAGAGCCGCACTGGGGGTCCCGGTTTCACTGCGGGACCCCCCGCCAAAGGCACTTTCAGTGCGCAAGGGCCCTTATAAGGGCCGGGGGAGGGGGTCGGTTCGGTGCGGGACCCCCTAAGCCCCAAAAGGCCCTTCTCAGGGCCCGCTGGAGGGAGCCTCCACCCCCCAGCGGCTCCCTCCCGTCCCCTCCGGGAGCGGCCGGGGCGGGGGGCTTGGAGGGGTTGCGGGGAGGGGTGCGCGGGGGTGGTCGCGACCACCTGCTGCGGCCCCTTCCCGGCAGCCCTTCTAGCCTCCCGTTCCGAGATTGCCGCGAACGGGGAACGGGTTGGGAGGGGCTGCTGGGAAGTGGCGGCGGGTGGTCGCGCTGCCACCGCGGGGGGTGTGGGCGGGGTGGGCGTGGTCTCCCGGGGCGGGTGCGACCACCCGCCGCGGGTTGCCTGCCATCCCCGCCGCGGGAGGTTAGTATCGGCTGACTTCGCCTCCTTCAAGGTGGCGAAGTAAAACAGCCGATACTAGCCGAGCGAACCAGTACCGCCGCTTTATAAATAGAAGCGGCGGTAACGGGTAAGTATCGGCGCGAAAGGTTAACGCTTCGTTAACTTTTCGCGGCCGTTTTCGGGCCTTTATAAATCGCGGTAAACGCGATTTATGCGTTAATGGCCGCGAAAAGTTAACGAACCATTATAAATATGCCCCCTTGTCTTTACTTTATGTAAGGTACTACATCAGACAGTCGCACACTGGCTTTAAACTCAGGTCAGGTTTATGATCTGGCTATTCGTTTTACAACCTCTCTGCTTTATAAAATTGCTTCCTAAATACAGCTGTTGGTTATTGCCTAATCAGGCCACACATTTGACTGATACATTTAGTGGTTACAAGGTCTGGCTGATGCATTGCTCGTTAATATCACATATGTATTTCAATTTCACATTTAGCATTATAATAACATATATCTATAACAACATATATCTTGTAATCTCCTTTCTAACAGGGCATGTCCACCCAAAACTAAAATTTAAGTCACTACTGGCTCCACTGTGTAGTGTTCAAAAATTCTTACCTTATACCTCTGTTCCTTGGTTGTATTTTAGTGCCTGATGAAAGTCCAAAAAAGTGAAAAGTAGTTGCTGTCTGTGTGGCATCCGGTGTCTGCTACTTCCTTGTGCTACCCGAGAATTCTAGCATGTGCAGGGCAGCTATCCCACAATCCTGATCCCTCCATGCTGCATTTCCCCTTTTGTGAAGTGTAGGGGACCCTCTCCCAACCCTAAATGCTAGGGCTTTAACTTAAAAAAAAAGGGCATAAATAGACTTATCCAACTTTGTTCCCTCAGCTCTCTCAATAGCCTGCAGCCGCGTCTTTGATTGGCTGACTCTCATCCATCCCTTCCATGATTCTATTTTACATTTCATACTATTACTTTATTGTTGCATTATTTTTCCACCTACCTTGACTGCAAGTGTTCAAGCTGGACCTGAAAATTTTCATTCAGCTCTGTTTGCTCATCCAATGATCGCTGCAACTTTCGTGTCTGGTTCTGTGCTTCATCTAACTGAAATGTACACATGGGTTTTCATTATAGTTTGATACTAAATCCCAGGAGAGTCTGTTGAACAACTAGTACTTTAAATCACGACAATAAATAAATAAAAGTCTAGAAATCTGCAACAATTCAGAGGGCAAGTACAGTATGTAGATCAATCAAAATAAATTGTACAATTCTCATACACCTTTTTAAACCAGCCAACCCACAACCTAATAGCCATAGATGCAGATTGCTTTGCAAACTAGATCAAGGTTTCTCAAAGGGTTTGCTGGGGCACACTGGTGTGGAAATATTTTCACCACTATAATTTACATTATCATTATTTTGTATACTTTACACAGTATGTTTATATCTTTTTTATAATATGTTGAAATTACAACACATTTTAATTTAACTACATTGATTTAATTACAATATACACTGTAAAGTGCACAAAATATGGGTAATTATAATATTAAGTCCAACGTAAGAACAAAGGTGTGCCTCGAGAAAAATTTGCATTGCCAAGTGCACCACAATCTGAAAAAGTTTGAAAACCACTGAACTAGATCATCAGAAATCCATTACATGGGGGAGGCCGCAGGAAACGAATGCTTCAGATTCATTTATGAGCAGTTTGATCTCGGGACTGATTTCAATCTAATATTTTTGACATATTTTACTGATCATAATAAAAGTGGCAATATTTCATCCTGACCAATTGTGAAGTCTATTGAAGATCAGTTGTGATTTTATAAGCTATTGGTTATGTCAGAAATCACAACCAAATTTCAGGTCAAGTGATCAAACAGGGGAACTGTAATCTCCAAACAAGTTGATTTTAAATGAAAGACCAGGTTCCTACCTTTAAAATGAACCTTCAACCACCTATCTATATGCTGCGAAGGCCAAAAAATCACTGATCAGAAAGTTAGGGGGTGGGAGTGAATCTATAGTAGTTCTTTCTTCTTATCTGAGATTGGTACATGCTTAAAGGAATAGTTCACTGCAATAGTGAACTATTCCTTTTCTACATTGATTGAAGCCCGGGAGGTTAAGGAGCTATCCCTTACCTCCTGTTCTTCAATCAATGTTTAGATAGCCAGGAACGAACTTCTGAAAATCTTACCTTTCAAGCGATCCAGCGGGGCCGCTCTGACAGTTCCCGACTGCTTCCTGCTTCTGTTACGCTTTAATGCGCATGCCCGATAATGCGCGTTATAGTGTAACAGAAGCAGTCGGGAATTTCTGAGCGGCCCCGCTTAATCGCGTGAAAGGTAAGATTTTCTGAAGTTCGTTCCTGGCTATCTAAACATTGATTGAAGAACAGGAGGTAAGGGATAGCTCCTTAACCTCCCTGGCTTCAATCAATGTAGAAAAGGGATAGTTCACAATTGCAGTGAACTATTCCTTAAATGCAGAAGAAACCAGGAAGAGATCGAGTTACAATGACCGAAGGAGGACTGAAAGACTGAGGGGGGAAAGAATAGCACAGCACTTTACACACCTTACACACAGACTGTGTTAGGTGTGTACATTTTTGTCTGTTTTTAATGCCTCCAAATCACTGGCCCACCTGGCCCTTAACACTCATGGACCCCATGGCCTCTCCCACTCACAGTCCCCTCCCCTCATTGGACCCAGTGCCCCTCCCCTTGCAGCCCCCTGGGCCCCTTCCTAGGCAGCCCTCTTTGGCCCCTCCCACTAACAGGTCCTGTGGCCCCCCCATGAGGAACCCACAGCCCTTACCCCACTGGCACCTCAGACCCATACCCTCACCACCCCTACAGAAAAGTACATCATTTATTTCAGGCAGAATCAAACAGAAAGTGGTTAAGAGGCTGCAAAGGAAGGGGCAAATGGGGGCCTGCAAGGGGAGGGGCTATGGGGCCCCATAAGTGGAAGGGGCCAAGGGGGCTGCATAGGAAGTGGTCAAAGAAGGGGATCAAGGGGCCCACAGGTTTGGAGGAGCCACAGGGGACTGCAAGAGGAGGGGCCATGGGGGCTCACGAGGAGACACAGGGAAGAGGGACTGTCACATGATTTCAGAGCAGGTAGTGCAGGGGATCTGGTGATGTTGCAAGCATTTAACACATAAAAATGTAAATATCTTCAAAACTATGTAAAAAAATAATGAAAGTAAATTTAAAAGCAATTCCTGTCAATTTACCTAAAGTCATTTTTGGACCACAGTTACCCTTTAATATAACCAATATGTACCAGCCATAGTAATGCAGTGCACCAACTGACTAAAGAAACAGAAACCTTACTTGTTACATATTTCTCTTTAAAAGTAAATGAGCGCACTTCCATATATAGAAAGCTATTTGTTAAAAAACCAATTAAGAGTTTGCCAAAAATTTTTTAACAGCAATTTATACATGTGCAGCTGATGTAATTAAATTCAGAAAGCATCACACATTCACATTTTATTTCCATGCAATTAAAGGATGTGTAAACCATTTCCCCCCCACTCACTTTATGTCTTTCTCTTCGAAGTTTTCATTTGCCATGTTTGTTTTTTCCCTGTCATTTGGAAATACTAGATTTCATCACTTATTCCAGTCTAACATAAACATTAATAGAGCAGGATTAATCTGCTCTGAATATGTAAGCCTTGTAATATGTAGATTTCATATTTGTTAAAGGGCATGTCCACCCCCAAAACTATAATCCCCCCAACTACTGGCCCCACCATGTAGTGTAGTTTAATCCTTACCTCACATCCCAGCTCCATATGGTTCTCCTGTAGCCCCCCCCAAAGTCCCAAAAACTGCCCACCAGGAGGATAGCAGAGTCCATATAGGACTCTGCCTCCTACCTGGCCTCCGGGAGAAGTTTGGCATGCGTACTGCAGCCCTTCTCCCCCTCCCTCTCCCTCCCTCTCAGGATTCCCTCCCCCTAGTGTAAAACCCTTAATATATAGTATTGCCCCTGTCCCCCCAGCCCCAACCGCTATATTTATATGTTTAGAAAGCTCCCCAAACTTTACTTACCTCTCCTCTTTACCTCTTACATCATTCTAATATGGCTTGAGAAAGGTAATGGATGTTACCGAAACGTCGCCTTTTATTTTTATAGGATGATTAACCAAGAATAAATTTTCTACGAGTGCTGCACAGATTTGTTCTCTTTTCTATATTCATTCTATATTACACTTGTCTTATATATATATATATACACATACACACAGATGCAGAAAGATTGATAAACAGACAGATTATAGACAGATAGATAGACAGACACAGACAGATAGACAGTCAGGTAGATATCCTCAGCCTTAAGCCTTGGCCAAAGCCATCTTCTCTAATGTCACGATCTATCCAGCTTGAAACTGCTGAGGCAAAAGCCGCTAAAAGCTCTCACATTTTCCTCACCAAGATCTTCTAATAATAGCAACATTGTATCCTCTGCTCTAGGTGCTGATAAGCACGATACAGTGGAAAGCTTCCCTGTGTTGGCAGGTACCCCAGAAACACAGGACCGGTCACATTGCAACTTCTGCAACCCCTTTTCCTACCCCACTGAATGAATCCTTTTACAGATCAACCCATCTACACATGTTTGTTATTTACTCAATTAAGCACTGAGATCTGACTGAAATCCAGTGTGGTGAGACTACTTACTATATGCAGTGGCGTAACTACCGACCAAACCACCCCCGCAACCACAGGGTGCACGGATAGTAGCAGGGCAGCCACAAGCTCATAAACTCTGCTCTGTTTTTAAACAGCTGATTACGTGAAGGAAGGAAACTTAGGCATGACCAGCTGAAAACTGGACCCGAACTGGAAGTTTGGGTCCAGTCTTCTAAACAGCTGATCATGCGTATGTTTCATTTATACATGCAATCAGCTGTTTATAAACAGCTGGTCATGGAGGCAGGAGGGCTCGGCCTCTAACCATGCAGGGGGGCTGGGCCCCTGCAGTTATACCCCTGACTATATGATGAAGTTATACTGGAAAAAGTGTTAAAGTCTATTTACAAAGGACAGGAAAATGAAAAAGGGAAACGAGAACTTTAAAGTTAGTAGAAAGACATAAATTAAGTTAAAACAAAACTTATCATCTGAAGAATAAAAGCAATTATAGAGATAATATGGCATTTAAAATAACATTTTAAAAAGTTTGTTTTCTTGCACGGTCCTAGTCACTTACCTAACTAGCTTACCAACATCTGCTACTAGTCTAAAAATTAGTTTATTTTTTACTAACTTTTAAGAGAGAATCATACAGCCTAAAAACTGGACATTCTGTAAATACTCAACATGATTTCATGGCTGCATAGAGTACAGCTTGTGCTCCTCTGGCCATGGTAATTAACTTAAAACCTGTAAATATGCTAAAAACCACCCCCTAACCAGTCTTGTTTAAGGATGAGGCCACACTAGGAATGCATGGAAACAAGCTTGAAAAGCATGAACGCAATGCATCTCTTTCATGTGCATTGCCATGCATTTGCACTGCAATTTTCCATATATTCTGTAATAGGAGTGCATTCGATGTGTACCAAAAGTGTTGATCATATATATGCATTCTGATAAAGTATATGTCCAGACACATTTTTAAAATCTGAAATCCTTGGTACACCATTTACATCACAACCCTACCTTAACGGCGGCAAATTTCCTGTCTGAAGTGGCAGCCCTTCCTCTGCTTATTTTCCCTTTCCCCCTTTATCCCTCTCTAAAACTGCAGACAGTACATAATAGATGCATAATATTATATCTCCCATTACATCACTTCTTCATTGAATTGCATGGATAAACAAGCAACTGTGTTTAGTTTTTGAATGATTGTCTTTTTTTTCATAGTGGAATAAACTTTAGTTGTATATCTATCCTCCCCAAGATTTCTTTTTAAATAGTAACATAATTTGTTGTACATTTATGTAGTATGTATGAATAGCAGAGAAGCACACTACTTGAAGTGATGAATTCAGTTTATTTGTGCAAAAAACATACAATGTCTTGGGACTCACAGTCCCTTCCTCAGGTACCTCAAGTAGTGTACTACTCTGCTATTCATCTTGCTTGAGTTTTGTGGCCCTTGGGGGGGAGGGTTGAGAGGATTGCACCTACCTATTTGTCTGGCTAGTAGCTAACAGCAGTATGCTTGAGTGTGTTTTTGCACTATATGCCATACCCACCATTCTTTAATTGATCTTTATCCAAATTCTATACACAAAACTCTTATTTATCAGGAGTGGGGCCTCGCATATTTTGGAGGAAGAGTGTTGCTGAGCTACCGCTTTAGGTAGAATGCAATAAATGGGCGCCAGTGGTTCTTGAACTTAAACAGTATCTTACTTATTAACAGAACAATATAAATAAGGCATTGCAATTAGTACAATAGAGGTGGTATAGCATGGCACAGATATCCCATAAATACTCACAAACCAGAGGAATTAGAAACAGCATAAATAACAATCAGCTTGTTCGTGCCACCCCAGCTCTCAGGTCACTGTAGTGGAATCTTCCACCCCTATGTCTGGCACTATATCCCTATTCTTGGGTGGTATACCCAGGACTCTAGTCCTTACTAAATCTCCTTGTTGGAGCTCAGGCTGATCACTAGCTACCCTACCCCTATCTATCACTCCTGGAGTGATCTATAACAGAATCTAATCTCACTTTAACTGGGCCTACCTGTTAAATATTTAAGTCCCAGGCTCCTCTAGGGGAAACTCCAAGTCAGAAAGATGTTGAGAACATGTCTGCTTCACTTTTTATACTTTTACACAAAAATCCTGAACTGCCAGACTAAATGGTAACTAGTTTATCAGTTCCCTAAAGATTACAATGTGTAGAATCCTCAAATGTGGATATTTTGAGGTTTAAGGGTTGTGTGATCAAAAAACAGTTTGTTTCATGGTCATAAACACACTGATACGACCAAGACCCACACAGACACAGGTAGACACATCTACTGACTTACCCTTTCATTCCCGTGGCAGCCACACTTAAAGGGTAACTAAAGTAAAAAAAAAAAATTTACCACCCAACCTCACACAGGTACATACACCTTCTGACCTACCCTTCTATTCCTGTGGAAGCCACACTTACAGGGTAACTATAATTAAAAAACAAATTTGGACCAATCATCAAAAAAGTAAAAAAAACAAAAAACAAAAACACCAGTGTCCTCTTTCATTGCCAAAGCAAGATGATAGAATTATTAAACTTGCAGCACAGACACACACACTATAGCCTTTCAAGCCAAATTCACAGTTTATACTTAGTTATATACTGAAACCATAACTTTCAAAAATAGTGTTAGATTTATAATGCATAGACAACCGACACATTTATGCAGGGTTTATATACCAATAAATTCCTTACTGTTATTCAATGCAATATCTGTATTTATTATTTTAAAAAAATGCAAAAAAGACTACAGAAGGTAAAAGGAACTTTTGTTTATTATTTCATCCTTGTGTATCAGTATTTTTCAGATAAAGTATACATATTTGTATGCCTAAATACATTACAGAATTCAAAACTTTATATAGTGTGACATTTTTCACATAAATGTATATTCCATGCACAAAACCCGAGAATACATAAACCTCACCTCATCTTCAGCTGTACCCAGTTCTTTCTTTAGCTCCTCCACACGAAGACGGAGTTTTTTTACCTCAGTATCTAGTTGTTCTACACGGCGGTTGGCATGTGTGAACTCTGCATTCCTCTCGACATACTGCTTCTTTAACTTAGCATGATTGTGCCTCAGGTCTGATAACTCCTATGACCAGAAATATATACAAAATATAATCATAAAAAAACATAAAGATAATCTAATGATTCCTAAAAGGGTTATCGTGGGCATCAGCGCACTCAGCATTCTATCAACATTTTAGCCCAGTCATATTAAGACCACTCCAGCATTACATTTTTCTTGCCATTCAGATGTGTATTGTAGTATACCGTATATACTAGAGTATAAGCCGACCCGAGTATAAGTCGAGGTACCTATTTTTACCTGGAAAATGATTAAAACATGATTCACTTGAGTATAAGTCAGGGATAGAGGGTAGACATTATGACCACTAATGCCTTTTGATTCTGTATTGTTCTGAGGCTTTAGTTTCCCTTTAAATGGACAGCAGCATTCCCATACAGTAGTCCCATACAGTAATAACCAAATCCAGTATGGCTATTACTGTATGGGACTACTGTATGGGAATTGTGTCCATTTAAAGGGCAACTAAAGCCTCAAAACAATACACGTTCAGAAGGTAATTGTTTTAACAATAGATACCATCATCCTGATTCTGTATTGTTTGAGGCATTAGTTGCCCTTTAAATGGACAGTAATCCCGTACAGTAACCCCCATTTCTGCATGCTTTGCTTGCTGGGAGTTGCAGTTTCTAAACAGCTGTATTGGCAAATTAACTCTAACCCCCACAGAAGAAGAAGAATACTGTAAAATGAAAGATTGATCTCACCAGTCCCACAGGACTTGCTCCTTCCCTGCTCCTCCATCGCAAGACTTCAGTGCAAATTATCCTAAGTTACGCAACTTACGTAAGTTACATAAAGTAACTTGCGTAACGTTGCGCCCACGCCGCACATCTCCTGCAGCAGCTGTGTTAGCTCCGGTCTCCAGCTCAATGGATAAAGAAATGTAAGTAATGGCTTACTATTACCATGTGCTTGTATCTCCTGTGCCATTTCCCTCCGATGGCATTCCTCCATTTCTTAGTTTACCAATATGACCAGAGTATAAGCCGAGGCAAGATTTTTAGGCTTATTTTTAAACCTAAAACCCTCGGCTTATGCTCGAGTGTATATGATAGTACAGTATTTGAGGTTGAATAAAAACATACGTCCATCCAGTTCAACCTACTCAGCAATACCCACATTTCCTGCCTAACAGTTGATCCAGAGGAAGGCAAAGATAAAAAAAACCAGAATTATGCCAATCGGAAGATATCCCTGGATCAACTCTACTTGATGTATTGTCTTTACAGTAGATACAGTAGGCCTATGATTAAGGACCGGGAGGTCTAAAACGCGTCAGGCGTATTGAGAATAAAGCTGTGATTTCATTTATCTGTGTCCGGATTCCTCTTGTACTTTTCCCGGTTGATGCAGTGTTGTTTTTTCTTTTGTTGTATCCGTGGAATTTGGTCTGAAGCGACGGACCTGGGGCATTTGGCAACTGGGTCACCAAGAGGCACGGGTAAGCCCCGAATATATATTGCTGAATTTTTGAAGTTTGAAGTGTTCTATTTTGCTATTTGGAGGAGCGAAGGGTCTGGGGTTTTATACACCCGGACCACCGTAATGAATAAGTAAGCATTATAGGTGTCACACTCATGAGATTGGATTTTATTGTTTTGTCTTTACAGTAGCTTTAACTCTGACATAGCATCCAACCATAAAGTAAAAGACAACTCCCTGATTTACATTTCAGAGACTGTTATCTCTTCTAAGGACTACAGGACATCCTGCTTGACCCCTGGGAGATTGGTACTGATAGTTAAAGTTCACTAGACTTTTGCTGCATGAAAAACGAATCCCCTATTGTAAAATGTAATTGATTGATATGTTATATGAGACTCTGGAGTCAAGTTCATGCTAATACTAGTAACCAGGACAACATGCATGAAGTTGATGAGTTACCATGTGTGTACAATAACAGAAGAATATTGTGTTGCTTCTGTCATTGTATGTGATCAATTTCACACCTGTCCCCAAACAAGCAGCACTTACTATTCTTGCCTGCATATTGACTCGCATTGATTCAAACCAATTTCAGCCTGACAACCCTTGCATTTTATGTACTAGGCCAATATTGTCGAGACTGCCCTAACTGCAGGGAACAAATCAGAGCAAAGGCAATTCAGGTCTGGAAACCCTGACAGAAGAACATATCAAAATTTTCAGCCCCTCCTACCATGTAACTTTAGCCACTTAAAGTGTGTCATGCCTGGCCTAACTCAGCAATGTGCTATACGAAAGAATAAGAAGTGCACCTTAAGAGGTGGCAGGCAAATAAAACCCTTTATGTTAGCTCTCAGCATCCTATTTTTACTCACTCTGAAATAGTCAATATTTAAAAGTATGTTATTTTGTGGATAGGACATTCATTCACTGCATGTAATCAAAAGAGCTTTACTCTTTAAACTGCAACAAAACAACACCATCTAGTGGTCACAAACAAATATTTTTTCATTCACAGAAAAACTCTGTTACTAAATAAAAATTTTTTAAAAAACATTTCAGATACTGACTGGAGATCACTGTTATTTCAGAGCCACTTCTATAAATATGATTTAGATACTTGATAAATAAATCAATTTGGCAGCTTTATGTATAACTAGCAAACCCAGCGCGCACCTCTCCAATCCCTCCCACATCGTGGCAGGTGATGAATGATGCGGCGCTTGTGCAAATGCGTCCAACGTACGTGCATATTTACCGCCATAGGTTAGTATATAAGATCAACAGACAACAATTGGCTAATTTAAAAATGAAATGGACATCACCTGACCTCTGCCCGCCTGTCCGCCCCGGGGGAGAAGCATGCTCAGTTAAGACTTAATGCTGGGGAAATCAGGAAGTAGCTGGGGAAAAAATTGACAGTTGAGAGCCTATTAATGCAGGCTGAGGCTGGTCACATGTCTACAAGCTGGTCACATGGCTGAAAACAGGAAGTGTTCAACCAGGAAGTTACATTGCTGAACCTGAGATGTGATTTAGGTTTTATTTTAAAGGTATGATGGAAGGCTTTTTATAGAATTCTTACTAGTTTGGAAGAATTTAAGACCACAGTTACACTTTAAGGGAAAGTTGATGAGATACGCTTTAAAGGGGAAGTCGGTGTGATACGCCTTAAAGGGGTACTTGGTGTGCTACGTGTTAAAGGGGAAGTTGATGTGATAAGTGTCAAAGGGGAAGTTGATGTGATATGCTTTAAAGTGTATCATATCAACTTCCCCTTTAACTTTAAAGCATTTCATATCAACTTCCCCTTTAGCAACGGGGTACAACACCTCACATTAATTTATTTTTTAGGGAAAACACAAAACTTTTTTTACCCCAAATTTGGACATTTTGCAATATCCCCTTATTGCACAACAATAACCCCCCAAATGTTGTGAGGTAAGTTAATTGGGCATGGGATCTGCCGTAGAACCCTACATTGTGTTGCGCACCTGAAGTTTACCAGATTTGCAGTAAACTTTGAATGGGTCAGGTTAGAAAGCTGCAAGTGCAAGTCTGTTGAATTTTGGATGCAGGTTCGGGCTGGATCTTTACAAAAACCGTGCAACGTCGGGTACTCTGTTAGTCGTTAATAAACATACTGTAACTTACAAAGTGCATCTAGAAGCATATAAAGCCACACGTGTTCATATATTTGTGAAATACAGCTTCGTAGCAGCCCAGTTCTCTTGACTTTGGGAGAAGCCAGATGGAAATCAGTTACTACATGAGTGTAATTCTCCTTTAAAGGGTACGTAACATGAAGAAAATGACTCTTAGTGCTACTTACATGTAAATAGCAGCAACCTGTGGAATATGTAGGAACTATGTAATAAAAAGTTACTACTGTATGGCTCCATCTGTGACATACACAGTATATTACACCAGCTTGCCTTAGGTCTCTGCATTTATTTTCCATTTATTATTTGTAGGCAGCAGTAAAGATTTTCTCATTTGCAGACAGCAAATTATTAAAGACATTCATCTATTTGCTGAAGCATTCAGCAAGAAAATCTACCTAATGAATTTGTGCAAATCTTTAACACAATTCATAACTGTAATGCATATTTGGCTTTTTAAAATGCAAACATTCTTACAATTATTTAAAAGTTGGCTTGAGCCAACCCCCTCAGCCAAAACTCTGATACAGAGAGAAACAGAGCATGTGTCTAACATGAGTTAAGGCTTGCCCTAAAATGTTGGAATATGGTGCATTGTGCCATCATGCACCTAAGTGTCTGCCTATGCCTTTCCTTTAAGGAGAAAAGTATTGATGTTGTATTTTTTTGTACCATACATAGTTGGTACAACTGGGGCATAGGATTGTTAAAGTAGTTGGATTCTGTGTCCTGCAGCAGATGTAAAAGCTTCTCTTCATCTTGTCAGGTTGTGCTTTTAATACATGTCATTGAGGAGTGTACTTCTTATTCTTTTTTAGAATAAGTGTGCAAAACCATTCAGATGAATGCGGATATCGTTAATAGTTATTTACAAAAACATCCTATAAAAACTAACATCTCTTCTATTACAATCAGAGTCAGTAATTTTCATCAGCGTTGTACTGGATTTCCTCCAGTCTCCTGGCACCATCCCAGTTAAGCTTTCTAAAGAGTCACAAGACTACTTCATCCAGCCCTTAAGCTTTGTTCAAGGATAACTTTGTTTAAATGTTAAATGTCTTAAGTTAACCAAAAACATTTTGTTTTTGTGAGGTCATCCATACCACTTCAATTCGTATACATTTTTTAGTATCCTTAATAATCAGCATACTACTTTCACTACTTATAAAAAAACTTGTCTTCTTTATAAAACTACACTTTGCATAAAAATAAGCATCCTGAAGAAAATAGAAAAGTTTTTCAAAATTTGCATGCCACTGACTGGGCCTTTAAAGCACTGCATGTGCTGGATGTATAAACAGAATGCCATCCATACGACTATTCAGATACAAAAGACGTAGGGACAGAATTTTGAGAACAGCTCTCCAGCTTTAAATATAAAAATGTCTGAGAACTTACATACACATAACTTATAAATACATATAACTTATAAATAAATACATATAACTTATAAATACATACATATAACTTGAAACTACTGTTGTATAGTAAACTTAATTTTGTACAGCTACACTAAAATAGGTATTGTCTTGATTCTTCTTTTTCTAGAAAAATAGATAAAAACTGCACTTTTTATGTAATTTAGTATTTAAATGAACAAGTTTATTTTGAATTTTACTTTGTATGGCGAACCTTTAAAATTCTAAGTGAGCTACCTGTAGAGTCAGGATTTAATTGGGCAATCAATGTACCAAGAGCTTCTATTAATAAAATTTACAAAACTCACAATAATAACACTGATAGTAAGGGCCAGGCAGATCAGATGGCAACCTGCCAGAAGTAGGTAAATGCAAATTCAAAATCCTATACCCAAGTACTTTAACTATATCAAAGGCCAACATAAAGTTGAGAGATGCACACTACTTTCAATGCTTAATACATTTATTTAGTGAATCACACAATCACAACATCAATTTGTGACACCTGATAAAGGGGAGAAAGTGATCCCTGAAACGTTGTGTTTGTGTGATTCACTAAATAAATGTATTAAGCAATGAAAGTAGTGTGCATCTCTAAACTTTGGCCATTGAAAACTCACAATAATCTGTTTGTGGCAATTTGCCAAAGTTTAGTGCAGTGTCAGCAAATTTTATCCTTGGTAGACAAGGCCTAGGCCAACATAGCTCCTTTACCACCCGTTCTTCAATTAAACTTAAATAACAAAACTTAAAAAAAAAATGCGTGGAGATACCCTATAAACAGAAACCTCTATTTGATGTGTCTATAAACTGGCCTTAAAAAACTCATGCAAAAGAGCAGCAAATTAAAATGCTTGTGCTGGCTGCATGCATTAATTCTGCTACAATGTCTTTAAGTCACACTAACATCTTATAAATGGGTAAGCATAGCTAAGACAGGAAAATGTGTATTGTGGCTCTTAGTAAATCTCCCCAGGAATATTTTCTCTCCTCAAAACATCAGTAAAAATAACAAACATATGAGCAGACTCTTATCTGAAATTCCCTCCTGACTGGCATAATGACCAATAAAATGGATTATCAATCTGTCTTTTTGAGATGAAAGATGTGCGGCCTGACTTAATTAAGTCACAGTCAATCAGGGCTGAATGGTTAGGTGCTAGGTTTACAATCAGAGGGGGGTCAATAATTCAAAATCTTTCTGCTCATGTATACCAGGCCTAAGGCTGGGTACACACCAGAATATATTTTTGGTCGACCAATTCACGGCACTTTCAGTCGTTCGGCCGAAAATATCTCCTGGTGTGGGGCGGCTGGCCACGACCGACCTCGATCGCTCGCAGTGAGCGCTAGGACGGGACAAATAGTCCCTCCATGTGCACCCAGCCTAAGGACACACAAGGATTATGTGTAGGATTGTTGTCATTTTTATTTTTTTTAAGTATAAATAAAGATGGATTTTAATTTACTGCAGCTTGGAACTTTAAGTTATTTAAAAATGTATTGTTTATGATGTTGCAAGAACCTCTAAATCTAAAATTCTATAATAGGTGGGAGCAAGGATCAGTATACAATACTTTGTATCTGTCGTACCTTATTTTTTTCAAAAACCTCAGTCTGAATAGACTTCAGGTCTGTATCAAGTGCACTGGCAGTCTGCCTTCTTTTTCGAGTAAGTATCTCCTCCAGATCTTGAATCTGTAGCCTAAGTTTCTTGTTTTCACGTTCAAGACTCAATTTCTCTGTCTCTAGCCTTTCCCGACGGCCCCACTCTTCTGCATTTTCAGCTTGAAGCCCTTCCATCTGTAAGTCAATGAACAATTAATTGAAACCCTCATACACAAAATTGGATAATGGAATAGTTGATTGACAGATAAGAGGATTTTTCACACACAACCCCCCCCCCCCCTCGATACCTCAGCTCTGAGGTCAGCTAGTTTTTTGTCCATGCTTGATCGAACTCCAAGCTCATCCTGAAGATCCTCCGAAATCCGCCCTAATTCATCCTGGTGCGATATCTTAAAAGAAAGCTGAAAAAAAAAAACTCACTCTTAAATTCACTGACAAGCTAACATTTAAACTTAAATTACAACCAATTAAACCAAACTATAAATTATAGAATGGAAAGTTTGTAGAGGCAAGCATTGGCAGCTCTTTTGGTCAGTAATTGGGTAGGACAGCCTATCTGCTGTTGGGGGGGCTGTACTAATGGCACTTCAGTTACTGACTGTGTTGCTCCATGTAATTGCTTCTTTTAAGCCCAAAAAGTTACTCTCGACCATTGAGACTTCCTGTCTTTATATCTACCATCCTGTTTCTTTTTTACTATTATCCTCTAAAAGTTAGAACATCTTGTCATCAGTAAATATCTTGAGCAAATTCCAGCTTGAAATCTACCAATGGGATCATCCGAACATTTTCCAACTGGTCCAATCAGTGTTTGCTGATATCAAGCAGAAGCCACACACGGGTCAATTTTTCAGCTAATTCGGTCATATCAATGAAAATGTACCCTTTTATGCCTGCGTTTAGAACCTGTACACACATTAGTTTGTCAGCCAAAGCAATCCTTGCAAGTAGACAATCTGCCACAACTGCAAAATACTAACTTCATAGATTCTTTATCAAATAAGTTATTTGTCAAATATCAAACTCAAATATAAGTAGATAATCTACCTCCACTTCACAGATCATTTTCTTACTTACCTGTTTAATGGCCTCCTGTCTGGACTTATTCACCTCTTCATATTTCAGTTTCCACTGGCTAAGTTCTCCTTCCATCTTTTCAATACTTTTACTGAGCAGCAATTTATCCCTAAAGGAATAAACATACAGTGTAGATTGTTTGATACAGATTTCCTGCTATAAAACCATAACAAACTTAACAAAATTCATTTAGGCTAAGTTGCCAAAACTCCTTAATATGGCATACTATCTTAAGTGATTTTGTGTCATCAAAAGAGAAAAATAGAAAACTTTTATAAAAAAAGCAACAATCAAACAAATGGATCACTGCCTTATTGCTCAAGCTTCTATTTTAAAAACACATGATTTATTTCTGAACCTATCTTTCTGACCAATAGACTACTGATCGGTTTATTACTAACTGTCAAACAAAACACACACACTGATGTTTCATCAAAACCAATCATGCGGCCTATTGCAGAACACATGATCAGCCAAAATTTACCAACATTTTGATTTTTTTTCGTTCATTATGGCGAATGGTCAATCAGGCAGATATATTGTCCTATGTGTCGAAGCCTCAGAACACGAAAAAAGTAGTAGACGAGCCTCAGACAGTGTACAAAACTGTGTGGGACTTATTGTGAAAACAGCAACATGTTTCAAAGCTGTGCACTCCTTTATCAAGCCTTGATAAAGGAGTGCACAGCTCCGAAACATGCTGCTGTTTTCACAATAAAGTTCCACGCAGTTTGTACACTGTTGAGGCTCGTCTACTACATTTTTCTGTTAATGTAGCCTTAACCAGGAAGGACGGAGTGGGGTAGAATTGCAGCCTAAAAAGTTCAAAGAGGTGTGAGATATCTGAACTTGCTTATTTTCTGATGTCCAAGCCTCAGAACATGGTCTCTTTAATAATCACACTTACATTTAGGCTATGCCAGATGTTTAGAAAAGCAATAAATACAGGAAGCAAAAGTGTAGGCACACATAGAAATAAAAAGGTAATTTATCTGATTTTATTTTGGTCCCCCAGAGTTTAATAATTTGCTTCACTGTACAGTATAAAAGTACATTTCTAGACAGCTGTATGTATACATACTCCCGCTCTTTCAATAGAACCTTCTGGCTCTCATCTAGTCTCAGTTTAAGTGCTGTAAGTTTGGTTGAATCCTCCTCTCTGGGAGTCACATCCTCCCAGTTCCGGGGTCTCGGACTGTGACATGATCTGCCATTTTGATATTCCCAGCCTTCGAGACGCACATTATTTTCCAGGTCTGGATTCTAGAATATGAAAAATGAGTACATGGGTTTGTTACATTTTAAAGATCAAAAGGGCTGACTTTAGCATAACATCAGTAATTAGATTGCCTTAAGAAATACATTTGATCAGGTTTATAAAAGAGGAAACCTGATTCCTCTGGGTACTTTCACAATTACATAGCATACTGTGTGAGTTATAGGAAAATGTAATATATTTGGGGCAGGGTCTATGAATGTAAAAAAAAGGTGATTGAATGTTTAATGACAAATTATGCTTAGGTGATTTCCCAATGATTAGTTCCTGAAGAACAATCTGGTCCAGTTGTTCATAAGAAGGAAAAGACGAATAGTTTGGAATGGGAGAATAAGGACTGAAGGTTAAGAGCCCTGAGATCAGCCTTGATCAAGGCAACAATCGACGAAGGTGAAGGTTGTATGAGCTTTCTGTTCAGAAATATCGACTTCTGGTGCTGCGGTAGACAAGGCCTAGAGGATGACCCCTGGAGACTGACTTACTTTAACTATTAAGTGTCATCTCCTGGAGGTTGGGTTCTTAACCCCATGCTGTGCCTAGATCCCCCTGTGGCTGAAAGAGAAACTAACTTTTTAATGGTTTAGGTATGGTAGCCATGGAAATGGAAGGGTAGGTTGGCTTGTGAGGATGTACCTGTGTGTGTACCTGTGTCTGTGTATTGTTAGAGGTTATGTTTTTGTGTTTGTGCCCATATTAGAGAGATGTCTTTCCTGTGGCCCTGCAGATGTTTGAAAACTATAACTCTTAGCAGTTACCAACAGCAGATGGCAGTTAGGAATGTTGGGAGTTGTAGTTTGATAACAACTGGAAGAAAATAGGATGGGAAACAGCTGTAAAACTGTGGGAGGAATTACAGTAAATCCTCCTCTGAATATCAAAATGATAGTTTATAGTTTATCCGGCGAAACAGAGAGCTAGCAGTCATAGGAATGGCATCCACACTCTTTCTATGCTGCCTACATTGTATTGGCAAGTAAACGATCGATGAGATATAGTATTTGAGGTTGAATAAAGACATACGTCCATCCAGTCCAACCCATCTAGCAATATCCTCATTTCCTGCCTAACTGTTGATCCAGAGGAAGGCAAAAAACCCCCACCAAATTTATGAAGGGGGAAAAAAATTCCTTCCTGACTCCAAGTGGCAATCGGAAATTTCCTGGATCAACTCTACTTATGTATCAATACCAGTAACTTGCAACATTCCTTGTTTGCAGAAACTATCCAGCTTTTTTTTTAAAACTGACCAATGAACCTGCCATTACAACGTCCACTGGAAGACAGTTCCATAGCTTTACCGTTCTCACAGTGAAAAACCCTTTCGAGCTTGAAGCCTAAAACTTTTTTCTTCAAGTCTTAAGGGATTCCCGTGTCCTTTGCATGTTCTATTGGTGAACAATGCCCCAGATGTTTATTGTATGGCCCGTTAATGTATTTATACACAGTATCATATCCCCACGCAAGCGCCTTTTTCCAGCGTAATAATGTAACTTTTCCAGTCTCTCTTCATATTCAAGCTCCCCCAATCCCCTTATTAATTTAGTTGCCCTTCTCTGAACCTTTCCATTTCAAAGATGTCCTTTTTGTACAAGGATTCCAAAATTGCACTGCATATTCCAAATAGGCCTTACCAATGCTTTGTAAAGAGGGAGAATTACATTTTCCTCCTTGAATCCATACCTCTCTTTATACAAGACAATACCATGCTGGCTCTGGCTGTTGCCGCCTGGCACTGCTTGCTACCTTTAAGTTTGTTATCCACCAAAACTCCAAGATCCCTTTCCAACAGGGATTCACTTAACACAAAGCCATTTATAGTATAAGTAGCACAAGTATTTTTAAGTCCAAATGCATCACCTTACATATCAACATTGAATTTCATCTGCCACTTAGCAGCCCAATGATGATAATCTATCTAGATCCCCTTGCCACGATTGCACATCCTCTGAGTTTTAAATGGTCAACAAAGTTTGTGTCGTCAGCAAACACAGAAACCTTGCTGACAATACCCACTTCCAAATCATTAAAATAGATTAAATAGAAGCGGCCCCAACACAGAACCCTGTGGCACCCCACTTAGCACTTTAGTCCATAATGATGAAGCCCCATTAACAACTACTCTCTGCATCCTATTCATTAACCAATTTTCTATCCATGTACAAATGTGACTCCCCAGACCAAAAGACTTAGCTTATACATCAGTCGCCTATGGGGGACTGTATCAAAAGCCTTTGCAAAATCCAAGTAAACTACATCTACTGCTATACCAGAGTCTAAATTTCTACTTACTTCCTCATAAAAGCAAGCAAGTTAGTTTGACAAGATCTATTCCTCCTAAATCCATGCTGGTTACTACTTTAATGTCAGTCCTTGAAACGTACTCTAGAACATGTTCCCTATTAAAGTTCCAGTATCTTCCCCACCACTGAAGTTAAACTTACAGGCCTGTAATTACCCGGCTGTGAACGACTACCCTTTTTGAATATTGGAATAACATCAGCCTTTTTCCAATCCAGAGGCACACCACCGGCCATGAGGGAATCAGCAAAAATAAGAAACAATGGCCTAGATAAAACTGAACTTAGCTCCTTAAGTACCTGAGGATGTATTTTATCCGGTCCAGGAGATTTATTAATATTAACCTTATTTAGTTCTTTCTGTACCATATCCTCGGTTAACCAAAGTGAACTTGAATCTTGTATACCTTTATTGCTACTATACTCTATGATATCTGTACTTGGATCTTCTATAGTGTATACAGAGGAAAAAAAATTATTCAAGACATTTGCTTTATCGCCATCCTCCGTAACTAACTTATCCCCATTAATTAATGGTGCCACATTCTCAGTCCTCATCTTCTTACTATTAATATACTTAAAAAAATGTTTAGGCTTAGTGATGCTCATATACATGCACATATACATAGCTCTTTTACCTCTGATCTTCAATCAATGCATTAAAGGAATAGTTCATTTTTTTAAAGATGTTTAAATTTAAACATACATACATATAAGATTGATTTAACATACGTGTATTTTGTCATAACTGACCTTACTTTTCATGTGACTCTCCAATTCCACATCTCTTACTGGCTCTTCTATATCTGGATCGTTCACCTCATGTTGCTTTTCGTTCCCTTGTAGTCTCTCTAGTTCCTTTTTCAGTTGTTCTGTCTCAATGGCTGCTTCTTGCCTTTCTCTTTTTAAAGCACCAAGTTCTTTGCTCAAAATCTCTAATCGACTCCTAAGTTGTACTCCTTCCTCCCTAGCTTTGTTACGCTCAGCTCTCACTTTACTCCACTTTTCCCTCCAATTAGCTGTACAATCAGACCACCACCGCATGGTTTTTTCCATCTGCGCAGCTCGTGCCCTTGCTTCCTCCAATTCCCTTAGGCGCAGTTCTTCACGGCTCTCCCAGTCCACAGCTGAAATGGAGACAGGAGTCGATGGAATTGGGGATGCTGGCAGACTCTTAGGTGAAGGAGTAAGAGAGTCTGGAGGCCGCATACACTCTGGCTGAGAATTACCCAAGCTGCAGAGAAGTTCTGTGCTTTGAAGCAGTAGTGGAGAGTCTAAGCGTGGACTGGGACCACTAGTATGACTCATACTGGTTATTAAGATAGTTTGTGAGATGTAAAAAAGTTTCTCTCTGGGATATGGGTAGAGCGCAGTATGAAACAAAAAAAAGTTGTGTGAGGGGGACAGGCTCCATCAACTGGAGTCCCTGCACCCCCCTAAGACAGTGGCTTAGACACTCAATAAATGTTTAGTATGTAGACCGTTGTTTCTGTAAATTGGTCAAATCTAGTATACACACTGCTAGTTTTTTGACCAAATCCTGCAACAACAACAACAAAAAAGAACACACAATTCAATAAAATTAGTGTATGAAATTGCTTAAACAGCTGACTCTTGCAATAGCGATTTCAGCAGTTTTGTTCTCACCAGTTACGCAAGAGAAAAGATGCAGTTGAAAATGACCTAAAAAACTAGCATAAACATTATTATAGATAGAGCATTGCTAAGAATTTTGATTTCTACTTTGTGCCTTGATTTTAATTCTACTTGCAATATGGATACCTGTAGCTTTTTTTTTTTTTTTTTACATTGCACAAATTTTTTAAGTTTGGTTTACAGTAATTTCCAATAACGAACATTTATAATAATCAGAAAAGATGGCAATGTTGGTTTTCAGCTGCAACGAAAATTGTTTCTGTGATCAAAATATTTCAATACTGCTTTTTAACGGCATATCGACTTCAAATATCGAATATTAGCCGGTATCGACTTTTTGATTGTGGTAACAATTTTGCTGCAGCCAATTTCTGCCTCTAGCTGTCATTTTTTTTTTTTTTGCTTTAAACATTTGTTTTTGGAAGGTATCGAAAACAAACCTTTATAAATACACTCTGTAGTGAATAACAGTAAGCATTCATGTTGCAATTGTACTTGTAAGTAAAGGTTCCTAGCAAAAAAAATCTTGTTGGACTCTATAAGATTTGCCTAATATTGGCATGGTGAATGGGCACCTTTTTGTTCTGTGTTATCATACAGCATGCATTTAAAGGAATAGTTTACAGGAAAAGTCAACTATTCCTTTAATATATTGATTGAAGACCGGGAGGTTATGGAGCTATGCCTTACCTCCCATTCTTCAATCAATTTCTCAGGAGCCAGGAATGAAGGTAAGAATATTTACCTTTTGCACAATCCACTCCACTGTTTCCTGGCTCAGTTCAAATATAGCAAGCATTATCGTAGCTGCGCACTATAGTTGAATAGAACCAGGAACCGGTCAGGATGTGTCAATGTGGCCACTGGACCTTTGTTCCAGGCTCCTGAGAAATTGATTGAAGAATGGAAGGCATAGCTCCTTAACCTCCCGGACTTCAATCAAAACATTAAAGGAATATTTCACTTTTCCAGTGAACTATTCCTATAATGAACGTGTACTTATTCTTGCAATATGTAGATTTCCTATATGTTTTAAAGGGAAGATGCAATAACCCAAGTCAGTTTGCACAGGTATAAAGCTTCCCACTTTCCTACAATACACTGAAAGCCTAATAAAACACTCACACAATAAAATTAAAGCTTCAGAACAATGCTGAATCAGAAGGTAGAGGTCCTTGATATAATAGGAGTAATCTGTATCTCATCTCTCATTTTGATGTGGGTGCTGGGAAATTTACCTTAATAACATGGGGTTTGTACTTTATCTCCCCATTCTAGTATCGCGCAGTTTAGTCAATGACCATTTTGTTCTTCATACATGCCCAGCCCTAAGCTACTGCAGTTATAGCAGGTCATACCCACTAGCAGTCTCTCTCTACCCAATCCTGTTACAGTCAAGATTGGGTAAAGGAATCTGTGGTTTTGGCCAGGAGGCATGGCCAGACAGTGAACATGCATACCAGTTCTTCATGGAGAAGCCATTTACTGGAGTGGTATTTTACAGTTTAATGGTGTTCTGGGTTGGGATGTTTGCAGAGTATGGAGTATTAAAATGTAGGTTCTCCTTTAATAATATAATGTTAAACCCATAAAATCAGTGTGTTGTATGTAGAGAATATGGGGTAGTCTGCGTGGATTTTATTCAGTTACCATTGTAACAACAATGCCAACTTATGTGACTTCCCATTGGTTGTCCAGACTCTCAGCCTCCAATCCATTGGCTCTGCTGCTCTGCCACTCTCACTAGTCAGTCTGCATTCCCTTTCACTAGCACTTTCAAGTTTAAATCCCTGAATACCACCTCCTCCCCAGAGACACACTGTCTGGTTCCCTGTACTAACCAGTTAATAGCCTGTTAAAAAGCTATGACCAGAGCACTATCCTATTCCCAGCACTCCCTGTGTATGATCGCAATTCCCTAAGGTCTCTACCGACTGAGATTCGATTTGTGCAACACAATCCGGAAACAGAACTAAACTTTATCAACATTCACCAAACCATGTGGTGTGGCCCCTAGGCACCTACCAGTTACACAGTGGGTGGGGAGGACAGGAACTGGAGGTGGCAGCAAACTTCTTACTGCTCCGTCTGTTCCCTGATCAGGCAAGTCCCCTCCCAGCCCTGACTGCATTTCCTTGGGAGGGGAGAAAGTTGGAAGTTCCGAGCACCTCAGGGAATAGGAAGCTGGAAATATAAACATACATTAAATTGAATACATACACACAACACACACACAGATACATTACATACAAACAGGTGACATGTAGGGTTACTAATGGGAAATGGCAACTCCTTTCTTACTTACAGAGTTTCTTTTCCCTGCCATTCCTTTAGGCAGCATATAATGGGTTAACTTCCTTGTCAGCTAGACAGAAGAAAACAGACACGCCCACACTTCAATAGCTCCCCCCTACCAGTAAGAGTGTGTGTGTGTGCTGCCTAAGTAGGATTTCCAGATGTCAGGGATTAGTCCTTTTTTCAATGAGAAATCTGGGGTCCGGACGGAATTTCACATAAATTCCTGTTTGTCTGGGTTTTCTGCCTCTAACACACACACAGGCAGTGTTCCTGCAGCTAAACTACTGACAGAATATTCAGAGCAGTCCCCTGATCCAGTTCTGACACATTGTTGCAAAGATTATCTGCTTTAACTCTATCGGGGCAATTTACCCAGCGGCGCTGGTCAGGTATTTGGAGTTAAAGTCAAGCTAAGTGGCTGGTTCTCTACCGCTTAGCGTGACTTTAACTCCATATTAGTGCCGGATGCGCGGGTTGCATAAAAAACACCTGCACATCCGGCACTTGTGATTCAATATCGCGTTTGCACTACTTTTAGCACATGTTTTTACCGCCGGCTAATATTTCTGGGCTGAAAGTAACTCAACACAGCCAGGCAAATTGAAAGGAATTGCTTCCCTGAGAATTTTTGCAATTTATTTCCATTGTTTATTTTGCACCATCAGGGCTATTCAATAAAAGTTCTTATCGTTAAAAATGGTGTTAATTTTTCTTCAATCAGATCTTAGCTTTCAAATGGTAAATAAGATCTGATTGGTTGGGGCAAAATTAGCACCATTTTAAACAATAAGAACTTTAATTAAATCTCCCTGCATGTGTGCAATAGTTTGTAGTAATTGTACCTGTGTCTGGCTTCTTAATGGGTATCTCCACTGGTAAAATCCTATTTTGGTAGTCAGTTTTATTGAAGACGAAAAGGTAATGGAGCTGTGTTGTACCTCCCGTTCTTCAATAAAATGTTCAGGAACCAGGAACGAAGGTAAGCAACTTCTCTTGCTCCACCCACCACATCTTCTGACAGGTCCCAATGGACTCTGTATTCTATGAGAGATAAGTGCAAGAATGAGATGCTTAACCCAGGGATAAGGTTCTTATAAATAGGGATGTGTGTGTGTGTGTAAAGGAGAGTATTGTTGTTTTTGAATCACACAGAAAATACAGTCCTTTGACTCCTGGCATGATCCATAAGCATGGGTCTTTACCCTGATAGTGATAAATTCAATGTTAGTGCCCAAATCCAAAGGGTAACTAATTCAGATATACAGCTATATAAAAAACATATTTTCATGCCTATTTGTAAGAGAGAGTGTAAATGTGGGAGTTTGTGAAGCTGGTGTGTGCCTGTCTGAAAAAGAAAGTGTGAGTGCCTGTTGTGTGACGGCCTGGCGTAAGTGGTGTGTGATTGCCTGGCTGTGAGGTTGCCTGCTTGCCTGTGAGTGTGTGGGCTCTGTGTGAGTTCCTATCTGTGAGAGATAGTGTGCCTGCCTGTGACCGTCTATATGAAAGTGCCTGAATGTAGAGTGTCCATGAGTGCCTGTCTGTAAGAGTGCACATGAATGCCTGTCTGTAAGAGAGTGCACATGAGTGCCTGTCTGAAAGAGAGTGCACATGAATGCTGTCTGTAAGAGAGTGCACACGAATGCCGTCTGAAAGAGAGTGCACAACGAGTGACTGTCGTGCAAGAAGTTGCAGATGAGGCCTGTCTGTAAGAGTGCACATGAATGCCTGTCTGTAAGAGAGTGCACATGAGTGCCTGTCTGAAAGAGAGTGCACATGAATGCCTGTCTGTAAGAGAGTGCACACGAATGCCGGTCTGAAAGAGAGTGCACACGAGTGCCGGTCTGAAAGAGAGTGCACACGAGTGCCTGTCTGCAAGAGAGTGCATATGAGTGCCTGTCTGTAAGAGTGCACATGAATGCCTGTCTGTAAGAGAGAACACATGAGTGCCTGTCTGAAAGAGAGTGCACATGAGTGCCTGTCTGCAAGAGAGTGCACATGAGTGCCTGTCTGTAAGAGTGTACATGAGTGCCTGTCTGTAAGAGTGCACATACGTGCCTGTCTGTAAGAGAGTGCACATGAATGCCTGTCTGTAAGAGAGTGCACACGAGTGCCTGTCTGTAAGAGAGTGCTCATGAGTGCCTGTCTGAAAGAGAGTGCACATGCATGCCTTTCTTTGAGAAAGTATGTATAAATCTGGGAGGGTTCATGTGAGAATGCAAGCCACGGCTATCGGCAAAGCTTGGACAAAGCAAGACCCACTTTAACACGGCGGCACACGACGGGCGGCATTTAAAATTTTGGCCAGGAAAATGGAAACTCCAATCATACTAAGGCGGGTGATAGGTTATCCGAAAATGGTAATTTTGCATTCAGGAGGGAACAATTTAGGTTTGGTGCCCATGCGTGACCTCATTTTAAATATCAAAAGAGATATAAATTTTATTATTGATCACTGTCCAGGTGTAATCGTACTTTGGTCAGAGATTATTCCTCGGTTATGTTGGCACCATGTAAAATCAATTATAGAAAGAAATAGAGATGTCACGCATCAAAATTAACAAGGCCGTCGCAAAATTTGTGCGCTTAATGGGAGGTTTGGCCATTAGACATTGCATGTTTGAAGGGAGTGCAGAGTACTTTCAGCCCGATGGCATACATTTAAAGGGCATGTCCATCCCCAAAACTATAAATTAACCCACTACTGGCCCCACTCTGTAGTGTAATAAAATCCTTACCTTACATCCCAGCTCCAAATGGTTGTCCTGCAATGTCCCCCCAAAGTCCCAAAAACTGGCCATAGTGGTCTCTCCCTCCTGTCTCCCCTCTGGGAGAATTTTGCCATGCGCACTGCAGCCCTGTTACAATAAAGATGTGGCCTAATGAATTTATTCCCAATTGGAAACATGTGTGGTGTCATTATTTATAGCTATAGAGAAGGGGTGTGTTTTGGGTTGGTTTCTTTAGTACTCTAGGGCATTGCCCTACGTCAAGAAAGTGACAGGCTACCATAGGGAGACGGAAACGCATGACGGGGCAGATTTTGGGGGGAAAAGCAATGGGTGTGAGTAGAGGAGAAGGGGTGGGGCTGACAGAGGGACAAGCACTAGGGAGGGAGAGTGACGGGAGAGTTTGGGAAAGGAGGGCCAACAGCAGACATTTTAAAACAAAAATTTCAGGTCATAACAACTTACCTAATGGCGCTTCCCATCCACCCGACCCTTGTTTAAATGTCTTAATTATGTATATCTTACTCATCATAGGCAGTCGCTGGCAATGCAGTAAGGCCCAAAAAGGGCCAGAAATTTATTATGGAGGATTGGAGGCATGGTTGCATTAACTGTCACAATAAAAATGTGGCCTAATTAATTTATTCCCAATCGGAAACACGTGTGGTGTCGTTATTTATAGCTATGGAGAAGGGTGTTTTGGGAGGTGGTTTCTTTGGTACCCTAGGGCATTGCCCTCCATCAAGACAACATCAGGAAGCATTTCAGGTTAAACGTAAATCTCAGTTTTCCAAAGGTTTTAGGATTTGGGGGTGATTTTCCTATATAAAAGTTTTCATTTGAGGGGGGTCATATTTAGTCATATTTTTGCTAAAAAACAAAATAGTGTATCACTTTAATTTTTTTGTGTGCATTTCATTGTAATTTCTTTCACACTCACAAAGATGAAGTATGACAATGGTTGTGCACCACCTTGTGACATTATATGTGTGCTGCAATGTCTTACAAGACAAATGTAATCCCCACTAAGTTAGGTTATTTCTATTCTCAGGCCTCAGAGGCACAACAAAATATATAAATACTTCATGTAGTCTGTAAAATAATTTCATTGATTTCAAGTCAAGATAATTATAATTTATATTATAATTTATACTAAACATTTGTGCTTAAAGTAAGGCGAGGGCGCGTGCATGGACCCTAAGGAAATAACATTTTGCGGCCAAAGAAGAAGGAGAGCCAGGAAATCTCGTAGGGGTGGAGCTAAACATTATACAATACAGATACAAGATGTCAGCAACTTTACAGCAGGAAAGGTAGGCTCAAGAGGGGCATAGGAAAAAAAGGGCAAAAGTTTTTATTAAAGCTGCTTCTTCCAACTAAACTTAACTTTGTTTTAAACTTATACTTATCCTTTAATAAACAGATGTAAACCTCCAGCTGTAATGTAATAAATGCCAATATCAATATGTAAAACAGATAAATTAAGTACTATTGGCTTTGCTGCCAGAATCCTCAAACGTCCTCCTGCTGAAAGATTCTCCTGGCATCTCACCTGATCCCCCAAGTCATGCAAGTAGACTTGCAGCAGATTTGGCATACAACCAGTTGCTGCAATTAAATTCAACTTAACTTACATTTTTTAAATCCTAATGTGAAAGCTTTTTCCCCAAGGACGACTAAACACTGTCTCTATACACAGACAGGGAGATTCAATAAAAGTTCTTATCTTTAAAAATGTTGCCAATTTTGCCCCAACCAAAAACAAAGATGTTTTTTACCATTTGAAAGCTAACATCTGATTAGTTGGGGCAAAATTAGCACCATTTTTAACGATAAGAACTTTTATTACATCTTCCTGAGAGTATTTTATGTGCAGATGGCTCTAGAGCAATATGGAAGCTGCTTGTTACCCTGCAGTTTATTTACCAGTTAGTGTGAATTACATATTGCCTTCTTGGGGCAATACAAAATATTGAGCTTTTTTTAATTATTCTCTTCCTTGAGTAGCAAAAGATAAAGCTTCTAAATGTACCTATGTTATTTTCATCTGCAAATAACATGCATCTGGTGGCTCAACTGGTAAAGCACAAAAGGTCACAGGTTCAAATCATCAGACTTAGATTAAAAGTACAATGCAAAGATTACGTTGTAAAGTAAAGGATTTTATCATATCATTGTAACGATAGAAGAATTAAATATGTTTGATAACAATAAAACACTGAAATCCCTGTTCTGTATCTGGGAGAGGGAGGATTTAGCAAGAAAGGATGCAGCTTGTTTTGACCTTTCGAGCACTACAGAGCATGTGAAGAGAACTGCGTACATTTTCCTGGGTTTACCCAGCTAAGGTGGATTATGGGAGCTGACAACTAGTACCCACAGGCTAATTTGATATATTACCCAGCAGCCACAGCAAAGGTAAAGGTGAGACACATTTTGTTGCATGTGCTCTGTCTAATGGGACAAAAAAAAAAAAACTAATTTATGAAGGGGAAAAAAATTCCTTCCTGACTCCATGTGGCAATCGGAAATTTCCCTGGATCACCTCTACTTTATGTATCAATACCAGTAACTTGCAACATTCCTTGTTTGCAGAAACTCATCCAGCTTTTTTGTTTGAAACTGACCAATGAACCTGCCATAACAACGTCCACTGGAAGACAGTTCCATAGCTTTACTGTTCTCACAGTGAAAAACCCTTTCCGAACTTTCCCTAAACCTTTTTTCTTCAAGTCTAAAGGGAAGGCCACATGTCCTCAGACATGCTCTATTGGTGAACAATGCTCCAGATAGTTTATTGTATGGCCTTTTCTCTAGTGTACATAATTGTAACTTTTCCAGTCTCTCTTCATATTCAAGTTCCTCCAATCCCCTTATTAAGTTAGTTGCCCTTTACTGAACCCTTTCCATTTCAAAGATGTCCTTTTTGTACACAGGATTCCAAAATTGCACTGCATATTCCAAATGAGGCCTTACCAATGCTTTGTAAAGAGGGAAAATAACATTTTCCTCTCTTGAATCCATACCTCTCTTTATAAAAGCCAATACACCAAGCCGGCTCTGGCTGTTTCTGCCTGGCACTGCTTGCTTCCTTTAAGTTTGTTATCCACCAAAACACCAAGATCCCTTTCCAACAGGGATTCACTTGACACAGAGCCATTTATAGTATAAGTAGCACAAGGATTTGTAAGTCCAAAATGCATCACCTTACATTTATTGATCATTCATATATATGACCAGATGTTTCCTGGTTTGTTCAACATTTTCTGGCATATCCTTCCAATTCAGTGCTAATTTGATCAAAATATTAGATCATGGATATATTTTTGTAACAGTATCTGTATTTTACGTCTGCTTTGTGCCACACCATAAAATAATACTTGCATAAGTAAAATGGTCCCTCCAACATATTTCCTTTATATTTACCACACCTAAATATCACCAGATATCAGGACCTACCCAAAAGGCAGATATAAAGACACCACATTAAAACATTTATAAAATATGCAGAAATCAATAACCATTCCACATTGTAACTATAATCTGACACTAAATATAAAATAACATGAGAATGAGAACCTTCACGAGCAATATAACAAAGCATCATGGTATTATATGTGGTAACAAATGAAATGTGTTTTGACCTGTTGACCTTTGTTTACATTACAGATTACAGTAATACATATTTCATATAATTTTGAAAATTAATAAGTGACATTTTGTAACAAAATTAATTTAAAGGATTGACCTGTACATTAATAATAAAAAAAAACATTGAAAAATCTTCATCTTTCTTTCTCTGTTTCCGAGCTTAAGCGGACACCCTTCCAACAAGACCGAAGTTGTAGTTTGTATTGTGGCCAACAGCTGTGAAGCTTCATGTTTCCTACAGTGCTAAACTGTGATGTGACCTGGAGAGTACACATGTTCTGCTTTCTTTTCCTGTGTGATTACTTCACATATTTATTCATGGGAGGTAGTGTAATAAATTGCACTTTTCTTAGCATTTGCAGGCAATTTGTCTGAGGATTCTGGGAGTCATAGGCAGTATTTTTATGTGAGGTATGCTTTCCCTGCAATTAATATATTATCAGGGTTATTCAATAAAAGTTCTTTTTGTTAAAAATGGTGCAAATTTTGACCCAACCAATGCAATGTTATCTTTCAAATGTTAAATAAGATTTGATTGGCTGGGGCAAAATTAGCACCATTTTAAACGATAAGAACTTTTATTGAATCTCCCTGTATATTTATAAGATTAGTCACCTTCTTTCTGTTTTTTTTTTTGTTTTGTTTTTTACATTTTACCACTGAAGAACAATAGCAAAATATTTAAAGCTACTTAATCATGAGCGGCACACGGCCATTTTGTTTGTAGCTCCTGAGCAGTCCCCGGGCATCCGCTGCTAGTGAACTGCTACATGTAGCATTTTGCTGAAGGCAAAACATCTGGAACCACTAGGGAACCTGTAAAAAAGTGGCCGTGTGAAAGTAGCCTTATTACCTGAATTGGATATACAAATCTTATTTTGAATCTAATAAATGAAACTTCCTAGTCTGTAAGCATAACCACATTTTTATAAATGCAAAAGGAGGGAGAGGCACCAAAACAGATAGGAGTATACTAATGGGTTTCATGTTTGTATGCAATTTGTATGTGAATATGGATTTCATCACTATTTGTGAAAGCATCTTGAAAGTGTTTAAATAAAACAACAGTCTTATTCCCCTGAGTTCTCCAGGTCTCATAGAGTGATGAAGAGCAATCTAGAACAGGTTGGATTAATATTATCTGGCATATGAGAAGTCACAGATCCTTTAACAAAACAGAAAACACTGTGAAACTTGGCTTCAAAGATCCCGGAGTGAAATTCTTTCAACAACTCACTGTGCCCATATGTAAAACAAATTTAGATTTGAAAATGTAATAAAAGCTAAGAAAGTTCCATATTTCAGTTCCTCAATAACTATGTACCATATTGGCAAAAAAATATCTCTTTTCCATCTGATTGCAATCATATGGGGAAGAGAGCTTGGAAATGTATTTTTTATTGTTTATGTCTGGTTTCTAATAATGTCACTTTATTCAGAGTCTTATGAGATGGACATACATACAGTATATCCGGTAATATCTACTACAATAAAAATCGATTTTAAATATATATATATATTTATATATATATACTACACTTTGCAACCCACAGCAATCCAGATGTTGCAAAAATATGTAACTCTCAACACCCCTGATAGCTTCTAAGTGTGGAATTTACTTCAAGATAGTAGGTTGTCCATCCAGCAATATGCTAAACATATCATGCAGTGATATGTGCAAAAAGATGCACCTTTCGATTGTGGCTTCTATATAATCAAAATATAAAACCGTCAGTTTTACCTTTCTACATTCCCGCAACATTTTCCTATCGGGCCAGGCAGTTATGCGGACGTCTATCTGACTTTGTGGGTAAGCCACAAGGTAATGTTTCTTACCTTCTGAATTTTTCACAAAGTCAGATATAATTGCCTGGCCTGAGCGGAAAATGTTGCGGGAATGTAGAAAGGTAAAACTGACAGTTTTATATTTTGATTATATAGAAGCCACAATCGAACGGTGCATCTATCAAACAATGCATCCAGAGCAGCTATCGCTCTGGGTAAATCTCCCAAAATATCACGTTTGTGCAAGTGCGTAAATCCCAAAAGGGATTTACCCACAGCGTAATTTAAACGCCGGGTATTAGCTAAAAGTAGTGCAGATGCGGTATTTAATCATGAGTGCTGGATGCGTGGGTGTCTTTTACGTACCCAGCAATAATATGGAGTTAAAGTTGCGCTGTTAGTGTATGGCTTCCTTAAGGCCTTGTACTCACATTAAATGAAACTCATTTGGAGAGTGTGTACTATACTATGGAAAGGATATAACTGGACAATAGGTAGATGAATGAATCTATAAATGTTGATTGCTGTAAAGCGCAGACATAGAACAAGTTGCTTTTAGTATACAAGCACATTTCAGTGTTGATGGGAAGATGTCAGATTTACAAGTAAATATTTCAAATGCCTCTTGCTTGACTGCTGGCTCCATAGGAGATAACTGAATTTAGTTTGGGTGATTTTCCTGTTGCGACCCATCAGACGTTTTCTTAAGTATGGAGCCAGAGGTCACAAATAACTTTTAAACACAGGATATTACTTTTCTTGATGCAATTCAAACTTCAAAGAGATTATATACCTTTGAAAACCAACATCCCAGCAAGAGAGCTAAGGGAAGAAAGGTGACAAAAAAACAAAAGGACATAGAAAAATGACATGAAATGGAATGTAAATGTCACAGTTATTCAAACTTGAATATAAATTATTTAAAAAGTGTGTGCATGTGTATATGTGTGCTTTTACTGAAATATTCTTCAAAAAGTAAAACATATATTTAGTACAACTACAACACATAAATAATATTCTAGATATCACACTGGTTTTTACAAATATGTTGTAAAGTCTTTGTATACTTGGAATACCTCAAAGAAATATACGGCTGATTTAAAGTTTTTATTTTCAAATCAGTCTAATATCTATTATTATTGTGGTGGTTTTACCAGGAGCATCAGTAGGTATGCCAGCAGATCTCAAGCAGGCGTTTAGAAAATATTTTAAAGGATCGATTTACTGAAAAGATGAACCTATCCTTTACTGCATTAATTGAAGAACAGGGGGAGGGGGAATGTAGTAAAGGAATAGTTCGCTTTCAGAGTGAACTATTCCTTTAAAAGTGTGATAATACATCACACAATGAAACCATACCTGCCTTGAATTCCTTTGTCTTTCTTTTACTTTTTTTTTTTTTGGCAGGTTTTCCCATATGTCTTTAAACAATGACAGATTGTATGTTTTCGTTTGGCACCAAAAACTTTTTATACCTTTCATAAAATAGTACTAAAGAAACACAGCATACTGAATAATTGATAGGAACGTTGTTTCAGAACTTTGAGTGCACCAATACTTTTCATTCTCTCAAACAGCTCATTTCACTCCGCACTTGATTTTTCCTATTTTATTTATAGAACTTGATTGATGTTTACAGATCATAGCATTCACAAGCAAATATATGCTTAACCTTTCAACCTATGATTGGATGACATTGTTAGTCCACGCATAGACATAGAGTTAACTGTACTTTAACCATATTAAAAGACAAAAGAACGCAAACAAAAAATATTTGTAATATTATTATGAGACTTTGTAACAGTTGTTATGCTCCATCACTTAGATTGTACGCTCTTTGTGGCAGTGATCTCTTTCCTAATATGTCAAGGCACACCTCACTTAATTTATATATACCGGTAGATATGTATATGTATTCTTAACCTTTGAAAATTTATTTATGTAAATTTAATTTATCTGTATAATTGCTTGCACTTATCCCTGTTTGTATACTCTGTATTTTATAATGTACAGCGCTGCGTACCCAAGTGGCACCATATAAATAAAATTATACATACCGTACATTTTTTACTTTCTTCATTCACATTTCTTTGAGCTACTGAACATGATAACCATTTTTGTCTTAAATTATATTCCCAAGGAACGCCCCAATCAGCAGTCAGTTTAGGCGAAACATCATGGAAAACTGTCAGCAGATGTGTTGCTATTTTATGACAAAGCACTAGGCAACAGATCCCAAATATCAAAGGTTGTTATCAGGGAATGTGGCTTCACAGACAGACCAGTCCAGACCTGGCCCCCCAGTGATTGTTTTCTTTTTCAATAGCTGAAGAAATTCCTATGTGGATGGCAATTTCCTGATGATTATGACCTTGAAAAGGCTGTGAAGGGTTAGCTGGAGGACCAAGATAAATCCTTTTACTTGGAAGGGATTAACTAGCTGGAGGCAGAAAGGCCCAAGTGGGTTGTTACGTTAAGAGGGGTAACATTGAGTGAGGTGATTTTAATCATGAAATTTTATTTTCATACATTTTTGGTACATTTTTGAAGACCGCTCCAAGAGAATATCTCCCAACCTCTGTGATCTTAATGGAAAGTTATCATAATTTAAAACAAAACAAAATGAAACCCATCCCCTACTGCTTGATCTAGTTAAGGAGACAATATTGAACAATAAAATAGTTTTTAGAGGGCAGGCTATAAGGCTAGGTACACGCAAGCAGACCGACCGACCAATATTTCTGTGAATCGGTCAGTCGGAGCTGAAAAATCGGTGGTGTTTTTGCATGCAAACGGATCGGGGAAAAAAGGCAATCAAACACGCCCAATTGTGCAGTCTTCCAAGCTGCATATTATTGGCAGCGGCTACTTTAGCTGCGACCAACAATGATTTGTCCCAGCTAACCGATGGCTTATGGCAAAAGGTTGTCTATGCTATGTTCAAACTGCCCTTTGAAAATGAAAAATACCTCTACATTTGTAAAGAAAAGTGTTATTCTTTTGATGTGTGCAGATTATTTTACATTATAATCTACTATTATTTTACATTTTGGGCTTGCTTCAGTGCAGTGTATTATCAGAGGGCCTGACTAGAGCTTGATTCTATGAGATTTTCCATGTATGTTTCTGATGATGCTGTATACTTAGTGAGTGGGAGTAAGCCCACCTTCAAAATCTTTAAGATTTTTTTCAGGTAAAGGCTTCCTTTATAGTAACTACTATTAGTAACTATTTCATTGTACAATTACTTTTTATGTTCGGTAAGATTGCTTACCGAATTTTGCACATAAGAAAATTCAAGAGAATTGAATTCAAATCATTCAAAAGAAAATGATCTGCCTGTGTGATGTTCTTCCACGACATGCAAACAAAAAACACGCAGACAAAATTCTCAACCAAGCATTACACGTATAGAACTATGCATAAGTAGAGAAAAAACTTCTATATGTCAAAGCCAATATCAATAACATAAATTAATGGATTCATTCCACCAGGGACATTATTATTTTGCTTTTGTTTCATATTGCAGTTCTAGAAATACCAATAAATTAACAGGGTTATTCAATAAAAGTTCTCATCGTTTAAAATGGTGCTAATTTTGCCCCAACCAATCAGATGTTAGTTTTCAAATGTTAAATAACATCTGATTGGTTGGTGCAAAATTAGCACCATTTTTAACGATAATAACTTTTATTGAATAACTCTTTAAAAGATTTTGCCATTTACACATAAAAAGTAGCAAAAAGCAATGGAACAAAATTTGGAGAAAAGTTATTTTTATAGTAATTTAATAAATTGCAAAATTGAAACATTTCTTCCCAAAACATTTTGTTGTGCTTTTCTCTTATCCTCTAAAATGTATGTAGACTTAAGATAGAATCAGTGAAGTATAAAGGATATTTAACAGTCTAACATTTGTGACTGTATTTGGTAAAGCTACTGCACTTGTTATTACATTTTACTTATTATTAAATAAAGAGATGTCCCTGTAGTTCTATATTTGATCTTCAGTAGAATAAACATTTTTTTCATTTATTTATTTTTTTACTCTCTCCATTTCCACAATTCTTATTCTAAAGGGAAACATTTGTTCTGTGCAGGAAGATTTTCTGTGGTTGAGGATATTATTTTATCAATTGGGCCCCCTGGAGATTGAGCTAACTTGGAACTGCTGTTAATCATCATCCCTAACAGGGTAGCTTGAATGGTACTTCCCATGATGCCTTCTGCTTTCCCTTAATTCTTTGCTTTTGAACTCACCATGACTTGTAAGTGTCTTTTCTTCCCCTTCGTGTGTCTGAAGTTATTCCTCTATTAGTTTTAATTGGAAAGGTACCTTTCATTCTTACAGAGTAGTCATTCAGTGGCTTTAGAACTCGGTGTTTAAATCTCTGGGGTAGAAGTCAAGAGTTACTTTTTCTCATGATCGTTCCTTCCTCCATTATTTTTCAATTTCTTCTTACTTCCCCTCCCCTTTCTAGTTGTCTTGATTACTTTTGAACTTTGGACCATTAAATACTATCCCAGATGGGAAGATTAGAAGGAAAAATAATGCTCCTTATTATTAGGTTGAACAATTGTCCTGGGGAAAAAAGAGAAGCATTTTTTATACAGGAAGATTGAAATTAACCTAATTCCCAGGAAGTAAAAAGATCCGAACATAAACATGTCAGGGTAGCATAAAGATTTACCCGATACATGATATAAACATTAAATGCTAGAAAATATGTCTGACCATTCAATGATTTAAAGCAACATTGATGCTAACATTACTTTTGATCACTGAAATCTTAATTCATAAGTGCTAAAAATGTACATAAAGCAGTATAGTTGGCTAAAAAGCTGCATGATGTTGTTTTTAGTATTTTGCACCAAATAATATCTCTTTCTCAACCTTTCCCAATTCTGTACCAGCAATTTATTAACTAGAATTTCCCAATTCATAGCCATTGCAGAGTTTGTTTTTTCCCCCCTTGTTTTGACAATTACAAATATTTCTGTTTTTGTACCATCTACTTCTGTCCATTATTTAAACTAATACATTTTAGAAGTTTTATATTAAGCTTTATATTTATTTCTATTAAAGGGCAACAAATGCACCAGAACATTTTAGAATCAGAAGATGAAGCACCTTGATATAAAAGCAGTACTTTGTGTTGAGAAATGTAACTTACTAGCATGAGGCTAATGTGCTTGGCCACTATTGTTCTTTGCACATGTTTAGTCCTGCATTACAGCAGGTACCCACAAGGTCTGTTGGCTTGACTGCGCACATATACAGTTATATATAGAGTTGGTTTACATGCATGTCGGTGCTTAATTACTATAAGGGCTTGCATTGATAATCTTATTAACAATTTTTTTTTATTAGCTTGCAATAGGGATATGGTTGCTATGCAGAGGACTATGAAAAGGAGACAAGGGCAACACACACATTACAATATTGTTTCATTTTTTCCCCCTATTTAAAATGGAAAAAAAATACTTTAGCAAACTTAAGCTATAATAAAATATTGGACTAATTTATTTGTATTACTTAAATTGCATTTCTACTTGAGTGCATAAAATTCATATCCTTATTTATTCCATTGCTAATCTGTTACATATAATTGCAAAAATACATTTAATGGACAACCCACACTTTTTTCAATCAGGACCCATGCCGCACGATGGTGTAGGAACAACTGTATTGGCCGAGTATCAGTAAGTGTATGGGTGCTCGGTTGGGCATGGTTGGTGATCCAACCTGGTGGAGTATCAACTGAGCATGATCGAACGGCCATTTTGCCTGACCCTACTAACCGATAGTAGGCTGAAACAGATGTTCGTACACCATTATGCGCTGTGTGTGCAGTCATTGAAGCTAGACATGCACAGATGATTTATATATTGATTTATAATCACTTTGATCTAATTATGTACATCCTTTTGATTCATAGACTTATTATTTTTGAGCAACTTATTAAATGAAAGGTCACTGGCCACAATTGAAAATGTCATGCTCTGGTGGGCTTACCACCTTACTTAATACATTTATTGTAGCAACTAATCTAACCAAGACTCATGGTGCATGTTGGTACAACTATTACATAATCAATTGGGAAGACTAGATTTATTTCCAGCATTGTGACGCGTTTGGTCACTCTAATAAATGTACTTGTTTTCATTTAAATTTGGCCTATCAGCAGCATTCTTTGTAAAGCATGGTGTGATAAAAATGAAATTTGTGCACAAACTTCTCCTAAATCATATAGGATTTTAACTTACATATCTGTGAATAGTACATCACAGCCTTCAAATAAGACTTCAGGTATAATTTATAGGGAATGAAAAGATGAAATCTACTTTCTCAAAGGTAATATGTGATATAAAAATACCTTTATTTTGCAGCAGGAGAGATATATTCCCAGATTCCTGCTGCCTTCTCAAGGTTAGATAAAAGACTCTGACTAGGAAGAGAGTTCAGTTTTTAATCCCTGTCTGTCAAAGCCTGCTGAAGAAGCTGAAGAAAAACAACAATATAAATAGTATGGAGTTTATTTTACCCATGTGCCTAAGGGTGAAAGATCATTTACACAAAAGCATATTTAGCATTCTTTACATCTCTAGGAATCTTAACAATAAATATAACAAACAGTTCCCTCTTTATTTTTCATCACAAGATTCTAGATCATAAACTAACTAAAACTTTCAATAAATTGGGTTTTATGAATTTAGGTAACTGCAGTGGGTCATATATGACACAGAACCCAGAAAACCCCAGCAGCATTCTACATGTTTTACTCATTTGCTGTCTTATTGGAAACACTTGGGAAATTGGTGTAACAAACAACTAAACAATTGCAGATGTTTCATTTAAGCACACAAAAACCCTTGGGAAGCGCAAACCAGACACGGCAAACAAGGATCAAGAGTTAAAGGGGTTGGAGGCTACTCATAAAGAGGTTAGATAAATTTAACACTACAGATAATGATCTGGCAAAAAAAAGGACAAGATACAAGATAGGTCAACAAGTAGAATGAACCAGCGGATATTGCCCAGACCTACTTAGAAAAAGCTTAAGAATAAAAAGTTTTCTCATTGTTATAGCTGTCATTCATGTTCAGTACCTTATTCACAGCTGTAACTGAACATAATGTAGTGCAGTAAGAGATTCTGCAATATGAAACGGCTTTTAAGCCCTTTAAGCTTAATGAGGCCTAGACTGTTTTGGTACAAAACTGAAATTTAAGAATTGACTGGCACATGAGGCAGATATAGCAAGTCCTTTTTTTATTATAAACTATTAACTTTTTCTGACCTTTCATGTCTGTGTTAACAGACTGACAAAATATTGTTTAGACTGAAATGCAAAAACTAAAAATGTTTTAAAGCGGATGTTAAATTGTTAAATTAGCTTGTTAAATGACTATTAAAGGGAAACTGTGGTCCAAAAATGACTTTAGTTAAATTGATAGGAATTACTCCCCTGAGAATTTTTGCAGTTTATTTCCATTGTTTATTTTGCATAATTTTGAAGATATTTACATTTTGTGTGTGATATGGCAGCAGCATCACCAGGTCCCCTGCACTTCCTGCTTCCTGCTCTGAAACTGTCAGTCAATCTGTCCTGTGTCTCCTCCTCCCCTTTGCAGCCCCCCTGGTCCCTCCCACTCATGGACCCCATGGTCCCTCCAGTTGCAGGCCCCCCACGGCCCATTATCTTACAGCCCCATGTGGCCCTGCCCACTCGCAGGTGCCTAAACCCCGCCCACTCACATATGCCTAAGCCCCGCTCACTCATGGGTGCCTAATCCCCACCCACCCGTGGGTGCCTAGGCCCTGCCCACTCACGGGTGCCATAGTGGTAGAGAAGGGCTGTAGTTTCCATTATCTTCTCTGTCAGGACTTCACACAGCAGAGAGGAGGAGGGACTTCCTGTCTCCCTCACACACTGAGGGAGTTTGAGGCTGTGCTCGCTGGTGGCACTGTGCAGGAGAAGCCTCAGGAATGTCACATGTCAGCCTCCCACACATTAATTTTTATTTCAGTCATTTCTGTATATCACGTAGAGATGTGGTTGATGGCTCATTTTAAAGGTAGAAAACTGGCCTTTGATTTTAACGTAACTTGTTTGGAGACCACGGTTCCCCTTTAAAAAGCAAAACGAACAAGAACTGGGTCACATCCTTAAACCTCTACAAAATTCCCATTTCTTAATGAAATTACCTGTACATTTATAGTATTTTATGCAAGTTAAACTCTATACAACATATATTTTATGCTAATTTATAACTATAAATAAGTATAATAATATTGATTTCTATTATCTGCAATGTAATTATTTGTGAGACATTATTTCAGGGTCAATACCCTGTTTGTAGCTAGAGTACCACATATGTTACAAAAGGTCAAGTTTAAAATGTTTCATTTAAAAATTAGATATTAATAAACTATGAAATAATGCAACAGAAAGAAACTCATGTATAATGTTAAAAGTAACTTTGTTTTAATACAATTTGTTGAATTCTTCTTGCATTTCACCTTCTGTTAAACAAGTTTAGGTAATCCACTCTCTGTCCCCTAATTACTTTAATAGAGCAATTTTTTTCTTCTGACAAAATAATGGGCTGCATATTTCAGTCTTTTTAATGACGGGAACAATTGTGCCTTTCAGTCGTCAGTTAGGCCTTTGTTAGACTACTGTCTACAAGCTTTTGACAATGGGTGGCAGCTGACTTAATGCCAACCTTCTCAGCCAGCAAATTCTATACCTGCTTTTAAAAATCCCTTTTTAGCATGTGATCACTCTCTAAGTGTATGTTATATGGAACATATATCTTGTGCGAATTTTCAATAAAATAAAAGCAGATTCTTCTCCTTGGTACTCTAAAGCTGATTTAAAGAAAACACACTTAATAAACATTAGAATTATTATTTTAGAATAAGCATAAATATCTTATTCTTTAACAACTTCAATAAGCCAAATTTCCCAAGGAATAATAGTAAAAAGTAAAAACATATATAAACCATATATAAACATAAATCTAAGCTTCTTTCAAAGGCTACAGTGTTTACAAATTATAGGTAGATATCAATTCTTCTGTTAAAACATTTTTAATTTTAAAATAGATGTATGTAATAGGAAGGAATCAGCACTATGTTGTAAGACAGGGTTGACACTTTTTAATGCTCAGGTACAAGGGAGAAAGGAAAAGAAAGAAAGAAAAAAAATGTAAATCAGTGGGAGCAGAACAACCCTTCATGAATGATAAAAGTAACTAGAAAGGGAAAGTTTAAGTATAAACTTTGAATTTGGCTTAAAGGGCTGCATTTTGGAATGGAATATGTGTGTTTGCTGCAGCTTTTAAAACTCAATAATGGGAATGATGAGTTTGTAGTAAACGCTTGTTTGGGACAAAAAAAACTTTTGAGTGTATCCAGCCCAAAGTGGTGCTAATTTTGATCCAATCAATCAGAAAGCTAACATCTGATTGGTTAGGGCAAAATTAACACCATTTTCAATGATAAGAACTTTTATTGAATCGCTCTGTGACTTTTTGATGATTGGTCAAAATTAGTTTTTTTTTAATTTAGTTACCCTTTAGGTATGGCTGCCAAAGTAATGGATAAGTAGATCAGTAGGTGTGTGTACCAGTGTCCGGTTGGGGGTTAAAAAAAACAAACTTTTTTTGATGATTGGTCAAAAAAAAATGTTTGACTTTAGTTACCCTTTAGGTATGGCTGCAACAGTAATGGAGGGGTAGGTCAGTAGGTGTATGAAACTGTGCCACATGGGGGTTAAAAAAACAAACCTTTTTTATTATTCATCAAAATTATTTTTTTTTTACTTTAGTTCCCCTTTAAGTATGGCTGCCACAGTAATGGATAAGTAAATCAGTCAGTGTGTGTACCTGTGTCTGGTTGGGGGTTAAAAAAAACAAACTTTTTTTGATGATTGGTCAGAATTAGTTTTTTTGACTTTAGTTACCCTTTCGGTATGGCTGCAACAGTAATGGAGGGGTAGGTCAGTAGGTGTATGTAACTGTGCCACATGGGGGTTAAAAAAACAAACCTTTTTTATTACTAATCAAAATTAATTTTTTTGACTTTAGTTACCCTTTAAGTATGGCTGCTGAGGGGGTATGTCTTTTTTGTGTTTACAACCATAAAACTATATTTTGACTTCACACAGCAGGGAGGGGGAGGGACTTCCTGTCTCCCTCACACTCTAAGGGAGTCTGAGGCTGTGCTCGCCCGCGGCACTGTGCAGGAGAAGCCTCAGGAATGTCACATGTCAGCCTCCCACCCATTAACTTTCTGGTCAGTCATTTCTGTATATCTTGGGCTGTGGAGTACGTAGAGAGGTGGTTGATGGCTCGTTTTAAAGGTAGGAAACTCGCCTTTCATTTAAACTTAACTTGTTTGGAGACCACAGTTCCCCTTTAAAAGTCTTAGACCTGTCCCCTTCCTAATGCGGACTGCTTTAACAGGAAGACATGTTCTGCATGACTAGTTGGAAGTGGGACTAAGACTGTAATTGTAGGATCAACTTTGTTAGCGCCAACAACTTCCGCAGTGTATTCATATCAGGCCCTGCACAGAAGAGCTAACAATTTAAGCATCTATGTATTTAATACATACAACCTATCAGCATGTCTTTATAATTGTGGGGGGGATACAACACAAGCACCGAGACAGTAAAAAAACTCCTTGCAGATGTGTCCAAGGATGGATTCAAACTTAGGACTTCAGTGCTGCAAGGTGCTAACAACTGAGCCACCATGCTGACCCTTAAGAGACAAATTTTAAACCACAAAAAGATGACTTGAAGAAGAGGCACAAAGGAACAATTTTAAAACTACAATAAGACTAGTTGGGGAAGAGGCCACCAGAAGACAACCTAGAGGAAGAAGGCACAAAGAGCAAGAAGAGGACTCTAGAGAAAAGTAATTGTACCAGAGGCTGAAGGAGCTATTGTAAGATAACAAGAACATAATTTAGAAAATGGACAAATCTTCCACAGACCCAGAGGGCTAATTTTTTTCATAATGAAGATGACTTGAAAGAAGAAGAAAGAAGAAAAGGTAAATACACCACATAATAAAACCACTAGAATATGAATTAGAAGAAGAGAAGAAAATTCACCACAGGCCAAAAAGCAATTTTAAAAGAAAATAAAACCACAAAACCTTGTATGTCCAAGTTGAACTTGCAGTTCAGTACCTCAATTAGACCACCAGTGAAGTTGGAGGAAGGACTCTGGTGGCAGAGGAAGTGCTGTGATGTTACCAACGACTCCCTTCCCCTGTGGCTCTACTTCTCCACATGGGAGCTTTTCCTAGTCATTAATGCTCACGATTCCTGAATTGGTTTTGGATGAAACTGATGGGGGATTGAAGGGGCAAGGAGGGCACTTAAATGCTGCCCCCTAATCACTAACATAGCAGTTTGTTTTAAACGGCCAGTGTGCAGATCGAAAAGTTTATAATCTGTAGCACTTAAAAGGTTAAACAATAGTTTTACAAATACTGTATATACTCGAGTATAAGCCGAGGTTTTCAGGCTTTAAAAAAAGCTTTTAGGCTTTTAAAAATCGTTCCTCAGCTTACACTCGAGTCAGCCGCATACTCACCTCTCTGCTTGCTGCGGGTTGCTCTGCATCTCCCACTGACGTCAGTACTCAACGCCTCTCACTTCCCGGCACCGAGTGGGTGAGAAAGATATAGGGTTTCACCAAAAGTTAAGTTCCTTTTGTCTGCTTTAGTATCCTCTTGCCTCCTTAGATCCTTTATATGGTTTTGCTGTGGGACTGGTGTTCTTATTCACGTTTAAATAATGCTGATTAGAGATCACCACTCCAGAGGTGAATACTGAAGATTGCCCAAGTGAACACTGAACTGGGGGGCTCTGGGGGGGACTGTAATCCCCTACACTAACCTTCAATACCTTTCCACTATAGATGTTTGGAAACTACAACTCCCAGCAACTAAAGCATGTATTTTCCAAACATATACAGTGGAATGGTATTGGTGGTAACTGAATGGGATTACTGTACTGTTAAAGGGCAACTAATGCCTCAAAACAATACAGAATCAGGGGGATGGTATATATTGTTAAAAATATTACCTTCTGATTCTGTATTGTTTTGAGGCTTTAATTGCCCTTTAAATGGACAGCAGAATTCCCATACAGTAATAGCCATACTGGATTTGGCTATTACTGTATGGGACTGCTGTATGGGAATTCTGCTGTCTATTCAAAGGGCAACTAAAGCCTCAAAACAATACAGAATCAGAAGGCAGTAGTAAATTCTACCCTCGACTTATACTCGAATCAATCATGTTTTACTAATTTTTCAGGTAAAATGGGTACCTCCACTTATACTCAGATCGACTTATATTTGAATATATACAGTAATTGTTTATGATTTTAGTTTATGATTCTCCAATTTCTCTGAATAGAAATAAAAAAAAACAATCCTGTTGTCTAAGGTGACACTATCCATTATAGTCTGTATATAGTATTTGTCGAAAAATGTTTAATTATTCCTGTCTGAGCATGGCCGTGAACAATATAGATATAAGTAGTAATTCAGACTTCCTGCAGTAAGAACTGCAGTAAGGGGTTGGCGACAGTATTTACAGACATCTACTAACAGATATTTATATGACAGCAACTCTCAATTTGGTTTCGTACCGGTGAGCTGGGTCTTAGTTTGAGAGTTGGAATTTCACATATCTGGTTGGCAGCTTGTGGGATTTTTTCTTATTAGAGCATTAGTGCAAGAGTTTAGTAATTAACACTATACTGAAGGACTGTAACTCTGTGGAAACAGTTTTTGAGGTAAGAGGGTGCATGATCTATTTATAAATAGAGACATACAGCAATACACACCTTTCTCCTTTTTTTCTGTTACATTTGTTATTTTTACAACCTTGCCTGGTCCATTGGATTACTCAACTATAAGTCTGGATAACCTGATCAAGTGTTCCAAAGCAGACAGGATTATTCATATTGCAAAAGGAAAGAGCAATTGATTTTGGATGTAATGGAGGCAGATATGTACAAGAATTGCAGTTCCACATTGATTACAAAATATCCTACATAGAAAGTAAAACCTGCAAAATTGGGAATAATTTGTCCCTCTGATCCTTACAAGGACATAGGCCAAGTCAAAAAAAGTGTCAGCAAGTACCGAAATCCGAATGATATGCCCAGTTTCGGATAGTACATTCGGATTTCGAAACTGAGGGGTTCCGTGTCGGACCCGGATCCCATCTCTAATTACTAGAGAATTCCGCCCAATACAATAAGAGTTGCAAAAGTTTGCCTGTGCTATTATTTGCAGCAGGGACCTCCTGGATGTAAGGTAGGTGTTGATTGCATTGTAGCTGTATAACACCTCAATCAACACTTTGCATTCAGGAGGTCCCTAACACCTGGCTGTTATATGCTGAGTGGGACAGCAGGGTATTTATTGCCAACAGATTCTTGTATAAGTCATGATGACTAGTGAAACGTCTTCAAGAACTAAACTTCAAGTCCATTTGATCTAACTGAATACTACAGACTCTTATAAAATTCCACCGGTGGCTAGACATGTAAAACTAACTTTAACCCTTTCTCAGCCACTAGCCAGAGCCATAAAATTATTACACTTAAACTGATGTGCCCACAGTGTTTTCTATTTCCTTTTCGGCTGAGAATCGTCTGTGTGTATGTGTTTGGTCGGGGGTCATTAGTCGCGCGTAGCCATCGGTGTTGGGAGTCGTGGCTCGGGACGCACATTGTGCGTGTGTACAAGCCTTTAGTCTTAGAGGGAAAAGCCAATTATGGCCTAATATTGTTTTATTGGAGCATATGCGATCTGCATAAAAATGGTGATCACATGCAGCATCCAAGTGGAAGTTATGTCTTAAAGTTACTTTAATGTCTTAATAGGGATTCAGACTTAGGGGGTGATACTATATCGGCTGCTATTTGGCCAGATTAGTGTAAAACCCAAGCCACCCAATATTTTTTTCAGGTTGGGGCAGGATTAACACTAACATTTAAACATTGTGTAAATAGCGCTGAGCAGCTGAAATAGAAAAGTTTACGTTTTGTTCAAACATTTAGTGAGAAACAAAATGCCTTTTCTATTGAGGCATAAACCGCGCTTCTTACCTGACCAGGATCCCACGATGTAGTAAGTCTGGCAAAGGGATTAACAGCATCCCAGGATTGTGGTCAGGTAAGAAGGCCCGGTTGCGTTACTCTAGATAATTTGCGATGTGTGTGGCATGCTTTTTGTGTGAAGGCCATGCTGGGGAAATAGCTCCAATTGCCCCATATCTATCCAATCTGAAAGCCACTCTGGCTACTATGGTACACAGAGAGGATTCAACGTCAATCAATCAGCATTGAGCACTGCCAATTAAACAATACCTACCTGCACTATTTTCACCAAGTGTCCCCAGTGGTTCTCAGGGAAATCTTATATTTCTTAGTGCAGATCAAACCAGGGAGCCAGGAGCGGAACCAGTGTCAGACAGGACTGTTGTGGCCCACCAGGATGAGTTTAGGGGCCCACACATCATCACTCATCTACATATCTATCTTATTCCTACAGTCCCACTGACTCCTATTGTTTAATGAAAGCCATTTCATATTGACCCTTTGGCTATATATTTAAATTGTAGCCATTTTCTTGGTCATTGGGGGATTTCCCTGTAATCCTGTAGGCCAGCACATCACTTGGTGTAACTAGATACAGCCCCCCCACCTCCTACCCCTCAGCAGCATTTACAGCAGCTTCTGCGCAGTGTTTGAGTCACAGGGGCACCTATTGAACATGCCCTCTTACCCCACTCTTCACTGTCTCTATGTACAAATTTAATTTATCTTGAAAGAGACAAATTATTGTTCTTTTCTTTTATTCCACCCACAGTTTTCGAGCGATCTAGAGACATGAAATTAAGTACAAACGAGCAGGACAAGTGTGCTTTCTTCTAGCTAAGCCCCCTTCCCAACCACTTCTGTAAAGGTTTGGTATCTTTATTTTGACATATCACAAGCTTTAGATCAGAAGCTAGTTGTCATCTTAACCCTACAACACCCAGGAGTGTCACTAGGGTTTTTGCCACCTGAGCCAAACCTTTGAATGCCACCCCTATGTACCATTAGGTGCCATGAAGTGTGCCACTGCAACCAAGGTTAAGTGTGTGTGGCTTCCAGGAATGGGCGTGATTAAACAATTGGACATTTTAAACTTTACATCACAGCTGTATTTCTACAGTTCCTCAAAAAGACATTTATCCATACCATAATGCCTGAGAATTATTATCAAGGTAGATTATTTCAGTAGAGCCCTAACTAACCTAAACAAGTTGCTCACACAGATAGGTACATATAACATGCTCTAATGCCCAGATCAAATCACTGGTACATATAAAATGCCCTAATGCCCAGATCACACAGATAGGTACATATAATGTTACCTAATGCCAAGATCACACACAGATAATTATCCAACTTACCCTATGATAATCAGAGCAGGGCCTGCATGAAGGCGTCAGTTAGTGCACACGCACCTGCAATTTTATTTTCCTTCTGCTCTGCCTACCTTTTTTTTTTTAAAGTGAGAACACACAGAGAACACCCCCAGTAGCACAGATGAGTCCTTAAAACTTGTGAATATTTGGACCAGGGGCATAACTACCCAGGAAGCAGAGGGGGCAACCACAGAGGGGCCCGGGAGCCAAGGGGGAACCATCTTCTTATTTTTCCTATGACAGATATAGCCTCCTCCCAGAAAACCACTGTGGATAAATCAGGTATAGGGGCACCATCATAGTTTTGCTGGGGGCCCATTGATTCCTAGTTACACCACTGGGACTTGGCATTTCAAAACTAATAGAAAGAAAGAAAAGAATACCAATACCACCATTAAAGTTGGGAAGCAAGACAGGAGAAAGAACTTGGTCATTCAATATGGAGCAGAGGTGTTAGAGAATTAAGAAGAATTTTCAAGTGACATTGTATCCTTCCCTGTCTGGTTTAAACTCAATATCACACGATATGCACACAACTAGTGCATTCAAAAAACCTGAGACCTAGGGCCATAAGGCACGGTATCGCTTTTTAAAAAACAATCTAACTAAATGTACGATCAGGGCCGTACATTTTCGACGGCCATCAAAATTTACCGATAGCATGTGGTATCACTAATGTGCAATAACGCATGTTTAGAAATATGGCCCCTAAGCACAAGAAGAGCAACATCCTATACGCAGTACAGTGCGGTGAAGAGTGCTCTGATTTGTGTGTGGGGGAGACCAAACAGCAACTGCATTAGTGTATAGCCCAGCACAGAAGAGCCAATTCCTCGGGTCAGGACTCACCCATGTACCTGCATCTTAAGGAAAAAGGACATACGTTTGAAGACTGTCATGTCAACATCTTGGAAAAAGACATGGCAAGTTTAAAAAAGGTGTCAAGGAAGGGGGTTGACCCCAAGTGTATCCATTTTATGATTATTTATGTTTCTGTATTGAATTTTACTTTTTTTTTTAGCATGTTAAATATTTGTAACTTGCATTTTCATTGACAAAAATGTTGTTCATAAAAAAATATTAAATACTATTTTTATTGGTTCCTTAAAACCTATTTTTAAACGTATACATACCTGTACCTTTAATTCTACATACCGGTAATACAACAAACTGCTACTGTTATGACTAGCCACTTACCTGTCTGAATGGTGACCTGTGTTCATAATTAGAATTGCAAGTATAAGTATTATATAACTCAGGATAGCAGGGACTGGGAAACCCTGTTTATTTGAACTGTTGGGTAATATTTTCACCCCTTTGAAGGCATTCCCTGTAAGTAATCTTGTTTATTTATATAGTAATGTTCATAAAGCAATCAGTTGGTGAAATGTATGCAAATGCTTTGTGTTATGCAATTGTCATTAGAAATGTCCATAGCAGCCATCTGTAATGATGTCGGTTTCATCTGTATAAGCACTTACTATTGTTTCTATTTCTTTGCATTACAGTTTCACACCATTTGTGTAGTAAAGAATTTCAACATCATTCTGTGATTCCGAAAGTTATTATACAGAGGTGTTTAGCTTGCTGGATAATTGGATAAGATATTCAGTGAGGCCAGAGCAGTGAAAAGGGAATGAAAAGGAGCAAAAGTGATTCAGAAAGAGACTACAAGCAAGACAGTTAGATCCGTCATCAGCCATGCATCCAGGTCTTCCTCAACCAGGTCTTCCTCATCCAAGTCTTTTGTTAATGTGGCTACAGCTAAAGCACGTGCTAAAGCAGAAGCTGCCCAAGCTAGGGCTGCATTCTCAAAAAGGGAGACTGAGATAAGAATGGAGAAAGCACGACTAGAAGCTGCACTAGATGCATTAGAAAAAGAGAGAGAGGCAGAGACTGCAAGGGTTGAAGCAGTGGAGGCTGCAGATGTGAACCTAGAAGCAGCAGAAATGAGAAGTGAGACTTCTTTGCTACCTGTACAGAGCCCTAAACAGTGCACTGAAGAATATGTAAACTAACACAAGCAGTTCCGCGGTGAAAAGCATTCTCTTGGGAGAGACGTCCTAAATAACCTCAAGTTCACACTGTCCAAAGCCGACAGCTGTGATGTTCAACCAGGTATACAGTTATTCTGCAGATTCCACGCTACCAAATCAAGAGACTTCTCCAGGGCAACAACTAAACTTTACCCCAAGTCCGCCAGTTCTAATGCCTTATCACAGCCACTATACCAGCAATACGGGACCAGCTTTCTGACACCCAAGTGATAATTTACCAGATATTGCAAAATACCTGGCACGAAATCAACTGGATTCATCAGGACTGACCAGATTCGATGACCAATCAGAGAATTATTTAACCTGGAAATATTCATTTCTTAATGAATATTTCTTAATTTGGGACTTTCACCAGGTGAAAAGGTAGATTCACTGATTAAATGGCTTGGAACTGATTCTGCAGAACATGCACATCGCATCAATTCAGCAAATATAAAGAACCTGACCACTGGACTTATACGTATTTGGGAAAGGTTGTTGGAGATTTATGGATCGCCAGAAGCGATAAAAAGTGCTTTGTTTGAAAAACTCGAGAACTTTAATAGGATATTGCCAAAAGAGTATGGAAAGCTTAGGGAACTATGGGGGTTATTCAATAAAAGTTCTTATCGTTTAAAATGGTGCTAATTTTGCCCCAACCAATCAGTTGTTAGCTTTCAAATGTTACATAAGTTCTGATTGGTTGGGGCAAAACTAGCACCATTTTAAACGATAAGAACTTTTATTGAATCTCCCTGTAAGTGATTTACTTTCTGAGATTGAGTCCTCAAAGCAAGGTTGCCATTTGCCAGGACTTTCTTACTTAGACACTGCCAGAGGTGTAGGCCCCATTGTAGAGAAGCTTCCACATGCTCTTCAAAAGAAATGGATGATGCAAGGTTCCCATTATAAACAAGAACACATGGTTGCCTTTCCACCTTTTTCTTCCTTTCAGAGTTTATACACCACAAAGCCAAAGCACGCAATGACCCCAGCTTTAATTTTACTACCTTCAGTGGTAACCAAAAAAAGAGAGACAGATTTGAGAGTCACTGTGGTATCCGCAAACCAGTATCTGTACACAAAACGGATATTCCTTCATGAACTAATGCACTGTACTGTCTTAATGACCCACAGAAACAGTACCCAATCCATCAGAAACCCCACCCTCTTAACAAGTGTAGGGGTTTTAGAGAGATGACCCTTGATGATCGCAAAAGATTTTTAAAAGTGCATAATATTTGTTTTAAATGCTGTATTTCTAAACAACATATTGCAAAATTCTGTAAAGCAAGTGTTAAATGTGGTAGTGACAAGCATTTAGCTGTTCTTCATCCAGGTACAGCCCTGTGGCTTTCCAAATCCCTTCCTTCTCATAAAGAGTATGGTGGGGAGAAGGCAAATGTATTAGAAGGGTCAGTTGCTCCTCAATGCACAGAGGTGTGTGGTGAAGGGTTTGCAGGAAAGTCATGTTCTAAAATATGTCTTGTTAATGTTTACCCAGCTGGTAATCGCAGCTAAAGCAGAAAGATGTATGCAATGTTGCATGATCAGAGTAATAGATCACTAGCACGGTCCGACCTTTTTGACATGTTTAACATAGATAGCCCCCCAGTTATATACACATTGAAAACTTGCTCTGTGGTCACTAAAACCACTGCCAGGCTTGCAGTTGGTTTGATTATAGAGTCCTTGGATGGAGAAGTAAATTCATTGCCTACACTTTTAGAATGTAAAATGATTCCTAACAATATCTGTTGTATTCAATTAGATCAACTGGACTTGAAATGTAGTTCTTGAAGACGTTTCGCTAGTCATCCGACTGGCTTTCTCAATTCAGAATGACTTGTACAAGAATCTGTGGCAATTATGTACCCTGGAAAATCCCAATTAGCATATCACAGCCAAGTCATTCTGAATTGAGAAAGCCAGTCGGATGACTAGCGAAACGTCTTCAAGAACTACATTTCAAGTCCAGTTGATCTAATTGAATACAACAGATATACCATGACCTGGATGAATGAGAACCTTCACAAGCATTCCTAACAATAGGGATGAAATCCCCACAGTTGCTCGTAACCAACAACACCTCATGCCTATAGCCCAAGAAATACCCCCTCTGGATAAGGAAGCAGATATTTTATTTCTATTAGGGAGGGACATTATAAGATTGCATAAAGTCCATGAACAAATCTATGGCCCCAGTGATGCACCATTTGCCCAAAAGTTGGATTTGGGATGGGTAATCATTGGCGATGTGTGTTTAGGCAATACACACAGGCCTCCAGAAGTCACCAGAATGAGAACCCATATGACTGTATGAGTAAAGTTCAATACCTCCAGTCAACAGCAGCTCTCTTGCTGCACTTCCAGCAGAAACCTTTTGCCTAATACAAACGATAAAGGTATTGGTCAGTCAGTGTTTGGCCAGACAAAGGGTGATAATACACTTGCACCTTTGAAAGAAGACCTTTTATTTCTTAATATTATGGAAAGTGAAATCTTTCAAGACAACACCAATAGTTGGGTGGCTCCATTACCATTTAAGTCACCACGTCGGAAATTACATAACAATCGGGCACAAGTCATGAGTCGATTCAAATCTCTTAGTCAAACTCTTGAGAAACATCCAGCCGATCAAGGTTCACATTCTGTTCCTGCTTCCAAGCTTACTACTACAACATGGTTTGCAGGACCTTCATTCCTTTACCATTCAAGCGAACAACCCCCAGAAGAACACACCAGATTTCAACTTATAGAGCCAGAATGTGATGCTGATATTCTACCTGAAGTGAAAACCATATTTACCCATATCTCTGGTAATAGTTTTGGCTCAAAGCGTTGGGATCGCTTTTCCAAATGTAAGTCCCTAGTAAAGGCGGTGACCGACTTCGTCACATTGCTTACTGCTTTGCACATCAGGGGAAATAGAAGGATGTGTGGGTTGGCATATTTGTAAAAAAAAGCATCTCAAATGACTTACTGAATGCAGCTGAGAAATTGATTATTAAAAATATACAGTATGAACCCATTTTTAAATGCAACTGGTCTTCTCCTAGTCAGTGGGCACATTAAACATTCTGGGTTTGAAGCATAGGAATCTAACCCTGTAATTGTTTTTGCCACACACTATATTGCAACTCTTCTTGTGAGGCATCACCATGAAATGGTAAAACACCAAGGAAGGGACTTTACAGAGGGTTAGATTACAGAGTTAGTGGTCTATGGCTAGTAGGTGCTAAACGAAGCATAGCTAAAGTGCTGAATCAATGTGTGACCTGTAAGAAACTCAGAGGCAAATTTAAAGAACAGATGATGTGTGAATTACCAAAGGAGCGTCTCCAAATGGATCCTCCTTTTTCATATGTGGGCATGGATATATTTGGCCCATTGGGAAGTATCTGCAATACGTACAAGAGGAGGTTATGCTTGTAGTAAATGGTGGGTTGTCCTGTTTTCATGTTTATGTACTAGAGCAGTCCATTTAGAAGTTATTGAAGACATGAGCGCATCCAGTTTTATTAATGCTTTAAGACGTTCCTTGCATTGCGTGGTCCAGCCAAACAAATACGTTCAGACTGTGGAACCAATTTTATAGGCGCATGTAATGAACTTGGAATGGACTGTACAGATCAAGAGAAAATACAGAGTCATTTGCAAGATCAAAGATGCAGTTGGGTCTTCAACCCACCCTATTCGTCACACATGGGTGGTGTGTGGGAATGTATGATTGGAGTAGCCCAACGTATATTAGATTCTATGTTTTTACAATCGGGAAAGGCAAGGCTTACACATGAAGTATTGACCACATTAATGGCAGAGGCTTCAGCTATAATAAATGCCCGTCCCTTGATTCCTGTTTCATCGAATCCAGAACACCCTCACCTTGACACCAGAAATGTTGCTTACCCAGAAAACAGGGGTAATGACCTCTTCCCCAAGAGCCTTCAGTACGAATGAAGTGTTGAAAAAGCAGTGGAAATGTGTTCAACATCTTGCTGATGAATTTTGGAATAGGTGGTGAAAGGAGTACATTAACACTGCAAATTCGTCAGAAATGGCAACATAAAATGCCTGACATCAAGGAGGGTGATGTAGTGCTTCTCAAAGACAAGCAAGCCAAGAGAAATGAATGGCCAATGGGAGTTATAATAAAAACTGTTCCTAGCAAAGATAGGCTAGTAAGAAAGGCTGAGATAAATGTGGTCCAACAAGGAAAAGCAAAACATTTTCTTAGACCTATCACAGATATAGTATTTCTGCTAAACCCGATATAGGTTAATCCAATAGTCTTATCTGGAGATACCAGGCGGGGAGTGTTATGGCTAGCCACTTACCTGTCTGAATGGCAGCCTCCTGTGTTCATAATTAGAATTGCAAGTATTATATAACTCAGGATAGCAGGGACTGGGAAACCCTGTTTATTTGAACTGTTGGGTAATAGGAAGTAGTTTCAGCAGGGCAGTTTCTAGCCATCTTGGTGCCCTAGCGTAATCCGAATTGTTCACTCCTCACCTACTCTAAGTTCTAATTGGAGAGTTGGATGGAAGGAAGAAAGAGACAGTGATAGGGATCTCATGGCTGCTAGTCACAGGGGCCACTGTTATAAAGTCTGCAGCGGCTTTTACCTGGCATTTTATAATGATTTTCCTCAGTGCTATTAGCTGAGCTCATCCTCCCCCCATTATTTAGGGCCCCCTTTTTTTGCTACATATATTGTGTAGATTGTAATTTTGTTACTGCTTCTGAAGCTGGGCCCCCAGAAGTTTCCTGGGCCCTAGGCAGGTGCCTAGGGTTGCCTTGTGGATAATTCTGCTCTGCTGTGTATTGCCAGATTGTCTATTTTCACCCCTTTGAAGGCATTCCCTGTAAGTAATCTTGATCATTTATATAGTAATGTTCATAAAGCAATCAGTTGGTGAAATGTATGCAAATGCTTTGTGTCATGCAATTGTCATTAGAAATGTCCATAGCAGCCATCTGTAATGATGTCGATTTCATCTGTATAAGCACTTACTATTGTTTCTATTTCTTTGCATTACAGTTTCACACCATTTGTGTAGTAAACAATTTCAACATCATTCCGATGTTATTATGCAAAGGTGTTTAGCTTGTTGTATAATTGGATTTTCAATGAGGCCAGTACAGCTACAATAATTGCTGTGCAGGGGAGAGATATTTCAATAACTTATTGTGAGCTCATAAAATATACAGAAAATCTATAAAGGACTCTTGGTGTATACTCAGTAGTGCTTGCACAGTACATAGACATTGCTATGTGTTATCTGTCCCATTCTTTACAAGAGTCACAGCTGTGCTTGAATCTTTCAATTGGTTTTATTCTTCATGCTAGGGCTCAAAAGACTGTTGGTCTCCTTCTCGTCTTTGTGGTCTTCCACAAACTGTAATGTGTATCCTAGCACCTGTTTTTTTTTATCTTCCCACTGCTAAAAATTCTGTTTATTCCACATATACTTGTGGTACCAGGTGCTTGAGAGAGACAACATTTATTAAATGTTTGACTGATCTTTAACACAGGGAAAACTACTAGAAATATATAAAAAATGGGTTTATTAATACTAACAAACTATACTAACACTATTCTTTCCTTCATTTGATCCTACAAATTTCTTAGGATAGGATCATCTACCAAGGGAACAGTCCCTGCGACAGCATTTTCTTTTTTTTATCTTTCCCTATGACAGATACTCCCTCCCCCATAATAATTCCTAGTTATATTGCCAACAGATTATTGTACAAGTCATTTTAAAGTGAGAAAGCCAGTTGGATGACTTAAAAAAGAACTAGACTTCATGTCCTGTTCTGATCTAACTGAATATCACAGATGTACTCTTGCTAGAAATTGGATAGTGGGAAGAGTCCTGTTGGACTATCCAGTGCTCTGAACGTTGTCTGCTTATACAGTATATACTTATTCCTGGCTACACTGCAGTTTAGCTTGTGGAATACTGTTAAATCCTCTTAGAAGGTATAGCATTTCCTTAAGGGCTACCATGGTAACATGCAAATTACCCAGAAGTCTCTTTTTCTTACATTTCCCCCTGGAACTAAATAGATACATTATCATTATTTCCCATAAAGTATCATATGGAGACCATTGTCCTAATGGACGGTGGTTCATTGGTTAGCACTGATGCTTTTCAGCACTGAAGTCCTGAGTTCTAATCCACCCTTGGACACAGCTGCAAAGAGTTTGTATGTTCTCCCCGTGCTTGCATGGGTTTCCTACAGGCACTCCAGTTTCTCCTACAATCATAAAGACATACTGATACAGTAGGTTGTATGTGTCAAATAAATGTCCTTAGATTGTAAGCTGTTTGGGGCAAGGCCTAATGGGAATGTATACATGTAATTGTAAATAATAATAACTGCATATAAACTGCAAAACTGTTTATGATGACACATTTCTTTTAAAACATATGCAGTCATTTAAGAGAGCTAACTCATTTCCCTAACTGTTAATTCTTCTAGACAACTAAAATCAAACACAATATATTTTAAACCCCTTAAATCCTCCAACAGAAAAAGTTATTATTTCAGGTCTAATTCACTGTGATTTACAATGCCTGCTAACACTGATTATCAACACTAGGGGGAGCCATGGCTCCACTGTAGCATCAAGAAACCTGCAATCTACACAAAATCTATAGCAAAAAATTAAATTGGGGTAAACCAAGTAATTTAGACTTTAGGGTAGTTTTTGCAGAAGAACTCCAGTTTTCTAACAGAAATACATAGAATTTGGAGTATCTCAGTTTTGTGTTTTTTGGACCAAATAAAGTTCTGATATTTTTTTTGTACATAGCCTTTTGGTTCTGCAATGCTAAAATGTACCGAGATGTGTACTAAAACTACCAAACTAGAACGCCCAAGTAAACAGACTGTGTATCCAGCAGAGTTCACATGCTCACAGGAGATTCAAATATTCCAGGGTTTTAACAAGTAGGTGCAAAAGTTCCTTAACAGGTTTATGTATTCTGTTGTGTATACTTAACCTGGGACTTTCCCACTTTCGCTACACATGTTCCCCCTCCTTAACTGCTATCGAACAGATCTGCAGGAATACAGCCCTTTCCTGTTTATTGCAGGAAATATCTGTCAATAAATGAATCATTTTCTTCTTTTTTTCATTGAATGTCACTAATTTGATGTCCTAAAGGTAACTGTACCATACTCGTGGCACTAATTTTGAAACACAGCAAAAGTTTTCTAAACATCATTGGTTCCTACAGTGCATAGTGATTACTTTGTCTCTAGGAGACATGAAAGAATGATGTTGGCTTCATTAAACCAAAGGGTTTTAAATACCTGTATTGTGGCTGCTGATACTTCAAAGTATTATTGTAGGGGGGATGGGCACAGAAATACATAAAAAAAAAAATTTCCAAAACAATGAACAAGCTTTATTTGATGCATTTGAATAACATTAAAGAGAGTGCTTATAATCATAATTAAACCCGAAGGACCTCTAACAATGGAGGGCATACATGTTGCAATATTATCACACCACACATAAAGCGTTTGTGTGCTGGCTCTGTTGCAGGGAGGTCACTGGAACAGTAAATAATGAACTTGAAACAACTGCAAGGGGTAAACATGTTTACTGGGATAAGTGGGCTAAGAACTAAAAAACACATATCAGGCTGAAGCCACACTACAATGGAAGGTATCATGTACAAAAAGCGCAATCTTATTACCACACACGTTACTGCCTACATGCGATTCACGGATTGCAGTGCAGTGCATTCAATTTTGCCACCCACTTTAGAATGCACTGCTCTGCGATTCTCACATACTAACAAATGACAAACACGATTGTAAGCTTGTGAGACACAAGGAAAGGTGGTGTACCGTGTTAGCCAGTCAAAATGTTTACAGGGTAACCCTTTTGAAATAAAAAAAAATAACAAGTGGTATGAAGGTGATACCTTTATTGGCTAACTAAGATAATCATAGCAAGCTTTCAGAACATTCTAGTTCCTTTTTCAAGCTGAATACAATGAAGCTGTGGTGCTCTCTGATATTTATACAACATTTGGCTCATAGTTCAAATAACCAGAAAAACAGAGAATATGGGGTAGTCTGGTGGATTTTATTCAGGTACCATTGTAACAACAATGCCAACTATGTGATTCATTGGTTGTCCAGACTCTCAGCCTCCAATCCATGGCTCTGCTGTCTTGCCACTCTCACTAGTCAGTCTGCATTCCTTTCACTAGCACTTTCAAGTTTAAATCCTGAATACCACCTCCTCCCCAGAGACACACTGTCTGTTCCCTTACTAACCAGTTAATAGCCTGTTAAAAAGCTATGACCAGAGCACTATCCTATTCCCAGCACCCCTGTGTATGATCGCAATTCCCTAAGGTCTCTACCGAATGAGATTCGATTTGTGCAAACCAATCCGGAAACAGAACTAAACAATTTATCAACATTCACCAAACCATGTGGTGTGGCCCCTAGGCACCTACCAGTTACACAGGGGGTGGGAGGACAGGAACTGGAGGTGGCAGCAAACTTCTTACTGCTCGTCTGTTCCCTGATCAGGCAAGTCCCCTCCAGCCCTGACTGCATGCATTTCCTTGGGAGGGGAGAAAGTTGGAAGTTCGAGCACCTCAGGGAATAGGAGCTGGAAATATAAACATACATTAAATTGAATACATACACACAACACACACACAGATACATTACATACAAACAGGTGACATGTAGGGTTACTAATGGGAAATGGCAACTCCTTTCTTACTTACAGAGTTTCTTTTCCCTGGCATTCCTTTAGGCAGCATATAATGGGTTAACTTCCTTGTCAGCTAGACGAGAAAACAGACACGCCCACACTTCAATAGCTCCCCCCTACCAGTAAGAGTGGTGTGTGTGCTGCCTAAGTAGGATTTCCAGAGTCAGGGATTAGTCCTTTTTTCAATGAGGAATCTGGGGTCCGACGGAATTTCACATAAATTCCTGTTTGTCTGGGTTTTCTGCCTCTAACACACACACAGGCTGTTCCTGCAGCTAAACTACTGACAAGAATATTCAGAGCAGTCCCCTGATCCAGTTCTGACACATTGTTGCAAAGATTATCTGCTTTAACTCTATCGGGGCAATTTACCCAGCGGCGCTGGTCAGGTATTTGGAGTTAAAGTCAAGCTAAGTGGCTGGTTCTCTACCGCTTAGCGTGACTTTACATCCATATTAGTGCGGATGCGCGGGTTGCATAAAAAACACCTGCACATCCGGCACTTGTGATTCAATATCGCGTTTGCACTACTTTTAGCACATGTTTTTACCGCCGGCTAATATTTCTGGGCTGAAAGTAACTCAACACAGCCAGGCAAATTGAAAGGAATTGCTTCTGAGAATTTTGCAATTTATTTCCATTGTTTATTTTGCACCATCAGGGCTATTCAATAAAAGTTCTTATCGTTAAAAATGGTGTTAATTTTCTCAATCAGATCTTAGCTTTCAAATGGTAAATAAGATCTGATTGGTTGGGGCAAAATTAGCACCATTTTAAACAATAAGAACTTTAATAAATCTCCCTGCATGGTGCAATAGTTTGTAGTAATTGTACCTGTGTCTGGCTTAATGGGTATCTCCACTGGTAAAATCCTATTTGGTAGTCAGTTTTATTGAAGACGAAAAGGTAATGGAGCTGTGTTGTACCTCCCGTCTTCAATAAAATGTTCAGGAACCAGGAACGAAGGTAAGCAACTTCTCTTGCTCCACCCACCAACATCTTCTGACAGGTCCAATGGACTCTGTATTCTATGAGAGATGTGCAAGAATGAGATGCTTAACCCAGGGATAAGGTTCTTATAAATAGGGATGTGTGTGTGTGTGTAAAGGAGAGTATTTTGTTTTTGAATCACACAGAAAATACACGTCTTTGACTCTGGCATGATCCATAAGCATGGGTCTTTACCTGATAGTGATAATCAATGTTAGTGCCCAAATCCAAAGGGTAACTAATTCAGATATACAGCTATATAAAAACATATTTTCATGCCTATTTGTAAGAGAGAGTGTAAATGTGGGAGTTTGTGAAGCTGGTGGTGCCTGTCTGAAAAAGAAAGTGTGAGTGCCTGTGTGTGACGGCCTGGCTGTAAGTGTGTGTGATTGCCTGGCTGTGAGGGTCTGCCTGCTTGCCTGTGAGTGTGTGGGCCTCTGTGTGAGTTCCTATCTGTGAGAGATAGTGTGCCTGCCTGTGACCGTCATATGAAAGTGCCTGAATGTAAGAGTGTCCATGAGTGCCGTCTGTAAGAGTGCACATGAATGCCTGTCTGTAAGAGAGTGCACATGAGTGCCTGTCTGGAAAAGGAGTGCACATGAATGCCTGTCTGTAAGAGAGTGCACACGAATGCCGGTCTGAAAGAGAGTGCACACGAGTGACTGCTGCAAGAGAGTGCATATGAGTGCCTGTCTGTAAGAGTGCACATGAATGCCGTCTGTAAGAGTGCACATGAATGCCTGTCTGAAGAGAGTGCACATGAGTGCCGTCTGAAAGAGAGTGCACATGAATGCCTGTTGTAAGAGAGTGCACACGAATGCCGGTCTGAAAGAGAGTGCACACGAGTGCCGGTCTGAAAGAGAGTGCACACGAGTGCCTGTCTGCAAGAGAGTGCATATGAGTGCCTGTGTAAGAGTGCACATGATGCCTGTCTGTAAGAGAGAACACATGAGTGCCGTCTGAAAGAGAGTGCACATGAGTGCCTGTCGCAAGAGAGTGCACATGAGTGCCTGTCTGTAAGAGTGTACATGAGTGCCTGTCTGTAAGAGTGCACATACGTGCCTGTCTGTAAGAGAGTGCACATGAATGCCTGTCTGTAAGAGAGTGCACACGAGTGCCGTCTGTAAGAGAGTGCTCATGAGTGCCTGTCTGAAAGAGAGTGCACATGCATGCCTTTCTTTAGAAAGTATGTATAAATCTGGGAGGGTTCATGTGAGAATGCAAGCCACGGCTATCGGCAAAGCTTGGACAAAGCAAGACCCACTTTAACACGGCGGCACACGACGGGCGGCATTAAAATTTTGGCCAGGAAAATGGAAACTCCAATCATACTAAGGCCAAGGTCTCACTAAATGACAGTATTAAATGAGGGTACTGTATATCTTGGCTAGCTTAGGTCTCAAACTTTCGAATGCTAGTTTGAAATCCATAAAGCGGAATAGTTGATATTACTTTCCAGTCTGGTAATAGGTCCCACCATTATCTGGAATAAAAGTCTGGGTATACGTAGCAGCCACAAGAATTAAAACAATAATTTGGTCAATATTTAGCAAGCAGGCATACTTCTGGTCCTTCAATACGGTAGGTTTACTTATGCTCTATTTGGGCCTTAGCTCTTGGGGTTGGGGAGATTGCTCCGTGTTTGCAGTTTTTTTTGGATCTAGAACAGCCAGGAATTAGTCACGTGACTTCAAATCCGATGCTATAGATGTTGATTTAAATGACCGCAGTGTGTGCTTATGGCCTAATTATGGAAGAGTAGATCATTTGAGAAAATAGACATTTTATCAACAAAAGAATAGATGGTTTCAAATATGAAGAGAAAGTCTATGAAGAGACTTAAAGGGGAACGTGGTCAAAAAAGACTTTAGGTAATTGATAGGAATTGCTTTCCTGAGAATTTTTGCAATTTATTTCCATTGTTTATTTTGCATAATTTTGAAGATATTTACATTTTTGTGTGTGATAGGCAGCAGCATCACCAGGTCCCCTTCACTTCCTGCCTGAAAATGTCAGTCAATCTGTCCTGTGTCTCCTCCTCCCCTTTGCAGCCCCCCTGGTCCCCCCACTCATGGACCCCATGGTCCCTCCAGTTGCAGGCCCCCATGGCCCATTATCTTACAGCCCCATGTGGCCCCGCCCACTCCGCGGGTGCCGTGGCCCTGTCCACTCACGGGTGTCTAAGCCCCACCCACTCGTGGGTGTCTAAGCCCCGCCCACCAGCGGATGCCTAAGCCCCCCCACTCACAGGTGTCTAAGCCCCACCCACTCACGGGTGCCGTGGGTTACTTAGACCCCCCTTACCTTCTCTGTTAAGACTTCACACAGCAGGGAGGGGGAGGGACTTCCTGTCTCCCTCACACTCTAAGGGAGTCTGAGGCTGTGCTCGCCCGCGGCACTGTGCAGGAGAAGCTCAGGAATGTCACATGTCAGCCTCCCACCCATTAACTTTCTGGTCAGTCATTTCTGTATATCTTGGGCTGTGGAGTACAGTAGAGAGGTGGTGATGGCTCGTTTTAAAGGTAGGAAACTCGCCTTTCATTTAAAACTTAACTTGTTTGGAGACCACAGTTCCCCTTTAAAAGTCTTACCTGTCCCCTCCTAATGCGGACTGCTTTAACAGGAAGACAGTGTCTGCATGACTAGTTGAAGTGGGACTAGACTGTAATTGTAGGATCAACTTTGTTAGCGCCAACAACTTCCGCAGTGTATTCATATCAGGCCTGCACAGAAGAGCTAACAATTTAAGCATCTATGTATTTAATACATACAACCTATCAGCATGTCTTTATAATTGTGGGGGGGATACAACACAAGCACCGAGACAGTAAAAAAACTCCTTGCAGTGTGTCCAAGGATGGATTCAAACTTAGGACTTCAGTGTGCAAGGTGCTAACAACTGAGCCACCATGTGACCCTTAAGAGACAAATTTTAACCACCAAAAAGATGACTTGAAGAAGAGGCACAAGGAACAATTTTAAAACTACAATAAGACTAGTTGGGGAAGAGGCCACCAGAAGACAACCTAGAGGAAGAAGGCACAAAGAGCAAGAAGAGGACTCTAGAGAAAAGTAATTGTACCAGAGGCTGAAGGAGCTATTGTAAGATAACAAGAACATAATTTAGAAAATGGACAATCTTCCACAGACCCAGAGGGAATATTTTTCATAATGAAGATGACTTGAAAGAAGAGAAAGAAGAAAAGGTAAATACACCACATAATAAACCACTAGAATATGAATTAGAAGAAGAGAAGAAAATTCACCACAGGCCAAAAGCAATTTTAAAAGAAATAAAACCACAAAACCTTGTATGTCCAAGTTGAACTTGCAGTTCAGTACTCAATTAGACCACCAGTGAAGTTGGAGGAAGGACTCTGGTGGCAGAGGAAGTGCTGTGATGTTACCAACGACTCCCTTCCCTGTGGCTCTACTTCTCACATGGGAGCTTTTCTAGTCATTAATGCTCACGATTCCTGAATTGGTTTTGGATGAAACTGATGGGGGATTGAAGGGGCAAGGAGGGCACTTAAATGCTGCCCCCTAATCACTAACATAGCAGTTTGTTTTAAACGGCCAGTGTGCAGATCGAAAAGTTTATAATCTGTAGCACTTAAAAGGTTAAACAATAGTTTTACAAATACTGTATATACTCGAGTAAAGCGAGGTTTCAGGCTTTAAAAAAGCTTTTAGGCTTTAAAAATCGTTCCTCAGCTTACACTCGAGTCGCCGCCATACTCACCTCTCTGCTTGTGCGGGTTGTCTGCATCTCCCACTGACGTCAGTACTCAACGCCTCTCACTTCCCGGCACCGAGTGGGTGAGAAAGAATAGGGTTTCACCAAAAGAAGTTCCTTTTGTCTGCCTTAGTATCCTCTTGCCTCCTTAGATCCTTTATATGGTTTTGCTGTGGGACTGGTGTCTTATTCACGTTTAAATAATGCTGATTAGAGATCACACACTCCAGAGGTGAATACTGAAGATTGCCCAAGTGAACACTGAACTGGGGGGCTCTGGGGGGACTGTAATCCCCTACACTAACCTTCAATACCTTTCCACTATAGATGTTTGGAAACTACAACTCCAGCAACTAAAGCATGTATTTTCCAAAAATATACAGTGGAATGGTATTGGTGGTAACTGAATGGGATTACTGTACTGTTAAAGGGCAACTAATGCCTCAAAACAATACAGAATCAGGGGGATGGTATATATTGTTAAAAATATTACCTTCTGATTCTGTATTGTTTGAGGCTTTAATTGCCCTTTAAATGGACAGCAGAATTCCCATACGTAATAGCCATACTGGATTTGGCTATTACTGTATGGGACTGCTGTATGGGAATTGCTTGTCTATTCAAAGGGCAACTAAAGCCTCAAAACAATACAGAATCAGAAGGCAGTAGTAAATTCTCCCTCGACTTATACTCGAATCAATCATGTTTACTAATTTTTCAGGTAAAATGGGTACCTCCACTTATACTCAGATCGACTTATATTTGAAATATAACAGTAATTGTTTATGATTTTGTTTATGATTCTCCAATTTCTGAATAGAAATAAAAAAAACAATCCTGTGTGCTAAGGTGACACTATCCATTATAGTCTGTATATAGTATTTGTCGAAAAATGTTTAATTATTTCTGTCTGAGCATGGCCGTGAACAATATAGATATAAGTAGTAATTCAGACTTCCTGCAGTAAGAACTGCAGTAAGGGGTTGGCGACAGTATTTACAGACATCTTAACAGAATTTTATATGACAGCAACTCTCAATTGGTTTCGTACCGTGAGCTGGGTCTTAGTTTGAGAGTTGGAATTTCACATATTGGTTGCAGCTTGTGGGATTTTTCTTATTAGAGCATTAGTGCAAGAGTTTAGTAATTAACACTATACTGAAGGACTGTAACCTGTGGAAACAGTTTTTGAGGTAAGAGGGTGCAGATCTATTTATAAATGAGAAATACAGCAATACACACCTTTCTCCTTTTTTTCTGTTACATTTGTTATTTTTACAACCTTGCCTGGTCCATTGGTTACTCAACTATAAGTATGGAACCTGATCAAGGTTCCAAAGCAGACAGGATTATTCATATTGCAAAAGGAAAGAGCAATTGATTTTGGATGTAATGGAGGCAGATATGTACAAGAATTGCAGTTCCACATTGATTACAAAATATCCTACATAGAAAGTAAAACCTGCAAAATTGGGAATAATTTGTCCCTCTGATCCTTACAAGGACATAGGCCAAGTCAAAAAAAGTGTCAGCAAGTACCGAAATCCAATAGATATGCCCAGTTTCGGATAGTACATTCGGATTTCGAAACTGAGGGGTTCCGTGTCGGACCCGGATCCCATCTCTAATTACTAGAGAATTCCGCCCAATACAATAGAGTTGCAAAAGTTTGCCTGTGCTATTATTTGCAGCGGGACCCCTGGAGTAAGGTAGGTGTTGATTGCATTGTAGCTGTATAACACCTCAATCACACTTTGCATTCAGGAGGGTCCCTAACACCTGGCTGGTTATATGCTGAGTGGGACAGCAGGGTATTTATTGCCAACAGATTCTTGTATAAGTCATGATGACTAGTGAAACGTCTTCAAGAACTAAACTTCAAGTCCATTTGATCTAACTGAATACTACAGACTCTTATAAAATTCCACCGGTGGCTAGACATGTAAAACTAACTTTAACCCTTTCTCAGCCATAGCCAGAGCCATAAAATTATTACACTTAAACTGATGTGCCACAGTGTTTTCTATTTCCTTTTCGGCTGAGAATCGTCTGTGTGTATGTGTTTGGTCGGGGTCATTAGTCGCGCGTAGCCATCTCGTGTTGGGAGTCGTGGCTCGGACGCACATTGTGCGTGTGTACAAGCCTTTAGTCTTAGAGGGAAAAGCCAATTATGGCTAATATTGTTTTATTGAGCATATGCGATCTGCATAAAAATGGTGATCACATGCAGCATCCAAGTGGAAGTTATGTCTTAAAGTTACTTTAATGTCTTAATAGGGATTCAGACTTAGGGGGTGATACTATATCGGCTGCTATTTGGCCAGATTAGTGTAAAACCCAAGCCACCCAATATTTTTTTCAGGTTGGGGCAGGATTAACACTAACATTTAAACATTGTGTAAATAGCGCTGAGCAGCTGAAATAGAAAAGTTTACGTTTTGTTCAAACATTTAGTGAGAAACAAATGCCTTTCTATTGAGGCATAAACCGCGCTTCTTACCTGACCAGGATCCCACGATGTAGTAGTAAGTCTGGCAAGGGTTAACAGCATCCCAGGATTGTGGTCAGGTAGAAGGCCGGTTGCGTTACCTAGATAATTTGCGAGTGTGTGGCATGCTTTTTGTGTGAAGGCCATGCTGGGGAAATAGCTCCAATTGCCCCATATCATCCAATCTGAAAGCCACTCTTGCTACATGGTACACAGAGAGGATTCAACGTCAATCAATCAGCACTGAGCATGCCAATTAAACAATACCTACCTGCACTATTTTCAACAAGTGTCCCAGTGGTTCTCAGGGAAATCTTATATTTTTAGTGCAGATCAAACCAGGAGCCAGGAGCGGAACCAGTGTTCAGACAGGAATGTTGTGGCCCACCAGGATGAGTTTAGGGGCCCACACATCATCAATCATCTACATATCTATCTTATTCCTACAGTCCCACTGACTCCTATTGTTTAATGAAAGCCATTTCATATTGACCCTTTGGCTATATATTAAATTGTAGCCATTTTCTTGGTCATTGGGGGATTTCCCTGTAATCCTGTAGGCCAGCACATCACTGGTGTAAACTAGATACAGCCCCCCCACCTCCTACCCTCAGCAGCTTTACAGCAGCTTCTGCGCAGTGTTTGAGTCACAGGGGCACCTATTGAACATGCCTCTTACCCCACTCTTCACTGTCTCTGTACAAATTTAATTTATCTTGAAAGAGACAATATTGTTCTTTTTTATTCCACCCACAGTTTTCGAGCGATCTAGAGACATGAAATTAAGTACAAACGAGCAGGACAAGTGTGCTTTCTTCTAGCTAAGCCCCCTTCCCAACCACTTCTGTTAAGGTTTGGTATCTTTATTTTGACATATCACAAGCTTTAGATCAGAAGCTAGTTGTCATCTTAACCCTACAACACCCAGGAGTGTCACTAGGGTTTTTGCCACCTGAGCCAAACCTTGAATGCCACCCCATGTACCATTAGGTGGCCATGAAGTGTGCCATGCAACCAGGTAAGTGTGTGTGGCTTCCAGGAATGGGCGTGATTAAACAATTGGAAATTTTAAACTTTACATCACAGCTGTATTTCTACAGTTCCTCAAAAGACATTTATCCATACCATAATGCCTGAGAATATTATCAAGGTAGATTATTTCAGTAGAGCCCTAACTAACCTAAACAAGTTGCTCACACAGAAGGTACATATAACATGCTCTAATGCCCAGATCAAATCACTGGTACATATAAAATGCCCTAATGCCCAGATCACACAGATAGGTACAATAATGTTACCTAATGCCAAGATCACACACAGATAATATCCAACTACCCTATGATAATCAGAGCAGGGCCTGCATGAAGTCAGTTAGTGCACACGCACCTGCAATTTATTTCCTTCTGCTTGCCTACCTTTTTTTTTAAGTGAGAACACACAGAGAACACCCCCAGTAGCACAGATGAGTCCTTAAAACTTGTGAATATTTGGACCAGGGGTAACTACCCAGGAAGCAGAGGGGCAACCACAGAGGGGCCCGGGAGCCAAGGGGGAACCATCTTCATTTTTCCTATGACAGATATAGCCTCCTCCAGAAAACCACTGTGGATAAATCAGGTATAGGGGCACCATCATAGTTTTGCTGGGGCCCATTGATTCCTAGTTACACCCCTGGGACTTGGCATTTCAAAACTAATAGAAAGAAAGAAAGAAATACCAATACCACCATTAAAGTTGGAGCGGAAGCAAGACAGGAGAAAGAACTTGGTCATTCAATATGGAGCAGAGGTGTTAGAGAATTAAGAAGAATTTTCAAGTGACATTGTATCCTTCCCTGTCTGGTTTAAACTCAATATCACACGATATGCACACAACTAGTGCATTCAAAAAACTGAGACCTAGGGCCATAAGGCACGGTATCGCTTTTTAAAAAACAATCTAACTAAATGTACGATCAGGGCCGTACATTTTCGACGGCCATCAAAATTTACCGATAGCATGTGGTATCACTAATGTGCAATAACGCATGTTTAGAAATATGGCCCCTAAGCACAAGAAGAGCAACATCCTATACGCAGTACAGTGCGGTGAAGAGTGCTCTGATTTGGTGTGTGGGAGACCAAACAGCAACTGCATTAGTGTAAGCCAGCACAGAAGAGCCAATTCCTCGGGTCAGGACTCACCCATGTACTGCATCTTAAGGAAAAGGACATACGTTTGAAGACTGTCATGTCAACATCTTGGAAAAAGACATGGCAAGTTTAAAAAAGTGTGTCAAGGAAGGGGGTTGACCCCAAGTGTATCCATTTTAGATTATTTATGTTTCTGTATTGAATTTTACTTTTTTTTTTAGCATGTTAAATATTTGTAACTTGCATTTTCATTGACAAAAATGTGTTCATAAAAAAATATTAAATACTATTTTTATTGGTTCCTAAAACCTATTTTTAAACGTATACATCCTGTACCTTTAATTCTACATACCGGTAATACAACAAACTGCTACTGTATGACTAGCCACTTACCTGTCTGAATGGTGACGTGTTCATAATTAGAAATGCAAGTATAAGTATTATATAATCAGGATAGCAGGGACTGGGAAACCCTGTTTATTTGAACTGTTGGGTAATATTTTCACCCCTTTGAAGGCATTCCCTGTAAGTAATCTTGTTTATTATATAGTAATGTTCATAAAGCAATCAGTTGGTGAAATGTATGCAAATGCTTTGTGTTATGCAATTGTCATTAGAAATGTCCATAGCAGCCATCTGTAATGATGTCGGTTTCATCTGTATAAGCACTTACTATTGTTTCTATTTCTTTGCATTACAGTTTCAAACCATTTGTGTAGTAAAGAATTTCAACATCATTCTGTGATTCCGAAGTTATTATACAGAGTGTTTAGCTTGCTGGATAATTGGATAAGATATTCAGTGAGGCCAGAGCAGTGAAAAGGGAATGAAAAGGAGCAAAAGTGATTCAGAAAGAGACTACAAGCAAGACAGTTAGATCCGTCATCAGCCATGCATCCAGGTCTTCCAACCAGGTCTTCCTCATCCAAGTCTTTGTATATGTGGCTACAGCTAAAGCACGTGCTAAAGCAGAAGCTGCCCAAGCTAGGGCTGCATTCTCAAAAAGGGAGACTGAGATAAGAATGGAGAAAGCACGACTAGAAGCTGCACTAGATGCATTAGAAAAGAGAGAGAGGCAGAGACTGCAAGGGTTGAAGGCAGTGGAGGCTGCCGATGTGAACCTAGAAGCAGCAGAAATGAGAAGTGAGACTTCTTTGCTACCTGTACAGAGCCCTAAACAGTGCACTGAAGAATATGTAAACTAACACAAGCAGTTCCGCGGTGAAAAGCATTCTCTTGGGAGAGACGTCCTAAATAACCTCAAGTTTACACTGTCCAAAGCCGACAGCTGTGATGTTCAACCAGGTATACAGTTATTCGCAGATTCCCGCTACCAAATCAAGAGACTTCTCCAGGGCAACAACTAAACTTTACCCAAGTCCGCCAGTTCTAATGCTATCACAGCCACTATACCAGCAATACGGGACCAGCTTTCTGACACCCAAGTGATAATTTACCAGATATTGCAAAATACCTGGCACGAAATCAACTGGATTCATCAGGACTGACCAGATTCGATGACCAATCAGAGAATTATTTAACCTGGAAATATTCATTTCTTAATGAATATTTCTTAATTTGGGACTTTCACCAGGTGAAAAGGTAGATTCATGATTAAATGGCTTGGAACTGATTCTGCAGAACATGCACATCGCATCAATTCAGCAAATATAAAGAACCTGACCACGGACTTATACGTATTTGGGAAAGGTTGTTGGAGATTTATGGATCGCCAGAAGCGATAAAAAGTGCTTTGTTTTAAAAACTCGAGAACTTTAATAGGATATTGCCAAAAGAGTATGGAAAGCTTAGGGAACTATGGGGGTTATTCAATAAAAGTTCTTATCGTTTAAAATGGTGCTAATTTTGCCCCAACCAATCAGTTGTTAGCTTTCAAATGTACATAAGTTTGATTGGTTGGGCAAAACTAGCACCATTTTAAACGATAGAACTTTTATTGAATCTCCCGTAAGTGATTTACTTTCTGAGATTGAGTCCTCAAAGACAGGTTGCCATTTGCCAGGATTTCTTACTTAGACACTGCCAGAGTGTAGGCCCCATTGTAGAGAAGCTTCCACATGCTCTCAAAAGAAATGGATGATGCAAGGTTCCATTATAAACAAGAACACATGGTTGCCTTTCCACCTTTTTCTTCCTTCAGAGTTATACACCACAAAGCCAAAGACGCAATGACCCCAGCTTTAATTTTACTACCTTCATGGTAACCAAAAAAAAGAGAGACAGATTTGAGAGTCACTGTGGTATCGCAAACCAGTATCTGTACACAAAACGGATATTCTTCATGAACTAATGCACTGTACTGTCTTAATGACCCACAGAAACAGTACCCAATCCATCAGAAACCCCACCCTCTTAACAAGTGTAGGGGTTTTAGAGAGATGACCCTTGATGATCGCAAAAGATTTTAAAAGTGCAAATATTTGTTTTTAAATGCTGTATTTCTAAACAACATATTGCAAAATTCTGTAAAGCAAGTGTTAAATGTGGTAGTGACAAGCATTTAGCTGTTCTTCATCCAGGTACAGCCCGTGGCTTTCCAAATCCCTTCCTTCTCATAAAGAGTATGGTGGGGAGAAGGCAAATGTATTAGAAGGGTCAGTTGTCCTCAATGCACAGAGGTGTGTGGTGAAGGGTTTGCAGGAAAGTCATGTTCTAAAATATGTCTTGTTAATGTTTACCCAGCTGGTAATCGCAGCTAAAGCAGAAAGATGTATGCAATGTTGATGATCAGAGTAATAGATCACTGCACGGTCCGACCTTTTTGACATGTTTAACATAGATAGCCCCCCAGTTATATACACATTGAAAACTTGCTCTGTGGTCACTAAACCACTGCCAGGCTGCAGTTGGTTTGATTATAGAGTCCTTGGATGGAGAAGTAAATTCATTGCCTACACTTTTAGAATTAAATGATTCCTAACAATATCTGTTGTATTCAATTAGATCAACTGGACTTGAAATGTAGTTCTTGAAGACGTTTCGCTAGTCATCCGATGGCTTTCTCAATTCAGAATGACTTGTACAAGAATCTGTGGCAATTATGTACCCTGGAAAATCCCAATTAGCATATCACAGCCAAGTCCTCTGAATTGAGAAAGCCAGTCGGTGACTAGCGAAACGTCTTCAAGAACTACATTTCAAGTCCAGTGATCTAATTGATACAACAGATATACCAATGACCTGGATGAATGAGAACCTTCACAAGCATTCCTAACAATAGGGATGAATCCCCACAGTTGCTCGTAACCAACAACACCTCATGCCTATAGCCCAAGAAATACCCCTCTGGATAAGGAAGCAGATATTTATTTCTATTAGGGAGGGACATTATAAGATTGCATAAAGTCCATGAACAAATCTATGGCCCCAGTGATGCACCATTTGCCCAAAAGTTGGATTTGGGAGGGTAATCATGGCGAGTGTGTTTAGGCAATACACACAGGCCTCCAGAAGTCACCAGAATGAGAACCCATATGACTGTATGAGGAAAGTTCAATACCTCCAGTCAACAGCAGCTCTCTTGCTGCACTTCCGCAGAAACCTTTTGCCTAATACAAACGATAAAGGTATTGGTCAGTCAGTGTTTGGCCAGACAAAGGGTGATAATACACTGCACCTTTGAAAGAAGACCTTTTATTTCTTAATATTATGGAAAGTGAAATCTTTCAAGACAACACCAATAGTTGGGTGGCTCCATTACCATTTAAGTCACCACGTCGGAAAACATAACAATCGGGCACAAGTCATGAGTCGATTCAAATCTCTTAGTCAAACTCTTGAGAAACATCCAGCCGATCAAGGTTCACATTCTGTTCCTGCTTCCAAGCTTACTACACAACATGGTTTGCAGGACTCATTCCTTTACCATTCAAGCGAACAACCCCAGAAGAACACACCAGATTTCAACTTATAGAGCCGAAGTGATGCTGATATTCTACCTGAAGTGAAAACCATATTTACCCAATCTCTGGTATAGTTTTGGCTCAAAGCGTGGGATCGCTTTTCCAAATGTAAGTCCCTAGTAAAGGCGGTGACCGACTTCGTCACATTGCTTACTGCTTTGCACATCAGGGGAAATAGAAGGATGTGTGGGTTGGCATATTTGTAAAAAAAAGCATCTCAAAGACTTACTGAAGCAGCTGGAGAAATTGATTATAAATATTACAGTATGAACCATTTTTAAATGCAACTGGTCTTCTCCTAGTCAGTGGGCACATTAAACATTCTGGGTTTGAAGCATAGGAATCTAACCCTGTAATTGTTTTTGCCACAACTATATTGCAACTCTTCTTGTGAGGCATCACCATGAAATGGTAAAACACCAAGGAAGGGACTTTACAGAGGGTTAGATTACAGAGTTAGTGGTCTATGGCTAGTAGGTGCTAAACGAAGCATAGCTAAAGTGCGAATCAAGTGTGACCTGTAAGAAACTCAGAGGCAAATTTAAAGAACAGATGATGTGTGATTACCAAAGGAGAGTCTCCAAATGGATCCTCCTTTTTCATATGTGGGCATGGATATATTTGGCCCATTGGAAGTATCTGCAATACGTACAAGAGGAGGTTATGCTTGTGTAGTAAATGGGGTTGTCTTTTCATGTTTATGTACTAGAGCAGTCCATTTAGAAGTTATTGAAGACATGAGCGCATCCAGTTTTATTAATGCTTTAAGACGTTCTTGCATTGCGTGGTCCAGCCAAAACAAATACGTTCAGACTGTGGAACCAATTTTATAGGCGCATGTAATGAACTTGGAATGGAATGTACAGATCAAGAGAAAATACAGAGTCATTGCAAGATCAAAGATGCAGTTGGGTCTTCAACCCACCCTATTTCGTCACACATGGGTGGTGTGTGGGAATGTATGATTGGAGTAGCCCAACGTATATTAGATTCTATGTTTTACAATCGGGAAAGGCAAGGCTTACACATGAAGTATTGACCACATTAATGGCAGAGGCTTCAGCTAAATAAATGCCCGTCCCTTGATTCCTGTTTCATCGAATCCAGAACACCCTCACCTTGACACCAGAAATGTTGCTTACCCAGAAAACAGGGTAATGACCTCTTCCCCAAGAGCCTTCAGTACGAATGAAGGTTTGAAAAAGCAGTGGAAATGTGTTCAACATCTTGTGATGAATTTGGAATAGGTGGTGAAAGGAGTACATTAACACTGCAAATTCGTCAGAAATGGCAACATAAAATGCCTGACATCAGGAGGGTGAGTAGTGCTTCTCAAAGACAAGCAAGCCAAGAGAAATGAATGGCAATGGGAGTTATAATAAAAACTGTTCCTAGCAAAGAAGGCTAGTAAGAAAGGCTGAGATAAATGTGGTCCAACAAGGAAAAGCAAAACATTTTCTTAGACCTATCACAGATATAGTTTCTGCTAAACCCGATATAGGTTAATCCAATAGTCTTATCTGGAGATACCAGGCGGGGAGTGTTATGGCTAGCCACTTACCTGTCGAATGGCAGCCTCCTGTGTTCATAATTAGAATTGCAAGTATTATATAACTCAGGATAGCAGGGATGGAAACCCTGTTTTTGAACTGTTGGGTAATAGGAAGTAGTTTCAGCAGGGCAGTTTCTAGCCATCTTGGTGCCCTAGCGTAATCCGAATTGTTCACTCCTCACCTACTCTAAGTTCTAATTGGAGAGTGGATGGAAGGAAGAAAGAGACAGTGAGGGATCTCAGGCTGCTAGTCACAGGGGCCACTGTTATAAAGTCTGCAGCGGCTTTTACCTGGCATTTTATAATGTTTTCCTCAGTGCTATTGAGTGAGCTCATCCTCCCCCCATTATTTAGGGCCCCCTTTTTTGCTACATATATGTGTAGATTGTAATTTTGTTACTGCTTCTGAAGCTGGGCCCCCAGAAGTTTCCTGGGCCCTAGGCAGGTGCCAGGGTTGCCTTGTGGATAATTCTGCTCTGCTGTGTATTGCCAGATTGTCTATTTTCACCCCTTGAAGGCATTCCCTGTAAGTATCTTGATCATTTATATAGTAATGTTCATAAAGCAATCAGTTGGTGAAATGTATGCAAATGCTTTGTGTCATGCAATTGTCATTAGAAATGTCCATAGCAGCCATCTGTAATGATGCGATTTCATCTGTATAAGCACTTACTATTGTTTCTATTTCTTTGCATTACAGTTTCAACACCATTTGGTAGTAAACAATTTCAACATCATTCCAGTTATTATGCAAAGGTGTTTAGCTTGTTGTATAATTGGATTTTCAATGAGGCCAGTACAGCTACAATAATTGTGTGCAGGGGAGGATATTTCAATAACTTATTGTGAGCTCATAAAATATACAGAAAATCTATAAAGGACTCTTGGTGTATACTCAGTAGTGCTTGCACAGTAATAGACATTGCTATGTGTTATCTGTCCCATTCTTTACAAGAGTCACAGCTGTGCTTGAATCTTTCAATTGGTTTTATTTTCATGCTAGGGCTCAAAAGACTGTTGGTCTCCTCTCGTCTTTGTGGTCTTCCACAAACTGTATGTGTATCCTAGCACCTGTTTTTTTTTATTCTCCACTGCTAAAAATTTCGTTTATTCCACATATACTTGTGGTACCAGGGTGCTTGAGAGAGACAACATTTATTAAATGTTTGACTGATCTTTAACACAGGGAAAACTACTAGAAATATATAAAAAATGGGTTTATTAATACTAACAAACTATACTAACACTATTCTTTCCTTCATTGATCCTACAAATTTCTTAGGATAGGATCATCTACCAAGGGAACAGTCCGCGGACAGCATTTTCTTTTTTATCTTTCCCTATGACAGATACTCCCTCCCCCATAATAATTCCTAGTTATATTGCCAACAGATTATTGTACAAGTCATTTTAAAGTGAGAAACGCAGTTGGATGACTTAAAAAAGAACTAGACTTATGTCCTGTTCTGATCTAACTGAATATCACAGATGTACTCTTGCTAGAAATTGGATAGGGGAAGAGCCTGTTGGATATCCAGTGCTCTGAACGTTGTCTGCTTATACAGTATATACTTATTCCTGGCTACACTGCAGTTTAGCTTGTGGAATACTGTTAAATCCTCTAGAAGGTATAGCATTTCCTTAAGGGCTACCATGGTAACATGCAAATTACCCAGAAGTCTCTTTTTCTTACATTTCCCCCTGGAACTAAATAGATACATTATCATTATTTCCATAAGTATCATATGGAGACCATTGTCCTAATGGACGGTGGTTCATGGTTAGCACTGAGCTTTTCAGCACTGAAGTCTGAGTTCTAATCCACCCTTGGACACAGCTGCAAAGAGTTTGTATGTTTCCCGTGCTTGCATGGGTTTCCTACAGGCACTCCAGTTTCTCCTACAATCATAAAGACATACTGATACATAGGGGTATGTGTCAAATAAATGTCCTTAGATTGTAAGCTGTTTGGGGCAAGGCCTAATGGGAATGTATACATGTAATTGTAAATAATAATAACTGCATATAAACTGCAAAACTGTTTATGATGACACATTTCTTTTAAAACATATGCAGTCATTTAAGAGAGCTAACTCATTTCCCTAACTGTTAATCTTCTAGACAACTAAAATCAAAAACCAATATATTTTAAACCCTTAAATCCTCCAACAGAAAAGTTATTATTTCAGGTCTAATTACTGTGATACAATGCCTGCTAACACTGATTATCAACACTAGGGGGAGCCATGGCTCCACTGTAGCATCAAGAAACCTGCAATCTACACAAAATCTATAGCAAAAAATTAAATTGGGGTAAACCAAGTAATTTAGACTTTAGGGTAGTTTTTGCAGAAGAACTCCAGTTTTCTAACAGAAATACATAGAATTTGGAGTATCTCAGTTTTGTGTTTTTTGGACCAAATAAAGTTCTGATATTTTTTTGTACATAGCCTTTTGGTTCTGCAATGCTAAAATGTACCGAGATGTGTGTACTAAACTACCAAACTAGAACGCCCAAGTAAACAGACTGTGTATCCAGCAGAGTTACATGCTCACAGGAGATTCAAATATTCCAGGGTTTTAACAAGTAGGTGCAAAAGTTCCTTAACAGGTTTATGTATTCTGTTGTGTATACTTAACCTGGGACTTTCCCACTTTCGCTACACAGTTCCCCCTCCTTAACTGCTATCGAACAGATCTGCAGGAATACAGCCCTTTCCTGTTTATTGCAGGAAATATCTGTCAATAAATGAATCATTTTCTTCTTTTTTCATTGAATGTCACTAATTTGATGTCTAAAGGTAACTGTACCATACTCGTGGCACTATTTGAAACACAGCAAAAGTTTTCTAAACATCATTGGTTCCTACAGTGCATAGTGATTACTTTGTCTCTAGGAGACATGAAAGAATGATGTTGGCTTCATTAAACCAAAGGGTTTTAAATACCTGTATTGTGGCTGCTGATACTTCAAAGTATATTGTAGGGGGGATGGGCACAGAAATACATAAAAAAAAAAATTTCCAAAACAATGAACAAGCTTTATTTGATGCATTTGAATAACATTAAGAGAGTGCTTATAATCATAATTAAACCCGAAGGACCTCTAACAATGGAGGGCATACATGTTGCAATATTACACACCCACACATAAAGCGTTTGTGTGCTGGCTCTGTTGCAGGGAGGTCACTGGAACATGAAATAATAACTTGAAACAACTGCAAGGGGTAAACATGTTACGGTGATAAGTGGGCTAAGAACTAAAAAACACATATCAGGCTGAAGCCACACTACAATGGAAGGTATCATGTACAAAAAGCGCAATCTTATTACCACACACGTTACTGCCTACATGCGATTCACGGATTGCAGTGCAGTGCATTCAATTTTGCCACCCACTTTAGAATGCACTGCTCTGCGATTCTCACATACTAACAAATGAAAACACGATTGTAAGCTTGTGAGGACACAAGGAAAGGTGGTGTACCGTGTTAGCCAGTCAAAATGTTTACAAGGTACCGTAACCCTTTTGAAATAAAAAATAGCTTTCAGAACATTCTAGTTCCTTTTTCAAGCTGAAAAGGAACTAGAATGCTCTGAAAGCTTGCTATGATTTTCTTAGTTAGCCAATAAAGGTATCACCTTTATACCACTTTTTTTATTTTTTATTTCAAAAGCCTTACCCTGTAAGCGTGTGAGAAAACACGGAAGTGTGGACTAGCCCTTACTGTTTTCTAACATTCTGATTATTTCATCAAGTGGAATTATTACACAGCACAGGTTATTGTGGAAGTTTTCAGAAAGAAATGTTGAGTGGAATGCATTGGATTTCTGTATTAGTTTACATTGGACTTGTTTCCCCTCTCTACAAATCCCTTTTCTACAATTCTGACATTCTTTGAATTACCCACAGGGCTGGTCTGAAGGATCAATTCAATAAATATCCATGTCTGGCTCATTGTCTACCTTTTTTTTTTTTATAGGAAATTGAAATGTTTTGGTCTAATGCCAAGTAGAGAAAGTAGAGCACTTAAATTCTATTATTCCCTTTCCATTCCCAGACCTTTTGTCATTCCAACCCTCATGATTAATGTCCAGTTCTTTTTGCATTGTACATTGTGATAACTGTACACACAATAACATTATAATTAGATCACTGTCATTGCCATTTTTTAAAATAGCGTATTAATGACTGTTAAGGTTTGTACACATGTGCGATCGCTGGTGCCGACCCGCACCGCATGATGTATATGAATGGTCGTTTTGTCCGATAATCAGCCCGTGTATGGGCACTTTATCGGTCGAAACGGGCGCTCATTCGGAGATCCACCCGGTGGATTGGTCAACGATCCCTGAATGAACAGCCATTTTGGCCGATAAAGTGCCCATATACGCGCCGATTATCATCCAAAACGGTTGTTCGTACACCCGCTGTCACGGGTCAGCGATTGCACGTGTGTACAAACCTTTAATCATTCCCAACATATAGATAAGAGGAAAAATACATTAAGCAATACACAATAATATTCGTTTGATGGCTTATAAGTTTACATTTTTCAAAGATTTTTAATTAAATCCAAAGATTTTGAATTATGAGGACCACTTAATCACAAAATTAACTATTTCCCCCCTGAATCTACAATTGTATTGCTTACGTAAAACTTTTAAAGCTGCTAACTTTTTTTTAAAGGGCATTTTAACACACACAAACAAATTGATACCACCAAAACTGCGATACTACCTGTTTACACAACGTCCCCAACACATCCCTGGAATTGCCCTAATGACAGCAAAATGGGAGATAAAAATATTGCTATTACCTCCCATAAGAATATAACAATAACAAATGTAATTAATGGAAAAACAAGCCAAAAAGACAACAATGTATTTAAAGGGAGGAGGACAAAAAGGATTAGGTGGAGGGAAGAAACTGCATGTTTACATTCCATAAGAATATTTGTTAACATGTACATGTACATGAAATCTGTATCTATTATTCAGGGGAGATGAGAATGCTTATTCCCTCCTCCCTGTGAATAATCGAAGGCCTGGGTAACCATCTCTGCTATCAGGCGCTGTCCCAACCGAGTGCCTATCTTCGGTGCATGCGCACCAATATAAAAGATAAGTGCACAATCAAGACAGCACGCCTGTCAGCTGATAGGGAGCTGAGAATAGAGCGCCGCTAAGGTAAGTGCTGGAGTGTTATTGGGCGTTCTATTATTTACAGGGAGGTGGGAACAAGCATTGACACCTCCCTGTGAATAATAGATTCAGATTTTATGAACTTAAAAAACCCGGTTTAGTGTCCCTTTATAGGAATGAGACAGCAGGTCAGATTAGATATCAGTAAGTTTCCCAGAATGTGTGTGGGAGGATGATGCACAAGGTAAAAAATATCTTCATACCTATAACAGCGAGAACTAGTCAAGTCTTTTTATAACTAGAACTGGTATAAACCCTTAGATAAACCTACACTACGATACAAAATACTTAAAAAAATAGCATGTTCTTTTTATTTACTTGTTTAGGAAGGGGTACTATCCTCAGCCCAAATAGTTTTTACTTTGGCATTTATGCATTTTACTTTATTTAATATTAAGAGACAATTACCCTCACCAACTCCTCTTCTTTTTTTCCATAAATCGTACCCTGGGTTAGAACCTTAAATGTTAGGGTTCTTCTTAGTAAAGCAGCATTATTTGCCTGAACAATCCTTTGCTGCTCCAGTCCCTCTTCTGGGTTTGCGATGTGGCTGGTAGAAAGACATGCTCCTTGCATGCTCATTGGCCTTGTCCACAAATGATCGATTTGAGAAGCATAGGAAACCTATACATATATATTTTAAATTACAACATAGAACTCCCCACATCATTTAATTATCATAATAAAACAGGTGCAATTATAAGAGACACAATGCATTTGTGCAATAAACGACTGTTTTGGCTGAGAATCGCAGGTATGTATGCGTTCGGTCGGGGGTCGTGGCTCGGTGCACACATCGTACGTGTGTATGAACCTTTAGTCTTCAGGAAATCAGACTGCCTACCCCCAAAATATTGCATTTAATGCCCAGTTTTACAAGGGTTCAATAGGTTTTTAGATGTTGGAGCTGAATTAAAGATGGTTTAATTAAATGCAGGCAGTTTAGATTTTAGTTCAATATTTGTCTAGTTGTGTTAAAGTTTAGTGTGAATTCTGCATGTAGTGTGCATACTGTTCATAAGGGTCTTATCTTTTTTGTCAGCTATGTTGGGAGAAAAACTTCAGTGACAACAAAATAAGTAGATCAGGCAGGGAACAGCCACCACCACCCGAACAGCAGATAAGGAAACACATGTGGACCATAGATAATACTTTACAGCCTCTGTATTCACTTGAAAGTGAAAGCTGGCATAATGCTACTAGTGGAATTGACATTTAAGGTCCTATTCATTGTGCTTGCTATTGATGTATCTTGTCTAAAAGATTGATTGTCTTTAGAAATATAGGTTTCTACTGGTATTTAAAGGGGAAGTTCAGCAATATATATGCTTTCGAGACCAAAATATATATTTTTTCATTTCAAAGAACCTAATCTGTCTATTGATTGCTCTGTACATAAGAAAAATTTCAATGTAGAGACTTCCTGTTCTCAGGATCCCTAATAATGTAAGTTATGGTGTCAGGCTCTGAATTTATACAATTGCTCAGTAGAGATCTGAGCATGACCCATCGAACAGCCACTGGTTGGACGTAATGTCACCATTGAGCCTTTTTGATTGGCTGAGCGGCAGCCTGTCATTCAGTGCAGCGGAGGAAAGAGGAGAGGTAAGTAAGAGTTTGGGGAGCTTTTTAAAAAAAAAATTTATGCGTTTGGGGCTGGGGGACATGGGGGAGCAGCATGTTAAGGGGGTTTAAAGCTAGGGGGAGGGATAGTAGAACGGGAGGGAGAGGGAGGGAGAGGGAGGGGGAGGGAGGGATGGGGGAAAGAGCTGCAGTACGCATGGCAAAATCTACCGGAGGCAAGGTAGCAGGCAGAGCCCTGCTATCCTCCTGGTGGTTAGTTTTGGGACTTTGGGGGGGGGGACTACAGGAGAACCCTATGGAGCTGGGATGTGAGGTAAGGATTAAACTACACTACATGGTGGGGCCAGTAGTTGGAGGGATTATAGTTTTGGGGGTGGACATGCCCTTTAAATGGTAATAATTTAGATCCATTCCATTAAATCAATTTATCAGGTCATCATTTAAAAATAAATAAATAAACTTCATTTTACATTTACAAAGTATCTTAAGGTAGAGTGCACACTACTCCCTATGTTGGTATATCTATTATTATATTATATATATATATATATATTAATTATATAATATTATTTATATATATATATATCATTATATTATATAAAATCAAAGTGTGCTCGTTGGTGCACAATGGAAATTATGTGTGTGTATGTTTTGCTATGTGTGAATATAGTGGATATAGTATCTTTACACAGGTATATTTTAAACTGTTACTCAGACAGTCAGAGTAGACCCAGTCAATCCTGCCACACTGTGTGATTGAAACTAAACATGCTAGGTTAATACTTATTAGTATTCACCACAGCAAGTGGAGATGGTACCTCATATATTATAACAGAAGGTACCTCTTTGCATCATGTTATTATAATAGCATTGCCCTAATAATCTAACATATAAACAAACATTTCTCATTCCCAGTTTACCTAAAGAAATGGATTTATCCTTTATATACTCTTTTATACAGATCTAATTGAAAAAAATAGCTTCAGACCTGCCTGGCTTTACCACTAAGCAAAAGGCTAAGGACTTGCAAGCAAGAACCTTCATCCCAACCATTAATAGTGGCTGCCAATTTAAATTGTTCTAGCCAATCAGTCCACTCCCTAGTTACCCTGTCAAATGGATCAGGTTTGGCAATTGGGCCTGGTAGAGCTACTGAGTCTAATTGGGGAATTTCATCTGCAGATACAAGGACAGGATGATTTAAATCAATACTTTCAGTAGCAGCCTCCATAGCTTAATACAGAGGACAAACATACAAAGAAAACATGGAGAATAAATGGTATTACCAGCACTGCTGCCACACATTTGTACCAGATCACTGCTTTATGGAAGGATTATTGGTAGCATGGCACACTGTGGATTACTCTGGTGGCCTGGCACAAAGCAGACAGTGCACATAAACAGGTTCCCCACATAACATATGCAGTAATCAGGGTTATCCCTGTCTATGGTGCACCACTTTGAATATTGACCAGGCCTGTATATTGTGTGTCCTTGTAAGTTGGTGTACACTTATCTGTTGCCTCAGAGTTTGTATCCAATAAGGTAACTTGTCTGTCCAATAATCTGTCCTCCCAACAGGTGGTATCTTATACACAGGGTCTTATACGCAGGGTCTTACACACATGGTCTTAAACACAGGACCTTGTGTTTCTTTCAATATCACTCCAAAGCACACACCACAATCTAATTTCACTTTCTCTCATCCTAGCCATAGAGAGCAGGGATGTCTTGTATTTTATTCACTGACACCACCTTCAGGCTGGAGGTGGTATATAAGGAGCCTTGGTGTATATGTCCATTACAATACACATCACATCCTGTGTAGCAGACAGAAACTTTATTTGGGTTACACTTCCTTTCACATGGAGCAGACACAGGGGTGTGGTTTAACCTCCCATATTGACCATTCCATTTTGAAATAGGGATCTCTGTTCTGTAAGTAAGTTTACGTATTTTGTATATTTTGTGTTGTACCTAATATAAGTTAGTGCTATAGTATAGGTTGCTGTCATCCTTTTTAAATCTAGCAGAGGAACTGAAAGTATGTATTTCAGGAAAAATGTCTGCCTGTCCACTAACCTAGATGCAAATGTTCCATGTCATACAGTAACACATTTTTTAAAACATAAATAACATAACTAATGGCAGTGGAATAAGCATTTTAGCTATTATGCAGTGAACTGTACAATTAAATGATATATTGCATTAAATGAGAACTAAAGGTTTAAAAACTCCCTTCCAGTTAGTTTTACCCTGACAGACAAAAACACATTTTTTCATGTGGTATTTCTTTTCAGCAACCAATCAGATGTTAGTATATATTTTGTAACCACAGTAGATCAGTAAAAAGGTATCATTTGATTGGTTGCTGCAAATTAACAGCACGGGCAAATGTTAAAAAAGCTGAATTTTTCTACCCTTCTAGTATTATCTAGTTATTATCTTTAGGAACTCAGTCCAGTCTGAGTGCCACCCTGTCAAACCAGTGAAATAGTGTAGTGTAATAGAAGAAGCCTTACTTTCTCAACAGCTAAAATGTAATTTTTGATTGACTGTTTGGAATTAATATTACAGAAAAAAACATTTTAAATTTCTAGATAAATTCTATTGACAACTCCAAGGGACTTCTATGGGTGCAACTGTAGCGCCATCTCTAGCCAACTTGTACGTTAAATATTTGGAAGATCATCTGTTCACACATAATCTTATTTATGCCCATCACATTCTGGCATATTTTAAATATGTAGACGATATATTGATTATATGGAATGGTCCCTTGGAGTTGTTTACTAGAATGATGTCAGAAGCCAATAGTGCCCATTAGAGGATCAAATTCACACATGAGACCTCACAAGTAGCTCTGCCATTTTTGGATGTTTCAATTGAAATAAAAATAGCATAAACTCATCACTAAGATACATCTTAAATTTCATTATAGATGTTTTGTCCTATGGATATGGTTTAAATGCCAGGAAATTAAAGGACACCAATTGGAGACTTATCTATGTTCACATTGGACATTTAGTTAAGTTATTTTGCATTCACTAATAGCAGCACGTGTGTAAATTAGGGGTTAGGTTATATGTGCTTGAATCATGTATTGTTATTGCTAGAAAAAAGTCTTGTTGCAGTCCAAAACATGTCGCTATAAAGAGCACAGTTTGAAGTCTTGAAAAAAAAAATGCAATAAAGAGTAGAGTTTGCAGTCTGAAGTCTCTTCCTTATTCTAATATACATGTGAAGAATTGATAAACTGCTGGGAAGTAGAGATGGCTACTTACAGAAATTTGTTTAGTTTCCGAACTTCAGTAAACGTTCGGAAGTTCGGAAACGAACCCATAAAAGTCAATGGGGGGGTAACAGGTCGAAAAAAGTTTGGCTCATTAACTGATAAACTAATAGTGGTAACTTACTGTAAATGGCTGTGGCACCTGGGAAATGGTCTGGGGGAACATGTCACTATCACCAAAACCTGTTTAAACGTTTCTTTCCCCACAATCGTGCAATTGTCGGGTTTATGCAAGCTACATTCAAGGATTATGGCCAATTTGGGGGGTTACTGAACGATACATTCGAGGGTTACCAAAAGTCAAAGGCTACATTCGAGGGTTACTGAAAACAAACATTACAGTCGAGGGTTACCGAAAACGAACTATACATTCGAGGGTTAGCAAATGATACATTCGAGGGTTACCGAAAACGAATGATATATTCAAGGGTTAGTGAAAATGAACACTACATTTGAGGGTTACTGAATGATACAGTCTAGGGTTAGCGAACAGCTAGTAAATTTGATAATTATCATGTGTACACCTATTTAAATTAATTAGGTGGGTTTTAAATAGCATCTCCAGTCAAAAATAAAGTTTAGCTATAAATGTTAATCATCCCCCCAAACTTAGCTTTTGTATTACTAATATATTCCAAAGATGCCCCTGAAAGCTCTTACTTGACCTGGTCCCTCGCTGCTCCTCCTGTGCTCTGTGACTGACAGCAGCTCCACTTCCTGATTACGGCTGTCAGTAAAGGCACGACGTGATGTTAAGTCCCAAGCTCGAAACAAGAGCAGGAGGCGGTGCCTAGGCAGTGAAGGACTGGGTCAGATAAGAGACTTCATGGGCATCTGTGGAACATATAAGTAATTTATAGCTAAACTTTATTTTTTACTGGATTTGCCCTTTAGACAAGTCTTCCCTGGTGTCCCCTTTCCCAACTCAAAAAGGGGGCACCAGGGGAGACTTGTCCCCCTGGTGCCCCTTTACTTTAACACTATCAGAGCGCATGTGATACGGACCAAAATGGTGATCACATGCTCTCCGATAGAACACAGCATGTAGTGGGGCCACTCCAATAGGCTACCAGAGGCATGTGATCTGAAAAATGTGATCTGAAATACGCTAATGGGGCTTAGCACTCACAAATTATACATTAAGCATAACTCAACCCCTGGGGTTTACATCATATGAGAGGAATTAATATTCTTAAAGAGGTGCATGCGTGCTTATATCATTTAGATCAAATCTTCCGATAGCGCTTTTATATTTAGTAAAAGCGGACTTTGACAGAATGTGACATCTGATCAACCTGTACCCTGACACAAGGGAACTTTAGTGCATATATTACTGACCCAGTAAGTCATGTAAAGTATTCCTTGATGGGTATCTTATTCCTTCTCAAGGGGTTTGTTGCATGGTCTCCTGAATTACAACAAATGCAGTTGAGACATGGAAAGGTACCCATTTTAGGTGTACTCAAAAATCTTGTTATGGTTTTGATCAGTATCTAGAGAAATAACCTAAAGTAACTAGTTAGGATATGATTAATATAGTAAAAAGGCTAACTAAAATCTCTATGTAATTATTTTAAGCACAGAAACTACTGATACTGATTCTTTATTTTTTTTTCATAGTTAAAGCATGCTCACCTAAAGTTGTTTTGTTTTTAAACATGGCTTCCCGTCAGGCCTGCCCTATATTTGCCAACAGAAAGAAGAATTTCACAGTTTATTGCCAACCATTTCCAATACTGGGAAGTTAAAAGCTTTGTTACTTTTGTAACATGGTGGAAAAAAACACTTTTTGAAACACAAACAAATACACAAAGCTCAAATTGTCCAACATAACATTAGAGATGGACTGAACCCGAACCCGAATTCGACCCCAACTTTAATAATTTGGACAAACTTGAACTCTTTGGAACTATCGAAACCAAGAACTAGTTCAGTTTCTTTGAACTTGACTGACTTATTTCCAATAACTATAATTAATTATCCAATTCTTGAATTGGTAATGGAACAAGCCAAGGACGGGAATAGACTCTGGGGAAGATATAAGACACAATAACAATACAAACAACAACACACTCAGTGCCTTGGCAATCACTGGGAAAATGAGCAATGGGTAACAAAAGTTAACGTTATTGTAGTTAGAATGTAGTGAATTAACATACAACCACCTCTTCAGTTATCAGGGCCGGATTTATACTTTTTTCTCCCCTAGGCCAGCTAACTTGTACTGCCTGTGCCCCCCTTCATATACGTTGTCATTTATTGTCTGAAGTGGAGCTTTGTGAGTGGGAAAGAGGCCTGCCCCGCCCCTAGCAAATCAACAATTGCTGCCCACTTCACATTTAACAGAAACTGGCAAGGCTCTGCTGTGTGCCAACTAATGTGTGTTGTGTAAATTTAATATGGGGATGCAATGCTGCCTAACATTTTTTAGTTTTATTTATTTATTTATTTATTCGCTGTTGGGGGTTTTTGCCACCCCTGGTGGCTGTGCCGCCCTAGGCCACGGCCTAGGTGGCCTAGTGGGAAATCTGGCCCTGTCAGTTATACATGAAACAAACAAAAAAAATTTTATGAAGCAATAACGATATTAATCAGATATTTTTTTCAAATCTAACTTTATTGTACAAAGAACATTGTAAACATTAATCTGTAATTGTTTATTATGACATTCTAAGCAACTTACTGTCATATAGTATACATCTACAAACCCACCTAGGATAATACTGGCAAGGTTAATTTATAGGAGGAAGTAAGAAGTAATTTTTTTACTATATGCAGACTGTTATATGCGTACTTTTATTGTTTCAATAAAATACCTCTGCATGGAGGGGGATTTAAAAAAAACAAACTCCAAGGAGTGCTCATTATCCGATCCTATTTATATCTTCTATGAAGGATAGAACCCAGGTTTCTGCAGTGACCGTGCAAGTCCAGGAAAATGAAGAGTAGGAGCTGTCTTCCTGGAAAAAGGTCTCTGCCTCCTGTCTTGTCTCCGGAAGGGATGGTGAAATGCACAGGAGAGCATTTTCACCCTCCCTCCCACCCTCTGGATCCTTCCATGACTGCCCATTACCAAGCGTAACAACATTTTTCTTTGCCCACCCCCAACCACCATGTCAGATTGTTAAAAAAAGAAGCAAAACCCTACTTACAGACCTTCTCTCTTGTGGTGCTCTCCATTAATTGCAGCCGTGTCTGTGATTGGCTGCAAGTTCCGGCTAGCAGGGAGACAGATCAGTGTGCCCCAAAAGCGGGGGGCTGAAAGTAGCGCTCTAAATATTTTTTTAACAATCTAACACATTATATAAAAAGTTGTCCAGCAGGGTGGACATGCCCTTTAAATAAAATGAACCTCTGTGATTCATTCCATTCCACCCCTCTGACACTGTCAGGGATGTAGCCAATGGGAAGACATGCTTCTTTGCAAAGAATGTCTTACCACTGGCTACATCGCATATCATGAAAGGGGACCGGAACACAGAGGGAATGTTAGTACAGTAGGTAAAATACCCAAGGGTGAGGACTCAGCGGTTTAGGTCCTGACCCTGGTTCTATTCAGCTAAGGAAGAAGAGGATTAAGGGGGAAGGGGAGTATAATTGTCCATTTAATACCAGTCATTTTCATTTCATATTCGTGAACAATGCACCAGAGAGTTTATTAAATGGCACAATCTTTTCCAATGTAAACAGCCCTCACATGTCTAATCTGCCCAGACATCCCACTCTTCCCTTTCAGGCTTCCGGGCAGGGTGGAGAAGGGGGCGTGGTAAGCGTGGCGTGACTTCATGTGGGTTGAGGTGGGAAGTCATGCGGAGGCGGGGCCATCATTCTAGGGGTGGTGGGAGGTGGGGTTAGGGAGGAGTTAGGGGCGTTCCTGTGGCATTCCGGGCAAGTCCGGGAATCTGGGGTGGTCTCGTGGGTGTGCGGGAGACCACCCCAGAATGAAAGAGACTCTGTGAGATGCGGGAGGGGTGGGATGCCTGTCTGCCTGAATAGTGAAACCCCTCCTTTCCCTTTATTATTTTAGTTGCCCTTCTCTGAACTCTTTCCATTTCCAAGATGTCCCTTTTGTATATGGGATTCCAAAACTGCACTGCATATTCCAAATGAGGCCTTACCAGTGCCTTGTAAAGAGGAAGAATAATATTTTTTCCTCCAGAATCTATTCCCCTCTATCTAGGTCTGCTTGCAGCAATTGCACATTTTTTGAAGTTTCCAAAGCTCTGCATAGTTTAGTGTCATCAGCAAACACAGAGACCTTGCTCTCAATGCCCCCTTCTAAGTCCTTTATAAACAGATTTAATAGAAGTGGCCCCAGTACAGAACCCTGAGCCACTCCGCTTTGAACATCGATGTAGCTCCATTGACCACTACTCTCTGTACTGAAACAACCAGTTTTCTATCCATGTACAGTATTTTTCTAGGCCAACAGACCTCGGTTTATACATTTTTATTCTTCTTTTAATCATTCATTATGCCAATGTTTGAGAAATGCTAAATAAATCCAGAACTGACAATTTCCTCATCTGAACTGGCGTGTAATAAAGTATTAGGGCACGGCCACACTGTGCCGGAAATGCGATTGCACATTAAAATGGTGATCGCATGTGATTGCGTATCGCAAACGGAAATGCACACGCATGCGTTGCCGCGATTGCTGTATTAAAATAAACCACATGCGCAAAAGCGAGCGCAAACGTGAAATAAAAAACGCGGCAGTGTGGCCTATCCCTAAGTGTCCTAAATAAATGCACAGTCTATGAAGTTGGATTATAATGATTCTCCAATAGAAAATGCAGATCTGCATAAAAGAGCCATACAGTCTTTGGCTTTCCAAGACAGTCGGTATGGATACAATGAACCTGTTTCTTGCCCCAACTACTCTAACTCCTCTTAGGAATTTACCATTTGTACAAAGCGTTTGCATGGCCTAAATTCCAATCTAAGTTAAGCCAATTGCTCTCAGACTCAATGAGATCATTTTAATCACCGTAAAACTGACTAAGATCTGTCTGGCGGGAAATATACAAAGGAACTAAACATTTTCCTAATCTGCAAAAATATTCAATCTTTTTTTATTTTTAACAAGATTTTGACTGTACATATAAATTGAGCATTTTAATGGTAGTACATAATGCTAAATAACAGCATATTAAAAGGTTAGATTAAGGGAATAGTTCACTCTCAAGGGGGCCTATTCCTTTAAAGGGCATGTCCACCCCCAAAACTATAATCCCCCCAACTAATCCTTACCTCACATCCCAGCTCCATCTGGTTCTCCTGTAGTCCCCCCCCAAAGCCCCAAAAACTGCCCACCAGGAGGCTAGCAGAGTCCATATAGGACCTGCCTGCTACTGGCCTCCGGGAGAAGTTTGGCATGGGTACTGCAGCCCTTCTCCCCTCCCCCCCCCCTCCCTCTCCCTCCCTCTCCCTCCCGTTCTGCTATCCCTCCCCGTAGCAAAACCCCTTTAATGTAGCCTTCCCCCATGTCTCCCAGCCAACACGCATAATTTTTATTTTTAGAAAGCTCCCCAAACTCTACTTACCTCTCCTCTTTCCTCCGCTGCACTGAATGACCGGCAGCGCCATCCGTGATTGGCTGCCGCTCAGCCAATCACAGACGCGACTGCCGGTCCCGCCCCTCTGCTTGCATTTCCTCGCAAGCAGAGGTCCGGTAGTGCGGGGAGGAAAGAGGGGAGGTAAGTAGAGTTTGGGGGGGTTTCAAAAGTAAAAATAATGCGGTTGGGCTGGGGGACCAGGGGGAAGGCTATATTAAAAAATAGAATAAGAGGTGGACATACCTTTAATATATTGATTGAAGATCGGGAGGTAAGGCATAGCTCCTTAACCTCCCGGGCTTCAATCAATATTGCAGGGTCCGGGAACCAAGATACCAAAGACCTTACCTTTTACGCGATCCACCGCAGCCCAGCTGGAATTCTCCGACCGCTTCACACTTCTGTACAGCCATAGCGTGCATTACGCGCTGTTCACTTTGAGAGTGAACTATTCCTTTAATGGAATGACTTAAATCAGTTCATGTTAATTTGTGATTTATTTGTGAATTACTAGCTACAGTAAGGGCTCATGTTCTTATGTTTGCTGATTATAGTAGAACATGCAACGTTTTGATTGGTAGAAATAGCGAACACTTTAACCAAATGCCCTAAATCTGTTTAGCTCAGATGGTGGGTAGTGTTGCAAAAACCCTCTGGGTCAAATCTATATGAACGTTTTGTGTTAAAACATTCAAAACTAAATTCTTGTTTCCACTGTCAAAATTTTAGTATCATACGCACTGCAGTTCCACCCAAAACCAGGTATCAGATGATAGTTCCACACATTCCTATTGTTGGGTATATGTACCAATTTACCTGAAAAAACCCTGTGATTTAATTTACTGGAGCAAAAAGAAAGGAAACAGAACTGGCTTGACATACTGTATATAGCGCTTATAAATAAAAAGCCAATGTATTGAAATGTCACTGGTCACCAGATAGTCTTCTAAATAAACATCACCTTTAACAAAATCAAACCATAGATGTGACAAGATAAGTGAAAAAGTTGCCTGTGCTGCCAAACAGATGTTTTTAGTTTACTGCAGTTATATAACATCTGATTGGTTGCTGCAGATTAATAGTATAGCATAGGAAAACGTTTCCATCCTTTATTGCATCAGTCCTTGTATATATGTATGTATGTAAGTATAGTTTATTTATAAAGTGCCACATTGGGACGCAGTGCTGTACAGAACAAAATACAATAAAGTCAAAAAAGGGGAACAAATACATTTAAGTTCTATAAATATGAGTGCTAGAGCTTTACCACAAGAGAAATGGAGGTCTGTGCCCCGTAGAGCTACAATGGAATGGGTTTAAGTGCTGGAGTGAGACGTATGCAGTGGAAATTAAAAATCATATACCTGGCTGGTTACCAGATAGGTAGGATGTAAGCCTAGATTTAAACTTGCTTATTGAGGTTTCTTGACGCAGAGGAGGGAATAGAATTCCAGAGGATGGGAGCCACAAGAGAGAAAGGTTTAAGGCGAGAGGAAGTAGTACGAGTGGGGGGTCTGTACAGGAGCTGGTTCTGCGATGAGCGGAGGGTACGGGCAGGAACATATGGGGACACTAGAGAGAAAATATAAGTAGGAGCAGCAGAGCGAAGGGATTTAAATGTTAGAAGGATTTTGTATGCAATGTGCTGTTTAACAGGGGGCCAGGTTGTTGTCCAGGACAGAGGAGATTTGGAATCCTGTTTATTAGAGAGCAAAACAATATGTGTAGTGGAGTTAAGTATAGACTGAAGGGGAGAGAGGTGTGAAGCAGGAAGACCAGTAAGTAGAAGGTTGGGGGTATTGTCAACAGAGATAGAGAAAGATAGAACAGGACTAAGCTTAGGTGGGAAAATGATCAGTTCAAGTTTTAGAAAGATTTAATGTGAGGTAGCGTTGAGACATCCAGGGGGAGTTAAGCTGGGTACACACAGTAACGATAAAGCCCCGATACCGTCGGATCCGACGGTATCGGGGATCCGACGGTATCGGGGCTTTATCGTTACTGTGTGTACGTTCGTTTCCCGAACGAGCGTAAAAAAAGCATGAACTCAATACTTTCAGTAGGCAGCCTCCATAGCTTATACAGAGGACAAAATACAAGCAAAACACTGGAGAATAAATGGTATTCCGCAGACACTGCTGCCCACCACATTTGTACCAGATCACTGCTTTATGGAAGATTATTGTGTAGCATGGCACACTGTGGATTACGGCTGGTCCTGGCACAAAGCAGACAGTGCACTAAACAGGTTCCCCCCATCAAACATATGCAGTAATCAGGGTTATCCCTGTCTATGGTGCACCACTTTGATATTGACCAGCCTGTAATTGTGTGTCCTTGTAGTTGGTGTACACTTATCTGTTGCCTCAGAGTTTGGTATCCAATAAGGTAACTTGTCTGTCCAATAATCTGTCCTCCCAACGGTGGTATCTTATACACAGGGTCTTTATACGCAGGGTCTTACACACATGGTCTTAAACACAGACCTTGTGTTTTCTTCATAGTCACTAAAACACTCAACACCACACAATCTAATTTCACTTTCTCTCATCCTAGCCATCAGAGAGCAGGGATGTCTTGTATTTTATTCACTGACACCACCTTCAGGCTGGAGGTGGTATAATGAGCCTTGGTGTATATGTCCATTACAATACACATCACATCCTGTAGCAGACAGAAACTTTATTTGGGTTACACTTCCTTTCACATGAGCAGACACAGGGGTGTGGTTTAACCCTCCCATATTAACCATTCCATTTTGAATGGGATCTCTGTTCTGTAAGTAAGTTACGTATTTTGTATATTTTGTGTTGGTACCTATATAAGTTTAGTGCTATAGTATAGGGTTGCTGTCATCCTTTTAAATCTAGCAGAGGAACTGAAAGTATGTATTTCAGGAAAAATGTCTGCTGTCCACTAAACTAGATGCAAATGTTCCATGTCATACAGTCACCATTTTTAAACATAAATAAACTAACTAATGGCAGTGGAATAAGCATTTTAGCTATTATGCAGTGAACTGATCAATTAAATGATATATTGCATTAAATGGAACTAAAGGTTTAAAAACTCCCTTCCAGTTAGTTTTACCCGACAGACAAAACACATTTTTTCATGTGGTATTTCTTTTCAGCAACCAATCAGTGTTAGTATATATTTGTAACCACAGTAAATCAGTAAAAAGGTATCATTTGATTGGTTGCTGAATTAAACAGCACGGGCAAAGTTTAAAAAAGCTGAATTTTCTACCCTTCTAGTATTATCTAGTTATTATCTTTAGGACTCAGTCCAGTCTGAGTGCCACCCTGTCAAACCAGTGAAATAGTGTAGGTAATAGAAGAAGCCTAACTTTCTCAACAGCTAAAATGTAATTTTTGATTGACTGTTGGAATTAATATTACAGAAAAAACATTTTAAATTTCTAGATAAATTCTATTGACAACTCCAAGGGACTTCTATGGGTGCAACTGTAGCGCCATCTCTATCAACTTGTACTTAAATATTGGAAGATCATCTGTTCACACATAATCTTATTTAGGCCCATCACATTCTGGCATATTTTAAATATGTAGACGATATATTGATTATATGGAATGGTCCCTTGGAGTTGTGTTACTAGAATGATGTCGAAACCAATAGTGCCCATTGAGGATCAAATTCACACTGAGACCTCACAAGTAGCTCTGCCATTTTTGGATGTTTCAATTGAAATAAAATATCAAAACTCATCACTAAATACATCTTAAATTTCATTATAGATGTTTTGTCCTATGGATATGGTTTAAATGCCAGGAAATTAAAGGACACCAATTGGAGACTTATCTATGTTCACATTGGACATTTAGTTAAGTTATTTTGCATTCACTAATAGCAGCACGTGTGTAAATTAGGGGTTAGGTTATATTTGCTTGAATCATGTTTGTTATTGCTAGAAAAAGTCTTGTTGCAGTCCAAACATTCGCTATAAAGAGCACAGTTTTTGAAGTCTTGAAAAAAAAAATGCAATAAGAGTAGAGTTTGCAGTCTGAAGTCTTCTTCCTTATTCTAATATACATTGAAGAATTATAACTGTCTGGGAAGTAGAGATGGCTACTTACAGAAATTTGTTTAGTTTCCGAACTTCAGAAACGTTCGGAAGTTCGGAAACGAACCCATAAAAGTCAATGGGGGGGGTACAGGTCGAAAAAAGTTTGGCTCTTAACTGATAACTAATAGTGGTAACTTCCTGTAAATGGCTGTGGGCCACTGGGAAATGGTCTGGGGGAACATGTCACTATCACACAAACCTGTTTAAACGTTTCTTTCCCACAATCGTGCAATTGTCGGGTTATGCAGCTACATTCAAGGATTATGGCCAATTTGGGGGTTACTGAACGATACAATTCGAGGTTACCAAAAGTCAGCCTACATCGAGGTTACTGAAACAAACATTACAGTCGAGGGTTACCGAAAACGAACTATACATCGAGGGTTAGCAAATGATACATTCGAGGGTTCCGAAACCGAATGATATATTCAAGGGTTAGTGGAAAATGACACTACATTTGAGGGTTACTGAATGATACAGTCTAGGTTGACGAAAGCTAGTAAATTTGATAATTATCATGTGTACACCTATTTAATTAATTAGTGGTTGGTTTTAAATAGCATCTCCAGTCAAAAATAAAGTTTGCTATAAATGTTAATCATCCCCCCAACTTAGCTTTTGTATTACTAATATTTCCAAAGATGCCCCTGAAAGCTCTACTTAGACCTGGTCCCTCGCTGCTCCTCCTGTGCTCTGTGACTGACAGCAGCTCCACTTCCTGATTACGGCTGTCAGTAAAGGCACACGTGATGTTAAGTCCCAAGCTCGAAACAAGAGCAGGAGGCGTGCCCTAGGCAGTGAAACTGGGTCAGATAAGAGACTTCTGGGCATCTGGTGGAACATATAAGTAATTTATAGCTAAACTTTATTTTTACTGGATTTGCCCTTTAGACATTCTTCCCTGGGTGTCCCCTTCCCAACTCAAAAAGGGGCACCAGGGGAGACTTGTCCCCCTGGTGCCCCTTACTTAATAACACATCAGAGCGCATGTGATATCGGCCAAAATGGTGATCACATGCTCTCCGATAGAACACACATGTAGTGGGGCCACCACTCCAATAGGCTACCAGAGGCATGTGATCTGAAAAATGTGATCTGAAATAACGCTAATGGGGCTATAGCACTCACAAATTATACATTAAGCATAACTCAACCCCTGGGGTTTCATCATTAGAAGATTATATTTCTTAAAGAGGTGCATGCGTGCTATATCATTTAGATCAAATCTTCCGATAGCGCTTTTATATTTAGTAAAAGCGGACTTTGACAGAATGTGACATCTGTCAAACCGTACCCTGACACAATGGGAACTTTAGTGCATAATTACTGACCCAGTAAGTCATGTAAAGTATCCTTGATGGGTATACTTATTCCTTCTCAAGGGTTTGTTGCATGGTCTCCTGATTACAACAATTGCAGTTGAGACATGGAAAGGTACCCTTTTAGGTGTACTCAAAATCTTGTTATGGTTTTGATCAGTATCTAGAGAAATAACCTAAAGTAACTAGTTAGGATAGATTAATATAGTAAAAATGCAACTAAAATCTCTATGTAATTATTTTAAGCACAGAAACTACTGATACTGATTCTTTATTTTTTTTTCATAGTTAAGCATGCTCACACTAAGTTTTTTTTTGTTTTTAAACATGGCTTCCCGTCAGGCTGCCCTATATTTGGCCAACAGAAAGAAGAATTTCACACAGTTTATGCCAACCATTTCCAATACTGGGAAGTTAAAGCTTGTTTACTTTTGTAACATGGTGGAAAAAAACACTTTTTGAAACACAAACAAATACACAAAGCTCAAATTGTCCAACATAACATTAGAGATGGACTGAACCCGAACCCGAATTCGACCCCAACTTTAATAATTTGGACAAACTTGAACTCTTTGGAACTATCGAAACCAAGAACTGTTCAGTTTCTTTGACTTTAGGACTGACTGATATTTCAAAAACTATATTAATTATCCAATTCTTGAATTGGTAATGGAACAAGCCAAGGACGGGAATAACTCTGGGGAAGATATGACACAATAACATACAACAACAACACACTCAGTGCCTTGGCATCACTGGGAAAATGAGCAATGGGTAACAAAGTTAACGTTATTGTAGTTAGAATGTAGTGAATTAAACATACAACCACCTCTTCAGTTATCAGGGCCGGATTTACTTTTTTCTCCCCTAGGCCAGCTAACTTGTACTGCCTGTGCCCCCCTTCATATACGTTGTCATTTATTGTCTGAAGTGGAGCTTTGGGAGTGGGAAGAGGCCCGCCCCGCCCCAGCAAATCAACAATTGCTGCCCACTTCACATTTAACAGAAACTGGCAAGGCTCTGCTGTGTGCCAACTAATGTGTTGTTGTGTAAATTTAATATGGGGATGCAATGCTGCCTAACATTTTTTAGTTTTATTTATTTATTTATTTATTCGCTGTTGGGGGTTTTTTGCCACCCCTGGTGGCTGTGCCGCCCTAGGCCACGCCTAGGTGCCTAGTGGGAAATCTGGCCCTGTCATTATCATGAAACAAACAAAAAAAATTTTATGAAGCAATAACGATATTAATCGATATTTTTTTCAAATCTAACTTTATTGTACAAAGAACATTGTAAACATTAATCTGTAATTGTTTATTATGACATTCTAAGCAACTTACTGTCATAGTATAGTACATCTACAAACCCACCTAGGATATACTGGCAAGGTTATTTATAAGGAAATAGAAGTAATTTTTTTACTATATGCAGACTGTTATATGCGTACTTTTATTTGTTTCAATAAAATACCTCTGCATGGGGGGGATTTAAAAAAAACAAACTCCAAGGAGTGCTCATTATCCGATCCTATTATACTTTCTATGAAGGATAGAACCCAGTTCTGCAGTGACCGTGCATTCCAGGAAATGAAAAGTAGTGAGCTGTCTTCCTGAAAAAAGGTCTCTGCCTCCTGTCTTGTCTCCGGAAGGGATGTGAAATGCCACAGAGAGCATTTTCACCCTCCCTCCCACCCTCTGGATCCTTCCATGACTGCCCATTACCAAGCGTAACACACATTTTTTCTTTGCCCACCCCCAACCACCATGTCAGATTGTTAAAAAAAGAAGCAAACCCTACTTACAGACCTTCTCTCTTTGTGGTGCTCTCCATTAATTGCAGCCGTGTCTGTGATTGGCTGCAGTTCCGGCTAGCAGGGAGACAGATCAGTGTGCCCCAAAGCGGGGGGCTGAAATAGCGCTCTAAATATTTTTTTAACAATCTAACACATTATATAAAAAGTTGTCCAGCAGGGTGGCATGCCCTTTAAATAAATTGAACCTCTGTGATTCATTCCATTCCACCCCTCGACACTGTCAGAATGTAGCCAATGGAGAAGACATGCTTTCTTGCAAAGAATGTCTTACCACTGGCTAAATCGCATATCATGAAAGGGGACCGGAACACGAGGAGAATGTTAGTACAGTAGGTAAAAATACCCAAGGGTGAGGACTCAGCGGTTTAGGTCCTGACCCCTGGTTCTATTCAGCTAAGGAAGAAGAGGATTAAGGGGGAAGGGAGTAATAATTGTCCATTTAACTCCCAGTCATTTCATTCATATTCGTGAACAAGCACCAGAGATTTATTAAATGGCACAATCTTTTCCAATGTACAACGCCCTCACTGTCGTAATCTGCCCAGACATCCCACTCTTCCTTTCAGGCTTCCGGGCAGGGTGGAGAAGGGGCGTGGTAAGCGTGCGTGACTTCATGTGGGTTGAGGTGGGAAGTCATGCGGAAGGCGGGGCCATCAGTTAGGGGTGGTTGGGACGGTGGGGTTAGGGAGGAGTTAGGGGCGTTCCTGTGGCATTCCGGCAAGTGCCGGGAATCTGGGTGGTCTCGGGGTGTGCGGGAGACCACCCCAGAATGAAAGAGACTCTGTGAGAGCGGGAGGGTGGGATGCCTGTCTGCCTGAATAGTGAAACCCCTCCTTTCCCTTTATATTATTTAGTTGCCCTTCTCTGAACTCTTTCCATTTCCAAGATGTCCCTTTGGTATATGGGATTCCAAAACTGCACTGAATTTCCAAATGAGCCTTACCAGTGCTTGTAAAGAGGAAGAATAATTTTTTTCCTCCAGAATCTATTCCCCTCTATCTAGGTCTTGCAGGCAATTGCACATTTTTTGAAGTTTCCAAAGCTCTGCATAGTTTAGTGTCATCAGCAAACACAGAGACCTTGCTCTCACATGCCCCCTTCTAATCCTTTATAAACAGATTTAATAGAAGTGGCCCCAGTACAGAACCCTGACCACTCCGCTTTGAACATCGATGTAGCTCCATTGACCACTACTCTCTGTACTGAAACAACCAGTTTTCTATCCATGTAACAGTATTTTTCTAGGCCACAGACCTCGGTTATACATTTTTATTCTTCTTTTTAATCATTCATTATGCCAATGTTTGAGAATGCTAAATAAATCCAGAACTGACAATTTCCTCATCTGAACTGGCGTGTAATAAAGTATTAGGGCACGGCCACACTGTGCCGGAAATCTGATTGCACTTAAAATGGTGATCGCATGTGATTGCGTATCGCAAACGAAATGCACACGCATGCGTTGCCGCGATTGCTGTTATTAAAATAAACACCATGCCAAAGCGAGCCAAACGTGAAATAAAAAACGCGGCAGTGTGGCCTATCCCTAAGTGTCCTATAAATGCACAGTCTATGAAGTTGGATTATAATGATTCTCCATAGAAAATGCAGATCGCATAAAGAGCCATACAGTCTTTGGCTTTCCAAGACAGTCGGTATGGATACAGAAACCTGTTTCTTGCCCCAACTACTCTAACTCCTCTTAGGAATTTACCATTTGTACAACGTTTGCATGGCCTAAATTCCAATCTAAGTTAAGGCAATTGCTCTAGAACTCAATGAGATCATTTTAATCACCGTAAAACGACTAAGATCTGTCTGGCGGGAAATATACAAAGGAACTAAACTTTTCCTAATCTGCAAAAATATTCAATCTTTTTTTTTTATTTTTAACAAGATTTTGACTGTACATATAAATTGGAGCATTTTAATGGTAGTACATAATGCTAAATACACAGCATATTAAAAGTTAGATTAAGGGAATAGTTTCACTCTCAAGGGGCCTATTCCTTTAAGGGCATGTCCACCCCCAAACTATAATCCCCCAACTATCCTTAACCTCACATCCCAGCTCCATCTGGTTCTCCTGTAGTCCCCCCCAAGCCCCAAAAACTGCCCACCAGGAGGCTAGCAAGTCCATAAGGACTCTGCCTTGCTACCTGGCCTCCGGGAGAGTTTGCATGTCGTACTGCAGCCCTTCTCCCCCTCCCCCCCCCTCCCTCTACCCCCCCTCTCCCCCTCTCTTCCCTCCCCGTAAAACTAGTCATATCAACCCACACCCTTTCATGTACAATCCTGCCTTACCCCTCACTAGTCTCCCGCACAGCTCCCAATCTGCGCTTCTCCTGTATCCCCCCCAGCCCCAAACTACTGCCCTTTTCCTCTACCAGTCCATAAGACCGCTTAACTGAAGATTCACACATTCTGTCTTCCCCTCCCCTCCTGTACCCTCCCGTAGCATAAACCCCTTTATGTAGCCTTCCCCATGTCTCCCAGCCAACCGCATAATTTTTTTTTGAAAGCTCCCCAACTCTACTTACCTCTCTCTTTCCTCCGCTGCACTGAATGACCGCAGCCGCATCCGTGTTGGCTTGCCGCTCAGCCAATCACAGACCGACTGCCGGTCCCGCCCCTCTGCTTGCATTTCCTCGCAAGCAGAGAGTCCGGTAGTGCGGCGAGGAAAGAGGGGGGTAAGTAGAGTTTGGGGGGGTTTCTAAAAGTAAATAATGCGGTTGGGCTGGGGGACCAGGGGGAAGGCTATATTAAAAATAGAATTAAGTGGACATACCCTTTAATATATTGATTGAAGCCCGGGTGTTAAGGAGCTATGCCTTACCTCCTGATCTTCAATCAATATTGCAGGGTCCGGGAACCAAGATACCAAAGACTTACCTTTTACGCGATCCACCACCGCAGCCCAGCTGGAATCTCCTACCGCTTAACACTTCTGTACAGCCATAGCGTGCATTACGCGCTGTTCCACTTTGAAGTGAACTATCCTTTAATGGAATGACTTAAATCAGTTCATGTTAATTTGTGATTTATTTGTGAATTACTAGCTACAGTAAGGGCTCATGTTCTTATGTTTGCTGATTATAGTAGAACATGCAACGTTTGATTGGTAAAATAGCGAACACTTTACCAAATCCCTATCTGTTTAGCTCAGATGTTGGTAGTGTTGCAAAACCCTCTGGGTCAAATCTATATGAACGTTTTGTGTTATAACATTCAAAACTAAATTCTTGTTTTCACTGTCAAAATTTTAGTATCATACGCACTGCAGTTCCACCCAACCCAGTATCAGATGATAGTTCCACACATTCCTATGTTGGTATATGTACCAATTTACCTAAAAAACCCTGTGATTTAATTTACTGGAGCAAAAGAAAGGAAACAGAACTGGCTTGACATACTGTATATAGCGCTTATAATAAAAAGCCAATGTATTTGAAATGTCACTGGTCACCAGATAGTCTTCTAATAAACATCACCTTAACAAAATCAACCATAGATGACAAGATAAGTGAAAAGTTGCCTGTGCTGCCAACAGATGTTTTTAAGTTTACTGCAGTTATATACCATCTGATTGGTTGCTGCAGATTAATAGTATAGCATAGGAAAACGTTCCATCCTTTATTGCATCATCCTTGTATATAGTGTATGTATGTAAGTATAGTTTATTTATTTATAATGCCACATTGGGACGCAGTGCTGTACAGAACAAAATACATAAAGTCAAAAGGGGAACAAATACATTTAAGTTCTATAAATATGAGTGCTAGAGCTTTACCACAAGAGAAATGGAGGTCTGTGCCCCGTAGAGCTACAATGGATGGGTTTAAGTGCTGGAGTGAGACTTATGCAGTGGAATTAAAAATCATATACCTGGCTGGTTACCAGATAGGTAGGATGTAAGCCTAGATTTAAACTTGCTTATTGAGTTTTTTTGACGCGAGGAGGGAATAGAATTCCAAGGATGGGAGCCACAAGAAGAAAGGTTTAAGGCGAGAGGAAGTAGTACAGTGGGTCTGTACAGGAGCTGGTTCTGCGATGAGCGGAGGGTCGGGCAGGAACATATGGGACATCGAGAGAAAATATAAGTAGGAGCAGCAGAGCGAAGGGATTTAAATGTTAGAAGGATTTTGTATGCAATGTGCTGTTTAACAGGGGGCCAGGTTGTTGTCCAGGACAGAGGAGATTTGGAATCCTGTTTATTAGAGAGCAAACAATATGGTTAGTGGAGTTAAGTATAGACTGAAGGGGAGAGAGGTGTGAAGCAGGAGAACCAGTAAGTAGAAGGTTGGGGGTATTGTCAACAGAGATAGAGAAAGATAGAACAGGACTAAGCTTAGGTGGGAAAATGACAGTTCAAGTTTTAGAAAGATTTAATGTGAGTTAGCGTTGAGACATCCAGGGGGAGTTTAACTGGGTACACACATTAACGATAGCCCCGATACCGGAGTATCGGATCCGACGGTATCGGGGCTTTTATCGTTACTGTGTGTAACGTTCGTTTCCGCGAACGAGCGTGCGGCCGCGAACATCGGGTCGGCCGTACGCTCGTTCGGGAAAGACTCCTATAGGGAGTCTAGCGCGGCCGATGGAAGACACAGTCCCGAGCGTTCTCCTTATGAAGTTCATAGGGGAGAACGCTCGGGACTGTGTGTATGCAGATCTTTGAAAGATGGCAGACAGGATCTTGCAGATCCTGTCTGTCATCTTTCAGAAATCGTTACTTGTGTCCTAGCTATAGAAAGGAGGCAGTCAGAAATGTATTTGGATGTCAGGATTTAGCGTAGGGTGTGGAAAAGTAGATTTGTGTATCATCTGATATAGTGTGATACTAAGAGCTAATGACTTCCCCAAGGAAATAGTGTAGAGGGAGAACAATAAGGGTCCTAGAACAGACCCCTGCCATACCCCCACACTAAAGCTGGTACCACAGTAACGATAAAGCCCCGATACCGTCGGATCCGACGGTATCGGGGCTTTATTGTTACTGTGTGTACGTTCGTTTCCCGAACGAGCGCGCGGCCGCGAACGATCGGTCGGCCTTACGCTCGTTCGGAAAGGCCGAAAATTCCATCGGCCGCGCTAGACTCCTATAGGGAGTCTAGGCGGCCGATGGAAACACACAGTCCCGAGCGTTCTCCTATAGGGAGAACGCTCGGGACTGTGTGTATGCAGATCTTTGAAAGATGGCAGACAGGATCTTGCAGATCCTGTCTGTCATCTTTCAGAAATCGTTATCTGTGTGTACCTAGCTTAAGAGGAACCGGAGAAAAGGATTTGTTAGCATCTCTTTGGTCTCCCTAGTGCCAAAAATTATATAAATATTATATATATCTACTAATTTAAACTAAAATAAATACAGTATGTATGTAGTAAATATCTCTATGTTAGAATTATATTTAAAGGATAAACTTTAATGTAAACATGCCAGTTTTCTATGGGAAAATAATCATATGTGAATAGATAATGTACAATGAAGACTAACTGGATCGTACCACATTTTACACACAGCTGGTTGACAGTTCACTATTTCCATGTCCACCATTTTCACGCCCTACTATGCACTTGGTTGAGGCCTGATGTATTTAGATGTGTCAACTGCAGAACCAGAGGCAACCCCCTGACTAACACTCCGTTGCTTGTTGTGGCTGCCTGTTCTAGAGACTCGTCATTAGCACGTGTAGGGTCCTCATTCAACTGACATGCTAGGATTGAGAAGGAGGGTGTGAGAACTGGCAAGAAGGGACATTCTCACCCCCACCCCCCCCTGAAAAGCAGAAGGGAGGAGTAAAGTGGGATAGCCACTAGCTCAGATAATGATACAGAATGGTACCAGAGGAAGACACAAAGAACAAGGGCAAAAAGCAGAACAGTGAGGCATGATAGAGTGTTAGGCATGTAGATGGTAGAATTGTCAAGGGTAAGACAAATGAAACGTGTGTAATATTTAACAGAACACTAAACAGCAGAGAGTCACGTGGAAGGGTAAGTACAGTCTCAATTTTCTACGGTATGATTGAATTAACATGAGTGTGTGGTCTTTGGCTGTTTGGCTCACTGGAAAAAGCCTTTAACTTACGCGAAGGAGGCAGTGTAACAAATACTGTACATGGCCCCTAAATATCTGTTGTATTCAATTAGATCAACTGGACTGAAATGTTAGTTCTTGAAGACGTTTCGCTAGTCATCCACTGGCTTTCTCAATTCAAATTGAGAAGCCAGTCGGATGACTAGCGAAACGCCTTCAAGAACTACATTTCAAGTCCAGTTGATCTAATTGAATCAACAGATATACCATGACCGGATAAATGAGAACCTTCACAAGCAGTCCAACTAAATGTAAGATTTTTCTGCTAGGTAACTATTAAGCACAACACTGTGTACCTCCTACTGCAATGAGTAGTGCTAGGGTTCAACTGGGACCATATGCAGGAAGGATAAACAGAAACTGGTGTCGGTTTATGAATGTGTGCAGTTAGGCTGTGTACACACAAACATAATAATGGTGCGGGTGCTTGAATTCCTGACCACAGAAATGATCAGCTAAACCTAAAAGTAGGTCTGTCATCAGAAACACTGGGCTTAGTCTGCTCGTTTGTACACAGCCTTAGTTTGCCCAATGCCTATACATTATTAAGACTTACCTCCAACGTTCCTGTGTCCTTCTTGGAACACTGCCCAGTTCGATTACTTTTCCAAAGAAGGTGTAATGACAGGTGTATTGTTCAGTTGCAAGCATTATACAAGGCAGCGGGGCTTTATCGTTACTGTGTGTACGTTCGTTTCCCGAACGAGCGTGCGGCCGCGAACGATCGGGTCGGCCGTACGCTCGTTCGGGAAAGACTCCTATAGGGAGTCTAGCGCGGCCGATGGAAAGACACAGTCCCGAGCGTTCTCCTTATGAAGTTCATAGGGAGAACGCTCGGGACTGTGTGTATGCAGATCTTTGAAAGATGGCAGACAGGATCTTGCAGATCCTGTCTGTCATCTTTCAGAAATCGTTACTGTGTGTACCTAGCTATAGAAAGGAGGCAGTCAGAGAAATGTATTTGGATGTCAGGAGTTAGCGTAGGGGTGGAAAAGTAGATTTGTGTATCATCTGCATATAAGTGATACTAAGAGCTAATGACTTCTCCCAAGGAAATAGTGTAGAGGTGAGAACACATAAGGGCTTAGATAGTTATTTTTTAGAACAGACCCTGCCATACCCCCACTAAAAGGGGTACACACAGTAACGATAAAGCCCCGTACCGTCGGATCCGACGGTTATCGGGGCTTTATTGTTACTGTGTGTACGTTCGTTTCCCGAACGAGCGCGCGGCCGCGAACGATCGGGTCGGCGTACGCTCGTTCGGGAAAGGCCGAAAATTTCCACGGCCGCGCTAGACTCCATAGGGAGTCTAGCGCGGCCGATGGAAACACACAGTCCCGAGCGTTCTCCCTATAGGGAGAACGCTGGGACTGTGTGTATGCAGATCTTTGAAAGATGGCAGACAGGATCTTGCAGATCCTGTCGTCATCTTTCAGAAATCGTTACTGTGTGTACCTAGCTTAAGAGGACCGGAGAAGGATTTGTTAGCATCTCTTTGGTCTCCCTAGTGCCAAAAATATAATAAATTATATATATCTACTAATTGTAAAACTAAAATAAATACAGTATTATGTAAGTAAATATCTCTATGTTAGAATTATATTTAAAGGATAAAACTTTTATGTAAACAGATGCCAGTTTCTATTGGGAAAATAAATCATATGTGAATAGATAATGTACAATGAAGACTAACTGGATCGTAGCCACATTTTTACACACAGCTGGTTGACAGTTCACTATTTCCATGTCCAGCATTTTCACGCCCTACTATGGCACTTGGTTGAGGCACTGATGTATTTAGAATGTGTCAACTGCAGAACCAGAGGCAACCCCCTGACTAACACTCCGTTGCTTGTTGTGGCTGCCTGTTCTAGAGACTCGTCATTAGCACGTGTAGGGTCCTCATTCAACTGACAATGCTAGGATTGAGAAGGAGGGTGTGAGAACTGGCAGAAGGGACATTCTCACCCCCACCTCCCCCCTGAAAAGCAGAAGGGAGGAGTAAAGTGGGATAGCCACTAGCTCAGATAATGATACAGAATGGTACCAGAGGAAGACACAAAGGAACAAGGGCAAAAAGCAGAACAAGTGAAGGCATGATAGAGTGTTAGGCAGGTAAGTGATGGTAGAATTGTCAAGGGTAAGACAACATATGAAACTGTGTAATATTTAACAGAACACTAAACAGCAGAGAGTCACGTGGAAGGGTAAAGTACAGTCTCAATTTTCTACGGTATGATTGAATTAACATGAGTGTGTGGTCTTTGGCTTGTTGGCTCACTGGAAAAAAAGCCTTTAACTTAAGCGAAGGAGGCAGTGTACAAATACTGTACATGGCCACTAAATATCTGTTGTATTCAATTAGATCAACTGGACTTGAAATGTAGTTCTTGAAGACGTTTCGCTAGTCATCCGACTGGCTTTCTCATTCAGAATTGAGAAAGCCAGTCGGATGACTAGCGAAACGTCTTCAAGAACTACATTTCAAGTCCAGTTGATCTAATTGAATACAACAGATATACCATGACCTGGATAAATGAGAACCTTCACAAGCATGGCCACTAAATGTAAGATGTATTTCTGCGAGGTAACTATTAAGCACAACACTGTGTACCTCCTTACTGCTAATGAGTAGTGCTAGGGTTCATACTGGGACCATATGCAGGAAGGATAAACAGAAAACTGGTGTCTGTTTATGAATGTGTGCAGTTAGGCTGTGTACACACAAACATAATAATGGTGCGGGTGCTTGAATTCCTGACCAGCAGAATGATCAGCTAAACCTAAAAGTAGGTCTGTCATCAGAAACACTGGGCTTTAGTCTGCTCGTTTGTACACAGCCTTAGGTTGCCCAATGCCTATACATTTATAAGACTTACCTCCAACGTTCCTGTGTCCTTCTTGGAACACTGCCCAGTTCGATTACTTTTCCAAAGAAGGTGTAATGACAGGTGTAGTGTCAGTTGCAAAGCATTATACAGGCAGGAAAGTCCCAAGGTAAGAAGCCTCTTCCTGGTCAATCATTACTATTGATTCGACATTCAGGTCAGAGCCAATTAATGCAACACCAAGCAGTATGGCCATCATTAATCATTAAAAAGAATCTTGCAGAGTTTAAAATGTGGCCACATGTCTCATAGTAAAAACTACTGTTTACAAGACTGAATAGCCAAACTAGTACTGTGTTACACATGTGATGTAAGGCTACATTCAAATGAATGGTTTTTGTTTGCAGATATTTTCCATGGCAGTTCCAGATGTTTCACCTTTAGGAAAATGCCACATGTAGCGGTTTCCTAACGACAGCCGAAAACTGTAAGTCTGAAAGTAGTGTAATGCAGACAAACAAGGATTCATAGGCACAATAACAGAGAAATATGTTTGCTGCAACTTTATAAAATAATAAATGCATTTAATAAAATCGCAAGTCCTCTGGGCAGGAAACTCTAATCGAAATAATGTAGATCCAACGTTGGCAAAAAATAAGATTTTACCCATCTAATGCCAGCACCACCCCCCCCCCCCAAAAAAGCCAGTAGGATGGGAACATGTAAAGAGGAAGTCTGTTTTACAAGAGTTAAGACATGGTAATGTTGTAGAGAGTGTAGTATATTTAATAAACATGGTTAATTCCCCCCCCCCCCCCCAAAATAATATAAAATATATATATATATATCCGGCACTCTGGTAATGATGCATAAGTATCTTTTATTTCTCAATACACATACTTTGTAGCGACTTCCCCTTTATCAAGTACAATAGGATTGGAACAAGGTACAAACATAGAAATCCCTTACCTCCTTTATCACATACGGTAAGTGATAAAGTGACATCATCTCTTAAGTTATGCAAGTCAACATCAGGTAACATGTATATCATACATACATATTAGTACACATCCTACTCATACTTATATCCTATATCCAGGAGAACAGCATGGAGTCCCCATATACATGGATAATCTATGTATATGTATATAACTATTCCCACTTGTTCCAATGGAGGGCCTCATAGGAATATGTGCAGATCAAAATCTCTAATTAATTCCTGTGGGGATAGCATGTTTAGTTTATGAATCCACCACATCTCCCATTGGCGGAGTCTCTGTGTACGGTCCACACCCCTTGTGGGCAGGGTACCCCTTCTAAAACCATACATTTCGGTGTCTCTATGCCCCTTATCAGTAAAGTATCTTTTAATATCTGTGTGTTCTTCCCCACATATAAACGTTTGCATGGGCACCACAATGCATATACCACAAATCTGCTGTCACAGGAAAAATGTCCCTTTACCACACAGTGGCTGGTGAAGGCAGATGATACATAGATGTACTCCTCCTCCAGCCAAGCCATAAAGGCATTGGCAAATGATTGGGTGGCAGTCGATCCCATGGCAGTTCCTCTTAGCTGTAGCTAGAACCTGCCATTAAATGAAAAGTATGATCGATGCAATATAATGTACAAACATTGAGTAAAAAAAATGAATCTGTTTGTTAGTGTATAACCAACAGCTTCTTAGTGGTTTCTCTGTTGCAGCCATGCTCTCTTCATTGGGTATGGACGTATATAATGAGGATACATCCAATGCAACAAGAATAATCTGGTCCCACTCTGGAACCTGTTTTGATTGTAGTTTCCATAAAGAGCTGGATGTATCTTTAATATGTGAGTGGGTACCCTGCACCAAGGGTGAAAGAATCCTGTCCACCATGGTTGTCACTGGGGTAAAGATCAAACCTATCCTCACTGCAATGCGGGGCCAGAAATCTGGAACAGGAATTTTGTGTACCTTGCGCAGGGTATACAACATTGGCATAATGGGATGCATGACAGTCAAATATTTTTAAACATCATGTGTGCTTTATTAGATGTATTCAAAGGGATATCTATCTCTTTCTTTATGTCCCCCATTTGCCAACTGTCCCAATTTTTTACAACATTATTTACATCCCTTTTTACTTTATCAATGAACACCTCCACCCCTGCATATACATTTAAATGCTTTAATGATAATTCCTCTGCATACACCAGTTGAGCTTGAGAGTTATATGGTTTAACAGAGAAATGATTCTTCTGAACAAAGCATGCAGATTGATCTCTGTTCAAAAAAAGTCTATACTCACAGTCGGACAATACCTCAGTCCCTTGTTAATCACGGAAAGTTCATCCTGGAAAGTCTCTACTTCTGTGATTCTTTGGCCCCACTGCTGCATTATATTTGTATTTTGCAATCTAAAATAGCAAGATAGAATATAACTGGGCGCCACTATCTACGTTCTGATCCCTTGCAGGACATCCCTAGAACAGCATATTGTGCCTCTCATTAGTTGGTATCTCATATCTAGTAAGAAAGAAACCAAAAACATGTTGATTAAAATTAACACTATTGATTTTATTGGAAAATATATAGTACTAAAAATGGTCATGTTTTAACCATAAGGTAGACATGAATGTCACCTAAAACTGATATTTGGCTTTTGCAGGTATGGTAGAGAAAAAACTATTTCAGACATCATTTTATATTGGTTGTTCTTTGCTTAATCTTTGATTGATTGTGGGTTGCATTCAGGTTACCCACAAAGCATTTGGGTAGGTGCTGCCAGCCTAGTTAGGCACAGATAACAGTCCATGCCTCTTTCTGTCTAAAGAGAGAGGAAGCATTTTATGGAGAATTCTAGGTTGAAGGGGTGGGTTCTTGTAGTCAGTTGTAGTCTTGTCCTGCAGGTTGCATGAAAAGGGCTGTACTTTTGGAACCACGGTGGTCTTTAGGTGCAACATCACACAGACTGCTCACCCTAATTTATTAATAGATTTCCTTGGAGGATTATTGTGGTACAGCAATGGTTGTAACTTCCACACAGGAGAAATTCCCACCTCGTTGACATCTGGTATTTCAGGTCCTAAAATGTAACTGCAGTGACCACATAGGCACGGGCGGCTTTTAGACTTTACGTTGTTAATACTTTTAGCAGCCACTTATTTCTAAGAGATCTGAGCATGTTGATCCACCCATTAGCCAATCAGTAGAAATTTCTGTTAGGAACATTGCAATGAAGTGTACATCCTGATCCTGGCAAGGACAGTTACAGAACCTGAAATGCCAACTCACTACTGACCACAGCAACGCTTAGCAAAGTGTATGAAATAAGTGATTTCAAAATGGGATAAAATATGAATGTAAATGTAATGTTGAAGCAAAAAACTAAAATACATCCTTTTAATGTCCAGAAAAAAGATGAGCCAGAAATCTGACCAGTCCAAATCCTAGATAAAAGACAATTAATTGATTAGTTTTAAACATGCTAATTAACACATTTAAGACAAAGCAACTAAAAGCTTTTGGGGTAACCTACCAAGGAGTAACCTCTGCAGGGGCAAGCACAGGATTTTCAAGGGGCGGGTGTTCCTGAATGGGTCACCACCGAACCAACCCCGGGGCGCGCCTCTTCAGTGACGCGAGGACGTGGGCGGTGTGACCTTCGGACATCTTCTGGCGCGCACGCAGGCCGGCAGACGAGCGCAGGGTCGCGCGTCCAGCTATGATGACATCACTGGGGCCTATTTAGGCTCCTCCTGGCAGCTTGCCTCTTGCTGCCAGTTCAGAGTTTGTTACTCTGAACCTCTAGCTCCCTGTTAGTATATTTCCTGGTGTCCTGTTGTTCCTGACTGCCTTTGATTAATCTACCACAGCTCCTACCTTCAGTTACCTCTGGTCTGCATATCTACTACAGCTCCTACCTCCGGTCTGCATACCTACCACAGCTCCTACCTCCAGTTACCTCCGGTCTGCATATCTACCACAGCTCCTACGTCCGGTCTGTATATCTACCACAGCTCCTACCTTCAATTACCTCCGGTCTGCATTCCTACCACAGCTCCTACCTCCGGTCTCCATATTTACCACAGCTCCTACCTCCCTGGTTACTCGGATCTCCACTCCTGTTGTCTCTCCACATTGTGGGATTAGTCTTTGTGGTTCTCTCCTCCGGAGCCGCGACCTGGTACCTGCTCGCCGCAAAACATCCTCACCATTAGAGGCTCTGGTGAAGACCAGCAGTTACTTAGACTCCGCGTCCAGAGGGGGTCTCATAGGGGCCTTATCCTGAAGAGAACATAACACATATACTCTATTACGTAAGCATCATATAATAATATTATATATTCTGTACTTGCCATAATTATCATCACAGTTAGCCAAATATCACTTTTGTTATAAAGTATCTTCATTAAGGCTGGATACATATGAGCAGATTTTTTGGCCCAACTATTTATGTGTATCGTTTGGTTGGTCTAAAAAATCTGAGGGGATTTCGGCGGTGGCAGTGACCAATGTCGGTAAACTACCGCAGATTGTGCGGCCCATAGGAGACATTTGCCGTGACTAACAGTGCTTTGTCCTGGCCGACTGCTTGTAGTGGCGAATGGTCGAGATGAAAAATTTGGCCATTTGTTCCCAGCCTAATGTTCTCTTTTACAGAGAAATCCACATTTGCCATTCAATATCATTAGTGCCCTTCAAAGTCAGAGCTGTGACACGGACGGTAGATCTGACAGAATTTGCTGAATATTGTGGGTATCGGGACCTATCGGACAAGACAGAAAATATCCATTTCCGGTTCCCTTTACTACAGTAGGGGAAGCTGATAACATTAGACCATGTATGGGCACATTGAACTATCATTCTGTATATGAAATATATATCACTCCTGTGTGTATATAATATATATAATGACATGTTAATAGTCAGCTACCACCTCCAGGATTTCTTAAAGGGCATGTCCACCCCCAAAAACTCTAATCCCCCCCAGTAATGGCCCCATCATGTGTGTAATAAATCCTTACCTCACAATCCAGGTTCTCCTGTAGTCCCCCCCCAAAGTCCAAAAAACTGCCCACCAGGAGGATAGCAGAGTTCGGGAGAAGTTGGCATGCGTACGCGTCCTTCTCCCCCTCTCTCCCCTCCCTCTCCCTCCCTCTCCCTCCCGATTGGATTCCTCCCCTAGCGTAAAAACCTACTTACCTTCCCTCTTTCTACACGCACTGAACTCCGGCAGCCGCGTCCGTGATTGGCGCCTCTCAGCCAATCACAGATGCGGACTGCCGGCCCCGCCCTTGCTTGCATTTTCTCGCAAGCAGAGGGCCTGGCAGTGCGGCGGAGGAAAGAGGGAAGGTAAGTAGAGTTTGGGGAGCTTTCTAATAATAAAACTATAGCGGTTGGGTGGGGGGACAGGGGGATTATAAAATAAAAAAAATTCTGAAGGGTGGACATGCCCTTAATTTCTCCTCAATACTTCATCACAGTTGCAGTAGTACAGTAAATTCTGTATCTAAAACCCAGCAATACCTCAGGGCAAGGGGCCGGCCGGCGGCAGGGGGCGCGGCCGGGGGCAGCGGGGCGGGCAGCGGGGCGCGGGGCAGGCGGGGGCCAGCGGCCGGCCGGGCCCGGCCGGCGTGGGGCGGCGGCGGGGGCGGGGGGGCAAGTGCGGGAGGCAGCCGGGGCCAGCGGCCGGCAGGGGCAGGGGCGGGGCGGGGCAGCTGGGCACACGGCCGCTGGGGGGCAAGCAGGGCGGCAGCGGCGGCGGCGGGGGGGGGGCAGCAGCCCGGGCGGGGCAGCCGGCCGGGGCGGGCGGGGGGCAGGGAGGGCGGCAGGGGCGGCGGCGGGGCAGGGGCCGAGCGGCGGCGGGGGGCGGCGGCCAGCCGGGGGGGGCCCGGAGGCGGGGGGGCGGGCGGCAGGCGGGCCAGCCGGCAGGCGGCCCCCGGCGGCCGGGAGCGGGGGCAGGGCGGGCAGGGGCCGGCGGCAGGCGGCGGCCGGGTGTGCGGGCGGCCTGCACCAGCGGGGCGGAGCGGCAGGGCAAGCTGCAGGTTGGGGGGCAAGGGGGCGGCGGTGCACAGGGCGGGGGCGGCCGGGCGGCCGCCAAGGTGCAGCTGGCGGGGGCGCGCGGGCAGCGGCCGGGGGGCGGGGCCAGGGGGGCAGCCCCCCGGCGGCGGCAGCCTGGGCGGGGCCCCGGGCAGCTGCAGGGCGGCGGCCCGGGCAGCGGCGGGGCAGGGCGGGCAGGGGCCAGGGCGGGGAGGCAGGGGGGCGGCGGCCCGGCAGCAGCTGCAGGGTTTGGCAGCTGCGGGGTTAGGCGGCGGCAGCGGCGGCAGTGCAGGGTTCCCGGCAAGCGGGCGGCGGCGGGGCCCCAGCGTGCAGGGCGGCGGAAGCGGGCGCGGGCCGGGGCGGCAGCTGCCAGCTGCAGGGGTTGGCCAGCGGCAGGGCGGCCGGGGCAGCAGCAGAGGGGCGGCAGCTGGGCGGGGGGCCGGCAGGGCGGGCGTGAGGGCAGCTGGCCAGGGCAGGGCGGGCTGGCGGCGGCAGCGGGGGCGGCGGGGCGGCGGCTGGGACCAGCAGGGCAAGAGGCGGCCCCGGCAGGCGGCAGGGCAGGCAGCTGCAGGGTTAATATTGATACAGTTCTTTTTTTGTTCAATAATTTTTTTTATTAAGTTTAGAACATTTCTTTTCTGCATTTTTTTACATTTTATGCATTTTTTAACTTTTAACATTACTAAACAGTGTTTGATTTGAACTTTGTGTCGTTTTCTTTGTCTTTGCTGTTGTCTCTAATAAAGTTGGGTTGTATTCTTTTTGCTTCGGTGTCTATATTATGCCGCCATCTTCTTCTGCAGTTTGTTTTTTGTGCCGCTCCACGGTGCCCCCCCCCACGGGTCCCCAGGCGTCCTCCCCTCCATCCATACATCCCAAACCATGGACCATTTTTTGAGGTTGTTTGTAAGCACGTGCACTGTGTACTCATTGTCGTGAACCCACCAGACTTTTGTGACCAGTCTTATTTTTGTAAGGTCCCCTCCCTTCCAGGTGCTTGCAATAATACATCTTGTTCCCGAACATATATGGCCTACTAGGATGTTTGCATTTCTATCAGTTTGTGGATTGGGAGATTAAATAGGGCTGTATATGGGGAGAGTTGCTCTTTTATTGCAAAAATATCCTGTATTATTGTTTCACAGTGGTTCCATAGTTTTTTAATCTCAGGGCATTCCCACCAACAGTGTTGTTGATTTGCGGGTAGGGCACATCCCCTAAAGCATAGGTCTGATAATTTCGGGTTGATTTTATTTAAGAAGACCGGGGTAACGTACCAATCGTATAATATTTTGTAAGATTTTTCTCTCACTATTATATTTTTGGAGCATACTTTCATGGATTTGTAGATAGAGACCCACTGGGTTTCATCCAGCACTTGATTCAGTCTAAGTTCCCACTTTGATGAGTGGATTGATTTATTGTTTTTTTATCATGCCAAAGTAGCTTGTATAGATGGGAGATAGATTTGTTTGTTGAGTGGGAGTGTTTGAGGAATAATTCAAACTGTGTGGAGTTTGTGTCCTCTTTTTTTTTTAATATGGATCTGGCATAGTGTAAGATGCGTGTGTATGAGAACCATTTGTTTGTTGGTAGCTTTTATTTTTGGGTTGCTGTTACCCATTCTAGCAGTCTGCCCTGTTGATTACATAGATTGCTGATTTGAGAGATACCCTTCGATATCCAGAATGTTACTTCTGTTTTGTCAGGTTCCAGTCCGAAATAGGGTGTGTGGAATAGGGGGAGATACACTGAGGAGTCGTGGGTGAGTGTATACTTGCGGTTGCATTGGTCCCATATTTGTAGGGAATCTTTAATTATTGAGAATTGGATGTTATTATATTTTGGTCTGTCCTTTGGGTTCACCCATAATATTGAGGAGGTGTGCATAGGGGCTATCAGTTCATTTTATAGGTCCACCCATCCTATCTTTCCTGCACCCCTGTACCATTGTACACATTGAAGAGGGGTAGGATCCTGCACACCTAAACAAAAGGTAAGTAATAGTTATTGTTCCATGCTGGGAGTTTTGTTTGGTCTGAGGAAGGAACCCACAGGTTCCGAAACGTCACGATTAAAAGGACACTTTCCATTATTAAGACTGGTGTGCCTAGCATGTCTTACCTTATGTGATTGTAACATTGAGTTAATCTTGCTGCTTTATAGTATGAGTACAGGTGTGGTGCTGCAAACCCTCCTTTGTCTTTGTGTCTTGCCATTGTAAGATATTTTATGCGGGTTCTACTTCCCCTCCAAATGAATTTGTTTATTTCTGTTTGTAATTTTTGTATGTCTTTCTTTGTTATCCTGAGTGGAAGTGCTCTAAATATATATAATATTTTTGGAAGAATAGTCATTTTGACTGCCCATCAGGGAGATGTTATACGGTGTCCATTCCCTCAATAATTGTATGAGGTGTGTTATTATGTTAGTGTGTAGTTTCTTTAAAGATCTGCTTCTCTGTTCGTGCTTAGGTGAATGCCTAAGTATTTCAATGAGTTCTGCGTCCTTTGAAACTATATGAGGATTGTAGATTATTTTGTAAATTATGTGGTATATGTTAAGCTATTGCTTTTGACTTGAATGATTGACTTTGAATCCTGATATCTGACCGAATTGTTTCAGAAATTGGAAGATGGAGGGGAGAGTTATTTGTGGTTGGGTTATAAATAAAAGGTGTCGTCTGTGAATAAGAGAGTTTTGTTTCTATTGCTCCTACTTTGATTCCATGAATATCTGGGTTACTTCGGATCCCCTCCGCCAAAGGCTCCATACATAAGGCGAATAGAAGGGGTGATAGCGGGCAGCCTTGTCTTGTGCCATTGTTAATGGTGATGTATTTCGATGCGTATCCCATATTCTTTATTCTTGCCTTTGGGTATTTATATAAGCAGAGAATAGCTTGTGTTAGAGTTGCAGGGAACCCAAACTTTTCCATGGTTAATTTTAGGTAGGTCCATCGACCCTATCGAAAGCTTTCTCTACATCTAGAGATAAGAGCATTGCGGGGGTATTCTCCGACAGGGCCGACTGAAGCACCATCAACGTCTTTCTAATTCCGTCTGTAGTCTGCCTACCCGATATAAATCCTGTTTGGTCGTAGTTGATTATTAGTAGGAGTGCTAATTTGATTCTGTTCGCTAAGATTTTAGCGAAAATTTTCAGATCCACATTTATTAAGGAGATTGGGCGATAGTTTGTAACTTGTGTGGTGTCCCTAGCCGGCTTAGGGATCACCACTATATTGCTTTCGAGCATCTCCGGTGGGAATGTGTCCCCTCCCTGGAGGATTATATTGTATATTTTTGCTAAGTGTGGGATCAATTCCTTCGCAAATTTTCTATAGTATAGGGCGGTAAATCCGTCTGGTCCTGGGGACTTTCTAATTTTACATGCGTAAAGATGTGGATCTTCAGTAGCACATATGCATGATCCGACCATGATATTTCTGATAATTGGATATCTGGGGAGTGAGTGAGTAGTTGCGGTGCTAAAAAGCCATAGTCTAATCTTGTAAAAAGAGAGTGTACGGGTGTGAAAAAAGTGTACTCTTTGGTTGTTGGGTTTAAAATTCTCCATCCATCTAAGACTCCGCAGGTCCTAAGGAAGGATGTTAAACACCTACTGGGCTGCAGGGTGAGTGCTCTCCCATAGGGTTTAGATCTGTCCATAGTGGGGTCAATAGCTATATTAAAGTCGCCCATTATGATTAGCATCCCCGTAGCATTATGTATAATTTCATTTTTTAATTGTTGGAGAAATTTCTTTTGTTGTGTGTTTGGAGCATAAACGTTTACAAGTGTAACTTTAGTGTTTTGAATGGTGCCATTGATTATTATGTATCTTCCCAGTGGGTGAAACCCAAAAAGAAGAAAAAAGAATGGGAAACAACTTTGACAATAGACCTATGATAGTATTGGACTATAACAAAGAGAGTGGGAAAATAAGAAATATTCTCAAAAAACATTGGGCCATTCTACATAATGATAAAGAATTATCAGGAATTATAGGACAGCATCCCAGGATAATTTACAGAAAACCTAATATCCTGAAGAACATCTTATCACCTAGGTGCATATTTATAAAGGATTGTCTTTTTCGCCAAATAATTAGCGCAGCACATCGCAGCGAAAATAGCTCCATTTGGGCTTCGTTTCCCTTTTTATAAAAAAGCGAAAAAACACACTTCGCGGCTGAAAAAGGCGAACGGGCGCGATAAAGAGCGAAGAGTATCGCCAGCGAAACTTAACGCATCTAGACTGCATTGCGAAAACCATTCAAAACCAGAAAAGCCCACTAGAAAATGATGTCAAGTTCAAATGGCCACCTCATTTACCAAGAAGTCAGCCATGTCTTATTTAGTCAATCTCTTAGAATTCTCAATTGGAATACATTTTCTTTTGCACTGCACATTCGCCTTTCTAATGCGTGATCGCTTTTCCAAGGCATATTCCATTATAATGCGCGGTCGCCTTTCTAATGTGCGTTCGCTTTCCAAGGCATATTCCATTTAATGCGCGGTCGCCTTTCTAATGTGCGTTCGCCTTTCTAATGTGCGTTCGCCTTTCTAATGTGCGTTCGCCTTTCTAATGCGCGTTCGCCTTGCTAAGGTGCGTTCGCCTTCTAATGTGCGTTCGCCTTCTAATGTCGCTTTCCAAGGCATATTTATTCAATGCCCGATCGCCCTTCTAATGCGCGTTCGCTTTTTCAAGGCATATTACCCATTAGAATGCCTTTTTGCTCAAACAATGACTTTTCACCACCTTCAGGGTCGCGCTAATCTTTCGCTCTTTTTAACGCAAAAACCACCTTTCGCTCTTTTATAAATCGCGTTATGTCTTTTCGCTCCCTTTTCGCTAAAATTACCATTGCGAAGTGGCGAAAGGGTTTAGCGATAGCTCGCGGAAACGGTTTCGCCATTCGTTAACGCTACCTTTATAATAGTGTTAACTGTCTTTTTGGGCGAAAACCCATGCGAAAAGCGAATGCGAAAACATTTCGCTGCTTTTCGCTCTTTTATAAATATGCCCCCTAGTCTTTTATTCAGCCCAGAAAAGGTTAATAACAGGGATCTAGGAATGAACATTCTCAAAGGGATGTTTAAATGTGGGAAATGTATAAATTGTAGACACGTAGGAATGGGAAGGGATCACATATTTATTCACAATATTGAACACAAATGGTTCACGTTTTATAATTGTCAATCTAAGAATGTCGTGTACAGGATCAAATGTCCATGTGAAAAATGGTACATAGGGAAAACATGTAGAAAACTCACGGTAAGAATAGGGGAGCACAGAAGAGCGATTATCTCTCAAAGCAACTCTATCACTGGGGGGAACTCCATAACTGGCCTTACTGGCAATAGAGGATTCTCCCCATATATCTATAGCACTTTAGAATCAAACATAATTCATCTTTCGAGGGTACGATATTTATGGCACTGGGGGGGTTAAAGAGGAACTTTAATGTGAGGGGGGGAGATGGAGATAGAGAGCTGCTAAGATTAGAGCAGCTTCTTATATTTACCTACTCGAGTATGCAGCCGTTAGGTCTAAATGACCAGATGGAGCTAGCCCCGTTTTTATGATTATCATCCACTATAGGACTTTAAATCCGTTTAAGATTATTATTCACTCTAATATGTTTTAGGAATATTAAAGGGAGTTGGTCCCTTTTCGATAACTGCTCCCCACTATAAGGATATAGATTGGCTGATATTGCTATCCTTCTAAATATGTTGTATGGATCTTAGAAAGTTTTATGTACTCAATATGTAGATGTGTTTATAAAGAAAATACTCATTTTAATATGCTAATATATATTTTATGTGGGATGAATATATCCCTATTGAAGAGAAGAAAATTATAATAAAAATATTTATTTATTCATTTATCTATCTATATATGTGTTTATTCACTTTTCTGATTATAAGATGTTTATAGGGGGCATTTAATATAGTTATATAACAAGATATAGCCTCCCCTTTTTGACTATGTATGAGTTCTGTTGCCATGTATAGATAATAAACACTCCAGTCATGCGGTGTAGATTGGACTGTGAAATTCAAAAATGGAGCCTATAAAAAGGGCTGGATCACAAGGAACGTCATGCCTGATAAGCTAGTGATAGCGAAACGCGTAGCAAGACGCAGTGGAAGTGACGTTGTTACCCGGGGTTTGGTGAAAGCTGGAAATAACTGAGACGTGTGTGCCCGAGTGATTGAACTAATCTTGGAGCGCCCTGAACTAACCCAGACGACTGCGATACATATCGCTGGGGAGGACGCCGGTATACGGACCTATTCGTCAGTTGATGCATGGGGATCCCAAGTCGCTTTTCAAGCCACGGACCTGATATATAATTAAGTCCGGGGGACCATCTAGACGGCTGCCTACCATCCAATCACTACAGGTCACGGTGTAGTATAAGTCTTTTTATACTTACCTCCACTTTTACATTCCCGGCTAGTTACATTTTTGGTGTGCGCACACCTTCGGGACTTTATTGATCTGTTTACTTTGATTTCAATTGTTCCGCATCTACCGCAAGGGTGATTATTCATTGATTGAACTAGACATTGGCTTAATATAGCTTTTTAGGTTTGTTTTATATTGATGGTTTTTATGTCTATGTACTTTTTTTATATTTTTAGCATTTAACTGTGGGTTATCCACAGATTTTATCTGTCTATATATATAGATATTTTTGTGTATGGGTTGTTACATTATAGATTATTGTGGCTGGCCAGCCATATATTGATTCAGTGTATTTTTATATATCACTTAGATATTAAATACTGTTATATTATTTAGCAATTTAGCTATTATATGTGGTTTTTTTGGGAGATATCACAAGCAGAGTACTACCTTTCTTTTTTGTTTCTGAGGTCTTGCCCCATTGGGGTATTACGTTGGTTTCTGAGATAGGGTACTTCTGGATTTTCTTCTGCCACCTACCTTTTTCAGTATCTTCCCAGTGGGTCTCTTCTGCATGATTCCTCAATAAATCCTATCTGTTTACTCATTAATATTGCCACCCCAGCCTTCTTATTAGTTGTTGATGCGTAGTATTGAGTTGGGAATTTCTTTCCCCAGTATTTGGGTTCCCTTCCTGACTTGAAATAAGTCTCCTGCATCATTAGTATATCTGGGTTGGGATTTCTGTAATATTGTAGCGCCATTCTGCGCTTCCGGGGTGCATTTAACCCCTTAACATTATGTGAGAGTATTTTTAGTTCGCTATCCATGGTGGGCCCACGCAACGAGCACAAGTTAGGGAGTTAAAATCGCACTTACGACCTCTGGAGTATATCTGGGTAGAGTAGTCTCTGGTGGTCCCTTTGGTAGTGTTAAGCCTGGGCCCCCGGGGAGTCGGCGCCCGGGGCGGCCCCTCTTCTGGATTGAATTTGTGTAAAACCATAAAAGACAACAGATATTCAACAGTTTGTTATATATTTTTGTAGTTTTTTTAAACTTAACATTTTTCAGCCATCCACAACAAACACAAAACCATAACATTTTGTAACTTAGATAGGTTGTTAGCTGTTTGAAGATTAATTGCATATGGGTTCCCATAATTTTATGGGGACCTGGGTAAGGAGATATTTCCTTACTTCTTATGGTCTTTGGACAGGAATTAAGTATCCCGTCTCGCGGGGGGTATGTCTATACTTCCAAAGGTGTCTGGTCCAGAGTTAGATCTTTGTCGGTCATGCCCTGGACCTCCCGGACGAATTTTTTGTTATTACTTTGTGACTTCAAACAGCTTACGTTCTTACCATATTAATCCCTTTTTTCCCATTTTATAGTTACTCTTTCTTTCCCTATCCCCCCTTAAGTGGGAGCTTAAATATTTGGAGACTCCATATTACAGATCCATCTGCACTGGGAGGTCTCCCCTTTTTCTTTTTTTCCTTTTCCTTCCCCTCCCCCTTCCCCTTCCCTTCCGTTGATCCCAGTTGTGGTACCTTTATTTCAACCGATAATGGTGGGTTACTTTGGGGTTTATTACCTTTTCACCATTAATGGTGGGGAAAAGAAAAAAAAAAAGGGGGGGGGAAACACATTGTTATGAACACGACCTCATACCATGTATTTTATATTCATATTATGTAACCCTTAGCAGTTTTGACTGTTTATATTTCTCAATATTTTATAAGTAACATTTTTAAACCTGTTGGATGATAGAGCTGTTTCCCCCTCCTTTCCTCCCTCCTTTACCCCTATTGGAGTTGTTTCCTTTGTTAGGTACCTTTGAGTTTTTAGCAGAGAAAAAAAAACAAAAAAAAAAACATATTGTTATGAGCATGTTATATAACTTTTAACATTTTTAACTTTTAGAAGTGTAGAACCCTTCGTTTGCACCCTCTTTACTGTGTTTGTCCCCTTTTCTTTATACTTTATACTTTTTGTTGCTCATTTTGATTTGTCTGGGAATACGGGGGCGGTCTATCATTTATCTTTTCATTTATGTCCAAGTGTGGGAGAGTAGGTAGTCTCTCTTTAGTGTTTGTAGTTATGCTATGTCAGATGGGTGCTATAGGGGGGAGACCCCTTGTCTCCATATTGTCTATTATTAAAGTACTTGCGGTTGTTTGGAAGTTCAGGTCAATAATTGAGTATTTCGTCCATTTTTTCATCTTTGCGTGATCTTTAAGTTTCGATTGTACTTGGGTCCATATGTTTTTTTGGGGTGTAGCACCATCAATTTAAATGGGAACCCATCTGTAACAGATTTTGTTTTTTTGTAAGATTTGTTTGAGTTCTCTCCTTTTAGCTAGGGTGGATGGAGCTAGGTCCTGGAAAAGTTTTATCTTTGTTCCTTCCATTTTTATGGTGTCCAAGTTCCTCGCTGCCACCAGCAGCGAGGAAAAGTTTCGAAAGTAGTGCAGCCTGCATACAATGTCTCTCTAAGGGCTCTGTGTGCCCTGTCCATTAGGCAGTCCATATGGTGGCCTTCCGGTAGGATTTGTTGGAACAGGTTATGTAGGTAGGAGTGTATGTCCACTACCTCCTCTGGTACCCCTCTTATTCTGACGTTGTTTCTTCGAGATCGGTTTTCGAAGTCCTCCATTGAGTCCCGAATTAATGAGATGTCGTGTCGGATCTCTTGTAGTTCTATCTCTGTCTGTTGGCAATAGGAGGAAAGGGATTCCGTGGTGTTCTCAAGTGTTGCTACTCGTTCCCCCAGTTGGGTGATCTCTTGTTTTACCTCGTTTATGATTTTTGTTTGTGAGGTTTGTATGCTCCTCTCTATGTTTTGGTAGAGTGTGAGGAGATCCTCCCGCGTACAAGGCTCTGTGTCTTGCTGCCTTGGAGGGCTGGCACCATCTTGGTTTGTTCGCGGGGTGTTAGGCCTATTTAGAAAGTCGGTGATGTCGCCCTTCCCTTGTTGTTGTTGTTTTCTAGGGCCCATCTCTTTTGTGTTCCTTCTTGGGAGAGTAAGGGTTTCCGTTTTTTTGCGCTGTTAGATCAGTTTTATAGCTTTTAGTCCGGAGCCTTTCTACTGAGACGTCCAGTCACATTGCCAGTCAGACTCCGCCCCCCCAATATTGATACAGTTCTGTATCAATTATGATTAATTTTGCTGCTGTCAATCACAGGGCAGACTGGATACATTTTTGAAACATACAAATGCTGCTTCTCACTCACAGCTCATTTGACAACGTAACAATCTATGTAACAATCTATGTAACAGTCTATGGGCACCAGGAGAAGCAGTAAAGCAGACTGCACTGAGCAGACAGACAGGGGGGATTCCCGGCACCAGGAATCCCCCCTAAACACGCCCCTGCTCTGGGACTGCAGTGGGGCCCCTGTCACAGAAACATGCAGTAAATATAAATAATGCAGTGAGTAGGATCCCTATTAAACCTTTACCAATAGGCCCCATGATTTCTAGCTCCCTGTGGAGTTTTCTACAGTGAATATCAGACAGCTGGCGTGTGCTTGGTTTGGTATTTTAGGTTTAGTAATCTGTTATAGCATTATGTATCAAAGTGAGGTAAGGAAATGACTGTATGTCTGTCCCACTCATCGCAGTTTGTTTCGATGCATAATATAACATTAGAGATTGTGACAGCACTGATATAGTGGTGTGGAAAATGTGTGGGTAATATGTTCCTTTGTACAAAGGTGTGTGGTTTGTATGGCAGTATGCATCGGTGTGGTTAAGAATGAGCAGTTCAGAATGAAGCAAACACTAAAGCTAGGTACACACTGTACAGATTTCTGAAAGATGACAGACAGGATCTGCAAGATCCTGTCTGCCATCTTTCAAAGATCTGCAAACACACAGTCCCGAGCGTTCTCACATAGGAGAACGCTCGGGACTGTGGTGTTACCATCGCCCCGCGCTAGACTCCTCTATAGGGAGTCTAGCGCGGCCGATGGAAATTTTCGGCCTTTCCCAACGAGCGTTCGGCCGACCCGATCGTTTGGCGGCCGCGCGCTCGTTCGGGAAACGAACGTACACACGTAACGATTAAGCCCCGATACATTCGATCCGACGGTATCGGGGCTTAATCGTTAATGTGTGTACCCAGCTTAATTACTGTCTGTATTTACATGTGTTTAGAACAGTTTCATTCTTTGTTGTGCAGAGACCTGTTTATTCTAGGTACGCTACATTTAGTCTAGTTTGTTTTTTTTACAGACCTATATATCTATATAAATAAACCACATAGTTACCAGTACTACGGAGACAATACATTGTATTTTCTGAAATAACTGAAAGTGAAAAGTCTGGTTTAGTAGGAAGCAGAGGCTAATAATTGAAATCATTATGGTGACCACTGGACTAAATATTGTACACACATAGACATATGCAGTCAGGTTTGAGGCTTCAGGACATACAGAACTTGAGGGTAACTTAAGTAAAGCTTGTAACTAAGCTTTACTTAAATAAATTGTCTCATCAGTTAAGGCTGGTTCACATGGGCCAAAACTGGTGTTACTATGGTTTTTGGCACCTGAAACAAATTTTAAATGGAGCCTATAGGCAGACGGGTGGCAGCACAAGAAGCAGGCGTGGCTTTGTCAGGGAACATTGGCGTGGCTTGTGGAGGTGGGTTTGGTGGGCTGCCTAACACTGACTGGTGAAGTGGAGGGCTGACTTGACTGGTGAACTGGTGTACAAATGCAGTATTGCAAGAAGGCGGAATTCTTTTAACTGCCGCCTTTTAAGTGTTCCACAGGGGTGCGCCCTGAACAAATGTTTCCGTTTGCTTTATGGTAGGGGCATCCTTGGCCAAAAGCCTGAATGACCAACCGATTAATATGACATATTGGGCGGTTATCTGCCATGACTTAAATAACTGATAGTTTCCAAACAATTTGTAGACAGAACTGATCAGTAAGAACTTTCAGACATGTTAGTCAATCAAAGCTTAAGAATTGGCGTTAATGCTTTTAATTTAAGGCGGGGTACACACCAGCAGATATTTTTGGCTGACCGACCAATTCACGGCACTTTCGGCCGCGACTGACCTCGATCATCTGTTCGTCTGGATCGACGGACATTTGTCACAGCAACGTGCGCTCGGTCGGGACAAATAGTCCCTCTGTGTGTACCCAGCCTTATACTACTGATTGGTTTATGGATCAGTAGGTTTGTTTGTTTGAATAATAGGCTGTAGTCTACCAATGTGTACCAGGCCTTACATTTTATCTAAAAAGGTATGAAAGCATGTTTAAGTCTGTTTAAAATTTGCTGTCTTTGCATTGCTGGATCTTTGTATAGTAATCAATCATGTTACACGTTGTTTTAATAAACAGTTTTAGGGCTAGGCCACACTATTGCGATTTTTTCAGGCAAAGGGCATGCCATCCCCAAAATCAAAAACTGATATATAAGGCACATTATTAGATGTATTACTAACCAGATATTTAAGGATAATTGTTGTGTCAATTCTGGCAGAGTAAGCTGGCTCCTCCCGCTTGCAGTCAATCAAGGCTGTGACTGCTTATATCACAACCAATTAACTGCTGTTTTCCCAGCTACCTTCACTGCACATGCCCAAGTTCAAAAAAAGCTCATTGAGCACAGGGAGGAGGCAGATACCTTTAGAATTTATATTTAAATATCTATAACTGACAAGTCACCAGTTTTTTCTTTTAAGAGTTGACATGCCCTTCAATAATTCAAGACGGAAAAAAAATGATTGGTGAATTAAATCTGTAACTGGACCAACTCAGTATTCTGTGCCTGGCAGGGATGGACCCAACCAGTCAGAAACTGAGAACATCCAGGGATGGGGTAGGGGTACAGCCACAAAAGGACACACAGTAACACAGGCAACCCCTCAAGCGTTTTATATATATACTAGACATTAAGCCCGCTACAATAACGGGCGCTAGAAGGACAGAGTGCCCCCTTAGTGTCCCAAGGCCAGAGTCCCCCCTCTGTTCAAGGCCAGGGGCCCCCTCTGTCCCAAATCCAGAGGCCCTCCTTTGTCCCAACCCCAGCCCCCCCTCTGTCCCAAATCCAGGAGGCCCCCTCTGTCCCAAATCCAAGGGCCCCCCGTCTGTCCCTTGGATTTGGGACACAGCACTGATCGCAAGTTCACTTCCTACTATAGTAAACCAGTGTTAAACTGAACACCGGCTTACTATAATATTTGTGAATGGATTAATGAGATCCATTCACAAATAGAACTTCCCTGGTAGTCCAGTGTAAGGTTCTGAACTGCAATCTCCATATAGATTGAGCCTGTTGCCCCCCCCCCCCCAAATATATATATTTCTTGCCTTTAGCTTGACATTTTTAACACCAGCTATTTGATTGTGTTAAGCTGCTCTAGGATGAAATCCTGAATAGAATTTTAAAAAACCACATGCGCAATGTTGAATCATTCATTCATACCAATGTACTTACTGCTCTTGGTAAATCCAACGGTATATTTTTAGAGAATGTGTAGGGCACACTGTACATTTTATGTTAGAAATTTGTGATGTCATGAAAATAGACTGAACAAAAGAAACTGGTGATCTTTGTACCACACAAATGTTCCCGCCTACCCAGGCAGGTGTTTGCATTTATATTTCCCATTATTTACCTGTCTGACACACCTACACTGGCAGAGAACACAGAGACACCTCTTGCTGATACGGAATGAATGCAGGGGATCACTACCCAATTCTGAGCACAATCCAGATTGGAGGTAACAATCTAATCATTTTATGACAAATCTCTATTTGCAAAACCCACCTACTTTTTAAAAGGAGAGGTCCAACACAGGTCTCCATACAATACACACAGTAAAGCCACACATATGTCAGCATTACTGATCATAAAGATGAGAGAGCACAGCACATTGCCAGACATATTTCTACATATACATATCTTGACAATGCAGAATAGTGGACAACCACTTCCTTTTAGAAAGATCAGCAGTAATTCTGTCTCCGCCACTATCAATTTCAAGGGCACATTGCTTGTAACCTACACATTCCCTATGAAAGGCAGTAAGACAGGTTGTGTTTAACTGTTTCCTGACAGTCACTGAGTTATTATTTTCAAGGATACATGTAAAGAATCATTCTGTACACCCAATGACATAAGCAGTGAACCGTCTAGCTATAGCCACTACTGCCTATGGCTGGTTTTATGTCAGTGGGAAAAGTTAAACTTCAGTTTTCAGACTCAGAAGGTTTACTGACCAGAAAATGTCACTGATAAAAAAGCGTGCATTATTAATAATGTAACCACCCATTTGTTCCTTCCCTGTCCCCTTACAGACAAAGTAGTTTAAAAGCAACTAGAGAGGTGTGTTCAGGGGTTCCCTGGTGTACTTCAGTTATTACACAGCATGTAATTAAACAGAGCATTGTATATTAACTACAGTATTAGATTTAGAGATAAAAAATGTACACCTGTGTTATAAATAATTGTAAATTGCAGCAGGAGAATCTGATTGGCTGCATTCTTATCACATGGTTAACACTAGAGAGAAGATTTTAATCCACATTGTTATGGCCATGTAATTTTTGGCCATGTACTCCAAGTATTAGCTTATTAATAATAAGTGATTTCTTTATTGAGAGAAATTATCATATTCTGTGGATCTGTCTTGTTGGCCATATATGCTATAAAACTGATCAAAAAATGAATGGTCTAGGAAACTGTAGACCATTAAAATGTCCCTATTATCAATTTATGTCAAACGCAATGGCAAATTAATTAAAACTCGTGTATGGCCAGCATTTCTTCTGTGTCCCTACCTAAATTTAAAAAGGTAAATTAATAGCTTCACAGTGTTTCCTGGCTTTGGTAGCCTCTTTCAGTACATACTAATTCATTTCAACACTGTCTAGTTCTGCTCAGACATGTTTAGAAAGTGGTCAGCCAGTATTTATTTGATTCAACAAAGAGGGGGTGGGATAGAGAACTCATCATGCATATGCAGATTTTTATTTTGTCTGTGATCAGCAACAAAGCAATCTGCTTATGTGATACTCACAACTAGGGATGGCCGGTTCGTGGATCTGAACCCGGATCCGCCGCGGATTTATCCCATTCGCGAACGGCGGATTTTTCCGGATTTTCCGCCTTCCAAACTTCCGAACCGCGGATTTCTCGTATTTTCGAAAATTTTCAAAACTACGGGATTTTTCGTATTTTCGGGAATACGTATTTTCGAAAATTTTCTAAATTACGAGGTTACTCGTATTTTCGAAAAATCCGTTTTCGAAAATTTTCGAAATTACGTGATTTTTAAAATTTTTTAAAATATGAGAAATCAGGTAATTTCAAGAATATTTTTCATTCTAAAAAACGGGTCCGCTTGCAGATTTTCGAATTTTCCTCGAGCGGTTTTGGTTTTTAAATATTATAGAACCCTGGTTTTCTATATTTTAGTTTAGTATTTTAGCAGAATGTCACAGTGTAGATCTCGGTGGTCGTCGTGTCATTAAAATACACAATCCAACTTTTTACCTGAAAATGTCAATGTCAATGCAGATTCTCACACTGCCATTTTGGTATAGAAAATATTTTGTTTTAAATGTGTCCAACAGTCGGAATACTGTTATAGCACAAGGGAAATTTTTTGTCCAAATTTAAATTATTTCATTAAAAAAAAGTATAAAAATGTCTGGTGGTTTTCAGATTGGACCCTAATAGAAAATATATTCCAAATAGGAATGAAGGGTATAATGTAGCATGTTTATGGGCATTAAAGGACGCATCCATCCTCCCTCCCACTCCCTCCAACCTGCCATCAATCATGGCTTTGACACTGACATCATGGCCAATGATTGACTAGGGTTTAGCATATCCACTGGCCTACATATATTCAAGCTCGGGACCTTGGAACTTTTTAAGAGAAAGATTTCAGAGCGGGTGCATGCTGCAGTCTGGCCTTAGCCACAGGGAAGAAAAGTTTATTGTTTATACTTTATTGTTTGGGGGTTGATATGCCTTTTACCAGTGACCTTATAGCCTACACATGTACCAATATGTGATATTATATACATGAATTGAGTATTAGTACTAAAGTACTAAAGAATAAATGTACACACCATGCAAACATACATTTGTATCTGCTATTTAGTTTTTAGATGTAACTCTGAGTATAAAATGCAACCAAAGAAAACATTAAAACCGTCCTGACATTAATCTAGGTACCTGGTGATGTTTTACTGGGTGAGAAACGTCTATTCGTACTGTCCTAGTTTCTTTATTTTAGATACATAATCACAGAATTCCTTCAAAGTCAGTGAATTGCAGCTTTTCTTACAGAAAGATTATTGGTGGGAAAAGAACAGTGAATGAGCGTAGGAATGTGCCTGAGATTCTGAACAAAGCACAACAAAGAATCAGCAAATTCAGCCTGGCACCGCTTAACCTCTTATCAATTGTTTGCCTATTATATCTGCTGAAAGGGCAAGTTTATGAATAAAGAAGTGGTTAGACCTGAAATGAAATATAATTTATAGTAGCCCATGCTTATAAAAAAAACATGTTAAAAAAGTCTACTACTCCAAAGACATACTAATCAGAAGGATACATTGCTTAATGCTATATGCATTATATTTTTAAGGTCAATGTGTATGATGTAAGTATAGGACATATTCTATTCAAAACAGTGCTCTGGGCCAGGGCTGGTTCAAGGAGAATGACAAACAGGGCAATTATTTAGGCCAAAAACTGTTGGCTTGAAATGGTCGACCCCCATCTACATACCTTAAATTGACCCTGCTCTGTTCAAACGTATACAAACAAGTAGGGGTCTTAGAATCATTACTGCATTGCATTAATAGCTGACTGCTTGCACCACTTAAAATCCCAGACCATCTTGTAATGTTCTGCCTGCATACTTACACACCAGAAATGCCATCCTAAACCCACGCCAGCCCCTCATCACTGCAAACTGGTTAGCGTGTGTTTAAGACTAGAATTACAGAGAGTGGCCCATGGTGCATCACTCTGATAACCTTTACACAGCCCTTGATTTTGTTAAATTTGCCCCCCCTGGACCTTCCAAGCTCCTAATCCCCGATTCTATATGAAGGGTTTATTATTGTCATTGTTAAACTACAATGAAGCCTATACACACCACCGCACTGTTTTCTCTGGATGCTGGAATTAAAATCCACATGGTTCAGTTTGCTGAAAGGGAAATAGTGAAAGCATTGTATAAACAAAGAGACAAAAGCATTAAGTAGGCTACAAACATGCTACAATAAAGTCCACAACAGGGAGGTACACGCCATAGTGCAGTAGATCTCCTAGTCTGTTACCAGAATTATTCTTGGTATGTTTGTTTATCCTTTAACCCATTATACAGAAAAACATAGGTACACATATAAAACACTAGGTACACAAATAACACGTCCTCAAATAGCCAGTGCCCAATGTTCCCTCAAATTTAATATGTGGCTTTAATATACAGTAGAACATAATCCCTCTAGCATTCCCACTAAGAGCAAGGCCCCACTAGGGAGCGAGCAGGAATCGCTACGTTGCGCGATCCATGCGCACTACCCTGCGCGTGCGCTGCGATCTCTTTGATGTATCCCTATCGCAGCGCATGCGATGCGCACCAAAAATGGTGATCGCATTCGGTGTGAAAAGGGAAGGCAGCGCACCGCAGAGCAGCAGACGTAATGGGACCATCCCCATCTTCCTCTATTGGTGTGCGCTTTGCGCTATGCTATAGAAGCACACAGCGCACACCAAAACGGGATATTGGGGCCTAGCCCTAAATATGTATGATAACAGGCAGAATTATGATGATCATGCTTTAATGTGACAGTTTCCCATCCAAACAGTGGGCAGACCAATGCAAACTAATTTTTGTGCAGTGTGGTATGTAGTGCACAAAATATCCTGAATTGGTTACCATTTATTTGAAAGAGAGAATCACACTACATGTTTACCACAAAAAACTATTGAACCTTTTGTTGCAACTGCCTATTCCATGTTATAAACCACCACTGCTAACCATCTGTCTCTCTGTATTCAGTAGTCTTATCAGGGGCGTAATTAGAGGGGAGCAGGGGGAGCAACTGCAGGGGGGCCAGGGAGCCAAGGGGGCCATATCTTGTTATTTTTTTGATGAGCGATATAGCTTCCTCCCAGAAAACCACTGTGGATGAAGCATGGATAGGGGCCCCATCATAGTTTTGCTGGGGGGCTCAGTGATTCCCACTGAGTCTTATTTGCTCTACTGGCTTTTCAAGAAACCGAAGGAAAGAATATTTCCCTTTACATAGCATGGCTGGGGAGGTGCTGTAGGGGAACTGGAAGAATAGTTTCTTTATTTTCTTAGAGCTCTGCAGGTTCATACAGGTTTATACCCAAAGGAATTAATAGCACCGGATCTGCATTCAGAAAGCACACGGTATAGAAGGACACACCAGCACATCAGTTAGCACTGTAGAAAAAGTATTTTCACTGGCTTGATTTCCAAGGAATCTGAAATTTCGTTCCAGAGCAGGTTGGAACCTGTAGAATATGTGGAATCGTTAATGTGCTTATCACCAGTTCTCCCTCTTTAACACCTGCTTGGAAGAAAAGGAAACTCACACTCACTGGAATTACAGAGAGGACTAGATCAGACTGTGTGTTTAATGAGCAGCATTGATTTATACTGTAGTCACGCAGTGTTCATGAGTAGAATATGCACAGCATGAATATATATGGAGAAAAAAACAAATAAATCAATTCCTGGTACAAAAAATCTTGCTATAGGTTGGGAGTGAAGTGTCTTTTGTCATCACTGTGATGTGTCCCTGTTTCTAGCTTTTGTGTGTGTGTGTGCGTGTGTGTGTGAAACCTCTTGCTCCTCCTACACAAACATAACAAAGCTCCTCTTTATTCATTACAGCCATAACACTGCTGATTCCCAAGGCGAAGAGATGTCCCCAGTCCTGCTCCTGCTGCTATTGCAAGGTAAATCCAACAGCTCCCCCTGTCAGCAGCCAATGTCTCTGTGAATAGGTGACTGATAAGCCTCTCCTACCTTTAATAAGACTCGCACACAGGTTTTGTGGCAACATCACTTCCAATTCACTGGCTTTCTTTAAAAAAAACTTTATATGATCAAGTAATTATTCAGTGTTTAATGGACAAATGTGTCTTATTGATGTATTTCACAGTCAATATTCTAATGGTATAGTAGGTTTGTCATGTAACATGATGGGGGATGTACATGACAGCTCAGTTAGATGTATCATTAGGATGACAAAGGTACCTTGTCAGTGGATGTGAGTGTTCCAGCCCCATGTAACTGAATACCTATTTACAATGATATTGATCTATGAAATGTAGCAAAACCTACAATAGACACTTTGTTTCTTAGTCTACAAAGCATTTTTATCTTTACACGTTATTTGTATTTTGAACATTGCCGTGAGATTGCCTTGCAATGATTTTATTTGTGACTAATAATTGCTTTAAAGTATAAAGTTTATATAGTGATGTTTTATATTGTAATTGTTATTCTAAGTAAAATATTATTTGAAAGCAATCTGGACCTTCCAGCATTCCCTTACAAGCTTAAGATTTGTTCAGTGGATGCTGGGATTGGTAGTTTTATCAGTAACAGAAAAGTGTCTTGTCTCTGTAATTTAGTAATCTGTAATGATATTGATAGATTACAGATTAGCTTGATAAGGTTACAGGGAATGTCCCTACATTATCTTTTTTTTTTTTTTTTTAGAATTTTTTTTTCTTTCAGAAAAGGGAGGTGCATTGCAGGTTCTTGAATATTTAAGATCTGTGCATTGACACATTTCCAAGGCTAGATTTCAAAATGTATTTGTTATACGGATTGATTTTCATGACATGCCAGGATTTGTAGCGGTTGTTATATTTGGCAGGAGGTGAAGGACATTTGTTTAGCAGGAAACTAGAGCTCAGGGAATTTGAAATGATAATTAGGTAAAGATGATGACATTACAGATGATTAATAGTGTTACTCGGTTTATCACTGCTGCTCCATTTTTAAAAGTTGCAACAGCAATTGACATAGGCCCATTTAAGCTATATATGTCAGATAAATCTAGTTTAGAGTGATGGTTAAAAAGTCTTTCCAAACAGATATGATAGGACTTGTCTGATATCAGCAAGGTGTATGGGCATCTTTAAATAAAACCATTGTAATATGTTGCATATTACCAAAATATTTCAATGTGTCCAATAAATATGGGCAACTGTATTATACTATGGGGAAGGGAGGAGGGGAGTGATTGGGATCTGTCAGGACAGATCACATAAAGATATCTGTAGATGCCTCCATACATGCTAGATTTTGGTCAAAAGGGTCGTTCAACCAAAAATGATCTATTGTGTGTTTTGAATAACCAGCCATCAGAAACATTTCTATTAAGAAATTGCGTTTATTTTTATGCCATAAGGATCAGAGTGATTATCTAAAAAAATTTTTAAATCCTGCAATAAAGCTTTATAGGGCATGTAAACAGTGCTAAATCATTTTCTAATTAATCACACAGCAATGAGGAATAATTGCCACAAACTTTGAATATGCTTTTTACCCTTCTCTAGTCCTCCTTTCCCTGCTTTTCAGCTGTTAGAGATTTAGCAAAGAACTGTCAATTAGCCATTCCCTTTGCATACCCCAGCCCCCTGGCCCCACTATGTGTAAAACCTGTATCTTTTCTATCAAAGTCTATTTCTTTGTCACTGCATGGCTTATTGGTACAGCATTAAGATCCAGTTTTGTCTTATGCTCTGTGCTCTCAAACTCTGCCTGCAGCTGACACCCAGTTAGCCATTGTGTTCTGGAGCAGAGTCCCACTCTTGCAATGCATATAAAGAATTTGATTTCAAATAATCTCATCATTTAATTCAATCAACTAACAGCTTCCAGAGATGCTTACCTTCCCATAGCAATGCAATGTCCTTTCACTATGAGACAAAATCACTGGGTGAATGTTATTGGCTGTAGCTCACTGTTTGTGTCTCCAAACAGCTCACTATTTGGAAACACATCTCCACAGGCATAACTAGGAATCACTGGGAACCCCAGCAAAACTATGATGGGGCCCCTTGTCCATGCTTCATCCACAGTGATTTTATGAAAGGAGGCTATATCTGTCATAGGAAAAATAAAAAGATGGGGCCCTCTTTGCTCCTGGGCCCCCCTGTGGTTGCACCCCCTGCTCGTCTGGTAGTTATGCCCCTGCCACTGAACACGCTTCCTCTTTTTAGCTGTGTGTCTCAGGTTCTAGGAACACACAAAGAGAAATAATGCATAATTAAGTAAGCTGAACAGGACATAAGGATATATGGTGAATGAGAGCACTGGGAATAGAAAGGGGTCAAGTTCCTGGCAGCTCTAAATTAAAACAAAAAAGGATAAAGCAAGTTATTTTTTTCACCTTAGTTTCCCTTTAATTTTTTCTTGTATCCCCCACCTTCTACCCTCTGGTGGAATTATCAAAATGATGTGCACTTTCCATGCACATAGGTATTCTTCACCCCTGGTCCCCTCCTGTGGTTTCTTCCCCTGCTGCCCTGGTAGTTATGCTGCAATAAGAGCCATTTAGACATTTTTTTACAATCCCACTGTGTATCTGGAGGAACAGAAGGCAATGATAATGCAAATTGGTCAACAGTGTTAAAATTCATTTAAACGAAGTACTTCATTTTTTCAACAGTAAAACATGCCAATAGATTTCAGGAAAAAATGTTTAATGATATATTAACAAATTTATAATAAAATGAGTTTCTAGCGTAAACTTCAGAACCAATCAGATTGTGAAAAAATAAATATTAAAGGGCATGTCCACCCCCAAAACTATAATCCCCCCAACTACTGCCCCACCATGTAGTGTAGTTTAATCCTTACCTCACATCCCAGCTCCATAGGTTCTCCTGTAGTCCCCCCCCAAAGTCCCAAAAAATGACTACCAGGAGGCTAGCAGAGTCCATATAGGACACTGCCTGCTAGCTGGCCTCAGGTAGATTTTTGCCATGCGTACTGCAGCCCTTCTCCCCCCTCCCTCCCCTCCCTCTCCCTCCCTCCTCCTCCCTCTCCCTCCCGTTCTACTATCCCTCCCCCTAGCATAAAACCCCTTCAGTAATGATTTCCCCCATGTCTCCCCCCCACCCGCAATTTTTTTTTTTTAGAAAGCTCCCCAAACTCTTACTACCTCCCTCTTTCTCCCGCGAGGTGAGCTGCCGGCAGCCGCGTCTGTGATTGGCTGCCGCTCAGCCAATCACAGACGCGGCTGCGGCCCCCGCCCCTCTGCTTGCATTTCCTTGCAAGCAGAGGGCCGGGAGCGCGGCGGAGGATCGAGGGGAGGTAAGTAGAGTTTGGGGGCTTTCTAAAAAAAAAATATAGCGGTTGGGGCTGGATCTTATATAAAAAATAAATTTTAGGGTGGACATAGCCTTTAAGGTAAATATTAAAAGTTTTATACATAATGAATGTATTTCTAAGTAAGATTTACTTACCAGTGCTTTAAAGGGTATCTATACTCCAGACGCAGAAATTATAATATGTCCCCCATCCCTAACCTCTTACAAGGACCTTTGGCTGCCTGCTAGCACACTTCCTGCAACAATTAAGAGAATCAGCAGAGAAAAGAAGGGAGGGGGTAGGGAGGGGAGATCTGTAAGCAGAGCAGTGTCTATGGTGAAGCTGTGTAGAAATTATAAGTGTCGCAGACACTACAAGGAGGCAGTGAGTAAGGCAGTGTGGGGGCAATTACGAGCACTCACTAAACATTAATAATGCAATGACAAAGCAAGCACAGATAAATATGGGATTACCACCATTTGACTTCTCTCAAATTGTAGTTTCACAAAATAATGTAAGGTTGTTTAAGTAAGTATAGTGACCATTTAATCCACCACAACCAATCACGAGTTGATCAATTAAGTGCAAATTGAAATAATAATGACAATGTTTGATTAGTCACTGTGCACAATTGTTAGATATGTTCTCCTATTGTAAGCTAAAGGTGCTAAAATTAAATTGTTACCAGGCCTATGTAAGGCTAGATTCAGATGAACGGCTGTGCACCGTTCGTGCAGCGTTTTCACTAGCGGTTACTCAGCATTGCCGGTAGGAAAATGCTGAACGCAGTGTTTTCCTAGCTGCAAACATCTGGAACCGCTAGAGCAAATGCTGCACGAACAGTGTACAGACGTTAATCTGGACCTAGCCTAATAAAAGTTCTTATATTATCTTTAAAAATGGTGCTATGTTATCTTTCAAATGGTAGCTAATATTTGATTGGTTGGGGCAAAACTAGAACCATTTTTAACAGTAAGAACTTTTAATACATAGGCCTGTACAGTTCTTTTAAATGTGCCAAAAGCACAAGTCACATTAGAGGGTGTGGTTCATTGTATCCTTTCTAAGAAAGTTCTCTGACCCAGCAGAAAAATGTGCTTGGGAAATAGGCTACAATATCATAATGTTATTGAAACAATGTATGTAGGGCATTATTAATTACATGTTCAGTGTATAGAAACAATATATTGAAAAGGTTGTTAAAAGCAAAATAATACACGATAACTTAACTAGCAAAGTTGGTTTATGGGGACGTTTCACAATGTTATACACTGTCAAAAACTTTCCAGAAAAATTTGCCTTTGGGATTATCATTAAAGGGTATCTATACTCCTGAGAAATCATTGTTTTAATCACAGAATTTACTGGGAAGACCCTTTACTTCCAGAGCAGAAATAGCTATGGACCCATTAAGTGAACCTCTTACTAGACTTTAGAAAGGCATCTAGAAAGCTTAGGGAGAGAGGGGCCAAAAGGAGGAAAAAGCCCTTCACTGAGCATAAAAATGGAGAAACACCTTCTTATAACAGAAGGCATCTTGCAGTCTCATACTATATGAATAGCATTGCCCACAAAACAAGAAGTAATTTCTTACTCCCATGTTCCCCAGAATAAGAGGCAGAGATATGCAAAATACTCCTTTATGTCCCTTAGCTTATGCATGTGTCCAGAACCTCTGGCTAATAACATGCAATAAAGCTTAATATATAGAGCCAATCATCTGACCTGCAAACACAACGTGTTTCCATATTGTTAGATCTCGTCAGTGAAAGATACAGATTCATGGCTCTATGGTGTAGGACTTGGGTGTACAGTAGAAAAGCAGCTAGAAAGCTTGGGGAGAGAGGCCAAAAGGAGCAAAAAGCCCTTCACTAAGCATAAAAATGGAGAAACACCTTCTTATAACAGAAGGCATCTTGCAGTCTCATGCTATTGGAATAGCATTGCCCACAAAACCTAAGAAACAAGAAGTCATTTCTTACTCCCATGGAACATTGCTGCTAAAAATTACTGAAGGGCAAGGTCCCACTATGTGCGCTGCATTGTGCTATCTGTTTTGCGTGCGTTTAGGACAATGCATTTTACTGCATTGTGCTATCTGTTTTGCGTGCGTTTAGGACAATGCATTTTATCCGCATTCAGATCCATTTGAAAATGCGATTTTCTATGCATTTGTCTGTGTTGTCTGAGTCTCTTTGACAGTCACATGATGTTCTGTGCAAGAAGCGTCAACCCCAAAAATCAACCTTTTCTGAAGCAAGTAACAGACCTGCAACCATTCTCTGTCCTTTCCTCTACCTATAAACATCTTATGGAAATAATTTTGGTGTGTGGCTAGCTTAAAAATCATTAAGAGGTTTGGGGGGTGGGGCTTATGATGCAGCTGATGATGCTATGTTCCAGCAGTGGGCATGCTCCAACCTTGGAGCAGACCCCAAAATTCTGGTTATGTCACAGATCACAGTACAAGCAAGAAAAAAAAACAACCTTTAAAGGGCATGTCCACCCCCAAAACTCATTGCTCCACTGTATAGTGTTAAAAAAAATCCTTACCTTACAGATCTGCTCCTTATGGTTCTCCTGCAGTGTTTGTCCTAAGTTGCAAAAATTAAAGAGTAGGAGCTGTCTGTTTGTCATCCAGTCCCTGCTTCTTCCTTGTCTTCAGGGAGGACTGTGACATGCGTAGGGGAGAAGCATGATTATGGAGTCATCTTATAGGTAGGAGTGTGCCATTTTTAATAAAGGCCAATTGTATAGAGACCACAGATCTCTTTAATCAAAACTGGCAGAAACACATTCACATTTTTGTGCAAAATCATACTTGCATGGCATGCTAGCCCCAATTGGGCCTTAAGGAGGTGTCAAACAGGACAAGCAACCAGTGCAGGTGCAACATATATGTGTTACATTAGCACTGTTTTATTTAAGGGCAAACTAAATTTTTTTTATCCTAATGAGAAAGCTTTTCCCCAGAACACCTATACACTGTAAGATTCTTCCAAGCAAGTTGCATTTACATAATTTACATACATGTGAGAAATAATTATAACTAAGAAGGCTTCCATGTTATTGCCACTTAACCCCCCAAAAAAAACCTCTGTGGAAAAAGAACTTGAGAACCTGCCTGAAAAGGCTGTTTTCACATAGGGGCATATTTATAAAGCAACGATAATAGCGCAAAAAAATTACCGCCGCACATCGCGGCCGCGAAAATAGCGCTATTCCCGCGATATCTATCGCGGCCGCGATGTGCTGCGGTAATTTTAAGCCCCTTCGCCGCGAAGGGACTTAAAATCCCTTCCCGACGCCGCTCCTAAGGGACGGGGCATACGCCCACCCCGCCCACACCCCCCGCGGGAGGCTGGGAGGGGCTGCCGGGAAGGGGCCGCAGCGGTGGTCGCGAAGGGAGGGAGCCGCTGGGAGGGGTGGAGGCTCCCTCCAGCGGGGCCCTGAGAAGGGCCTTTTGGGGCTTAGGGGGTCCCGAGCTCGAACCGGGACCCCCTCTCCCCGGCCCTTATAAGGGCCCTTGCGGCACTGACAAGTGCCTTGGCGGGGGTCCCGCAGCTCAAACCGGGACCCCCAGTGCGGTTCTTAAAGAGCCTTGGGCGGCATCTTCTTCTTCCAGTCCCGCGGACACCAGCTCCGCCGAGGCCGCCGACCCCCGAGAGGTACCCCTGCGGCCGCCAGGGGTACCCCGGCCGGCGCCGGCGACCTCAACGAGGCCGATGTTGCCGGCGTCTTGACGCGACGTCTTTGGGCTGGCGAAACCACCACTCAGGTCGCCGAGCGCAGGCAGACTCACTGCGGCCGACAGTGAGCCTGCTGGCACCGCCGGCTCAGCGGAGCCGATGTTGCCAGCCGCTTCTTTCTTCAGCCATCTACTGCGATGGCATCTGAGTTCCGCGCGGGAAAGCTCTCTTTATATAGGTTTGCAGAAATCCATAATCGTTTCTGATTGGTCAATTTTTTAATACTTGCTTTACATTAACAATCAGATTTCTGGAAAGTTCTGAAATCTGATTGGTTAATGTAAAGCAAGTATTAAAAAATTGACCAATCAGAAACGGATTATGGATTTCTGCAAACCATATAAAGAGGAGCTTTCCGCCGCGGAACTCAGATGCATCGCAGTAGATGGCTGAAGAAAGAAGCGGCTGGCAAAATCGGCTCCGCTGAGGCCGGCGGTGCCAGCGGGCTCACTGTCGGCCGCAGTGAGTCTGCTGGCATCGGCGCTGAGTGGGGTTGGTGTCACCAGCCCGAAGACGTCGCCCAGGGCTCTTTTAAGAGCCGCACACTGGGGGTCCCGGTTCGAGCTGCAGGACCCCGCCAAAGGCACTTGTCAGTGCCGCAAGGGCCCTTACAAGGGCCGGGGAGGGGGTCCCGGTTCGACCTGCGGGACCCCTAAGCCCCAAAGGGCTCTTGTTAGAGCCGCAAGGGCACATGTAAGTGCCGCAAGGGCCCTTACAAGGGCCGGGGAGGGGGTCCCGGTTCGAGTGCGGGACCCCTAAGCCCCAAGGGCTCTTGTTAGAGCCGCAAGGGCACTTGTAAGTGCCGCAAGGGCCCTTACAAGGGCCAGGGAGGGGGGTCCCGGTTCGAGCTGCGGGACCCCTTAAGCCCAAAGGCTCTTGTTAGAGCCGCAAGGGCACTTGTAAGTGCCGCAAAGGCCCTTACAAGGGCCGGGGAGGGGGGTCCCGGTTCGAGCTGCGGGACCCCCTAAGCCCCAAAGGCCCTTCTCAGGGCCCCGCTGGAGGGAGCCTCCACCCTCCCAGCGGCTCCCTCCCCTCCCCGGAGGGCGGGGCGGAGGGCTTGGAGGGGTTGCCGGGGAGGGGGTGCGCGGCGGGTGGTCGCGACCACCTGCTGCGGCCCCTTCCCGGCAGCCCCTCCTAGCCTCCCGTTCCGAGATTGCCGCGAGCGGGAGGGGCTGCTGGGAAGCGGCGGCGGTGGTTACCGCGCCGCGGGGTGTGTGGGCGGGGTGGGGTGTCTCCCCGCCGCGGGAGGGTAGTATCGGCTGACTTCGCCACCTTCCAGGTGGCGAAGTAAAACAGCCGATACTAGCCGAGCGAAACCAGTACCGCCGCTTATAAATAGAAGGGCGGGTAACAGGTAAGTATCGCCGCGAAAGGTTAACGCTTCGTTAACTTTTCGCTGCCGTTTTCGGACTTTTATAAATCGCGGTAAACACGATTTATGCGTTAATGTCGCGAAACGGCCGCGAAAAGTTAACGAAACTTTATAAATATGCCCCATAGTGTGAGAGAAGGGCTGTAGATTCCCTACCTTCTGTCAGGACTTCACACAGCAGAGAGGAGAAGGGACTTCCTGCTCGCCGGCGGCACTGTGCAGGAGAAGCCTTAGGCTGTCACATGTCAGCCTCTCACCCATTAACTTTCTGGTCAGTCATTTCTTTATATCTTGGGCTGTGGAGCAATAGAGAGATGGTTCATGGCTCGTTTTAAAGGTAGGAAACTCAACTTGTTTGGAGACACAGTCCCCTTAAGAACAGATACAGATGAACACCCCTGTATTTAAGGATAGATACAGTGATACAGGTGAGAGGCTGTTGTATTTAAGGAGAGATAAAGAGATAAAGATGAACATGTTGTATTTAGGAAAGATACAGATTCCATCAAATCGCACAAATGGGGAGAATAACAGCAGCATGTAAGATGTTTTGTTATAAGCCAATCACGTTAATTCCCTCCCTGAATTAAGATTGTTACCCCAGGAGAAAATGTTGCCTAGCCCTAAACTAAGACGGAACAGCAGAATAGAAATTGTGGTTTAAACTTCTCAGTTTTAATATCTGAATAGATTAAAATGGCCAGAAGTGAGACATAAATTATCACTGTGCTTCCTCATGCAGCATTATATTTTGCTGTGTGGCAGAAATTAATTGTTTCCTATTTAAAAAAAAAAAAATATACAGTTAATATGGAAATGGGGTGTGAAATTGGAATTGAACTTAATCATGCTTAACACACCAGTAATTGTTAATTATATTCTTTGATGTTTGTGCCTATTACGGTTTCAGTGTAAACCCCAGTTTGTGTGTGAATGGGTAATGGGTGAATTAGGTGAATGGATACAGATAAGGCGCTGTGTGAGAGGGTCCTCAGAAGTTCCCCTTAACTAAATAAAATAAAAATCCTTTATATGGTGTATAACTTCGATACCATTGAGTGCCTCTTGGTAACTAACATTGTTTCTTCACACAGGGCTATCTCTTGGTATACATGGATTTTCATTATGTGGAACTCGGACACAGTATGCTGGAGGTGGATTTTTACAGTATCAGGGAGGATTTAGCAATGACATGGTGATAATTGAGAATCATTTAGAAGGTCTTGTTGTAAAGTCTACACACTGGCCCCCCATCAACATTACACTTCAAAGTCTTCCTGGACATTACATCTTCTGTGTACGATGGTTCCCTGTCTTTGGGACCTTCATTCTGAAATATGGCCTACAGAACTATACCTGGAATGTAACTGAAAGCACAAACAAAAGTGGAAATACTTCCTTTACATATGGAGAAGAAGGATGTCCAGAAAATACCACCTTGAACAACATAACATTGAATGGAATAAAAGTGCAAAATTCATGTCGGTTTGTGTTTCAGCAACAGAACTGGAATAGTAAGTGGATCAGCTCTAATTCTGTTCATTATTGTTTTGAAAGCCTATTACGTGCATCTTTTCTATTAAGGGTTTTAAAGTAAAGGTAATGCTGTTTGCTTGAGAAGTTTATTTCTAGTGATGGACCTCAACTCAAACCCGAAACTGAGTTTGGGTCGAACTTTATGAGTTCGTATGAACTCTGAACTATTGAACTAGTTTGGTTTTTAAAACTTATGGTCTTATTTTCGATAATTAACCAAAATTATCAAATTGGTAACCGTCAAATGCAGTTTCGAATTCGGTAACCCTCGAATGTAGCCTTCCAATTTCGGTAACCCTCGAATGTATCGTTCGGTAACCCTCAAATGTAACGTTCGAATTTGGTAACCCTCGAATGTAGCCTACGATTTCGGTAACCCTTGAATGTATTGTTCGGGAACCCTCAAATGTAGCATTCGAATTCAGTAACCCTCGAATGTTTCCAAAAACCAAACTTTCCTGGAGTTTCGGAAGTTCGAGAGCGAACCAAACTTCAGTTAGTTCAGCCACCTCTAATTATTTTTAATGTTTGGTGTTTTTCTTTTTTTGATTAAGGATTCATTTTAATTTTAATTAAAATGAATTAGAGGGTATTTAAATAGTACATTTATTTCACTTCTCCAAAACTTTTTTCAGATTTTAAATATGAGCAGGAGATTCTGACAAATCATCAGTTTAAACAGCATTTACAGGGAAAGACCTGTCACTCCAGAAGCAGAAATTATAATATGTAACCCATGCTTGACCTCTTTGCCTGCCTGCCAGCACACTTTCTGCAACATTTAAGAGAATCAGCAGAGAAAAGACAGCAGGAGGGAGGGGGAGATGTTTAAGCAGAGCAGTCTCTATGGTGAGGCTGTGCAGAACACATAAGTGTCGCAGACACTAAAAGAAGGCAGTGAGTAAGGGAGGGTGGAGGGGATGAGGAGTACTCACTAAACATTAATACATTTATGACAAAGCAAGCACAGATAAATATGTGAGTACCATCATTTTACTTGTCTCAAATTGTAGTTTCAGAAAATGTTAAGTTGTTTCAGTGAGTATAGTGACCCTTTAATATCAAAGGACAACAACACTCTAAAAATTAAAGCGTATGTCCACCCAAAAAATAAACTTTTTATATGTTTCTTATTTAGTTGCACCAACCTGAAACGCCATGTTGATTTTTTAAAAAAACCCTTACTTTCCCCAATATTTCATGCGATACACAGCAGGCCGCACCAAGCCTGCACTTCTGCTCCAACACTTCTCTCCCGCAGCGTTCACTGACCTCGCGCTGGTTGCGTAAAAAAATCACACAGCGATGTGCAATCACACAGCAGTCACAGACCGATCAGTGCAGAGCGGAGCCGAAACAATCACATATAAGAGCAGCTGCTGAAGCGTGTGAATCCAGTCTCTTCCGTACACAATCCTGTAAGGCTGCCGATTGGTTTATTATGGCGGCTCTTCAGATGTTTGAAAAACACAACTTCCAGCATTCCTCAACTACAGAGGGAAGCATAGGAATGCTGGAAGTTGTAGTTTTCAAACATTTGGAGAGCTGCAGTTTGCCCTTCAGTGGTTTATTACAAAAAGAGGGCGGGATCAAGGGGTCAGTACTGAAATATGTGACTTCCTCTGTGCTCGCTGAAAGATAGTAATGGACATGCGCGAGAACATGAAAAGAACAGAGGCTAGGTGATGTAACCTGCCTCAATGAATCTCTGTTCTGCTCCATGCTGCAGGATTTTTCCAGCAAGAATGGTGAGTAACTTTTGAACCACTGGACCGATTTTAAAGCTGTAAAGCTTGCTTGTAAGCATTTATTTGGGCCAAATACATATAATAAGTTAGTTTTGGGGGTGGACATTCCCTTTAAGTTTTTAAAAATGAAAAGTACGTAGGAAGTAGGGTAGTTTTGATTATTTCTATCTCCTAATTTAATTTTGTTGTGCAGCACAAGCATGTACAGTTTTCATTTGCTAGGTTAGTGTCCTGGGCAATCCTGTATTATAGATAGAGCTTAAGCACTGAGAAGCAGTTTTCCAGGCGCTCCTCACAGAAATTATAATTTGAGGTAGGACTTATCAATCCTACCTCCCTGCTCCAGGTAATTTGAAGTCTTGACAAATAATTAGCTCTAAAAACACATACCCACATAAATAGCCCTATGTCCCCTCATAGTTCAAATGTCTCTTCATACTGTACTTAAATGTTTTTGGTAATGTTGTCTTATAATGGCCCATTCATTACATACGGTTCACAAGTACAATAAAAATGTTTGGTGTTGTGCAACTATAACAGCACACGAATTCCATAAAACATACACAAGCTTAAATAAATCATGGCAACACACCAGAATAGTGCGATTTCTGGTGCGTTGCGATTGCACATGCGCGATTTGGCAACGCAAGTGATCAGCATTTTTGCGCAACCGCATGCATTTCCATATCTCAAAATGTATAATTGCAAGCACAATCGCGCATAAATCGCACCAGAATCACACACACAGTCACCTGCGATTGTGTGTGCAGCGCAGTGTGGCCTTACCCTTTAGTGAAAATGTGGACAAACCAATAGCTCTAGATGGCGGACCTCTCTGTAAAACAGAGACTTGCTGAATGAAAGATAATCCTTATTAAAAGTTTATATATACACTAGCAAACCCCCGATTCTTTAAAGAATTGTTCAATCCTCCCCCTCCCTCTCTTTCCCTTCTCTCTCTCCCCCCTCTCTCTTTTTCTCGCTCCTCTCTCACCTGTCTCTCTTATCCCTCCTGGAAACGGCATTGATGTCTCTCTCTTGCGCGTCTCTGGTGCCCACACACACAAGTAGGGGCCGGTTTCTCCAAGGCAGTGGCACACGGACAGTGGGAGGAGGATTGATGAAGCGGCGCTCGAGCTTCTGCATCCATGATCCATTTTATTTACACCTCTCGGTTAGTATATAGGATATATACATACATACATACATGCACCACGTGTGTACAGCGTCTGAGGAAGTATCTGGGAGCCGCAAAACATGTCAGACGTGGTGTATGTATATGTATAAACTTTAAATAAAGATGACTTTTTATTCAATAAATATGGAACAGTCCTATATCCAGAGCTATTTGTTTGTCTGAATGGAATACAGGAGATGGCCCTGATGTGAGGAGAGGTGGAACCTGCACGCCAGGGTTGCCACACTGTAGAAGCATTCTGTCAATACATATAGGAGAGCTCCTTTGTGTGGTTTATCCATATAATCATGCAGTGATCATTAAGTGAAAATAAGGCATACAAAGTATCTCTTGCTCACACTGGATGCTACTGAACTGACAGGGCCGCCTCTCTAATGAGGCAAGGTGAAGCACATTACAGAGCAGCACCCTGTAAGGAGGCAGCAGTTTTGATGCCAGAAAAAAAAAATCCTGGCATCATGTGCCTGGGGCCCAGATGCCAGGGCCCCCCAAAAATGCTGATTGTAAAAAACACATATTTTTGGGAGATACTATCACTTTAAATAGGAGGGAAGCCATGACTTACATTGCAGAATTGCCTCCTCTTCTGACTGGCAATTCATTTGATCAAAATCAATGTTAGGCCTTCATATCAAAAATCAGTGTTGTGCATCATTTGCCAGTCACTGAGGGCATCTAATATCAGTCACTGGGCATCATTTACCAGTCATTGTGGGCATTATTTACCACTTGTGTGTATAAAGCCCCTACCACTTCTAGACAAGCCACACCCCACTTCCGGACAAAGCATCACCCACTTCTGGCGACATGGCGAGGGGGGGGCAGCATTTGGAATTTCTTTCAGGTGCCAAAAAGTCTAGAGACGGCCCTGTGAACTGCTGATTGGGCCATTTGCATTGCTGGTAATTGCCAAAACTAAATAAGGGTTAAAGCAGGGGCGTATCTAGGGTCTAAGAAGATCAGGGGCACTCCTGGGCACTCCACGCGGTGCGCGCAGCCACGCCCCTTTCTCCGCCCCAATTAGGTCACACCCACTAAGTACTTAATGAGATGGCCAAAAAGACACAGACAGACAGATAGATAACCACAAACATAGACACACAGCCCGATAGTGATAAACAGACAGAAAAACAGTGAAATAGACAGACAGAGATAGAGATTTGGATAGAGAGACACAAATTAATGACACAAAGGCACAGTAAACTGGCAATATCATTATATACTGGTAGCAATCTGGTAATTTTAAACTTACTGTTGTGTTCAGTTGTAGTCAGTCGCTTGGCCATACCTTTGGCCAGGGAGACCTTCTTGTACCTTTTACATGGACCTCTGCCCCTATCTATCTGTCCCTCTCTCTCTCTGTATATCTATCTATCTAACTCTGCTATCTATCTAACCCCGGCGAACTAGGGGCACAAGTCAGTAAAACATTCGGGGCACTTTGCAAAACATCCGGGGCACGTGCCCCGAATGTTTTAACGTAGATACGCCACTGGGTTAAAGAAGTCTGAGCCATGTCTAAGAATAATATTCTGCTAGTTACCACGATGATGTTAACATGACAACCTGCTGGAAGTTTCTTATAATATTATCTGCTGTGAGTGGCCAACTGTGTGTACAAGCATGTATTAGGGTAATTGTATGGTGAGGTCTTTGCACAGGACCTAACTGAAATAAATATGATCTTTACCAACTAGACTTTTTGGAAACTTGGCATAAAATTGTATTAACCTGCTCAAAGTCTCATGAAATGAAAGTGCTAATTTCAAAAGATCTTTAGAATACTATCTTAGACCTTTATATACACGTGTTATGTCCAGTGGCTGCACATTAGAAATTCACTGCAGCATGAACTAACAAGCATACTGAGGATTTTTTCTGCCTGGCTGCTTTGCCAAGTAGAAAGGTCAAGGCACAAAAAAAGGGGTGTTGTACAAGGTTTGTAAACTGCATTCCAAACTGGTAAAAGTAGGTAAAGTCCCTATTTTAAAGATAATGCCACACAGCTTCATATGTGTTCTACAGAATGGTCATACATATACATTTGCTAAATAGTTGATTGCTATTTTTTTTATATTTGACATTGATATCTAGATTTTTTACCCATTAGCATTGCATTGATTTATATGGAAGTAGGCCAATTTTGAACGGGATCCTTGACTATATGGGTAGCCAGTGAAGGGAGAGCAGGATCGGTATTTTGTGGCAGTAGAGCGGCTGGTTTTTAGCCATCTGGCAGTGGCATTCTGCACTAGCTGTAGGAAGTATGGTCCTTTTTTTAGGAGGCCTGTGTAGAGGGTGTTACAGTAGTCCTGTCAGGATGTGATGAAGGCATGGACTAGTGTTATTCTAGGGGGGTGAGATGTTTAATTCTTCCTATGTTCCTTGGGTGAAAATATGATTTCACAACAGCAGAGATGTAAGTCCTGAAGTTTAAATCACCTTCAATTATAACCCCCAGGTTGCACACATACCTAGAGCTCTGCAGATCTGTACCCCCTACCATGGATTATCCTGGGTGATGATGCCCCAGCAGAGAAAAAGCTAGCTGAAATAATGGTTAAATAAATCAGCGCTAACAATCATGGCTTCCCAATAATAATTAAGTATTATCCATATATTAGTGAGAATGAAAGTCAATTTGTCTTTTATCAGCCATGGTTGTACCCAGTTTTAAGCACATGTCTATAGTGAAACAGGAATATTATGAGATATTGATTTTTGGAAATTCAGTTAGGTACATACTTTATATAATCCATTTCTTTGGCATGTTTATGACCTCAGAAAACCTTTAGCATTCATTCATTTTTCTATTTAAAAAGTTACTATGAAATAATGGTAACTAGGAAAGATAAATCTGTTTCTCTAAAAGGAATAGTTCCCTCCAATATTGAATTATTCCTTTAATGTATTGATTGAAGCCCAAGAGGTTAAGGAGCTATGTCTAACCTTCTGTTCTTCAATCAATAACTCAGTAGCCAGGGCCGAAGGTAAGTATATTTATCTTTCGCGCAATCCACCGCTGCAGAACTCCAAATCTGCAAACACTTCCTAGTTCTAATTCTCTATAGCGTGCATTATCGTGCATGAGCGCTAAAGAGAATTAGAACCAGGAAGCGGTTGGAGATTTGGAGTTCTGCAGCGGTGGATCGAGCGAAAGGTAAATATACTTACCTTCGGCCCTGGCTCCTAAGTTATTAATTGAAGAATCGGGAGGTAGGGCATAGCTCCTTAACCTACCGGGCTTCAATCAATACATTAAAAGAATAATTCAATTTGGGAGTGAACTATTCCCTTAAACAGTCCTGGAAAACCCTGCTATAAAAAAGTGGGTGCGGCTTTCTGAAATGGGCTTATCCTATGGGAGACTTCTCAACATTCAGACAAGTTTTAGATTGGTGGGTTATTTTACCCATTTCTTTTACATGAGGTCCTGTTAAAAGGTATAAGTCTGTTGTAACACAAATGTGGGCCTAGGCACTCCTTCAGGCAATGTGCCAGTAAATACCAGGTGCTGCTTCCCTCAGTCCTCTACCTTCAGGACTCCAAGTCCAAGGGGCGTATCTAGGGTCTAAGAAGATCAGGGGCACTCCTGGGCACTCCACGCGGTGCGCGCAGCCACGCCCCTTTCTCCGCCCCAATTAGGTCACACCCACTAAGTACTTAATGAGATGGCCAAAAAGACACAGACAGACAGATAGATAACCACAAACATAGACACACAGCCCGATAGTGATAAACAGACAGAAAAACAGTGAAATAGACAGACAGAGATAGAGATTTGGATAGAGAGACACAAATTAATGACAAAGGCACAGTAAACTGGCAATATCATTATATACTGGTAGCAATCTGGTAATTTTAAACTTACTGTTGTGTTCAGTTGTAGTCAGTCGCTTGGCCATACCTTTGGCCAGGATACCTTTGGCCAGGGAGACCTTCTTGTACCTTTTACATGGACCTCTGCCCCTATCTATCTGTCCCTCTCTCTCTCTGTATATCTATCTATCTAACTCTGCTATCTATCTATCTATCTAACTCTGCTATCTATCTATCCAACTCTGCTATCTATCTATCTGTCCCTCTCTCTCTCTGCTATCTATCTATCTAACTCTGCACCAGTAAAGGTTAACAAAATATTTTTTAGGGTGGGGGTGAATGGGGGGGGAATAATTTTGAACTCCTGCACACTAACGACTGGACCGATTTTTACCAAAATTTCAGGGTGTGTGCGGGGACTGGCTGAGGTGTAATGGAAGGGTTTGGAGGGTGGACAGAGAGGAATAGTGGGGGGTATGGGGGCGGACGGAAGGGGTGGTGGGGGTTATTTTCACCAAAATTTCGTAGTTGAATAAAAAATATATTTTTTTAGGTGGGGGTGAATGGGGGGGAATAGAATTTTGAACTCCTGCACACTAAGCTGGACCGATTTTTACCAAAATTTCAGGGTGTGTACGGGGACTGGCTGAGGTGTAAGGGGAAGGGTTTGGAGGGTGGACAGAGAGGAATAGTGGGGGGTATTGGGGGCGGACGGGGTGTGTGGGGTTATTTTCACCAAATTTTCGTAGTTGATAAAAATATAATATTAAATTAAAGTTAATGATGTTTGCATTATCGTAAAGCATATTGAATTTTCTTTCTTTAATATATCAATTGCCGAGTGATTACGCAATCTTGATACATTATTGCTTTCTTACTAAAAGGTATTTGAATACATCTCTGCTGCGAAGCGTGGGTATTTTGCTAGTCTTTAATAAAATGGAGTTAGACAAGTAGATTGGATTAATGAGGGTTTAGATGGAAATCTTTTTATCTATCTAATCAATTTTTATCTATCTGACTGTGTTTGTGTGTATCTATCTATCTCCCTATCTATATATTTAAGTAAAAGTTATTTTTCAATTTACCTTTTAACAGGCAAAAAAGTTTGATGGAAGCGCACTCTGTTATCAGAAAATATTCTGTTTTATGCATCACACAAATACACAACTTTCGGAGAACGCTATGTCTCCTTCATCATGTCTCCACACCTGATGAAGGAGACATGCGTCTCTCCGAAACGTTGTGTATTTTTGTGTGATGCAATAACGAATATTTTCTGATAAACAAGGTGCGCTTCCATCAAACTTTTTATGCTTGTGCTATAGCTTGGAGTCCTGAAGGTAGAGCTGAGGGAAGCAGCACCTGGTATTTACTGGCACATTGCCTGAAGGAGTGCCTAGGCCCACATTTGTGTTACAACAGACTTATACCTTTTACAGGACTCTCATGTAAGAAATGGGTAAAATAACCCACCAATCTAAAACTTGTCTGAATGTTGAGAAGTCTCCCATAGGATAAGCCCATTTCAGAAAGCCGCACCCACTTTTTTATAGCAGGGTTTTCCAGGACTGTTTAAGGGAATAGTTCACTCCCAATGAATTATTCTTTAATGTATTGTTGAAGCCCGGTAGGTTAAGGAGCTATGCCCTACCTCCCGATCTTCAATAATAACTTAGGAGCCAGGGCCGAAGGTAAGTATATTTACCTTTGCTCGATCCACCCGCTGCAGAACTCCAAATCTCCAACCGTTCCTGGTTCTAATTCTCTTTAGCGCTCATGCACGATAATGCCCGCTATAGAGAATTAGAACTAGGAAGTGTTTGCAGATTTGGAGTTCTGCAGCGGTGATTGCGCGAAAGATAATATACTTACCTTCGGCCCTGGCTACTGAGTTATTGATTGAAGACCAGAAGGTTAGACATAGCTCCTTAACCTCTTGGGCTTCAATCATACATTAAAGGAATAATTCAATATGGAGGGAACTATTCCTTTAGAGAAACAGATTTACTTTCCTAGTTACCATTATTTCATAGTAACTTTTTAAATAGAAAGAATGAATGCTAAAGGTTTTCTGAGGTCATAACTGCCAGAAATGAATTATATAAATATGTACCTAACTGAATTTCCAAAAATCAATATCTCATAATATTCCTGTTTCACTATAGACAGTGTCTTAAACTGGGTACAACCATGCTGATAAAAGACAAATTGACTTTCATTCTCACTAATATATGGATAATACTTAATTATTATTGGGAAGCCATGATTGTTAGCGCTGATTTATTTAACACTTATTTCAGCTAGCTTTTTCTCTGCTGGGGCATCACACCCAGGATAATCCATGTAGGGGGTCCAGATCTGCAGAGCTCTAGGTATGTGTGCAACCTGGGGGTTATAATTGAAGGTGATTTAAACTTCAGGACTTACATCTCTGCTGTTGTGAAATCATATTTTCACCCAAGGAACATAGGAAGAATTAAACATCTCACCCCCCTAGAATAACACTAGTCCATGCCTTCATCACACCTGACAGGACTACTGTAACACCCTCTACACAGGCCTCCTAAAAAAAGGACCATACTTCCTACGCTTGCAGAATGCCACTGCCAGATGGCTAAAAACCGCCGCTCTACTGCCACAAAATACCGATCCTGCTCTCCCTTCACTGGCTACCCATATAGTCAAGGATCCCGTTCAAAATTGGCCTCCTTCCTATAAATCAATGCAATGCTAATGGGTAAAAAATCTAGATATCATGTCAAATATAAAAAATAGCAATCAACTATTTAGCAAATGTATATGTATGACCATTCTGTAGAACACATATGAGCTGTGTGGCATTATCTTTAAAATAGGGACTTTACCTACTTTTACCAGTTTGGAATGCAGTTTACAAACCTTGTACAACACCCCTTTTTTTGTGCCTTGACCTTTCTACTTGGCAAAGCAGCCAGGCAGAAAAATCCTCAGTATGCTTGTTAGTTCATGCTGCAGTGAATTTCTAATGTGCAGCCACTGGACATAACACTGTATAAAAAGGTCTAAGATAGTATTCTAAGATCTTTTGAAATTAGCCCTTTCATTTCATGAGACTTTAGCAGGTTAATACAATTTTATGCCAATTTTCCAAAAAGTCTAGTTGGTAAAGATCATATTTATTTCAGTTAGGTCCTGTGCAAAGACCTCACCATACAATTACCCTAATACATGCTTGTACAACAGTTGGCCACTCACAGCAGATAATATTTAAAGAAACTTCCAGCAGGTTTGTCATGTTAACATCATCGTGGTAACTAGCAGAATATTATTCTTAGACATGGCTCAGACTTCTTTAACCCAGTGGCGTATCTACGTTAAAACATTCGGGGCACGTGCCCCGATGTTTTGCAAAGTGCCCCGAATGTTTTACTGACTTGTGCCCCTAGTTCGCCGGGGTTAGATAGATAGCAGAGTTAGATAGATAGATAGATAGATAGATAGCAGAGTTAGATAGATAGATAGATAGATAGTAGATATATATATAGATAGATAGATAGATAGATCGATAGATAGATAGATAGATAGATAGATGATATAGTAGATAGATGATCGATAGATCAGATAGCTAGAGTGTGATAGATAGATGAATATATAGATAGATAGATAGATAGATAGATAGATAGTAGATAGATAGATAGATGATAGTTAGATAGAATGATTATAGATATAGATAGATAAGTCAGAGTTAGTAGATAGATAGCAGAGAGAGAGAGGGCGATAGATAGCAGAGTTGGATAGATAGATAGCAAGTTAGATAGATGATAGATGATGATATAGATAGCAGAGTTAGATAGATGATTACAAGAGAGAGAGGGACAGATAGATAGGGGCAGAGGTCCATGTAAAAGGTACAAGAAGGTCTCCCTGGCCAAAGGTGGCCAAGCGACTGACTACAACTGAACACAACAGTAAGTTTAAAATTACCAGATTGCTACCATTATATAATGATATTGCCAGTTTTACTGTGCCTTTGTGTCATTAATTTGTGTCTCTCTATCCAAATCTCTATCTCTGTCTGTCTATTTCACTGTTTTTCTGTCTGTTTATCACTATCGGGCTGTGGGTCTATGTTTGTGGTTATCTATCTGTCTGTCTGTGTCTTTTTGGCCATCTCATTAAGTATTAGTGGGTGTGACCTAATTGGGCGGAGAAAGGGGCGTGGCTGCCGCACCGCGTGGATGTGCCCAGGAGTGCCCCTGATCTTCTTAGACCCTAGATACGCCCCTGCTTTAACCCTTATTTAGTTTTGGCAATTACCACAATGCAAATGGCCCAATCAGCAGTTCACAGGGCCGTCTCTAGACTTTTGGCACCTGAAAGAATTCCAAATGCTGCCCCCCCTCCCATGTCGCCAGAAGTGGGTGATGCTTTGTCCGAAGTGGGGTGTGGCTTGTCTAGAAGTGGAGGGGCTTTATACACACAAGGGGTAAATAATGCCCACAATGACTGGTAAATGATGCCCAGTGACTGATATTAGATGCCCTCGTGACTGGCAAATGATGCACAACACTGATTTTTGATATGAAGGCCAACATTGATTTGATCAAATGAATTGCCAGTCAGAAGAGGAGGCAATTCTGCAATTTAAGTCATGGCTTCCCTCCTATTTAAAGTGATAGTATCTCCCAAAAATATGTGTTTTTTACAATCAGCATTTTTGGGGCCCTGGCATCTGGGCCCCAGGCACATGATGCCAGGATTTTTTTTCTGGCATCAAAACTGCTGCCTCCTTACAGGTGGCTGCTCTGTAATGTGCTTCACCTTGCCTCATTAGAGAGGCGGCCCTGTCAGTTCAGTAGCATCCAGTGTGAGCAAGAGATACTTTGTATGCCTTATTTTCACTTAATGATCACTGCATGATTATATGGATAAACCACACAAAGGAGCTCTCCTATATGTATTGACAGAATGCTTCTACAGTGTGGCAACCCTGGCGTGCAGGTTCCACCTCTCCTCACATCAGGGCCATCTCCTGTATTCCATTCAGACAAACAAATAGCTCTGGATATAGGACTGTTCCATATTTATTGAATAAAAAGTCATCTTTATTTAAAGTTTATACATATACATACACCACGTCTGACATGTTTTGCGGCTCCCAGATACTTCCTCAGACGCTGTACACACGTGGTGCATATGTATGTATGTATATATCCTATATACTAACCGAGAGGTGTAAATAAAATGGATCATGGATGCAGAACTCGAGCGCCGCTTCATCAATCCTCCTCCCACTGTCCGTGTGCCACTGCCTTGGAGAAACCGGCCCCTACTTGTGTGTGTGGGCACCAGAGACGCGCAAGAGAGACATCAATGCCGTTTCCAGGAGGAATAAGAGAGACAGGGTGAGAGAGGAGCGAGAAAAGAGAGAGGGGGAGAGAGAGAAGGGAAGAGAGGGAGGGGGAGGATTGAACAATTCTTTAAAGAATCGGGGTTTGCTAGTGTATATATAAACTTTTAATAAGGATTATCTTTCATTCAGCAAGTCTCTGTTTTACAGAGAGGTCCGCCATCTAGAGCTATTGGTTTGTCCACATTTCACTAAAGGGTAAGGCCACACTGCGCTGCACACACAATCGCAGGTGACTGTGGTGTGATTCTGGTGCGATTTATGCGCGATTGTGCTTGCAATTATACATTTTGAGATATGGAAATGCATGCGGTTGCGCAAAAATGCTGATCACTTGCGTTGCCAAATCGCGCATGTGCAATCGCAACGCACCAGAAATCGCACTATTCTGGTGTGTTTGCCATGATTTATTTAAGCTTGTGTATGTTTTATGGAATTCGTGTGCTGTTATAGTTGCACAACACCAAACATTTTTATTGTACTTGTGAACCGTATGTAATGAATGGGCATTATAAGACAACATTACCAAAAACATTTAAGTACAGTATGAAGAGACATTTGAACTATGAGGGGACATAGGGCTATTTATGTGGGTATGTGTTTTTAGAGCTAATTATTTGTCAAGACTTCAAATTACCTGGAGCAGGGAGGTAGGATTGATAAGTCCTACCTCAAATTATAATTCTGTGAGGAGCGCCTGGAAAACTGCTTCTCATTGCTTAAGCTCTATCTATAATACAGGATTGCCCAGGACACTAACCTAGCAAATGAAAACTGTACATGCTTGTGCTGCACAACAAAATAAATTAGGAATAGAAATAATCAAAACTACCCTACTTCCTACGTACTTTTCATTTTTAAAAACTTAAAGGGAATGTCCACCCCAAAACTAACTTATTATATGTATTTGGCCCAAAAAATGCTTACACAACTTTACAGCTTTAAAATCGGTCCAGTGGTTCAAAAGTTACTCACCTTCTTGCTGGAAAAATCCTGCAGCATGGAGCAGAAAGAGATTCATTGAGGCAGGTTACATCACCTAGCCTCTGTTCTTTTCATGTTCTCGCGCTTGTCCATTACTATCTTTCAGCGAGCACAGAGGAAGTCACATATTTCAGTACTGACCCCTTGATCCGCCCTCTTTTTGTAATAAACCACTGAAGGGCAAACTGCAGCTCTCCAAATGTTTGAAAACTACAACTTCCAGCATTCCTATGCTTCCCTCTGTAGTTGAGGAATGCTGGAAGTTGGTTTTTCAAACATCTGAAGAGCCGCCATAATAAACCAATCGGCAGCCTTACAGGATTGTGTACGGAAGAGACTGGATTCACACGCTTCAGCAGCTGCTCTTATAGTGATTGTTTCGGCTCCGCTCTGCACTGATCGGTCTGTGACTGCTGTGTGATTGCACATCGCTGGGTGATTTTTTTACGCAACCAGCGCGAGGTCAGTGAACGCTGCGGAGAGAAGTGTTGGAGCAGAAGTGCAGGCTTGGTGCGCCTGCTGTGTATCGCATGAAATATTGGGGAAAGTAAGGGTTTTTTTAAAAAATCAACATGGCGTTTCAGGTTGGTGCAACTAAATAAGAAACATATAAAAATTTATTTTTTGGGTGGACATACGCTTTAATTTTTAGAGTGTGTTTGTCCTTTGATATTAAAGGGTCACTATACTCACTGAAACAACTTAACATTTTCTGAAACTACAATTTGAGACAAGTAAAATGATGGTACTCACATATTTATCTGTGCTTGCTTTGTCAAAAATGTATTAATGTTTAGTGAGTACTCCTCATCCCCTCCACCCTCCCTTACTCACTGCCTTCTTTTAGTGTCTGCGACACTTATGTGTTCTGCACAGCCTCACCATAGAGACTGCTCTGCTTAAACACTCCCCCTCCCTCCTGCTGTCTTTTCTCTGCTGATTCTCTTAAATGTTGCAGAAAGTGTGCTGGCAGGCAGGCAAAGAGGTCAAGCATGGGTTACATATTATAATTTCTGCTTCTGGAGTGACAGGTCTTTCCCTGTAAATGCTGTTTAAACTGATGATTTGTCAGAATCTCCTGCTCATATTTAAAATCTGAAAAAAGTTTTGGAGAAGTGAAATAAATGTACTATTTAAATACCCTCTAATTCATTTTAATTAAAATTAAAATGAATCCTTAATCAAAAAAGAAAAAACACCAAACATTAAAATAATTAGAGGTGGCTGAACTAACTGAAGTTTGGTTCGCTCTCGAACTTCCGAAACTCCAGGAAGTTTGGTTTTTGGAAACATTCGAGGGTTACTGAATTCGAATGCTACTTTGAGGGTTCCCGAACAATACATTCAAGGGTTACCGAAATCGTAGGCTACATTCGAGGGTTACCAAATTCGAACGTTACATTTGAGGGTTACCGAACGATACATTCGAGGGTTACCGAAATTGAAGGCTACATTCGAGGGTTACCGAATTCGAAACTGCATTTGACGGTTACCAATTTGATAATTTTGGTTAATTATCGAAAATAAGACCATAAGTTTTAAAAACCAAACTAGTTCAGATAGTTCAGAGTTCATACGAACTCATAAAGTTCGACCCAACTCGTTTCGGGTTTGAGTTGAGGTCCATCACTAGAAATAACTTCTCAAGCAAACAGCATTACCTTTACTTTAAAACCCTTAATAGAAAAGATGCACGTAATAGGCTTTCAAAACAATAATGACAGAATTAGAGCTGATCCACTTACTATTCCAGTTCTGTTGCTGAACACAAACCGACATGAATTTTGCACTTTTATTCCATTCAATGTTATGTTGTTCAAGGTGGTATTTTCTGGCATCCTTCTTCTCCATATGTAAAGGAAGTATTTCCACTTTGTTGTGTGCTTTCAGTTACATTCCGGTAAGTTCTGTAGGCCATATTTCAGAATGAAGGTCCCAAACAGGGAACCATCGTACACAGAAGATGTAATGTCCAGGAAGACTTTGAAGTGTAATGTTGATGGGGGGCCAGTGTGTAGACTTTACAACAAGACCTTCTAAATATTCCAATTATCACCATGTCATTGCTAAATCCTCCCTGATACTGTAAAAATCCACCTCCAGCATACTGTGTCCGAGTTCCACATAATGAAAATCCATGTATACCAAGAGATAGCCCTGTGTGAGAAACAATGTTAGTTACCAAGAGGCACTCAATGGTATCGAAGTTAACACCATATAAAGGATTTTTATTTTATTTAGTTAAGGGAACTTCTGAGGACCCTCCACACAGCGCCTTATCTGTATCCATTCACCTAATTCACCCATTACCCATTCACACACAAACTGGGGTTTACACTGAAAACCGTAATAGGCACAAACATCAAAGAATATATTTAACAATTCCTGTGTGTTAAGCATGATTAAGTTCAATTCCAATTTCACCACCCCATTTCCATATTAACTGTATATTTTTTTTTTTTTAAATAGGAAACAATTAATTTCTGCCACACAGCAAAATATAATGCTGCATGAGGAGCACAGTGATAATTTATGTCTCACTTCTGGCCATTTTAATCTATTCAGATATTAAAACTGAGAAGTTTAAACCACAATTTCTATTCTGCTGTTCCGTCTTAGTTGTAGGGCTAGGCAACATTTTCTCCTGGGTAACAATCTTAATTCAGGGAGGGAATTAACGTGATTGGCTTATAACAAAACATCTTACATGCTGCTGTATTCTCCCCATTTGTGCGATTTGATGGAATCTGTATCTTTCCTTAAATACAACATTGTTCATCTTTATCATCTTTATCTCTCCTTAAATACAACAGCCTCTCACCTGTATCACTGTATCTATCCTTAAATACAGGGGTGTTCATCTGTATCTGTTCTTAAGGGGAACTGTGTCTCCAAACAAGTTGAGTTTCCTACCTTTAAAACGAGCCATGAACCATCTCTCTATTGCTCCACAGCCCAAGATATAAAGAAATGACTGACCAGAAAGTTAATGGGTGAGAGGCTGACATGTACAGCCTAAGGCTTCTCCTGCACAGTGCCGCCGGCGAGCAGGAAGTCCCTTCTCCTCTCTGCTGTGTGAAGTCCTGACAGAAGGTAGGGAATCTACAGCCCTTCTCTCACACTATGGGGCATATTTATAAAGTTTCGTTAACTTTTCGCGGCCGTTTCGCGACATTAACGCATAAATCGTGTTTACCGCGATTTATAAAAGTCCGAAAACGGCAGCGAAAAGTTAACGAAGCGTTAACCTTTCGCGGCGATACTTACCTGTTACCCCGCCTCTTCTATTTATAAGCGGCGGTACTGGTTTCGCTCGGCTAGTATCGGCTGTTTTACTTCGCCACCTGAAGGTGGCGAAGTCAGCCGATACTACCCTCCCGCGGCGGGGAGACACCCCACCCCGCCCCACACACCCCGCGGCGCGGTAACCACCGCCGCCGCTTCCCAGCAGCCCCTCCCGCTCGCGGCAATCTCGGAACGGGAGGCTAGAGGGGCTGCCGGGAAGGGGCCGCAGCAGGTGGTCGCGACCACCCGCCGCGCACCCCCTCCCCGCAACCCCTCCAAGCCCTCCGCCCCGCCTCTCCGGGGAGGGGAGGGAGCCGCTGGGAGGGTGGAGGCTCCCTCCAGCGGGGCCCTGAGAAGGGCCTTTGGGGCTTAGGGGTCCCGCAGCTCGAACCGGGACCCCCCTCCCCGCCCTTGTAAGGGCCTTGCGGCACTTACAAGTGCCCTTGCGGCTCTAACAAGAGCCTTTGGCTTAAGGGGTCCCGCAGCTCGAACCGGGACCCCCCTCCCTGGCCCTTGTAAGGGCCCTTGCGGCACTTACAAGTGCCCTGCGGCTCTAACAAGAGCCCTTGGGGCTTAGGGGTCCCGCACTCGAACCGGGACCCCCTCCCCGGCCCTTGTAAGGGCCCTTGCGCACTTACATGTGCCCTTGCGGCTCTAACAAGAGCCCTTTGGGGCTTAGGGGTCCCGCAGGTCGAACCGGGACCCCCTCCCCGGCCCTTGTAAGGGCCCTTGCGGCACTGACAAGTGCCTTTGGCGGGGTCCTGCAGCTCGAACCGGGACCCCCAGTGTGCGGCTCTTAAAAGAGCCCTGGGCGACGTCTTCGGGCTGGTGACACCAACCCCACTCAGGTCGCCGATGCCAGCAGACTCACTGCGGCCGACAGTGAGCCCGCTGCACCGGCCGCCTCAGCGGAGCCGATTTTGCCAGCCGCTTCTTTCTTCAGCCATCTACTGCGATGGCATCTGAGTTCCGCGGCGGAAAGCTCCTCTTTATATGGTTTGCAGAAATCCATAATCCGTTTCTGATTGGTCAATTTTTTAATACTTGCTTTACATTAACCAATCAGATTTCAGAACTTTCCAGAAATCTGATTGTTAATGTAAAGCAAGTATTAAAAAATTGACCAATCAGAAACGATTATGGATTTCTGCAAACCTATATAAAGAGAGCTTTCCGCCGCGGAACTCAGATGCCATCGCAGTAGATGGCTGAAGAAAGAAGCGGCTGGCAACATCGGCTCCGCTGAGGCCGGCGGTGCCAGCAGGCTCACTGTCGGCCGCAGTGAGTCTGCCTGGCATCGGCGACCTGAGTGGTTGGTTTCGCCAGCCCAAAGACGTCGCGTCAAGACGCCGGCAACATCGGCCTCGTTGAGGTCGCCGGCGCCGGCCGGGGTACCCCTGGCGGCCGCAGGGGTACCTCTCGGGGGTCGCGGCCTCGGCGGAGCTGGTGTCGCGGGACTGGAAGAAGAAGATGCCGCCCAAGGCTCTTAAGAACCGCACTGGGGGTCCCGGTTTGAGCTGCGGGACCCCCGCCAAAGGCACTTGTCAGTGCCGCAAGGGCCCTTATGGGCCGGGGAGAGGGGGTCCCGGTTCGAGCTCGGGACCCCTAAGCCCCAAAAGGCCCTTCTCAGGGCCCCGCTGGAGGGAGCCTCCACCCTCCCAGCGGCTCCCTCCCTTCGCGACCACCGGCTGCGGCCCCTTCCCGGCAGCCCCTCCCAGCCTCCCGCGGGGGGTGTGGGCGGGGTGGGCGTATGCCCCGTCCCTTAGGAGCGGCGTCGGGAAGGGATTTAAGTCCCTTCGCGGCGAAGGGGCTTAAAATTACCGCAGCACATCGCGGCCGCGATAGATATCGCGGGAATAGCGCTATTTTCGCGGCCGCGATGTGCGGCGGTAATTTTTTTGCGCTATTATCGTTGCTTTATAATATGCCCCTAGTGAAAACAGCCTTTTCAGGCAGAGTTCTCAAGTTCTTTTTCCACAGAGGTTTTTTTTGGGGGGGTTAAGTGGCAATAACATGGAAGCCTTCTTAGTTATAATTATTTCTCACATGTATGTAAATTATGTAAATGCAACTTGCTTGGAAGAATCTTACAGTGTATAGGTGTTCTGGGGAAAAGCTTTCTCATTAGGATAAAAAAAATTTTAGTTTGCCCTTAATAAAACAGTGCTAATGTAACACATATATGTTGCACCTGCACTGGTTGCTTGTCCTGTTTGACACCTCCTTAAGGCCCAATTGGGGCTAGCATGCCATGCAAGTATGATTTGCACAAAAATGTGAATGTGTTTCTGCCAGTTTTGATTAAAGAGATCTGTGGTCTCTATACAATGGCCTTTATTAAAAATGGCACACTCCTACCTATAAGATACTCCATATCATGCTTCTCCCCTACGCATGTCACAGTCCTCCCTGAAGACAAGGAAGAAGCAGGGACTGGATGACAAACAGACAGCTCCTACTCTTTAATTTTTGCAACTTAGGACAAACACTGCAGGAGAACCATAAGGAGCAGATCTGTAAGGTAAGGATTTTTTTTAACACTATACAGTGGAGCAATGAGTTTTGGGGGTGGACATGCCCTTTAAAGGTTGTTTTTTTTTTCTTGCTTGTACTGTGATCGTGACATAACCAGAATTTTGGGGTCTGCTCCAAGGTTGGAGCATGCCCACTGCTGGAACATAGCATCATCAGCTGCATCATAAGCCCCACCCCCCAAACCTCTAATGATTTTTAAGCTCCCACACACAAAATTATTTCCATAAGATGTTTATAGGTAAGGAAAGGACAGAGAATGGTTGCAGGTCTGTTACTTGCTTCAAAAGGTTGATTTTTGGGGTTGACGCTTCTTGCACAGAACTCATGTGACTGTCAAAGAGACTCAGACAACACAGACAAATGCATAGAAATCGCATTTTCAAATGGATCTGAATGCGGATAAAATGCATTGTCCTAAACGCACGCAAAACAGATAGCACAATGCAGCGCACATAGTGGGACCTTGCCCTTCAGTAATTTTTAGCAGCAATGTTCGGTGGGGATGTGTAGAAAATCTGAAATTGTAACTAAAGCATGACTGGATGTAAAAACCTTTAACATCTGACCTAGTTTATCACACCACACTGTCGTAATGTCTAAGAACAAAAAAAGGAATAATTTTAAAAGAGTTTCAAAATTAGTGATATTTTCTTTCAATTTGGCTCATGTTAGAGCAAGTGTTGTCTATGTCTTGCTAATAGGAGTTTCTCTCCCCCCCCTTCCTAAACATTAGACAATAAATGTCTTAGAAGTGCTAAGTCCAAACAAACAGTGTCATTCATTCTGCTATGTAAAGTAAAATGTTTTATGTACTTAAGTGGTACCATGACAACTATGCTCATATAATGTGGCTATTAAAGCAGCATTTCCTTACATTTTTACATTTACAAGATTTAGATACAGATATAAGAAAAGAACAAAGTGTAACAGTGCATAAAGAAATGCATATTGCCTTAGCATTAAAATAGAATATGAATAATTGTGAAACCTGCCTTTAAAAAGAACTAAGACTAAACTAAGATCAAAATATGCAAAGTGTTATTCTCTCTCAGTATCCATAATGCTGTTTTTCTGTCTCGTGGTATTTTATGTGGTAAAAAAATACTCATGTTAACTTTTTATGTCAAGTATAATTTAAAGCAGTAGTCTCTGGGAGATTGTGCCTCAGTTATGTATAATATGGGGGATTGTGTACTACTAGCTAAAAACAGGTATATAATGTTAACTAGTGCTTGTCCAGAAACCTTTGAATCTTGCAATGCTTTTTTGGGGTAAAAATATTTCTTTAAAGGCATGTCCACCCTATAAAATTTTTTTTATATAAGGTCCCCCCTGGGCTCCAGCCCCCAACCGCTATAATTTTTTTTTTAGAAAGCCCCCAAACTCTACTTACCTCCCCTCGATCCTCCGCCGCGCTCCCGGCCCTCTGCTTGCAAGGAAATGCAAGCAGAGGGCGGGACCGGCAGCCGCGTCTGTGATTGGCTGAGCGGCAGCCATCACAGACGCGGCTGCCGGCACTCACTTCGCCGGAGAAAAGGAGAGGTAAGTAAGAGTTTGGGGAGCTTTCTAAAAATAAAAAATACCTGGTTGGGGCTGGGGGACATGGGGGAGCAGGATTTTAAATGGGTTTTATGCTAGGGGAGGGGATAGTAGAACGGGAGGGAGAGGGAGGGAAGGGAGGGGGAGGGAGGGGGGAGAAGGGCTGCAGTACGCATGGCAAAATCTACCTGAGGCCCGCTAGCAGGCAGTGTCCTATATGGACTCTGCTAGCCTCCTGGTAGTCTTTTTTTGGGACTTTGGGGGGGGACTACAGGAGAACCCTATGAGCTGGGATGTGAGGTAAGGATTAAACTACACTACATGGTGGGGCAGTAGTTGGGGGGATTATAGTTTTGGGGGTGGACATGCCCTTTAAAGATGACAAAGCTGGTTTGCTTGATCATTGCTATATGGAGATTATTAAAGGGCCACCATACCCACTCAAACAACATTATCTGAAACTACAATGTGAGAAAATAAAATGGTTGTACTCGCATATTCATCTGTGCTTGCTTTGTCATTAAATTATTAATGTTTAGTGAGTGCTCCTAATTGCCCCCACCCTCCCTTACTCACTGCCTCCTTGTAGTGTCTGCGACACTTATAAGTTCTGCACAGTCTCATTATGGACACTGCTCTGCTTACATATCTCCCTCGCACCCCCCTGCCTTCTTTTCTGCTGATTCTCATAATTTTTTAGAATTATTGTAGAAAGTGTGCTGGCAGGCAGCTAAAGATCCTAAGAATGGAGAAAAACCTTCTTATAACATAAGGCACTTGCAGTCTCAAGCTATATGATAGCATTTCCCACAAAACCTAAGAACAAGAGTAATTTCTTACTCCTTCTTATTTGTCATTACAAGATACGGGTTCATGGCTCTATGGTGATACTTGGGTTCACAGTAGAAAAGGCAGCTAGAAAGCGTAGGGAGAGGGGCCAAAAGGAACAAAAAGCCCCTTTTAGATATCTCCGCCCCTTACTCTGGGAACCATGGGAGTAAGAAATGACTTCTTGTTTCTTAGGTTTTGTGGGCAATGCTATTCCAATAGCATGAACTGCAAGATGCCTTCTGTTATAAGAAGGTGTTTCTCCATTTTTATGCTTAGTGAAGGGCTTTTTGCTCCTTTTGGCCTCTCTCCCCAAGCTTTCTAGCTGCTTTTCTACTGTACACCCAGTCCTACACCATAGCCATGAATCTGTATCTTTCACTGACGAGATCTAACATATGGAAACACGTTGTGTTTGCAGGTCAGATGATTGGCTCTATATATTAAGCTTTATTGCATGTATTAGCCAGAGGTTCTGGACACAGCATAAGCTAAGGGACATAAAGGAGTATTTTGCATATCTCTGCCTCTTATTCTGGGAACATGGAAGTAAGAAATTACTTCTTGTTTTGTGGGCAATGCTATTCATATAGTATGAGACTGCAAGATGCCTTCTGTTTAAGAAGGTTTTTTCTCCATTTTTATGCTCAGTGAAGGGCTTTTTCCTCCTTTTGGCCCCTCTCTCCCTAAGCTTTCTAGCTGCCTTTTCTAAAGATCCTAGTAGAGGTCATTAATGGGTCACATATTATAATTTCTGCTCCTGGAGTAACAGTCTTTCCCAGTAAATTCTGTGATTAAAACAATGATTTCTCAGGAGTATAGATACCCTTAATGATAATCCCAAGGCAAATTTTTTCTGGAAAGTTTTTGACAGTGTATAACATTGTGAAACGTCCCCATAAACCAACTTTGCTATGTTAAGTTTCGTGTATTATTTTGCTTTTAACAACCTTTTCATATATATGTTTCTATACACTGAACATGTAATTAATAATGCCCTACATACATTGTTTCAATAACATTATGATATTGTAGCCTATTTCCCAAGCCAATTTTCTGCTGGGTCAGAGAACTTTCTTAGAAAGGATACAATGAACCACACCCTCTAATGTGACTTGTGCTTTTGGCACATTTAAAAGAACTGTACGAGCCTATGTATTAAAATTCTTACTGTTAAAAATGGTTCTAGTTTTGCCCCAACCAATCAAATATTAGCTACCATTTGAAAGATAACATAGCACCATTTTTAAAGATAATATAAGAACTTTTATTAGGCTAGGTCCAGATTACGTCTGTACACTTTCGTGCAGCATTTGCTCTAGCGTTTCCAGATGTTTGCAGCTAGGAAAACACTGCGTTCACATTTTCCTACCGGCAATGCTGAGTACCGCTAGTGAAAACGCTGCACGAACGGTGCACAGCCGTTCATCTGAATCTAGCCTTACATAGGCCTGGTAACAATTTAATTTAGCACCTTTAGCTTACAATAGGAGACAATCTAACAATTGTCACAGTGACTAATCAACATTGTCATTATTATTTCAATTTGCCTTAATTGATCAACTCGTGATTGGGTTGTGGTGGATTAAATGGTCACTATACTTACTTAAACAACCTTACATTATTTTGTGAAACTACAATTTGAGAGAAGTCAAATGGTGGTAATCCATATTTATCTGTGCTTGCTTTGTCATTGCATATTAATGTTTAGTGAGTGCTCGTAATTGCCCCCACACTGCCTTACTCACTGCCTCCTTGTAGTGTCTGCGACACTTATAATTTCTACACAGCTTCACCATAGACACTGCTCTGCTTACAGATTCCCCCTCCTACCCCCTCCCTTCTTTCTCTGCTGATTCTCTTAATGTTGCAGAAGTGTGCTAGCAGCAGCCAAAGTCCTTGTAGAGGTTAGGGATGGGACATATTATAATTTCTCGTCTGGAGTATAGATACCCTTTAAAGCACTGGTAATAAATCTTACTTAGAAATACTTCATTATTTATAAACTTTTAATATTTACCTTAAAGGGCTATGTCCACCCTAAAATTTATTTTTTCATATAAGATCCCAGCCCCAACCGCTATATTTTTTTTTAGAAAGCCCCCCAACTCTACTTACCTCCCCTCGATCCTCCGCCGCGCTCCCGCCCTCTGCTTGCAAGGAAATGCAAGCAGAGGGGCGGGACCGGCAGCCGCGTCTGTGATTGGCTGAGCGGCAGCCAATCACAGACGCGCTGCCGGCAGCTCACTTCGCCGGAGGAAAGAGGAGAGGTAAGTAGAGTTTGGGGAGCTTTCTAAAAAAAAAAATATGCGGTTGGGGCTGGGAGACATGGGGGAAATCATTACTGAAGGGTTTATGCTAGGGGAGGATAGTAGAACGGAAGAGGAGGAGAGGAGGGAGAGGGAGGGGGGGGAAGGGGGGAGAAGGGCTGCAGTACGCATGGCAAAATCTACCTGAGGCCAGCTAGCAGCCAGGTCCTATATGGACTCTGCTAGCCTCCCTGGTAGTCATTTTTTGGGACTTTGGGGGGGGACTACAGTAACCCTATGGCTGGGATGTGAGGTAAGGATTAACTACACTACATGGTGGGCCAGTAGTTGGGGGGATTATAGTTTTGGGGGTGGACATGCCCTTTAATATTTATTTTTTCACATCTGATTGGTTCTGAAGTTTACGCTAGAAACTCATTTTATTATAAATTTGTTAATATATCATTAAACATTTTTTCCTGAAATCTATTGGCATGTTTACTGTTAAAATGAAGTACTTCGTTTAAATGAATTTTAACACTGTTGACCATTTGCATTATCATTGCCTTCTGTTCCTCCAGATACACAGTGGGATTGTAAAAAATGTCTAAATGGTCTTATTGCAGCATAACTACCAGGGCAGCAGGGAAGAAACCACAGAGGGGACCAGGGTGAAGAATACCTATGTGCATGGAAAGTGCACATCATTTTGATAATTCCACCAGAGGAGAAGGTGGGGGATACAAGAAAAAATTAAAGGGAAACTAAGGTGAAAAATAACTTGCTTTATCCTTTTTTGTTTTAATTTAGAGCTGCCAGGAACTTGACCCCTTTCTATCCCAGTGCTCTCATTCACCATATATCCTTATGTCCTGTTCAGCTACTTAATATGCATTATTTCTCTTTGTGTGTTCCTAGAACCTGAGACACACAGCTAAAAAAGGAAGCGTGTTCAGTGCAGGGGGCATAACTACCAGACGAGCAGGGGGTGCAACCACAGGGGGGCCCAGGAGCAAAGAGGCCCCATCTTTTTATTTTTCCTATGACAGATATAGCCTCCTTTCATAAATCACTGTGGATGAAGCATGGACAAGGGGCCCCATCATAGTTTTGCTGGGGTTCCAGTGATTCCTAGTTATGCCTGTGGAGATGTGTTTCCAAATAGTGAGGCTGTTTGGAGACACAAACAGTGAGCTACAGCCATAACATTCCCCAGTGATTTTGTCCTCATAGTGAAGGACATTGCATTGCTATGGAAGGTAAGCACTCTGGAAGCTGTTAGTTGATTGAATTAAATGATGAGATTTTTGAAATCAAATTCTTTATATGCATTGCAAGAGTGGGACTCTGCTCCAGAACCACAATGGCTAACTGGGTGTCAGCTGCAGCAGAGTTTGAGAGCACAGAGCTAAGACAAACTGGATCTTATGCTGTACCAATAAGCCATGCAGTGACAAGAAATAGACTTTGATGAAAGATACAGGTTTTACACATATTGGGGCCAGGGGGCTGGGGTATGCAAAGGGAATGGCTAATTGACAGTTCTTTGCTAAGCTCCTCAATTGTCAGGTACTCCATTGTTCTAGGTATCCAGGTCCTCTATTGTTACAGTCTACTCCCTTGTTCCAGTATCCAGCCTACTCCATTGTTTACAGCCTATTCCATTGCTTCCAGTCTCCAGCTCCTCAATTGTTACAGTCTACTCCATTGTTCCAGTATTCAGCTCCTTCCCTTGTTACAGCCTACTCCTGTGTTCTAGTATCCCGCATCCTCATTGCTTACAGTCTACTCCATTGTCCAGTATCCAGCTCTCCCATTGTGCTTACAGTCTACTCCATTGTTCCAGTACCCCGTCCTCAATTGTTACAGTCTACTCCATGTTTCCAGTATTCAGGCTCCTCCTTGTTACAGCCTACTCATTTGTTTTAGTATCAGCTCCTCCATTGTTCAGTCTCTACTCATTGTTCCAGTGTACAGCTCCTCCGTTGTTACGCCATACTCCATGTTTTAGTATTCAGCTACCTCCATTGTTACAGTTATACTCCATGTTCCAGTATTCATCTCCTCATTGGTACAGTCTACTCCTTTGTTCTAGTATCCAGTTCCTCCATTGTTACAGCCTACTCCATGTTCAGGATATCCAGCTCCTCCTATTGTTTCAAACTACTCCATTGATGTTCCAAGTATCCAGCTCCTTCATGGTTCAATATCCAGATCCAGTGTTGTGCCAGTATCCCACGCTTCCTCCTTATCCTACTAAAAGTGAGTTCTTGAATTCCCTCTACTCTATTCCTACGGCCGTTAGGGCAGCGTTACAACTGCAACCGTAAATATGCTACAATTGACCTGGACAATAACGCGGTCTGGGGCCGTGAAGTGCACCTGCGACCACACAAATCTCTGGAAAAGTTTTTGGTATGCTGCCAATGATTAAATTCGTGCTGTAAGCGATTCACACTAAATGAAGGGTCTGAAGCATATACACCCGGACCTAAACTTCCTGCAGTGGGCACGCCGATACATGATGATTTGTACTATTTGCTGGATATTTACTGGTAACTTTAAGTGATTACTACTGTTGTTGTAAAAAAGGTGGATATTCTTTGTGCGAAATTAGTTCTAAGATAGTTTTATATCTATGCGTGATCAGTATTTTACCTTCAAGATCATGTTGTGGCATACTGTATAATTACAAGAGATTGTTCCCATTCTCATGATTTGAATCCCTACTCTCTTCCCCACTTTTAAAAGTCAAGTTGCACAGGCTGTTTGACGGGATGAAGGCTTAAGGATAGTTATGTGCTACCGAACAGCCATTTAGGCAAATCGGCCTGTGTTTGCAACTGTATCAGCCAAAATGGACGCCCCTTGCGAGCTCCGCTCGGCCGAGTCAAGAACTTCGCTTTCAACTAGCGTAAGTCTTCATTTCCACCTTTAATATCTAAACAAGATCAAACAAAGAGTTTGGTGTGTATTAAAACAGTGGCGTACAAGTAAATTTAAAAGTTTTTAATTAGCAGTTTCACAGCGAAAGGAATGCCCTGGTCTATGTTATTATTCTTTCTAAGAGACAAAAAATTGAAGATAGCGTTGAAGTTTCACTTCTATTTAGGCGTAACCAAGTTTAAGAATTTTTTGGTAATATGGTAATGTTAATTGCCAAATATGCCACTAATAAACGTTTGAAACCCATTTTACTAATTACTTTTTTTAAGCATTGGGTTATGATTTTGGCGAGTAAGCAAATTATCCTAATTTCTTCAATTAACTTAATACTTAATTATATCTTCTCAATTCAAAAAGAAACTGTTATCTTTTTTGTTTATGTAGAATTAATCAAGTATTAGTTCCAAGACACCTCAATTTTATAGCTGATATATTAAATGCGTCTCGTGTAAAGTGATTGGTGCTTTCCTTGTGCTATTTATGTGTCCTAGGTATAATCAATCCCATCACCCACACTTGTCTTACAGAGAACTCAAAAAAGTTTCAGGTGATAAAATACTTCGGCGCTGAGTATATATCGGTGAGATTTTAAACCTCGTTTATGCCAAATGTTTTAATGGACATATGTTTGCTATGGATATTTTTGTGTTTCAAACCATGTTATTAAAGACCACCCTTATGCGAAGGTGACATTCCCCCAGAGCCGTTCGCCTCTGCGCTAAATCTTCCGCCGGAACTTGCCCATTACCACATATGCTGAAGGACAGTTTCACAATTCTCCACTGTAAGAAACCTTTCCGAACCTGAAGATGGGAAACTCTTTTCATCATAATCTTAAGGCATGTCCACCCCCCCAACTAAAATTTAACCCCATACTGGCCAACTTATATTAAAAATTTAAATTATTTCCGTACCCTACATTTCTGCTTCCAAATGGTTCTCATGCTATGCCCCTCCAAAAGGACAGGAAACGGACAGTGTAGCGATCTGTCCTGACTCCTGCGTCTGCTCAAACACTCGACAAGCCGTTTGAAGAATGTGCATGTGAGAGCCCTCACCCCTCATCTCCTCACCCCGTGGTCTCCCCCCCCTAGCCTTAAATCGTTTTTATATAATATAGGTCATGCTTCCCCCAGCCCCAACTCCCTATAATATATCATCAGAAAGTCCCCAATCATTACTCACCTTACCTCCTCCCTTCGCCGTTTGTGAGCCAGCGGCAGCCGAGTCCGTGCAGTTGGCTCTGCCTTCAGTCCTTGCAGTTAGTGAAAGCAGAGGGCTGGGCAGTGCGGCGAGGAGGAGAGGTAAGTAATGATTCGGGGAGACTTCTGATGAATAATTTTAGCGGTTGGGGCGGCGGGGAGGACATTGAACTATATTATATAACAAACTTTTTATAAGGGTTTGTAAATTGACCCTTTAAAGAATTATACCCACGTCCCTATGTATGACCCATGAAGGACTAACCAGAAAATTGCCATACAAATTTATAAATACACAATACAATAGACATAACAATAGACTACCACGAGTATACTTATCAGTCACGATATCCTCAGATCAAAGTCCCGGGATGGACGTTTGTGTAAAACGTGCATGTTAATAAAAAGCGTGCGCCCCAGTATTGAAAAGCTTTTAGACAAAATCTAAGTATAATACATCCACTGCTATGCCTGAATGCTCAATTCGTACTCACATTGTAAACCAAGCAAGTTGAGTTTGTAGCACGAGATATAGTTCTGATTTGAATTTAACATCAATGTCTATGACAGCAAAGGTGTGAATACTACTTAAAGATCAGGTCCGAAGTCCAGGAATATGATAGTAACAATGTTACAGTACCTGCCCCACCACTGCTTTGTTAAACTTACAGGTCTATAAGGCCTAGGAATGATTACCTTTTCGAAATTGGTATTACATCACAGACCAAGTGACAAAGTGAATCTGAAAAGATAGGCAGGAATAGTAGTCTAGCATAAAAATGGACTGAGCTCTCTAAGATCAGAGGATTTATGTTAATCAGGGGTCCTGACATAAAATGTTGTATAATGGCTTCTGTGCCATAACCTTACAGTTCTTTTGTATTAAAGGCCACTGCTAGCATCTAGGACTAGGTTTCCTTTATTGTACCATATATACAGAGCAACAATTTGCCTTCGCTGCTTACTCTTATACACCTTTGACCCCCACCATTATAAAGGTTCACATTTTCTGTCTTGTCTGTTTACAGTTGATATTATACTAAAAACATTTTTGCGGTGAGTCTTGCTTTGTTTAGCCTATCCTATTAAGTTTCTATTTTAGCTAGTTTATGGCCTTTCTGTTTAATCCTTATTACAGCCTTGTATAATAATATATATATATATATACAATAAAGGGTGCTCACTTTTTTCTAACAAGCTTACATTACCTGTACATTTATATGAGCTCAAGGTTATTAGATTATTAACAGATCCAACAAAGAATCCTTTATTTAGGAAACATATACCTAAAGAGGTTCGCGCAGTTTTTCCCTAATACAATTAACATCCCACAGACACCTACAATTAATTACCCAAATCTTTCTTTATGTACACCGCTCCACACCTATGCTCAGCCTATCTTTTATTTCCCCCCCGCTATTTTCATATTTGAAATTTGGCTTAACGCTGTTTACATATATCTCTTTCTTTCTTATTTAACTTCATGTCTAAAACAAGTTAGAAAACCCTTCCCAGTCATGTGAATTATTTAGCCATCATTGTTTCTGCTATACCAATGACATCATAATTTTCTTTTATTTAAAGCTACATTATAGGCTTTTTTCTTTATTTGTAACAGGTAGGCTTTTTCCATTGTAAAGCATACAGTTTAGGATTAAATTGTTCAATTTATTTAAACACTTTGATGACATGTCCCCCTGTCATCATTTATACCCCCTCTACTCCCCCATTAAGGACAAGTTATACTTACCCTTCCCTCATCCTCCGCCTCCTCCTCTTCGGTCTATACGTTCTTACTCAGGGTTCACTTCACTTGAGCCATTTACTTGCAGAGCGGGTCTTTCCCTATTGGACATCCGCCAATGGGGAGGAGGGGGGCGGAGCCTACCAGAGCAGCACTGCAAGTAAGTAAATCGCTTACCAGTCAAGGCAAATCCAAGGTGAGAGGAACTGACGATTTAGGGAATCATGGTTTTGGAGATGGACATTCCTTTAAAGGGGAAAAACTAAAATAATTAACGGTTAAAGTGTAGTCCAAATGTCTTTAATTCAGCCTGTTATTAGGTATGTTAATATGGTTCATATCTCCCAAGTTGGACATTTTGCAATACCCTAATGGTTGATTAATTGAACCGACAATAACCCATCTATATTAAGATGGATACAAACCAGAAGCATTTTTGGCCGGGGCCGGACCAATTCACGGAAGGAAAATATCTCCTGATTGGTGTGGGGCGCTGGCCGAACACAAACTGTAAACAAGGAGTGTAAGAAAGCAATCAAACTAGCTAACAAATTAATAATCGAAGTTAGCGACACTGAACAAAGCATCACTAAGCACTTAGACATGTTTTAAGTATATTAATAGTAAGAAGATGAGGATGAGAATAGTCCCCATTAATTATATGGGGATTAAGTTAGGTTACCGGCAGGAGGATGCCAGACGATTTTTAGTGTTTTTGTTTTTAAAGACAAATGTTTTGTAATACTTGTTTTTCCCTTGATTACACTATAGAAGATCAAAGTACAGATTATCATAGATTATAGTAGCAATAATGGTATAAAGATTTCAAGTGCACTTTGGTGAAATGAGGATATGTACAGAGAAGAACTAAATAAGGTTAATTTCAATAAAAGCCCGGAACCTGGATAACTAAAGCATCCTTGGATCGACTAGGAAGAGCTATAGTCAGTATCTGGCCATGTTTCTATTTTTGCAGATTCCCTCTGTCGGGGGTGCCTCGGATTGGAAAAAGCTGATGTTATCCAATATTCAAAAAAGTAGTCGTTACAGCCGGGTTGTAATATAGACCTGTTGTAGCTATTAACATCAGTGGTAGGGACAGGACTGGAATGGAACGTGTTGGATAATGGATACATAGCTTACTAATATGTTCCAGAGAATCTCTATAAGTAGATACAGCATGGATTGTGGAAGAATAGATCTGCAAAAATAATTGCTTGTATTATGAGGTTAAGACATTAGATTCTGGCAAGCTTAGTAGATGTGATTACTTGGATTTGCAAAAGCTTGTACTAGTGCCACCATAGGGACGAATAATGTATAAGCTGAGATCTGTTGAGGTGGGGAGTCAATTGTAAAATGGATAGATGTCGACGTGCGTATCTACGTAAAACATTCGGGGCACGTGCCCCGGATGTTTTGCAAGTGCCCCGAATGTTTTTACTGACTTGTGCCCCTAGTGGATCCGCCGGGGTGATCCAGTGCATAGTAGTATGCGACGCAGGTGGATAGTCAGAAGCGGAGCTAGTAGACAGAGCGCGAACGATACAGAGGGCATCAGTAGACTAGCTCGGATTCAATCATAATCTAAGAGATAGCTAATATAGATAGCAGCGTTACCGATAGATAGATAGATCAGATAGATCGAATAGATAGATAGATAGTAGAGAGTTAGATAGATAGATAGTAGATAGATAGATAGATAGATAGATGAAGATAGATAGATAGAAGATAGATAGAGTTAGATAGATAGATAGATAGATAGATTAGATAGATAGATAGATAGATAGAGAGATAGATAGATAGATAGATAGATAGATAGAGTAGATAGATAGATAGAGAGTTAGAGAGATAGATAGATAGTAGATAGATAGATAGATAGATAGATAGATAGATAGCAGAGTAGATATAGATAGATAGATAGCAGAGGTTAGATAGATAGATAGAGAGTAGATAGAGAGATAGATAGCAGAGTTAGATAGATAGATAGAGTAGATAGATAGATAGCAGAGTTAGATAGATAGTCAGAGTGAGATAGATAGATAGTACGATTAGCAGAGTTAGGATAGATTAGATAGATAAGATTAAACTATAGTAATACAAGGGAGAGGAAGTAATAGATCGATGGATAGTAGAATAGCAGATTAGATAGATAGAAGTATATAGATAGATAATTCAGGAGTTAGATAGTAGATAAGCAGAAGAGGAGGGAGATAGATTAGAGATAGATAGATAGACAGCAGAGTTAGATAGATAGATAGCAGATTGAGATGGGGAGGAGGGATAGAAGATAGATAGGCTAGATAGATAGATAGATAGATAGATAGATTAGATATGATAGATAGATAGTAGATCAGCAAAGTTAGATAGTAACATCGCCCGAGGTAGTTAGATAGATAGATAGCAGAGTAGTGATAGAAGATTAGAAGACAGAGTTAGATAGATAGCAGAAGTTAGTTCAGTTAGATAGCTAGAAGAGTTAGATGTAGTAGAGAGGATAAGCAGGTTAGATAGATAGCCAAAGTTAGATAGATTAGATATATAGATAGATAGTCGAGGAGTATAGCTAGATAGCATAGATTAGATAGATAGTCAGTAGATTAGATCGATAGATAGATAGACGAGAGTTAGATAATAGATAGATAGATAGATAGTCCCCAGATAGATAGATAGACAGATGTTAAGATATGATAGCCAGGTAGATAGATAGATTAGATAGAGAGTTAGAAGATAGTAGATAGATAGATAGATGAGATAGATAGATAGAAGGATAGCAGAGTTAGATAGATAGATAGAGATTAGATAGATAGATAGATGCGAGTAGTAGAAGAGCAGATAGAGAGAGAGAGAGATAGATAGATAGATACAGATTTAGATAGATAGATGAGAGGAGACGATGAGATAGATAGATAGATAGATAGAGAGTTAGATAGATAGATAGATAGAGAGTAGATAGATAGATAGAGTAGTTAGAGAGATAGATAGGGTAAGATGTAGATAGATAGATAGATAGAGTTAGATAGAGTAGGCCAGAGTTAGATAGATAGCAGAGTTAGATAGATAGATAGATAGCAGAGTAGATAGACAGAAGATAGATAGTAGCAGAGTTAGATAGATAGCAGAGTTAGTAGATACAGAGTTTAGATAGAGGATAGATAGATAGCAGAGGTTAGATAGATGATAGATGATTGATAGATAGAGTTAGATAGATAGCAGATGTTAGCATGGATAGATAGATAGTAAAGGAGTATATGCATACCAAATTTGGTTAAAATTGGACCAACCATATAGATTTGTATAGCTTGTAAGCTAGGTAACCATAAGTCTGTGCACTGTCAGATACTCACCGTTACAGGTGGAATTTCGAAACGAAACCTGCTTAACTTTTGTAAGTAAGGTGCAATGAATGAGCCTGCCAAATTTAAGCCATCTGCCTCCACAGCAAGTTGGAGAATTAGTGATGAGTGAGTGAGTGAGTGAGTGAGTGAGTGAGGGCTTTGCCTTTTATTAGTATAGATGACTGATCAGTTCGTCTCCAAACTTTAGAACTGGGAAATGGTGTGGGGAACATGTTCATATCACCAAAACACGTTTAAACACTAACTTTTCCCACAATCGGGCAATTATCAGGCTTCCTGCTCCTGTAATCAGCCATCCAAACAGATTAGTCAGGTTGTGTAAAGATGGTATGAAAGTTCTAATTCTAGTTATGCCCATAAATGAATAACGCCCGACAGAATGCATAGACAAAGGCCGCAGTGGCCGTTTGTTGCCCGTGTGCATGTGCTTGGGAGTAATGTGTTGATGGTAAATAAAGATTTACATAACAAAGAGTTAACAATCAGATAGTCTAGTTAATAGCTAGTCTATTATTACACCAAAACCAGACTCATTAGTAGTTAATGATTTACAGACTGGATGGTGGAAATGTTTTTATTACATTCAAATATGGTCATGAATGCCATTTAACTTATGAGAAACAGTGCCAAAGTCCTTTGTTGTATTTGCTAAGGAAAAGATTGGAAAGTTTTTTTCCCTATAAGGCAGATCAAACGCTGCCCGATTTGAAGTTTTCCAACAACTAAGGCATTGATTAATAATAGGTCATTCCCTGGATATGTCTGAATGTTTTTAAAGCCATACATACATTACAACATTCAGCTAGAGATGGCTTGGATGTGGGTGGGCCTATCCATACCCCCGCCAGCTTTGACTTACATCGACCTAGCCATGGCCCTACCCACTGTGGGACAAAATAGTTCTTGGTAAAACCTGAAGACCTGAATGGTTACTGTTATGGAATTACATTTGAATGTTTTATATTTTGATTAACTTAGAAGAAACATAGCTCCTTTACCTCCCGTTCTTCAATTAAACTAAAAAACACACATTCACTTTTGGCAGTGGAGATACCCCTTTAAAACATTTTTGGTATGTTCGATAAAAGCGTGATTATCGGAAATATGTATCAGCTGTTAATATTGCTACATGTATAACCACCACTATTTTATGTGAAAAGACTGAGAAGAGTACCGTAATGCCAAATCTTTTAATGGAATATCATTATTTGGCAGTTGGATCTATTTGGTCATTGAAATGTTGATAGTAGAACCTGTAGTTTTAACTCAGCACAATAAATATATATTTCAAATAATTGCATGTCTTAACTATAGTTTTGAAACCCCTACTTACAGTACATAGATACATAAAAAGCAATGTTAGCCAACTAGTCACATTGTTTGTGAAGTATCTACATATAACTGGGAAAAACAAACATGGGTGATGATGAGTACGCTGACTTTGGGGGGTAATATTCAGTGATCTCAAGCATATTAATGTATGTGACAGGAAAAAAAAGATCTGTATTTAAGTTTGTATTTTTGAAATTTAATATAACAGAGCTGTAATTAAGTTTGCATGAAAGCGTTATTGTGTGATAACAGTAACCCTTTAAGCAGCACATATATTAATATTAACTAACAACTTCAAAGTCTTCTTAGACTAATCCCAAGTGGACTTTGTACCACCAAAGAACATTCCCTCCCACATCCTTCCACTGTACAGGGACATGCCATTGTTTATAATAAGAATGTAAGGAAGGGCCTGGAGGTGTTTGGAACATAGTCAGAGGTGAACATTGCTAAACTATGAGTGGTTTTGGGCATGAAAGTGAATTTCCTGGAGCTTTGCCACCTCTACAATGCTAACCCATATTGACATCTGCTGTATGCACTGGGAATTCATAACAAATACAAACTGGAGTAAAAATACCACCAAGACAGTAAAATGAGATGAAAACCTTTGTTTCTTGAATCTATACAGAAATATTAATCTTCACAAATATGAATTATTTAATTAAGGTGAAATTATATTACATTGACAATTAATTTGGTAGAGACATGAAATTTGGTACAAACGTGCGGGAGAACACAAACACTGAAACCTCTACACAGACGCGGGTACACACACCTGCTGACCTAACCTTCCATTCCTATGGCAGCTATAGGGTAACTAAGGTCAAAAAACAAAATCTTCATAAAATAAAATTTGTTTTATGGTCATAAATGCAAAAAACACATACCCCCAACCTGACAAACCTACTAACCTACCCTTCCATTCCTGTGGCAGCTAAACGTAAAGGTTAACTAAAGTAAAAAAAAATCAATGTTCTCTTTCATTGTCATTGCAAGATTATTGAGTTTTAAAACCTGCAGCACAGATACACATTCCCCAAAATGCAGACTTTCAAACCAAATTTTAAGTTTATATTTAAACTTTCCTTTTCTAATTATATTATATTTACCTTTAACAATACAGTTACTTTCACACAAGTAACTACCACAGATACAGCACTTGCTACTGAAACCGCTTTAGATAAAGTAGAGATTGAGCCCCATTATGGTTTTGCTGGGGGCTCAGAGATTTCTTGTTAAGTTACTGCTGATATAGCTATCATTAGTGTACACCATATGTGTCAAACTCAAGGCCAGATCCTGACCGTCTGTCCATTTTTTGTGGCCCCGGATGACTGTACATTGCTAGAGACTGCAATCAGCTGTTTCAGGCAGATCTATAGTTATGCCGCTGCTTGGGACTGCACAAATTGATAGCTGCATAATTAGGATGCAGTCACTGCGTTAACAGTTGATCGAGTAACTAGCCCGGTGCTGGGGCTGTGCCATTACCGTGCCAGAACAGTAAGTTGGGCGTTCCACATTAGCACATGATTGTGCCGCAGACAGAGGACCCAGTCCAAAGCAGTGTGCTTCACACCCTTCTCCTGCTGAGAACCAGCACAAGGGAAAATCGTGGCTAAGCTAGTCCCAATCCTGCACCTGCTAAGTATCTTAATTAAAAAATTCGTCCCACCGCTTAGCCTTTCTTTTTGATTTTGGCCCCTTGTGTGATTGAATTTAACACCCCTGGGGTACACAATGTACCCAAGTATTACACTGTTAAGGGGAGAGGGCATCTGATTCTCAGGCTTTCTGCAGTAGAAATTTTTATTTTTTTTTATTTTACAAAAATAATACCTTAGACATGTTGTTTGCATGGGTTTCCCGTAAGTTTCTTTTTTTAATTCTAAAAAAGTACTGATTGTTGCGTAAAGATTATTACATTGTAAGCACTTACATAGTGCCTGACGCGAATAACTAAAATAGAATAAACAAAAGAGCTGACCTACTGGAAAAACCAATAATCCGAAGACTTACTTGTATTTAAAAAGGCAGGTTTACATTGTTTCCATCAGTAATATCTGAGCCAGGGTCAAAAATCTTTTTAGCCATCAACTTTAGATGCAAAGACATTTATGATTTTAAAATGTATCCACACATAGTATTTAATATACTGTATTTTTTTGTTACAAACAAAACTGACTATTCTTGGCAAAAAGGAAGCTAGGAAATTAATGTGATGACATTAAGGCCGACATATTTTATTTTTCTTCTTAGATACCAAGTTTGTTGAACATGAAATATTGGAGATCAGCCAGTTACTGGACAAGCCTGGTTTTAGCAGCAATGGACAAGTGTAAGTTTTCCAGATACCGTATGATTTACAAGGTATCAGCAGTTTTAATGGAAGATTTATCCCCTTTCTATGTCTTTCCTCCTGTGTCCCCATTGTTATTTTTAACCCTGTATCAGTAGTGTGACTATGGTACAGGAGCGCCCGCCATCGCGAGGGGGGCTAGGGGACAGAGGGGGCCCACCATACCTGGTTCGCATACCATTGCCTTTCCTCCTGTGTCCCCATTGTTATTTTTCACCCTGTATAATTCATTACTGGTACGCATTCCATATAGCTCTTTAACCCATTGTCACTACGAGTAGCTGTGGTGTACAGACCGCCCTCTACAGCATCTTCGGCCATACTCCTCTCTGACTTTAATATAAACTCTGTATATAAATGGTAAAAAAATGAGGACTGAGAATGTGGGACCATTAAATAATGGAGCTAAGGTGGTTGTAGAGGATGCCGAAAAGGCTAATCTGCTAAACCGTTTTTTTACATCGGTTTTTACTGTTGAGAATCCTTACAGTAGGGATTGTAACAATGTGCAGGAAGGAAATGAAGAGTTTTCACATTGGATAACAGAGGATATGGTACGGAATCAATTAGACAAAGTTAATATCAATAAAGCGCCAGGACCAGATGGATTGCATCCTAGGATTTTAAAAGAGCTTAGTTCAGTTCTAGCTAGACCACTGTGTCTCATCTTTTCAGATTCGCTTTTGTCTGGGGATGTGCCGCTGGATTGGAAAAAAGCCAATGTAATACCAATATTCAAAAAAAGTAGTCGTTCACAGCCTGGTAACTATAGACCTGTAAGCCTAACATCAGTGGTAGGGAAGGTGATGGAAACTTTGTTAAGGGATCATATCCTTGACTTTGTCTCCAGAGATCATCTTATTAGTAGTAGTCAGCATGGATTTATGAGAAATAGATCATGCCAGACAAATTTAATTGGTTTTTATGAAGAAGTGAGTAAGAAGTTAGATTCAGGCACAGCTGTGGATGTGGTATATTTGGATTTTGCAAAAGCCTTTGATACTGTGCCACATAGGCGACTAATGTATAAACTGAGGACTGTTGGCCTTGAAGAAAACATTTGTTCATGGATAGAGAACTGGTTATTGGACCGCAAACAGAGAGTGGTGGTTAATGGAGCTACATCTATGTGGGCTAAAGTTCTAAGCGGAGTTCCTCAGGGTTCTGTACTGGGGCCGCTTCTGTTTAATCTGTTTATAAATGACTTAGAAGGGGGCATTGAGAGCAAGGTCTCTGTGTTTGCTGATGACACTAAATTATGCAGAGCTTTGGAAACTTCCAATGATGTGCAAGTGCTGCAAGCAGACCTAGATAGATTATCAAAATGGGCAGCAGAATGGCAGATGAGATTCAATGTTGATAAATGTAAGGTGATGCATTTGGGATTTAATAATCCCTGTGCCACCTACACCATAAATAACTCTGTGTTAAGTGCATCTGAAATGGAAAAAGATTTGGGGGTTCTGGTAGATAACAGACTTAGCTGTAGCAAACAATGCCAGGTAGCAACAGCTAGAGCTAGCAAGATATTGTCTTGTATAAAGAGGGGAATGGAATCAAGAGAGAAAAATATTATTCTCCCTCTTTACAAGGCACTGGTAAGGCCACATTTGGAATATGCGGTGCAGTTTTGGAATCCCATATACAAAAGGGACATCTTGGAAATTGAGGCAGTTCAGAGAAGGGCAACTAAATTAATAAGGGGAATGGAGGGGCTTGAATATGCAGGCAGATTAGACAAGTTAGGGCTGTTTACATTGGAGAAGCGGCGGTTGCGTGGGGACATGATAACCTTATACAAATATATTAATGGCCCATACAGTGAACTCTCTGGTGCATTGTTCACTAATAGGTCATATCAGAGGACTCGTGGACATCCTTTAAGGTTGGAAGAAAAGAAGTTTCATCTTCAAGTTAGGAGAGGTTTCTTTACAGTGAGAACGGTGAAACTGTGGAACTGTCTTCCAGCAGAGGTGGTAATGGCAAGTTCATTGAATAACTTTAAAAAAGGCCTGGATAAGTTTCTAAAACTAAAAAATATTGAGAATTACTGGTATTAATGCATATAGATCTGGTTGATCCAGGGATACTTTCCGATTGCCGTTTGGAGTCAGGAAGGAATTTTTTCCCCCCTTTTTTAGCTGGGGTTTTTTGCCTTCCTCTGGATCAACTGTTAGGTAGGGTTAAAAAAAAAAAAAAAAAAAAAAAAAAAAGTGAATAGGTTGGACTTGATGGACGAATGTCTTTATTCAACCTTAATTACTATGTTACTATGTTACTTTGAAACTAGGGGAACTTAAACTGTCACATTGACCACTCCATCCTCTCCTGGTCCTCTCGTTTCCTACACTTAACACCCTTATTTTATATTCAACAATATAAACGCTAGTACATACAAAGGCAGCCTTTCTACATTACAAGTTCTTGCTGCAATGTCTCAGCTCTAGGCTCCTGCTAGCACAACAAAACTACTACCAGACACTTAAAAATAACAAATCTAACTCATGTCACCTGTTCTCCATCTTTAAATCCTTTCTGCGTCCCTCGGCCATACTTCATGAAGTGCAGTTTATTTTTGAACAACTTTTGTTAAAGTTCAGAAGTTTGGTAGTTAGAAAAGAACCTATTAAAGTCAATGGAGGGAAAATAGTTTGAAAAGTTTGGATTAAACACAGTGAATATAGCAATTGTAACTTATTGTAAATGCCTCTGGGATCTAGGAAATGGTCTGGGGAACACGTCCCTATGGAAAGAACAGGGAAAAAAGGATGTAGCGCACATGCATGCTACTTCTGGTTTTTCCGCGGGCTGTTTTCAGTAATCCTCGAACATTTGAACTCGAACGTTCGAGGATTCTCGAATTCAGCCAGAGTAATCGGAGTGTTGGCAGAAGAACTTCGGGATCAAGAAGTCAGCGACACCGGCGACGTTGATATCGCCAGCATCAAAGAAGATGCAGGGGTCCTTTTTAGGTTTTGAGTTGTGGGACCCCCTTATCAGTAAGGCTCTTATTAGAGCCACAAGGGGTCTTCTATGTCTCAGTACCGCACTTCTATCCTTTCCTTTTTATCTGTGTGTTACCCTCCTGACTAGTTTGTAAGTTCTACAGAGCAGGGACCTCCTTTCCTCTTGTGGCAAGGCTCTAGTACTTATATAGTTTTATTTATATAATTTATTTATTTAGGTATTGAACTATTTATCTATTTGTTCGCCTTGTATGACTTTATTGTATTTTATTGTACAGCACTGCGTCCCCAAGTGGAACTTTATAAATAAACTATACATACACTCACACATTTTATATACAGTAGGGGTCTGAATTGGAAAAAAACAAGTTTCCTTTCCGAATGAGTTTGAGGATACCTTTATTTATCATGGTTGTTTAAAAAACACATTTACGATTGGGTACATAATATTACATGATCGTAATATTTTTTGATCGTAAATCTTTTTTATATTTTTTGATCGTAAAGAAGGGCTGTACTTTTAATAAAACCTGCGGAATCAGATCTTTATGATATGGATTTTTAAATGTTGCCCAAACATAAAATATCTTGGACCCTGTTCCCTTTGAAAAGGTTCACACTGGTGAAAGTTTTGTTCTAAAAGTCCCAAAAAATCATCTTAAAATAAAGATCTAGAGCACATTTCAGCTGAGCTTAAAGGGACACTATACTGAAAAAATGACTTTGCCTCATGTTAATCTATAATTGAATACATGTAAATAGCACTCTCTGATTTGTTTGTGTTGCTGCATGCCTCCCTCTTTTAACCACTCTCACTTGACTTTTTCCCCACAAACCAACAGTCAGCATGCATACAGCATTCCAACTGTCAAAACTCTGTCACCCTCCAGCTACAGTAAAACTACTCACAGAAGAATAGTTTTTGAGAACAAGGGACTTGATTGACAGCTGAAATATAAGAAGTTTTAGATTGGATATCTAAAGAAATAGGGGGCAGATCAACAAAAAATGATACAGTGGTGGTTGGGAAGAATTATAGTTCCCAGTTATGGTCAATTTAAAATAACCTATTTTTCGGTATAGATGCCCTTTAAAAACTCCACATGACGCTATATCTACAGATAGTATTGAAGAATACATTAAAAGGTATGTCCACTGAAAACATGAACAAACCTTTTTCCATCCAGTCCAACCTACCTAGTACTCAGTAGTAGTAATAGTAGAAAACATTTCCAAAGATTTTAACAAACATTTTTCGTAAACAACTTGCACAGCAGAAAAGTTTGGGCACCCCTGCTTTTTCTAAGGCTTTACCTTCCTGCCACTGTTTCAAGACAGCTATTTACTCTGCCCTTCTAAATGATAACTTAACCTGCCTCTTAGTAATCATATGGATAACAGTCATGGCAATTTATATGTGAATTCAAACATTAAGTTGTTAACCAGTCACCTGTTAAAACCGCAATCTGTCTCCAGGGGTGAATTATAATTAGATTTGTCAAAAACAGCAAACAGTGAAATCTTGTGACTTGACTAGGTGACTCAAAGACTCTGCACTCAATATTTGTTTAATATTAGGTTTCTAGACAAGTGCTGGGGGGAGGGAGTTATAGGTGACTGGTATCTCTGCTCTATGGTCCCACAGAATGGTCTACTGAAAAATGCTAGCAGGAAGATTCAATATGGATGCAAACCGTGTAAAATCCACATTAACCCGTAATAAAAATATTGAGTTAACTTGTGATTTATTTGGATTTTTAGGGGGGACCACACTCTAACTAAGCACATTCAGGTGTATCTGTGCTTCATCCACAGTGGATTTCTGGGAGGAGGCTATATCAGTAATGGGAAAAATAAGATGGGGCCCCATTGGCTCCCAGGCCCTCCTGCGGTTGCTCCCCTGCATACATACATCTTACACACAGACAAACACATTGCCCACATAGTGCTCGCAGTCTTCCTTCTTTCTTTATACCTTCACGTCCCCCTTCTCCCCTCCATATATCTATTACAGTGCTGAGCTGCTCCTTTCTTATCGCATAGCTTCCTGTCCTGTCTCCCCCCACCCAGACCAGCTCCCCTGCTACAATGTGCCCCTGTCACTGTCAGGATCTGTCCCCCCTTAGACTGTCCCTGCACACAGCCATTCAGAGGTAGCAGGAGTTTGAATCTCCTGCACTCCCACACAGGGAGGGACCCTGGGGAGACCCTGTCCTGACTCCTGCTACTGGTCCACAATCTGAAACCTTGTTGCTCTTTTGCAGATCATTGCATTTCTCACAGTTGCTACAAGGTTACAATACAATGGTGAGAATTGGAAGGTAGTGCCCTGGTCTGGGGGGCCCATAGCAACCCTAAGCCACAGAGAGCAGAAATCTTTGTTTCTTCTCCTGAAATTGCTATGAATTGTCTACACTTGCTGCTGAATATTTGCTGAATTTAAAAAATGGCAAAATTGTGGCATTAGAACATATCCAGCAGTGCATGTTACAGTAAAAATACAGTAAAACCTCCAGTTTCCAGTTAATGCAAAAATGAAACTGTTCACTTTTTGAGTGAACTGTTCCTTTAAAGGAGCAAATGTTTGCCTGTGCTATTAATCTGCAGCAGCCAATCAAATATTAACTATATTATCTAACTAGAGTGACCCACTACAAAGCTAATATGATTGGTTTCTGCAAATGAGTTGCAGAATTACAGGAAAACGATCGACCTCTTATTGCATCAGTAATAAAAAATATGATGGAAATTGGATGCAACAAATTACTCAGCTATATAAATCGCTTTTTGCAAAACATGTACATTCTGCTGAAAAAGAAAATTTGTCCTTTTATAAATATGTCTCATTGTCTCATATATGTACAATACTGTACCTTGGGGCATATTTCTAAAGGTGTGTTATAGCAAAACTGCCTTTACCGCCCTTGTATTAGACCAATCGGTATTTTACTATGCTGTCCTTATTTTGCATCAAAGTCCAAGATAACCCCTATGCAAAATAATGATACCATGATGGAAATTTAAGACCACATTGTAAATGCCGACTGTGACTAATCTGCAGTATTTTTAAAAAAATCATGCTGCAGGTTTATAAATATGACCCTAACTACTATACTAAACTAGTGCTACGGGAGAAGCTTTAAAATAGATCTTAATGAATTGCTCCAATTAATGTCACCTCAACAATAAATTGACAACAAAGATAATGCTCCATCAAGCACCTCTGACTCACTCCATATGCACATACCCCTACCCAGTAGCTTTCCCTATTCAAATAGGATATCAAATAGCTTTAGCTTGTTCTCTTGGGGCAACAGGTCTATTAATAGATAAACTATTCACCATTTTTAAATCAATACTGGGCAGCTAAATAAGAAAAACTGAACATCCTATCATTTACATTCATGATAGAATTGCAATCACTGCCCCCTTTCAGTTATAAAACCACACCCCTTACGACGGCGCAACAAAGGGGCAGCATTTGAATTTTTTTTTCAGGTGCCAAAAAGTCTAGAGACAACCCTGACTGAAACAGACAAAGTAACACACATACTGTATCTCTGAGCCATGTAGAGAATGCAGGGCATTGATCCCAACATCAGCTTTATTATAGACTACTGGTTTTAAGACAGTGAAACTATATATCAAATTAAGAGAGGTCACATTGTTCCTAAAAGGCTGATAAAAGAAATAAACAGTTCTTACTGTGGGCTCAACTAAACTACAACACTGGTCATTTTCTACATAGGCAGAGACAGCCCAAAACAAGGCTTTAGGCAATTCAGAACTTAGCAGCCCTTTAGGAATTGTAGCTTAACAGCAGCTGGAATCCTTCCCTTTCAACCTGAAGACCCTTTACTAGATACTTTTAATACTTTTAAAAACAGTGTGTGAGCTATATTATTGGGCGTATGATGCTACAGTACATACTTTCCATGGTCCGACAAACCTGTCTGTGTCTCATACTACATTGCAGGGGTATAAAAGTTAAGTATTTATCATTAGTGCAAAATTGTTGCATTATTCTCATGTAAAGGGATACAACATATTGTATATAGCAGTGTTAGGTAGTAAAAAACGTTTTGGTTCTCACACCACTATTTCAGTGCAAAACCACATAAAACAATGTAGCCTGTTTGGGTGATTGTTTAAGGTGGTTATTATTCTTTGTGGCTTAATAGTTATTCTATGATATAATGTAGTGTATTATTAAGTGTATCCAATTGTGTATAATACATGATTAAAAGAATCTACATTGCCCAGGACTGTTAGTCCCAGACTAAAATCTTACCCTATCAATGTTTTCAGGCTGCGTGATTGGATTGACCAGACCTTATCAGCGGTGCAGTTTAAGGGTAGAAGTTATCACTTTGGCAATGGATCTTTGCAGGCATCTGTGTTCAAACTGGACTCTGTAGATGTGGTATGTGAGCAGCAACCGCTTGCTCTATTGATCACATTATCATAATTGTTGCTTCATCCATTAAAATCTTTATTTATGTCTTGTTGATATTTCATTAGTAAGGAAAATTAATGTCTAATAATAAATTAAGTTCAGATGATTCTCTATGCATTAATAATCTCAACTGCTATATTTTAGTCAGGGCATGTTTAGTCAGGGTTTGGGGGGGAATTGAGAACATTTCTAGCTAAAGTTATTTTTTTGGCTGGACATGCCCTTCAACCATCAAAATTAATTAACTATAAGTTGCCTACCAATTGCTGTTATGAATTGTGTTGCTAATTCTTCATAAGCTTTGCTCTGATTCTGGTTGCACCTCCCTCCCTATCAGCCAAATCCTTATTTGGAAAAATTTCCATAGACGTAAAGGGTATCTCCACCCCAAAATCTAAACTTTTTTTGTAGTGTAAGGGACCCCCTCTAACCTTAACTGCCAGGTATAAAACTTAGAAAATTGTGCAGAAACAGACCAACTTTTGTTCCCTTGGCCCCTGCCTGTATTGCTACCTCCAGAAACACTAAACTGTGGGAGGATAATTAATCCTACCTCCCTGCCCCATGTACTTTTAATTTTTTACTAAATTTATACAGTACAACATTGACTGTACCCAGTAGTGCCACTAGAGGAGTGGGAGCAGGATTTTCACCCTGCTTTATGGATGCAGCAGCCCTGACTGTACCATAGATGGTGTTGGATGCTTTTTAAAAACCTGATGTGCTGCCCCAAGGAATGTGCCTACCTTGCCTAAATATAACTCTGATCATAAACAAGATTTTTTCTCTCTTTACCTTTTGATAAATGTGCCATTATTTTTATTCCATGCCTGATTACTTTTTAAAAGTGCATGTGTAGCCAATTTCCTTTTTTGCTATTTTACAGCTTCAATCCATCCCAAAGAAAATGGGAATATCTGTGTCTATTCCAAAACAACTTATAGAACAAGAGGGACATACCAAAAGGCTCCACGTGGTTAATTTCAATGGGAGCTCAGTATTTAAGGTAAAAGAAAACTTCACAGTTGCTTGTTCAGAAATATAGAAACCATTAAGCCAAATGCATATTTTAGCCTTTTTTGTAGACAAGGTCATTCTCATGTAAATATGGTTTAGAGGACAAGCTACAAAGCTACCTTTACATTGCAATAAATAGTCAGATAAATGCTGAGCTATTTATTTTTATGTTTAAGTGGAAGTCAATGCTGAGGTTATTAAAACACTCCCCTTGTTTGTAATCATTAGCTGTAGTGCCTTTATATCTTCTCCTTGAACATTAAAATGGTGAAGTTGATGAATAAAGATTCATTATAGTTTCATATCACCAATTATGACACATATGAGTAAGATACTGCAGACACCGCCAATAGATAAGTACATAAACTTTATAGAATTATGGGGGTAGTACAAAGCAAATCTCTTAGCTAAAGTAATTTAGCCAGAAACAAACATGTATGTAAAGGGACATAATATTTACAGATATTGTACAACAAAGACTAACTTAAAGGTTATAAAGAGAGTATTGGGTGGTATATATTACTTACAATACAACAATTGTTGAAGCACTTCAACTAGGCTAATTTTCAATTATATTTAGCGGAAGTGCTACTGATCTGGTCAAACATTCATACAAACACAGAAAAGATAATCAATGCACATTCCTAGGCCCCATACAATATCATATTATCTGCACACTCGCACACCTTATAAACAAAGGGGTTTTAACATAGGACCTCCCATAAAAGAGGCATGTTGGGGGTGCTATTATCACATGGAAGCTTGACCAGGCCCAATAAATACATACAATACAGGGATTGTGGAAGCACTCCAATTAGGCTAATTTACAATTACATTTAGTACTACTGTGCTACTGATCTGGTCAAACATTTATACAAACATAGAAAAGATAATCAATGCACATTCCTAGGCCCCATACAATATCATATTATCTGCACACTGGCATTCTTTATAAACAAAGGCGTTTTAGTATACATTACTGTGATCACATGAATGAAAAGCCTTCATATACAGTAATGTATCCTAAAACCCCTTTGTTTATAAAGTATGCCAGTGTGCAGATAATATGATATTGTATGGGGCCTAGGAATGTGCATTGATTATCTTTTCTATGTTTGTATTAATGTTTGACCATATCAGTTGCACTTCCGTTAAATGTAGTTGTAAATTAACCTAATTGGAGTCTTTCCACAATCCTTGTATTAAATGTATTTATTGGGAAGCATGGTCAAGCTTTCATGTGGTAATAGCATCCCCAAAATGCTCCTTTTATGGGAGGTCCTATGCCTTTAATATAAAGCACTGGATGGCCTCTTCCTTCATTTTAAAAAAAAGCCAAAAGGCTGGGGGGAAGTGAGAAAGCCTGTTATATGGATCCAGTGCACAACTATGACAAATGCAAAAGTTTGCTAATGGTAATTGAAGTAAAAAAGGTTAGAAGTTAGGAGCTTCTAGACTGGGGTTTCCTTGACGTGGTTGGAAGGCTTTTCATTCATGTGATCACAGAAATGTATACTAAAACCCCTTTGTTTATAAAGTATGCCAGTGTGCAGATAATATGATATTGTATGGGGCCTAGAAATGTGCATTGATTATCTTTTCTATGTTGGTATATAATACTTACTTTTAAGAATATCAGTTGAATATTTCTTAGATCTACGATGTTTGAGATGTTATTAGAAACATAGCTAATAAGCCCTAAAAAGAACTGAATACATGTAGCATAGTAAAGATGTCAGGAGGATAAAGGACTACTATAAGTTTTCTGATAGTAAAACTATACCAAACGCTATAGAAGCTAACCTACCTGTTCTCTGCCACAGATGCTCATTAGCAGGATGCATGTTTGTGTTTCCTTTAGCCATCCAACATTTGTGGGTTTTAACTGGTCTTTCATAAATGATTTATTCTGATATAATGAAAACAATGGGAAGGAAGTTCTGGGACAATGTTTACACTCCCTTTATTTGATTCCTTCTGCAGCAATAACAAAGTAATCAGCTGCCCGGGCAGCAAGGTACACACAGAGAATAGAAACAGAAATCATGTAATGGTTCAAATGGTCTTACACAGATTCTGTTTTTGTAGGATGCAGCCAACAGCATGGTGCTTGGAGACAAAGTGATCGGTGTTAGTGTGGAAAATACAAAAGTTACCAACCTGTGTGAAGATATAATGTTCACCTTTGAGCATGAATCATTGCAGGTAACAGTGATCGACATGCTATAGTCATCACAATGTATGGCCAGATTATACAGTAGATGAATGTGAAAGGAAATAAATTATTTTGACAGGGCTTTATTCTGGGTACAAAATCATTGTGTTTATTAGAGTGATCCAAACACTTTGAGAGGCACAGGAGCACACTACTTAAAGTGGTTTCATAAATGTATAAGTGCAAAAAACATACAATGTTTTGGAAAAGCTATGTCCCTTCCTCAGGTATCCTCTGCCTTTCATCTTGTTTGGATTACTTTGCCCTAGGAGTAGAGGGCTAAGAGGATTGCATCTACCTTTTTGTCTAGCTAGTAGCCAACAGCAGTTTGTTGGGGTATCTTTGAACTGTATATGTTTATTTAAGTGCCACAAAGCTCTGACACACACATGCCAGATTCGGTATACTCTCATAATACCCATAATAGTATAAGTGCAGTTGCAGATGCTTATGTTAAAAACACCAGAATACAGTCTGGAATAGAGATCAGTGTCCCCAGGGTTGCCAGGCGTCCCTATTTGGGTGGGATTGTCCCGACTGAAGGGACAAAATCCCAAGTCCCGCTGTCAGGGCTGAAATTCCACCCAAACACTGTCCCTGGCAGTACCGCCCCTGGAATGCCCACTCCCCACCCCTAACTCCACCCCTGCCCTGCCTACCACAACATCACCGCCTGCCCCCTCCCGCTTGGGAGAATTTTCGAAAATGTTAGATTTTGTAAATTCTAAAATTTTCGAAAGTACTATGCAGAATTCCATGAAGTTTTTTTTAAAAAAGGATTTTGGCCATGGATACTTGTACCCCAGACCATATATATAATTTAGAGACAAAGAAGGTGGTACATCATGTTCAATAATTCGTACATTCATATTAGTCAGGACATAAAGTTCATTGTAGAAAGTGTTCATGTGAGCTTGTGTGCCCACAGCAATTGCGCAATTTAAATGACATATTCCCTTTTGCCATACGGCATATTCTGTGCTTTTTGTTCCTGATAAGTAGACAAGAGGAAACCATCATTGTCCATGCTTGACATCAGTGTGGTTTAGCTGCATAGCGCACCAGCATTTTGGTTATCACTCAGAGACAAGTCAGTAGAATATGTTCTAGACACTTCCTTTTAAGTTGTGTTGTCAAACTAATGCAATTTAGTAGCCTTGTGCACACAGGTTAAAATAGTGTACTCACGGGATGTAGCACACTTGGGGCCCTATTTATAAAAGATCGGTATCGTTATCGTAATATACCGATCGTTATCGTAAAATAACGACGTTTTTTACCGATAACGACCGTTATTTACCGATAACGACCGGTATTTAACGATATCGTTAAATACCGGTCGTTATCGGTAAATAACGACCGGTATTTACCGATAACAAGCGGTATTTAAGGATATCGTTAAATACCGGTCGTTATCGGTAAACACCGGTGGTTATCGGTAAATAACGGTCGTTATCGGTAAAAAAATGTAAAAAATTTTACAATAACGATCGGTATTTTACGATAACGATACCGATCTTTTATAAATAGGGCCCTTACTGTCCTGCAGTATCTAGCACAAATAATTTATTTTTGTGTAGAAAAATAGATAGACAGAGAGACAAACAAACAAACAGACAGACTGACAGATAAATTTACACAGTTGATAAAAATTATATAGAACATTGCAAGGACTGATACAAAAATTACATTTAAAATCAAAATCTTCTATACAAACAAAACACAATTTATAGTGAAACTGGTACATATTACTTATTATTCCCATAAGGCCACAATTCCTTTCCTGACACATTGCTAATTGGGAAGCTGGCCAATAAAAAAAACCCATAAAAAAAAAACAATTAGACATTGAAAAAAACTAACGCTGATTCAACTTGAAGGGCAACAATAATGAAAAAGTGTTTTCTTAATCTTTAAATTACTAAATGTAAGTATCCCGTTCTCTAAAGGGGTGTGTTGCATGTCTTTAATCCAGTCCTTGATTTGCTCAGGCTCAATATCCCCCCCTCTCTTAACCGACACCTCCTTCCATCTGACCTAACTTTCTATGAGGACAAGCATGTTCAGTAATCACTGTGAGGCAGCATTGGAAGAGGGGATTTCCCATCATGCAATTCACACATACCAACTGTCACAATTTTAGTTAGAGCAAAACTGCACACAGCAGAAGAGTTTATGATAATAAGGCACTTGATTGACAGCTGAAATATAAGATGATTTAGATTAGATATCTAAAGACTTAGGTAGCAGATCAACAACTAAATGGTTGAGTGGTACAGACGAATTATAGTTTCCAGTAATGGTCAATTTTTAAAAACTTTTTTTTTTTTGAGTATAAAGGCCCCTTAAAATACTTTTTGGAGTTTTGACATCAATCTTTTTGATTTCAAAGATTTAGAAATGATACAGACCCCACAAAATGAATGTAACTCTCACATTTTATTGTTCTGTAAGGCTTCCTTCCACAAACTTTTTGATGTGTACCACAAAGGTAAAACTGCTATATGCTTTATAGCAAAATATAAATACACAAGGAAATGCAAAAAGGAAAGGGGAGGAAAATAAAACCACACCGTTCTTTTGCAAATTAATGGTGTAAACTAGAGATGTAATGTGGGTTCGAATAGAACCCAGTTTCGAATCGAATCAGAGGGTTTCGAAGTCCCGATGAAACTTTCGGAACAATCATCGAAAACTGAAAATTGATGATCATCAAAAATCGATAATAGACATTTATCAAAATAACCCTCGAAAGTAATGATTTAGATTGAGCCACTGTTTCCAACTCTGGAATACATACAGTATGTATTATACCCAGCCACACCACATACAATCTATCTAATTACTGCCTGGCAGATGTAGAAGGAGGTGTTTGGAACTGTGAGTGCTTACATGTTTGCTTCTCCTCAACCCACTGGGGGAAAGTTATGGCCGTTAATAACTATTGAGACAGACAGCATTGCCCTCATTAATATAAAGATAGCACCAAATAAAAATACAACCATTTGCTGTCTAAAAATCATAAAGTTGAATTTCATTTAAAGTAGAAGAAAACATGTAAGCACTTAAGTTGTCCCCAGTTGTCTGATTATCATGAAAGTAGGATGCATGCTTGGTTAACTTAACCAAGTAATATGTTTCAGATTAAGCAGCTCTAAATGATGGAAGTAACTTTGTCATAATCAGCAAAGTATCGTCTAGCTTTTTATTTGCATAGCGTTGTGTTAGATGCCATGAAGATTTCACAGGTTGAAAGTTAAAACAAAAGTTAAAATACGTTAAGGTGTCAAGAATAAGCTTTAGGGAAGATTCTTGTTTTTAATCCATGTTTTTCATTGAAAGGAAAACACAGTAAAATTTCAATGACAATTAATTTAGGGCTTGTTCACACTACACACAGACCAACATGGACAGTTCCCATTTTGTGACCATTTTGTTCCATCTGGGTGGGTCAGTGTGGGGGAATCCAATCCACTAAAAAACATATTGCAACGCACGTTTCTGCCCAGAGACTGACAAAAACAGACCTAGTGTAAACAAGCCCTGAGACAATTTGCTTTATGAGAAGCATCAGAAATAGGAAAAAAGTGTTGAGGCAAAAGTCAGCAAGTGAACAAACATGCAATAATATAGATTTAGGGGGTTTAATCCTCTCCATGCACAGCATTTGGCATTTTGACCATATGTTTAGGATCCCTACCTGAAAAACTTTTCCTAAAGGAAGTTGTTCGGCCTGATGCCCGAGTACCCAACGAAAGAATGGCCTTTCTGATGACAATTTTTTCTTGTTATGCGTGTTTTGTCTGGTGATCAGCCAGGTCAGATCATCAGATCATCAACATACATGAACAAAATGTTATCATTCATCATTTACTCAGGCATCGGTGCAAATCTGTGCACCTGTACCTATCTTTAGAAATTTAGACGGCCTATTCTCTATTTGGGCCTTGACCTTTTTTTTAAGCAAGATTTATTATACTAATATATTTTTTTCTCATTACAGGGAAATTTTTCACCTGTTTGTGTGTTTTGGAATGGTAAGGACAGTCATTAAAATGTTCTCAATAAAACCGTAAAAAACATACAGATTATAAAACCAATAGGAGTAGGAAGGTCTTCTCCCTGGATCATTTGTAATGATGTAGTAGGATTATATTCAAATTCAAATAAATTAAAGGAAAAGTTCATTTAAAATTGAAAATTCTTTTTAAAATTCTTAGTTTAAAATATGCGTACTTAGTTATTCTACATATTCTCTTCCATTTGGAAAAATCAGTTGAATTTATACCCCTTGCTGTTCCCTGCTGTTGACATTAGTGAGCTGACATTTCAGGTTCTAACGGTCCTTCTTCTTCCCAGAATGCACTATACCTTGTTCCTAACAGTAATTTCTACTGATTGGCTGTTGGATGGGTCAGATCTCTACTGAGCAACTGAATCAACCCTTGTGCTGGGTCAAGGGCAAGACCATAACGGTCTCTATTAGGGGTCCTGCAAACAGGAAGTCAGTATTTCAGAAGCATTTATTTCTACACAGACAAGATGCTGAATAGGCAGGTTAAGGTCATTAGGATGGGAAAAATCTGCTCTTTTTCTTAAAAGTTATGTATTTGCACTAAACTTTCCTTTAAAAACAAAATTCAATTAAAAAAAATAACCAACTCTATCTGACCTTCAGATGTGTTACGGTGTAAAATCCTGTATACCGGTAATTTAAAAAGCACAGTGTGTGTTTATAGCACCAAACAAACCCAAACGAAAGAAAGGAATGACCGTACATTCAAACATTCAGGTTTTTGGCTTTGGTAATATGATTACTAACTCAGCTGATGCTCCAGATTAGAATCAAAGATACAGAAATGGGCCTTTTCATAATATTAAGGAGGATGAATGCCATAAAACTGCACAGTGCACATGGCTCATCCTTTATCTATTTTACAGAATGCCTCCATTATATTCTGTTGATGATTGTCTTTAGCTTCCAATGTAAGAACAGCACCAACCAATTTCGCTTGCTTATGTCATTGGTAAACTTAAGAGCAGGTCACCTGACCCGCATCTGGTTCCAATCCATTACCTGGAATCAGGCTATTATGTGATCGGTAGGGTGACATCAGTTTGCCTTGATAGTTACAAATTATTAGACTACCAGAGAAAATTGAGGAATCCTGGGTGTTTTTAACACTCAAAGTAACCCATGGGGCTTTTTAAAGTTTAGAATTTTCCTTAAAATGTCTGCTGTTAAGTAGCTAAAAATTAAATTGCCTATATTTCTCTTTTACAAAATTTGGAAGATCATAGGATATAGTGGTAAAGTATTTAATATTAATGAGCAGCACATTAAAAGTATTGTATTTTTCACCGTCGTCAAATTCCTCAATATGTACAACTGAATTTGTGCATCATTTTCATTGAATTTATCGATAAGGCCCATCAATGCCTGGTCCACAAGATTTTCACCATTTGTTGTTGTTGTCACACTAGCTACACACCCAGATATGTTTATTAAGCATTCAATGTTAAGGCTGTTCTCTAGATAAAATTTGACTAGATGTAATTCCAGTCCGATATATAGTACCTGGTTGGCTTTTTCAGAAATTACAAAGTACAGTAATGTTTTCCTGTACCTTTAACAGAATCTCAGGATGAATGGAGTACATATGGCTGCAAAACATTCCCTAGAGAAAACCATACACAATGCAACTGCAGCCACTTGACTTACTTTGCAGTTCTCATGGTGAGTGGCTCTTCTTTTACTGTGTCAATGTAAGATAGGACTCTGTAACCTGCCAGACAGCTAAGAGATCCTCTAACTTTAAATCACTATCTCTCAGATCCCCAGTAGAGGGTTTGCAGCTAACCAGGGAGAAGCAGAAGTGGTTTAGTCAGTTGGTTATAAATTCCAGAATGTGATCGTGAGAGACCGGTACTACCATTACTTCCACAAACATAAAATTCAAAATATGACATGGAGAACCGTTAAACTCACAGGCTGTGACAAAAGTATATTTATTTAACAAATGTATACTGTACACAACATGTTTCGGGTGGCATGAACCCTTTCTCAAGTCCACTGCAGTGCTGAATAAATACACATTTTTCACAGCCTGGGCCCATTAGTTTAGTCTCTCCCTATCATATTTTGAATTTGATGTTTTTGGAAGTAATGGTGGAATACTTTTTTTTTTTTGGAGTATTCAGAGGATTGAGACCCTGCATCATGAATAATGGTATAAAACTTTTTTTTTTTAATTGTAATTTTAGAAAATCCTGAAATTTTGTATATGTGATTATTAGATGTGTGACTGAATACAATAAGGTTCTAGATGCAGTTTCTTGCCACTAACACAACATGAATGTCCTTCTACAGCAAACCTCAAATCAGAAAATATCAGAGGAGCATCTGGTGTCTCTTTCTGTTCTGACATTTGCAGGATGCACCATTTCAGCCCTGGCTGCTCTCTTCACCATCTGTTGGAACTGCTGCAGCAGGTATCGTTCTGAGAAAATTGCACCCCATACCAGTATGTGTGTTTAGCAATGGTTTTGGACAATAATGTATTTGAGGTTGTTGGTTATAAATAGTGATGGACCCTGGATCCACGGCGGCTTTCAGGGGTCCGTGAATCGCGTGATCTCACAGATTTTTGCCGAAATCCACTTTCCAGACTTTTTCTGAACTCTGCTTGGAAATTTTAGGTGGAAATTTCCAAACTTTTTTCCCTATTGACATCCACGAAATCCTCAAGCGGATCAGATTTTCGGAAGTTCGCCCATTTATAATTATAAATCTGTTATCACTAAAATGATTCATTCTTTAATACAGCAGATAAATAAGTATGTGGATCTCACACGTATGCTGAGAAATTGCCATTTGTGTATCACACTGATTGTTGTCAATTCAGTAAAATTTACAATTAAATTTAGTGGTGAAACAAATTCTGTCAGACACCAAAATATTTGAATGACAGAAAATGACAGAAAACACTTTTCTGGCCAATGATTCACAGATACCTCTACTTTAATTCATATGTTGTTGAAGATATCCCATTACTTTGCAGGTGTCGGTAAATAAGGCATGAATGTTATATTCTTTTCACATGTTGGTATGATACTGTCCCATGTTTGCTTCATGTCATATGTAAGCCTCTTGTAACACTAGTAAAAGAAAAAAGTAATAGCACATTTAACATACTGAGCAGTCACAGAGCTGAACATATCTTGTATTGTAACCTTTCCATATGACATATAACAGAAATGTTTCTCTTTTCTTTCAGGAAAGCTCATTCAAATCCCACACTGCAGATACACATGAATCTTTTAGGAGCAGTTCTGCTTTTGGACTTAAGTTTTATGCTTAGTGTAGTGTTGGGAGCATTAGCCCTGCCTTTTGTGTGCAGGTGTTCGGCCATAGTGCTTCATGTTGCCCAGCTCAGCATGTTCACATGGATGGCAATAGAAGGATTTAATTTGTACAAGCTTGTGGTTAAAGTCTTTGATTCTACATTTCTTACCACAAAGAAACTGGCTCTGCTTGGCTGGGGTGAGTATAAAGGAGAAATTACTAACACTGATGTAAATGAAGTTTCTTTAACATTGATTTAGACCTGCATGAGATATGATGAATAGTGAAGGAATTAATCCCCCCAAAATCTTATACTCTGTGTTCCCAATAAATAGGCTATAAACCTTTTAGCTTCAAGGATGGCATTAATGGGGCGATACCGGGCAGTATGGAAATACCATCCAGTATTGGCCTGGACACCGCGTTCCAAGAAATTGTGTTTTATACCATAGTTTTCCTTTAAAATAGCAATGTTAAATACTAGATTTGTGACTGTTTCTTGATGATAGTTAAAGTTGAGGTACGGTAAAGCGCACATTGTTGTCAAAATTATTATGTTCCCCATAGCAATGTTAAATACTAGATTCAACCTGACCTTAATGCTATCCATTAATGCGATTAGGAGACTTTTAATATGTTGAAATATGGGCAAAAAACATAATGAATTCATTTGTTTGCTGCCTTAGAAACAAGTTGAAATGACATCAGGTATGGGTTCAGCTAGTGCTGTAGTCTCTCTGGCACCAGCATTAGTCTAATTTGAGCATTAATGCAATTTTCCAGCAAATGAGTAACGTTTAGGCAATGTTTTATTGTCTGTTTTCACTTGCAGCACAATAGTTAATAAGGTGTCAAGGCGTCAGTAAGTCAGGCAGTGGTAGATATGACAGTGTTGAACACAGTTAATAAGGCTGCAAGCAGGGTATCCAAAGGGGAGGAGAGTGGGAGATTTCAGAAGGAAATGCAGCTTCTAATCTCAATTAAAACTTTCCTCATTTTGAATAGATATGGGGATAACATTTACGATCATTACATGAACCGTTAAATACCGTTCTACTTACCTATTACCTTAACTATTGGACATTTGTACCCCTGCTTTTATTTAAATATTGCATTTATTGGGTTGATTTTTATTTTACATTAGCGAACATTTATAAATACCATCCTTACTTCTCTGTACTTCAAACCTAGCATATGTTACAGTATGCTGTTAAATAAAATTAAGTTTAGTTGGAAGCTGCAGCTTTAAAAAAACTGTTGGCATTTTCCCCCCTATGCCCCTCCAGAGCCTACCTTTCCAGCTTTAAAGTTGCTGAAGTCTTGATTCTGCCTAGCTGAATGTGTAGCTCCGCCTCTCCAAGATTTGCTGCTTCCTCCTGCTTTTTTAGTCTCAAAAGGTAAGGTCCGTTGGATCAGAGCATGCCACGATGTCAGTGCATGCACAGACTTGTGCGTGCGTTACGTCAACTCACTGCAAACACACGTCATGCGCATTCACACGGCGGGGGGCGCGCGCTCAGAACCAACGGGCCTTACCTTTTAAGACTAAAGAAGCAGGAGGAAGCAGCAAATCTCGGAGGGGCGGAACTAAATATTCAACTAGGCAGAATCAAGATGTCGACAACTTTGAAGCTGGTAGGCTCTGGAGGGGCATAGGAAAAAAAATGTCAACAGATTTTTTTAAAGCTGCAGCTTCCAACTAAACTTAACTTTATTTTACAGCATACTTATCCTTTAAGTAGATTGCTGGGACTTGCTTTTACCCCTGCAGTAATATAAAGGAAGCAAAGCAAAGCATATTTACCATATACACATGGCCATATTTATAAAGGTGCATCATCATATTTTCACGATACTGAGTATTTAAAGGATGCTATTTTGTACGACTGCAATCGTTCAATTAAGCTTGTGATCATACATTTTTTATAATTGTATGATCACCCATACAATACCGTTGCAGTAGTCTACAACAGCATGGGGATTTATGGCTGAATGGTCATAAATGTACAACCATTGATGTAAGTTATATGCAAAACCACAATACAGGACATTTCTGATACCACTGGTTAATAAATATACCTCCCAACAATTCCTGTCTCATCCTCAAATCAACAGAGGCAAAGTAAAGGAGAGGAACATTTTAAGCTAAACATTTTAAGTGACCCAAATAAATTCCTTAGGAACTTCCATAGGAGAAGCTAGTAAAATGTCTAAGGAAATATCTGTTTTATTCAGTTAGATCAACTTGACTTGACTGAAGTTTAGATCTTGAAGACGTTTCGCTAGTCATCTGACTGGCTTTCTCAATTCAGAATGACTTGTACAAGAATCTGTTGGCAATAAATGTACCCTTGAAATTCCCAATTAGCATATCACAGCCAGGTGTTAGGGACCTTCTGAATGCAAGGTGTGGATGAATTGAGACTAAAGGGTGTTATCGAAACTACCCAGGGTAAGGTGTCAAAATAGCATTGTACATGGCAGAATGTTGGTGTCGAAACCCCTACCACCACCCCCCCCCCACCGGTTTCAGCAGAGCCGATGTTGCCAGACGCTTCTTTCTTCAGCCATCAATTGCGATGGCATCTGAGGTCCGCGGCGGAGTGCACCTCTTTATACAGGTTTGCAGATAAGGAAATCTGATTGGTTAATGTAAAACATGTAAACCAAGCATTAAAAAAATTGACCAATCAGAATCGGATTAGGGTTTTCTGCAAACCTATATAAAGGGATGAACTCTGCCGTGGACCTCGGATGCCATCCCAGTTGATGGCTGAAGAAAGAAGCGGCTGGCAACATCGGCTCCGCTGATGCCTGCCTGGCATCTGTGACCTCAGTGGGGTTGGTGTCGCCAGCCTGAAGATGTCACAACGGATCAAGACGTTGAGGCCGCCGGCGGCCGCAGGGGTACCTTTCCGGGGTCGGCGGCCTCAGCTGAGCTGGTGTCGCCAGATGGAAGAAAGAAGATGCCCAGTGAGGGCTCTTTTAAGAGCCGCTCACTGGGGGTCCCGGTTTGTGCTGCAGGACCCCCGCCAAAGGCACTTGTAAGTGCCGCAAGGGCCCTTATAAGGGCCGGGGAGGGGGGTTCCGGTTCGAGCTGTGAAACCCCTTAAGCCCCAAAGGCACTTCTCAGGGCCGCAAGGGCACTTGTAAGTGCTACAAGGGCCCTGATAGGGCCGGGGAATTACTTATACAAGTCATTCTGAATTGAGAAAGCCAGTCGGATGACTAGCAAAACGTCTTCAAGAACTAAACTTCAAGTCCAGTTGATCTAATTGAATACAACAGATATACCATGACCTGGATGAATGAGAACCTTCAGAAGTCTAAGGAAATAAAGGATACTCTGTCCTTTCCTAAATATCATAATTTTGTAGGGTGAAAGATTTTTTATGATAACTTTTTCTTTTCTTTCCTACAGGAGCTCCTTTATTCATTGTACTTGCCATTATTCTGATGGATTATGACAATTATGGTTCTTATAGTATCCAAGTTAACCGCCCATCATCTTGTAACTCAACTGCTTCACTGTAAGTATAGTAATAAGGACTTAAAAGCAGTTTGCCATAACCTTATCTTAATCATCCATTTGCACCGTGTTAAATAGTATGCTTACTGTGGGATTTTTTGGGTTTTTTTTATAGATTCATTTAAGGAAATTAGAAGATTTTCAAAAATGCCTTTCTATTTTGCAGGCCAATAAGTAATCTCTGGTGTGGCTACCTTAAGCCACAGTTTGCAAACAGAGATTGTCCCACCTCCTAGTGAATTATAGTTCCCTAAATTATCATTTTGTTGGCCTGGGTATTTTGATAAGATTCTGAATTATGTAAGTCTAATATTTTTGTTAAAACATTTGTTAAAATGATTCCCTCTATCCTTTATCTTTCAGGTGCTGGTTGACTAAACCCATCATCCACCAAGTGGTCAACATGGCATTTTTTGCAGCTGTTCTCACATTTAACACTGTCATGCTTATTGCTATGATACGTTGTGTCCTACGTCTCAAGACTCACAATCGTGGGGAGAACCTCAGGCATTGTGTAACCCTTCTTGGCCTCAGCTGCATGATGGGACTCCCTTGGGGCATAGCATTCTTTTCTTTTGGGGTTCTTTTCCTGCCTGTTCAATACATTTTTAGCATTTTTAATTCCCTACAAGGTAAGTAATCATGCACATAACCATTTTATTCTTTTCTTTAAAATCTTTGGGATATAGAACTATTCACAAGGTGGTGGGGGATGGTAGATAAGGTGGTTGTGCCCTAAAGGAGAACTAAACAATTTTTAAAAAAATTTATATTTAAATATAAATGTTTTTCTCCCCAGAATACCTTTACATTGAAAGTTATTTTTTTTAGTAAGTTGCATTTATTCTGTAACTAAGACAGCTTTCACATTGTTGCCAGTACAACTCACAGCCCATGTATTCTTTAAGAAGCCTTATGAGCATGTGGACATATTGGCCACACCCACTGAACCCAGAATATACTAACTCATTAAAAATGGTGCTAATTTTGCCCCAACCAATCAGATCTTATTTAACATTTGAAAGCTAACTTCTGATTGGTTAAGGGAAAATTTGCACCATTTTTAACAATAAGAACTTTTATTGAATTCCTCTGTCTATGTCTTCACACCAATATGGAAGCCCCTGCAGTTTCCCACCAGCAACAGTCGCCCAAAGAACATCCTACCAGGAACAATACTAAATACTTTTCTCCCCATTATGCTCCTATAAAAAGAAAGTTTCTAAATGTAATAATATTCTTTGTGTAAGCTCTGGTGGGATAGTGGTATAATGTCCTGCTTTTAGCAAAACAGAGTTCATAAACTTGCAAATTTAATTACCCTAGCTTACTTTTATTTTTTGCTGACTACTATTGGGCCATATTTATAAAGACATGGTTTCAGCAATACCTCGCCTTTAACAATCGTTAAACCATTTACTACCATAAATTTATGACCACGTTCGTAGATTAACAATCCCTCATAGAATACCATTGCGGTATTTTATTACCGTATGGTATTCTACGACCGAACGCTCGTAAATAAACAGAAATTCATGTAAATGAACGATTGGGACTGTACATTTATGGTCGCTGTCATACATTACCAATAACCCATTGTATCTCTAACTTGCTATAATGCGGGTTTATAAATATGGCCCATTGTTCCTTACAACCATGCTAGGTAAAAATAATGAACTGCAAAGATTGCATTTTTTTGTATGAAAAGCAAAGAAAAGTGTAATTGTCAGGGACAGGAATGTTTACAAATACACTGCACTGAAATCTATGTTGTGTATCAGAGAAGGCAGGATCTCTGAGGAAGGGGGACACACCCCGAAACGTTGTGCACGCATGTCACCAATAAATATATAAAGAAAGAGCAAAGTCTACAGGAGTGCGTTCTTCAAACAATATAATTGCTAAGGAGTCTTAACCCTGCATGTGGTTGGCAGGATCTGAGGAACAGCACCCAGTAAATCTCTGAAGGAAAGGAGTGCGGGGATTAACCCAAACGTATGAACAGGATCTCTGAGCTGTATTATCAGATTGATCAGGGGGCGAGGCTGCAGCTTTGTGTGAAGTAAACTGGGAATTATGGGAGCTAACCCCTAGTACCCACAAGTTAATTTCATAAATTACCCAGCAGCAAAGGGAGTTCTTTGAATCTTTATAAAATGTGCTCTGTTTATTTGGACAATATTGTCTGGTGACTCTAGTTCCCCTTTAAGGTTAGCTATAGTGCTCTAGGGACCATCAGGGTTATTCAATAAATGTTCTTATCGTTTAAAATGGTGCTAATTTTGCCCCAACCAATCAGATGTTAGCTTTCAAATGTTACACAATTTCTGATTAGTTGGGGCACCATTTTAATCGATAAGAACTTTTATTGAAAAACCCTGCATATTTATAAAGCCGCGGTATAATTTTTTAGCTTAGTTAATTTACGATCGCGGTCGTAAATGTAGGATCACGATCATACATTTACGACTAAATGTTCGTTAATTAACGAACGTTTTCGATCGTAGAATACCATGCGGTAGTAAACTTCGATTTCATTATCGTAGATTTAGGATCGGTATCGTAAATTTACGAATGTTAAAACGATCGCTAATCTCTAATACCGCGGCTTTATAAATATGGCCCATTATGTCAGTTTTAAAGACCTTAAATCATAGCAGTTCACCTGAGTTATCTATAATGGGAGAATAGGTATATGAACGGGCCAATGTTGCAAAAAAACAGACATCTTACCTGACCCTGGGAAGCTTTAAACTCCTTTGTGAAACTAACTACATCTCGGGATCCCAGTCAGGTAAGATGTCTGTTTTTTTTTCTACATCTGCCCATGCGTCTCCCTATAAAAGGCATTAAGATTCAAGCAAAATTGTGGTGCAAAATCTAGCCTTTTCTGTGGCCAGAGCTAAATTAATGAAAATACCACGCTTGCTATTGGGTAGCTTGGGTTTTGTACTAATTTGCCCCCAAAATGCTCGATATAGCATTGCCCCCAATGTATCTTAGCCTCGGACTCTGTGAAAGTCCATATAAAACTCACTTATAACAACAGTAATGTATACTAAAACCCCTTTGTTTATAAAGTATGCCAGTGGCAGATAATATGATATTGTATGGGGCCTAGGAATGTGCATTGATTATCTTTTCTATGTTTGTAATAAACAATAAATTGTTTTGTTCTGCTACTGACTTTACACATACACCATAAAAGTACCAAGTACCATAAAAGCATAATCATGTTGGCAGAAACACAAATGCTTTTCTTAGAAATTATGATTGAAACAAGTGATGGGAACTAAACTAACACCAAAGAGGTTTACCCAAAGTATAGTGGGTTTTATCCTAAATGCAGACAGAAACAATCCAATACATACAACATTAGTTAGATGTGACACCACAAGAAAAAACCACACCACAAGGGCCTCTGCCCTTTTACACTGCATGTACTTCACAGCTCTGCAAGTGATATGTTCCGAATATGATGTGGATTCTGGTTTTAGAGATTTTGCTGCAAATAAGCAGACTGTAATAATATAAAGCACATTCTAGTTAGGTAAAGTATAGTATACAGAGCACAACTATATGTATGTATATGTACGAATCGGACTCACTCACTAACCATAATTAGTATTATAATGTTATAATAATGTTATAATGTTTCCTCACCTAACCTAAACCTGGACCTAAAACAATATATTTATAAACTGGAAAAAACATTGCATTAGCTAGAAACAGAGAATCTTAGATGGCCAGATGTTCTGTGGTAACAAGGGGCTGATGTTATTAGCCATGAAATACAATGGAATAGAAATATTTTAAGATTCCTAGATGAGATCTGAGATCTGGCTTGTACAAGATGTTCATCATATATTTCTTTCTATATGGAAAATATTCATACAAGCAAATATCTTAGGAATTATTTATTTGCTGTTTACAGGAATCATTATATGCAGAGACTATTCTTCAAAGATACATTATTTTTAATTCACATTTATAATGTATTTTTAGGTTTTTTCATCTTCCTTTGGTATTGGACACTGTCTCAGCCCCATGCAAGAGATGCATCTCGATCCTCTGATAGCACCAGTGCAATGCCAGCATCCCCGAAGAGTGACCAAAACTCAATAATGTCTGATCACAAGAAGCTTCTCACTTGAGTATTTTTTTTACTTTGGACTATGTTGCACGACACTGTACTGTACTTCTAGCTGCTTAGCTTGTCTTCACAGCAGGTCAAACCCTAAGGACAGTTTTGTGAAATTGACTGGGACATCTGGACAAGGTCAGCTTTTCATTCCAGTAGCAGAAGAACCTGTAGGCATTCCATAGCTTGATTATTCTGTAGCACTTTAGAGGGAGAAGTTAGACTGTGAATTACAGTAATAAATGTTGGCTACTCATGGTTATCCTATTTTAGTTTGCTTGGTATGCTAGTGGCTAGTATCCATTAACACTGGAAGTCAAATACAAGTCAATAGACAACTGCAGGTCATTCACATAAAGTCCTATTGTAGGTTCCTGGATCCCACAAATCTGATATTTACAGTTTTTTTAAATTCAAGTAGAAAATGAGAAGGAAAGTCCCCTGATAAACCTCCCATATAGTGTGCCACCCATTGGCTACAAGGTCAATTTTGCACATATTTGGTAATAAATGGTCAGTTTTGTCCCATTATGTGTTGGCTTAACATGGCAAAGGCAGTATATCGGGTGGCAGCAATTCATGGCAGAGGCACAAAGTAAAATGTAAAAGTTAACATATAAGTAATATGCACCTTTGTAAATGTAATATACTGAGGCAATGTTTGGCTTCTGAAACTGGGAACATAGCACAATGACAAATACACCAAATACACATAAGCCTTAGACTAATGCTGGATATCTATAAATATACCGGTATATCTTTTTATAACATAGCACTTGGATTGAAAGGATAATAATGCAGTATAAGGGCCCACACAACTCAGTGCCAAACACAATGGAAAATCCAAGCCCCTGCACAAGAGGTGTTTATTTTATTAAATTGATGCACACCTGGTAAAACAAGGTTGTTGCCAAATTATACATTACAACAGTGCATCATATTTGTATTACCCTAGAATACACAGAATTGTATCTTCTTACGTACTTGGTTAACTTGCTGGTCAGTTTTTGTCTTTATTGTATGTTGTAATGTATCACTATGTACACAGAAGAGAAGTGTGCAGTATACCACAATGCAATTTCCTCAGCTAGCCAGACACTGCACATAGAGGAAGTGACCATACACCAAAGCTACAAGTTGTTTCTTTATCATTTTTTTTTTAACTTTAAACTTCAGACTCCTCCTAAACCTGTTTATGCATAAAAGTGCAATATGAAATAATGGGTTTCCTGCTCTATGGTACTCTTTGCAGGCTTTTTTTGGTAAAATATGTATTGTGCTTTTTTATATATTTTTCATAAAAGCCAGGCCATGTTGACTATTCCATTGCAGCACTTTTCAAAGGAAACGTGGGCTGTAGAACAAACAGAACCAAAAAATGAAAAGGGTCCCAAAATGACTACTTAAGGTGGCCATAGACGCATCAACATGATCGTACCATTGAACGGGCACATGGATTTTTTCTCTTAACTGGTCTGATAGGAAAAAATATTATACAACCATTGGGCGATCATCCATATACGGGCCAAGGGTTGTATGATTGCGATCGTAGCATGTATGGCCACCATTATTTTACTTGTGTGTGAAACGAGGCTCTCTTTCATTCTGAACTCAGCTTCAAAATGTATTTGCGCTGCAAATGGGCATATGACAGTGTCTATTAATATGGTACAGCAGCTTAACACTGCTACTTTTGTGGAGAAAGCAAATATTTATCTTGTTTCATTACAGATTTTGTCTTATGTCAGAGAATGTTTTTGCACTTGTTGTTTTATAAATATATCTAATGACTTGAACTTGTATGTACATTTTTCTCATATATGTAGATAGCACACACACTGGTTGGTGGCTGAAGGCCTTTCTATTACATAGGGATCTTCATCTACAGGGCAGATTTATAAAGGGCGGTACTGTAAAACTACTGCACGGTGCCTGTAACATGGTAGGAAAATTCTATGTATTGGTATTTCATGGTTTTTGGTTGCAGTGTAAAATACGGATACCATGGCGTATTTTTCCAACTGTACAGTCAGGGGTGTCTCTCTAATGAGGCAAAATTAGCAAAATGCTCAGGGCAGCACCCCTGCTAAATATGAGAGAGGCAGCAGGCAGAGCTCTCTTTAATTTCTTTTTTTTTTTTTAGAAAAGAGGCAGGCAGAGCAGAAGGAAAATAAACATAGCGCCTAGTAGTACAAAGGGGTGGCATTCAAAAGTTTGGCTCAGGTGGCAAAAACCCCAGAGACACCCCTGTGTACAGTATTATTCACAAGTACCCTATTGCAGGTATTTACCATGTGGTCTTAAAATAATGCAGCTGTAAACTGCCGATATTGGTCAGTATATTATACAATGTAAAATGGCACACAGGTTAAACATGTCTATGGAGTTAAACACCTATGGAATTTATAGCAAAGCAACCACAGAAACACCTGCAAGGGCATTACACATATATTCTGTTTGGACTCATGTAAAAGAAAAAAAAAAAAAAAAAAAAAAAAAAGATAAGCGAGATTAATCCATAGCAACTAATTAGGCCTCTTATTACATAAGCCCCATTGTATATTGTAAAGGGGGGGGGGGGTTGCTTAGCACATTTGAGGAGAACAATAGTGGGAACTGCCATTCTGACAGTATGTGAATACCAAGAAGAGAGGTAGCAATAGACTTATTGAAGCTACTTTTGCTAGCGCCTTCTTTTGGCTACATGTAAAAACACGTTATTGGGGTTTTTAAAACATCGAGGCTTAGGCCCCACACGCTCCAAAAAGTGTTTTGATTATAGGAGCATTATGGATGTGCGATTTTGCCCGTTAGTGCATGTGCTTCCATGACAGCACACGTGATACACACCAAATAATGATCGCATGCACTGTGAAAACGTAGAGCAATGCAGATAGTCGGGCATAGACACCAAGATTTCCATGCAATCGCGGTGTACATGCGATGCGCAAATCAGATGCAATCCAAAAATCGCATTGCATCATGGGGCAGTTATAGCTCCTTAACCTCCTGGTCTTCAATCAATGCATAGTTCACTTTTGTAGTGAACTATTCCTTATTTCCTTTAACAGAGGCTGCGCGCACCTAAGTTTTTAACAGCAGCTGATAGCTGGCATTAAACACTTCCAGTACATGTTGGTAAGATTCACAAGAACCACCAAGCCTCTGGGTAAATCTCCTGGATAGTCTCAATGTGCATTTAAATGTAAGCAGAGATGAATGGTTTTTTGTATATTTCAAACTTTTTTTGAAGCATTTATATATATATATATTTTCTCAAATTTTTTTTTATTTAGAAATGTAATATATTGTTTTCATTAAACATGTCTGTATAGAAATGATTATTGCACAACCAGAAATAAAGTAAAATTCTAGCGTTTGCTTGTTTTTAAGAACCTTGGATATCTTCTTTCAATTCTGTTTCAATATATTTACAGAAACACTAAACAGATTTGCATACATTTATTCAAACAAAGTTAGTGAATACACTGACTAATAATTAATTAATTTATATGGATTTTACTGGAGCTAAATCACAGAACCAAACTTTCCAGACAGGGAACATGAACTTGCTAGCCCCAGTCTGAATAGAGTTCATGGCTAACAAATCATTAGATTGGTCACAGATCGTCCACATTGTTTATGGAGCTGTAGGCAAATTGTTCTTTTTGCAATACGGCTGGAACAAGGCAAGTTTCAGAACCATTTTTTGGTCTCTCTTTTTTTTCATAAATTTGGCAACAGTAACCAAGCAGAAAAGAGCTAGCATGGCACCAGCTACAAGAGACCCCACCAGTACAAGAGGGCTGACCACTGGAAGAGAAAGATAAATTAGACCGTTCATATACCTTTGCAATTATCTGGCTAGGTTAGAATCTTTTGCATTCAATTGGTAAATACCCCTTTTCCATTTTGCAATTTGCGGTTACTGCAATCTGCATAACAACATGAGAATGAACAGGAGAACCTAATCCTTAAATAAAAGTACATTATTGCAGCCAAACTATAAAATCTCAATGCAAGAGTCCAGTACACTCAGAGGGTTTTTGAAACAAGTAACTTTTTATTAGCTGTGCATAGTGCAGGCAACGTTTCGACATCCAGTATCTCAAGCCTCAAGACTGGGGGCCAAAATGTTGCCTGCACTATGCACAGCTAATAAAAAGCTACCTGTTTGAAAAATGCTCTAGGCGTACTGGACTATTGCATCGATATTACTATAAACCTTCTTGTAGCACCAAGGTGTAAAATAACACCAGCAGCAGTTAAGTGTGTGTGCCCTCCCTTCCTGATTATGGCCTAACTAAGGGCTGAAACATTTAGAATGGCGTGTGAACCAAAATAAAGATTGTTAACTAATCAGATGTTCGCATTCAAATGTTGACATCACAGCCAATGACTGAATGTTAATCCCCTCTCTGCCTCTTCTGAGCATGCCCAGGCTCAGTACAGGTTTCTAAATTGCTCAGTTTCCACAGCGCATCCAGAAGCATAACAATCATACAGTAATAAATTCATATGACAAAGGGGGTTATTCAATAAAAGTTCTTATCGTTTAAAATGGTGCTAATTTTGCCCCAACCAATCAGATGTTAGCTTTCAAATGTTACATAAGTTCTCATTGGTTGGGGCAAAATTAGCACCATTTTAAACGATAAGAACTTTTATTGAATCTCCCTGAAAGTATGATATATCAACATATTTTAAAGGCCATTCTTTCTAACAGATGTTCTTATGAGGGTGGAGTTGCCCTTTAAAGGAATAGTTCACTGGAAAAGTGAACTATTCCTTTAATGTATCGATTAAAGCCGGGAGGTTAAGGAGCTATCCCTTACATCCCATTCTTCAATGAACTGACCAGGAGCCAGTGAAGAAGAAGGTAAGTAATAGCTCCTTAACCTCCCCGGCTTCAATCAATACATAAGAGGAATAGTTCACTTTTCCAGTGAACTATTAGTTTAAAAAGGGAAATATTGCAGATGAAACGAGTGTAGACAATACTAGAATTAATCTTGTCCTAAAAGACAGAGCATCGTACCAGATTCTGGTGTTCCTACACTGGACACTGTTGTTCTCATTAGCCTTACTGGTCCACAAGACAAAATTTTATTGTAGTCACCTTCAAGATATCGCCTTCTCCGCACAGTGTATGGTTCAGACTGAAAAGAAGCAAATGAACACATTTGGTTAAGCTAGTGCCCAACAATGCCATCCAACAAAGAAATAAATCACCTTTTCTTGTCTAACAATAACCTGTGAGGTTAAGGAAACCGTGCCTAATTTACTATTGTCACTTTATATACGATTATTGTTCAACATGCTTGTAAGTTAATATTGTGCTAAACTAAAATTAATTGAACAGAATTGTATGCCAACCTTATCCAGAACAGTACAAGCAAGTGGGCTTGAGACAGTCAAAGCCAGATGTGTTAGGGTTACCTACAACACCTCATTCAAGTAGCCATAGGATTAAGGCTGGGTACACATAAGAGAGTTTTTCATCCCAACCAACCGTTCGCTAATAGCGAGCAGTCAACTTGGATGAATCACTGCCAGTTGTGGGGAAAGTAGCAGCGGCCCACACATCGCTGCAACCGATTGTGCGGTCCATAGGAGACAACATGATCAGCCATGATTTACCAACATGTCCGATCATGCGTCCCAACATGTTCCAGGGGGTCAAAAGGACAGCCACTGATCAGGTGCTATTAGAATTGTCACTTTTGATTGGTCTAAAGATCACTGCAAAGGGGTGGACTTGGGCACTATGCATGAACTGGACTACCCATTAAATGGTTGTTAAAACTGTACTTAGAATGCTGTATACAATTCTCTATATGTATGCTGTGTTCTCCCCGTGTGCTTGTAAAACTTCTCTACAACTCTTATTTGGCCTCTTAGTGATATTTCTTGATGGGGCATTTGGGCCCCAGGTAAATTCTCTAGCAAACCCTAATCCTGTAATGAACAGTGTTTTGCATCAATATGATCATATTTTAATTGGTTATGAGGAAAAACACAATTGCCTTAAAGGGCATGTCCATCCTCAGATTTTTCTTGTGTTATTGGGCTCCCTATCCCACCCACAAACGCTAAGTTATTTGTATAAAAAAAACAAAAAAACTTTACTTCATTCCCCTGGCGCTGTAAACCTGGCCCTCTGCTTGTAGGAACTGCAAGCAGGGGGCTGGACCTGCAGCAGCATCTGTGATTGGCTGAGAGCCAGCGAATCACGGATGTGGATGCAGGCATTACAGGACGCCAGGGGAATGAAGTAAAGGAAGTAGTGTTCTGATTTTTTTTACAAATAAACATGTTCATCCCTTTTAGAATACAAATTACCTGTATGGTTTAATTATATATCCAATGGGGAATCTCCAGCATAACAAATGTTAAGACTATAACCCCCTGCATTGAACTGCAGCTACCAGAAACAGATGGATATGTTCACATGTAAACCTGACAAGGAGATCTGCTTTTAGCCCCCATTAAAGGACTGGGTTAAATGTAGTGCATAGACAGGGCAATGGGTTGAAATGTATGATATGAACAGTGTAGTGTGGTGATTTATGGATGTTTCAGTGCAGTGTATGCATGGATTTTCAGTTTTCAGTGTTATGACAACTCTTGTACACCGATAGATTTACTGTAATCCAGAGAACAAATCATTGTTGTCAACAAGTCTCCAAGATTTGAGAGTGATCTTTCCTTACCCGATTACAATAAACTGATGAGGAGTTGGGTGGACAAAGAAAGACTCTGCAATGTAAATAGGCTTCCGAGTAATTAATAAACTGAAACATCTGCACACCAAAGTGGACCAGGGCATTGTCAAAGGTGTCAATCATCTGCACAGTAGTGTCATTGGGATATCTGCATAGGGAAATACAGATTCTTTCAATTACAATTGGCTACCATATACAAATACATACTGTACCCACTAAAAGAACCAGGGGGTTACATATTCATTAAATCAGGGATATCAAATCTACAACCCCTCCAGCAATTTGCAGATGACAACTTGAAGGAAAAATATAAAATGATGACCAAGAAACAATATATAAGTAATTAATCCTAAAGACGGAATAAATGGCTGATAAAAATGAGCTCCAGTTACACATACATGACCTGGTTAAAGGGTATGTACACTGTGGAATTTTTTTTTTCCCTTTCTTAATTTTTTATTACTGGAAACTTATTTCTCCACGATCTGGACTAGGCCACACTAGTGCGTTCAACATACTTGCATCTCCTGAAGGAGAGTATATGGTGCTATCATATTGTGTACAGTAGATGGGATTAGACAAGTTCCACTTTAAAGAAGGTAGTTGTTTAATTTTGTTCCGTAAAGTAAGATTTGAAGACATTTTACGGTTGTTATAAATACACTAGTCTCATCATTTGTAAGGCTGGGTACACACGGAGCTATTATTTGTCCCAACTGAGCGTTTGCTGCGATCGATTGTCCGGGACAAATGACTGTCAGTCGCGGCAAAAGTGTCCATGGGCAATAGTGCACGCGATTGATTGTGCAGTTCCATAGGAAACCGCACATTCGCCCGTGTTTTATCAACAGACCCGATCGCCCATTTGTCCGATTCGGATGAATGGGCCACCGACCTCAGTCACGGCCTGGTCGCCCCACACCATCAGATATTTCCGGCCAACCAACGGCACTATTGGTCAGTCAGAAATATCTGCTGGTGTGTACCCAGCCTAAGGAATGCTTTCTCAAAATGTCCTAGAAACGGAATGAGGACAGTTAAATTATGCAAGTCTTACCCAGAGGAGATAATTGGATATCTAACGTCATGTGCATGATTATCAGTTGGTGTAGCCCAGCAATCCTCCACCCTGAGAGAGTAGTAGTTTTGTGGATCGGGTTCATCCACTTGAAGCTGAACAAAAATATTTTGAGAAGGAGAAATAACAGGCAACCATTCATTCTGCTGAATGAAATCCGATGTTGGGTAAAGTCTCATAGAGACATTAAATATTCTCTCTTTTACCACTACGGTCACCAACCTAAAAAAAACAAAAAACAAAAAGCCCCAAACAAACAAAAAAAACCACCACACGTATAAAGAAGTCATTTAAACAAAGAAAAAAAATGAGGGGGGGGAAAAGAAAAAGTAATTGAAAAAACATTATTGCCTTTTTGGCAAACATCATGTTTAAAAGAACAGGTTAAAATTAAATGCAAAACATTTTTTTGGTTTCTCACTTGCAACATTAATTCCTCAAATGCATGTTAATCTCCGTCCAAATATAAATATCCATTCTAAGAAAATTGCATTGTGATTTATATATGTGAGCAGATGTTTGTGCCATGATCTGACCAATTTTATTTCTCCTTGCTAGCTATCCAAATTCATCTAAAGGGGACACTTAAGTGAAAAAAATAACTTGCCTTTATCCTTTTAGTGCTCTCAGGAACTTGATCCCTTTTTGCTCTCAGTGATCCCTGTCACCAGATCTCCTCATGTCCTGTTCAGCTCACTCCTAGTTAGTACGCCTGTCTCCTCTCTATGTATCCACCCCCTCCCAAAACAGAGACACAGCTAATGTGTAGTGTGGAGCATGTACAGTGGAGATGATCTGTGCCCTTAGGAGTGCCTGCCGCATCTTGTACACTAATTACATAATTAGCGTACAAGATGCAGCAAGCACTCCTTACAAGTTCAAATGCCCCGGTGCTGTGATCTGTGATAATATATATGCATATGAAGAAGAGGGATTCACAGTCTTGCCGAATGTGAAAAACTTTAATGGAGGTATGCACAGCGAAAATAGGTGCTAGTGTTAGGGGATCCAGCTGGATTGTCCCCAATATATAGAAAATGTCCATAGACACTGCACTCAAAATTGTTGCTTCAAACGGTTTATTGGCAAGATTTCAGATAATACTACACGACGTTTCGGGGAAACAGAGTCCCCTTCATAGGTGATAGTAATTTGTTACCTATCACCTGATGAAGGGGACTCTATTTCCCCGAAACGGCGGAGATTACTGAACGCCAAAAACAGCGAAGCAACAAGAGGCAGGCATGGACAAAAAAAATAAAAAATAAAAAAATATATATATATATATATATATATATATATATATTTGTTTTTTTTTGATTGCCATGTGACTGAGGAAAAAAAAAACCGAAAAACTTTACTTTTATAGAATCTATAGTTTCATTCATCCATGTAGCGTGCCAGGGGGAGGAGCTGCGTGAGTGACAGTTCTTTACCGACTAGCTGTGCCCCGCCCTCTTTAAAAAGTAAAACTCCAAGAGATAAAAAAAAAAAAAAAAAAACACCAACAAACCAAGGGGAAGGGAGGGTAAAAGAGAAAAAAAAAAAAAAAAAAAAAAACACGAAATTGTTTACAACATACCGTAATTTCTGTTTCTTGTCACCTTCCATGGCAGCATTCACCAGACTGGGATATCCCTGGCTCACAGGAAACGCACGGTATAAAAGACCCTCCCACAATCCACTCCTTGGGGCATATTTATAAAAGAGCGAAAAGTGGCAAAATGTTTTCGCATTCGCTTTTCGCATGGGTTTTCGCCAAAAATACAGTTAACGCTATTTATAAAGGTAGCGTTAACGAATGGCGAAACCGTTTCCGTGAGCTATCGCTAAACCCTTTTCGCCTAACTTCGCAATGGTAATTTTAGCGAAAAAGGAGCAAAAAGGCATAACGCGATTTATAAAAGAGCGAAAGGTGGTTTTTGCGTTAAAAAGAGCGAAAGATTAGCGCGACCCTGAAGGTGGTGAAAAGTCATTGTTTGAGCGAAAAGGCATTCTAATGGGTAATATGCCTTGAAAAAGCGAACGCGCATTAGAAGGGCGATCGCGCATAAGAGTGTAATATGCCTTGGAAAAGCAACATTAGAAAGGCGACCACGCATTATAATGGAATATGCCTTGGAAAAGCGAACGCGCATTTGAAAGGCGAACGCACATTATAATGGAATATGCCTTGGAAAAGCGAACGCGCATTAGAAAGGCGAACGCACATTAGAATGTAATATGCCTTGGAAAAGCGAACGCGCATTAGAAAGGCGAACGCGCATTAGAAAGGCGAACGCACATTATAATGGAATATGCCTTGGAAAAGCGAACGCGCATTAGAAAGGCGAACGCACATTAGAAAGGCGAACGCACATTATAATGGAATATGCCTTGGAAAAGCGAACGCGCATTAGAAAGGCGAACGCACATTAGAAAGGCGAACGCGCGTTAGAAAGGCGAATGTGCAGTGCAAAAGAAAATTGTATTCCAATTGAGAAATTCTAAGAAGATTGACTAAATAAGACATGGCTGACTTCTTGGTAAATGTGAGGTGGCCATTTTGAACTTGACATCATTTTCTAGTGGGCTTTTCTGGTTTCGAATGGTTTTCACAATGCAGTCTTAGATGCGTTAAGTTTTCGCTGCGATACTTTTCGCTCTTTATCGCGCCCGTTCGCCTTTTTCAGCTACGAAGTGTGGTTTTTTTTCGCTTTTTTATAAATAAGGCGCCCCAAATGGCGTTATTTTCGCTGCGATGTGCTGCGCTAATTATTTGGCGAAAAAGACAATCCTTTATAAATATGCCCCCTTGTCTTTATTATAAAGCTGTCATAGGAAACATAACCATAGAATATTAATCACATAATACATCAATCAAAGGGAGGGAAATCCTCTGGTGAATGCTGCCATGGAAGGTGACAAGAAACAGAAATTACGGTATGTTGTAAACAGTTTCGTGTTTTCTCTGTCACCCCAGTGGCAGCACTTCACCAGACTGGGACATAGCAAAGCTAAACATAGGGCGGGAAGTAGAAACTTTTTTTTTTTATTTTTTATTGAATTATTGCTTCCAAAACTCTGTGTCCGAATTTAGTTTTATCGGTTGCAGAAACGTCTAGGCGGTAATGTCGTACAAAGGTTTTCCATGATGACCACTTAGCAGTTTCACAGATGTTGTCTAAGGAAACTTTAGACTCTAAAGCCCATGAGGTTGATACTGCTCTTGTCGAGTGAGCTTTAAGACCAACTGGAACTGCCTCGCTTTTAATCTGATATGCTTTCGCTATAGCTTGAGTAAGCCATAGTCCTTTTTGAAGGGGCTTCTCCCTTCCTAATCCCTCTAGGGATAACAAAAAGTCTTTCTGACTTTCTCCAAGGTTCTGTTCTCTTTAAGTAGTGGGTCATAAGTCTGACCAAATCTAGTGAATGAAGTTTTCGTTCCTTTTCCGTTCTGGGCAAAAAAACTGGTAAATTGATTTCCATGTTTAAGTGGAATGGAGAAACAACTTTTGGTAGAAAGCCAAAAGCAGGTTTAATCCTGACCCTGTCATGAAAAATTGTTGTGTCTGGTTGTTTGGCTGAGAATGCTGCCAATTCCGCCACTCTACATGCTGATGTGATGGCAACTAGCAGAACAGTTTTTAGTGTCAGCATCCAGTCTGAAGATTTCTCTAATGGTTCAAAGGGTGGCGTAGTCAAGGCTTTAAGGACTGTTGGAAGGCTCCAAACGGGACACGTACTTTTTGATGGAGGTCTTACCCGAACTAGAGCACTAAAGAATCTAGTAACTAGATGGTCTGTGGCCCAGGTTTTATCCAAGATTGCAGAGAGTGCCGAAACTTGCCCCTTAAGTGTGCTGTTGCTCAATCCCATCTTGTATCCTGAAAACAAGAACTTTACAATGAAAGAAGAATCTGCCTCTAGAGGATGCAGACCAGAGTCCATGGCAAATTTAACAAATTGATCCCAGACTCTATAATATTGTTTTGATGTGGAACTTTTTCTGGATTTCAATAACAGCTGCACAACCTGTTCCTGCAATCCTAGTGCCGATAGCCTGTTCCTCTCAACTTCCAGGCCATCAAATTTAGACTGTTGTCTTCCTGAAAATTTACTGGTCCCTGACTCAACCAACCTGGAAAAAAACAGAATTTTCCAAGGTTTCTCTACCGCCAGAGATTTTAGGAGTGGGAACCATGGTCTCCTTGGCCAGAAGGGAATAACTGCTAGGACTAATGTCCCTTCCAATTTTATTTTTTGTAGGACCTTCCAAATCATCGGGATCGGAGGAAAGATGTACAATAGCCCCTTGGACAAATCTTGAGCCAGCGAATCTGTTCCTGCTGCCCAGTTGTTTGGTATCCTTGAAAAGAAGTTCCGACATTTTGTGTTGTTTTCCGTGGCCATGAGATCTATAGACGGAGTCCCCCACCTGCTGCATATCATGTGGAATAGATCGTCGTGAAGGCTCCATTCTCCTGGATGGACCGAGCTTCTGCTTAAGAAATCTGCTATGTTGTATTGAGGACCAGGTAAGTAAACTGCTGAAATACTTTCTAGGTTTTTTTCTGCCCATTCTAGAATTGGGGAAACTTCCTTCTTTAAAGACCTGCTTCTCGTTCCGCCTTGCTTTTTTATATAAGCTACTACGGTAGCGTTGTCGGAAATAATCTTTACATGTTTTCCTACCACCCTTTTGGCAAAGAAAAGGACTGCTTTTTGGACTGCTCTTATTTCCAGGACATTTGAGGATATTTTCTGGTGACGACCCCAATCTCCTTGTGCAAAAGACCCTTGACAGTTAAATCTTGAGACTTTTGTTGGAAAAAAAATGATGAAATTGAGGCTTCTTTTGAAATTCTATCTTGTACCCTTCTCGGATAGAACTTATTACCCAAGAATCGGGAACCAGGTCGGCCCACCTTTGTGCAAAATATTTTAACCTGCCTCCTATGCTCAAAGGTGGGCTCTGCGTCCTGTCATTGCTGACTGGACGAGTTTGGTAATGATGTTTCCGATTTTCTGTTGGGCTGCCCCTGTCTTCCTCTCCAGTACGATTGACGAAAGGCATCTCTATTTCCTCTAGTCTGTCTGGAAGTACGAAAAAATCTTTCACGACTTTTCTGTGAAAAATTGTCAGTCCGGACATTGTCAGTCCTGAGGTAAAAATATACTTTTTCCACCTGAAAAACGCTTGATAAGGTCGTCTAATTTTTCACCAAAGAGCATTTTTCCATCAAAAGGGAGCTGACATAGGTTTGATTTTGAATTAATATCTGCTGACCAGTTTTTCAACCATAGGGCTCTTCTAGCCGCTACTGACAGGGCCATAGATCTTGCCGAAAATTTTACCAAGACCACTGACGCCTCCGAAATGAATTCAGTAGCAAAAATACACTCTTGGACCATACTAGATAGCTTGGGTCTTCGAACATTGGAATCAATGGCATGCTGTAGGTCCAATAACCAGACTTTCAACGCCCTCGAAGTTGAGGTCAAGGCCATAGAAGGTTTACAAGCTGCTCCCACTGCCATATATGATTTTTTCAGACTCGTATCTATTCTTCTATCCATAGGATCTTTAAAGGTGGCCGCGTCCTCTACTGGTAACGTAGTCCTCCTGGCCAATCTTACCACTGCTGCGTCCACTTTCGGAGGCGACTCCCATGCTTCCGCATCTTCCGTGTGAAAAGGGTATTTTTTACAGAACCTGTTGCCCACGTCTACTCTTCTTTCCACTTTCTTCCATTCTGAGGAAATAACCTGCCTCATGGATTTGTGGACTGGAAAATATACAGCATTTTTCTCTATAGAAGGAAAATACTTATCCGCTGAAGCTGCAACAGGCTCCTCCAATGTTAAAGAGAAAGTTTCCCTGATTGCCTTAATTAAGGGAATAACAATACTAGGATCGAAAGTGGATTCGGATTCCTCCTCTTCCTCATCCGATTCAAACCCCTGCTCCTCAAAAGATTCTGAATCTTCAACCTGTGATTGATCTGAATATGAAACGTTCGACAAATGTCTTGTTTTAGCCTTTTTCTTCTTACTCTCCTTAACTGACTTAGTGACAGCTGATTTAATTAAGCTCATCACTTTATCCATAGTTAGCTTTTCTGGCAGCCGCACTATCTCTTCCTCTTTCTCTGCCTTCTTTCTTTTAGAAGATGCTTTTGACTTTGAAGATCTATCCGAAGCAGAGGCACTAAAAAGAATAAAAACAAATATACAAAGACAAAAATTAGGATTAAAAAATATTGTATCATCTCTTTTCTAACGACCTACCTGGGGCTTACCTAGTTCCAGGTAGTTGGTGACCGTCACTCACTGACTTAGCTTCCATAGCGAGGACTATATCTATATAAGAATAGATATACATATAAAAGTGTTTGATACAGACCAGGATAATAGCCACACAACAGCCCAAAAAGCATAGAGTAATTACTCACATTTAGGCAGACAACTTGCAAAAACGCAATGCACAGGATCCTACTGGCGATAACAGACTTTCCGAAAAGACTTTCCAGGCCAGGTGGTTCAAATGTCTTGAACGCGCTCCCAGCGTATTCCACAGACAGATTCGGGACCAAACCGGCAGTACTGAGAACCTTGTGGCTTTTAATTGGTCTCGCGCGACTAGCATGACGTCATCGGAGCGCGACGCGGAAGTATACGCACACGCCGGACTCCAAAGGCGCGCCCAGCGTTTCCCCGCGAAAGATGTAATAGATCCTATGGAGGAGGCAACAGACGGCCGAACAAGAGGAAACACGACCATACCGAGTGAGGATTTGGACACAGAATCCATCCATAACTCTACAGCCCTGGTCACAAGGGCCCTTCCCTGGCATGCCTGATGCAACAAAAAAGGGAAGGCTTCAGATGCAGAGAGAGAGGGAGAACTGCATCTGGCAACGCCACAATGGCAGGTAAGCCCAGTGTCAGCACTACACCATGCTTCCTAGCCACAGGAAACGCAAAAAGACAAGGAGTGGATTGTGGGAGGGTCTTTTATACCGTGCGTTTCCTGTGAAACGCACGGTATAAAGTGCGGTGAGGTGAAGTGCTGCCACTGGGGTGACAGAGAAAAAAAAAAAAAGAAAAAAAAAAAGAAGGTTGGGGCTTTAGATACTATATATGAAAATTAACATGGATACACAGTGCTAAAATAGTAGCCAGTAGCACTCTCAGGGTAAGAGTTTAAAATATCTAGTAAAAAATACAATTGGCTTAAAAGAAATTTAAAGAAAATAGAAAGAAGAGCTTATATAAGTCATATGATTGCATGGATAGCAGTGATGTGATCACATACCCCGAGAGTGTGAAAACTAAACCTTCTGTGTTCTTTGATACAAAAGGCACAATATCAATCACTAATGCAATTCACAAAAGGTGGTGTCAGATACATACGAGTAAGTGCTTTGAAGCGAGTATGGAAGGGACACTATTCCATCATATTTATATGCACAGAAAAGCTGCATCCGAATGGCAGGAGATCTGGTTATAAGAGATCCTGGAACCCTTGGGACATTTTCGTTTGTCCCAGATGTCAGTTCATTGGAATATATCAAGTGAGAGCCATTCACCTGTAAAGAAGGGGGAAGTATTGTAACAGAATGGTACATGCTTTGTTCTAGTTTCAAGCTAGAGCTCCTATATATTTAGCCAGCAAATCAATTAGTCTAAAAAAAAACCCCATCCCCCCGTGTCACAGTCACAATATACCGTACATACTTGAATATTCGAGGTTTTCAGGCTTTAAAAATAGCAACAAAAAAAATGTTTTTGTTTCCAAACATATGGAGTGGCAAGGGATGAGGGGTTACTCTCCTTTTAAGGATGATCTCTATTGTTAAAAAGAGTGCCTTCTGATTCAGATTGTTTTGAGGCTTTAGTTGCCCTTTAAATGGATAGCAGATTTCCCATATAGTAATAGCCATACTGAATTTGGCTATAACTGTATGGGAATTCTGCTGTCCATTTAAAGGGACACTAAAGCCTCAAAATACAGAATCAGAAGGCAGTAGCGGTCATATTTTCTACCCTCGGTTTATACACAATCAGGTTTTACTAATTTTTCGGGTAAAAATAGGTAAATATGGTAAATTGGCATTGGCATTTCAATATGTTTTCTAGAAATGAACTCACTTGGTCATTTTCATATAACAGAGAGTTGATAAGGTCACATTAACTCAACCAGTTTGTACAGATTCAGATTTTATAATATATTAATATGTAAAGGAAGGTCTACCCTTAAAACAAAAAACAGGTCAATTGTCAGTTACCTGCCCCCAACGGATATATTTTGCACTTTATTACCTGCATTACTAACCAAATATTTGAGGATAATTATTGTCCCCATTCTGGCAAATTAAACTGACCCCTCCCAACATGCAGTCAAGGTTGTGACATCAGACATCACAACCAATGATTGCCTGCCGTTTCATCTACTGCCTCCTCTACAAATGTTCAATCTTAAAAAAAGCTCACAGAACAGAGGGAGGAGCAGATTCCTTTACCAGAAAGGAACAGAACTTATGGTTAAATAACTGGTTACAAATGCATGTAATAAACTGGTAAAAATATCAGTTGGGGTTGTGGGCAGATAACAGTCTAGTCACCATTTTTTAAACAAATTAGTTCACCCCTTTAACTAGAGTAAAAGACTCCCACCCACAAAACTAATGAATTCTTCTATTCCTTGGGGTGGTTGGAATGTACATTGTTTTTGTGTAAATACAAATATATGTATTTATGTTATTTCTACACAACCCACTATACCCTTATAATGTGTTAACTAATGTAGAGGAACCAATATGACAACCCATGCCTGAAGACGCAAGCTTTCAAAACAATTAAAGGGACAGTTCAATGGAAATTATCAATAATTGTTAAATTGTTAGTTTGTGTAAGGCATACTTGGTTATTCTACATATTCTCTCCCATTTTGAAAAATCAGTTGGTTTCATATCCTTTGCTGTTCCATGCTGTTGACTTTAGTGAGCTGACATTTTAGGTTCTAACGGTCCTCCTTCCCAGGATGCAGAACAGTTATTTCTACTGATTGGCTGTTGGATGGGTCAAAGATGCTCAGATCCCTACTGAGCAACTGAATCAACCCAGGCGCTGGGTCAAGGGCAAGACCATAACGGTCTCTACTAGGGGTCCTGCAAACAGGAAGTCAGTATTTCGGTTGCATTTATTTATACACAGACAAAATGCTGAATGGGCAGGTTAAGGTCATTAGGATGAAAAAATACTGCTCTTTTTTTCTGAAAAGTGTATGTATTTGCACTGAACTTCTCATTTAAGCTTCTTCAATCGTTTAAGTTTGCCAGTAAATGGTATTACTTTATTTATATCTAAGGAGTAGAGATGAACTAGAACTCGAGTTTGATCCGAACTTCTCGAACTATCCCGGACCGGATTTTCGATAAATGTCGAATGTTCGACCGTTCTAACATGCGAGTAAAATGCCTATTATACCTATACGCGAACATCGAATCCACAAGTAAAGGGTCCATTAAAACCTATACACAAGCATCAAATCCGCGAGTAAAATGTCCATGGTATCTAGGCGCGAACGAACTCAAAAATAGCGTGAGAGTAAAATTGATTTTTCGAATGTCATGGATATTCGAACATGTTCCCCAGACCATTTCCCAGGTCCCATAGCCATTTACATTAAGTTACCATTGATATTTTGTATTTGATTAGAACTTTTTGAACTATTTGACTCCAATTGACTTAATGGGTCTGTTTTAGAACTTTCCATATAGTTCGAAAGTTCGAAAACGGACTGAACTTTCGAAAGTTCAGCCATCTCTACTAAGGAGCAAGATGTCTTTGCTTTCATCAATGGCGAACACGGACAGTATATTTCCCTTCTACTTTATCAATACCTGTAAAAATATACAATACCCTAATAAAGAGCCTTCCACTGGCAAGGTTTTAAAGTATCATAAGCTGTAAAACCATGGATCAAATGGTGGCATTCTGTGATCTGTGGCAGTATTTTTCTTCCCCATGCCTATTAATTTACATTGCAAACAGGAGCCATTGTTCAGGTCTTTTGCTGTACAGCCAACATTCAAAGCCAATAAGGGATGGTCCTTATTCACAAGTTTTAGGGTAAAAGTGGTTTCTGTAATGATGTAATTTCTGGCTTATTAACACAAACTAAATATGTATATTCCTTTCGTGTATTAACTGAAATGAAAAAAAAATGCTCTTCCAAACTCTACGGTAGATATGTTAAATCTCTTTTCTGTGTTGGAGAGGCAGGATCTGCTGTAACATGATCTGTGTGTAGCAGACACAGATATCTGCATTGTAATATATGATTGGCTGTTAGCTTAAAGGGGCAAGGCTGCTGTTTTAGTTTGCTGTGCACTAGAAATCATGTCAAGTGTACTATGCACACTTCCACCAAAACAAACAGTGGGTTATGGGAGCTGTCCACTTGCAAAGGGAGAGGTAAGACACAGTTTGTTGTATATTTGTGAATGTGCTCTGTGTATTAGGACAATGTTGTCTGGTAGCTTTAGTTCCCATTAAACACTTGTATGGAGGCTACAGTTAAAGTGCCATTTGTGTTCTCTACCATCTTTCAAGGAATATGTGTTTGCTACCATCTATGAAAGTCAATGTATTCAGTATTGTCAGTGAAGGTCTATGCGTCCGCTACTGTCAAACAGGGTAGAAAATAACGGTTATCAATGTTAGTTTGTGTCTAAAGGCAAAATTGATCTTACCTTCACAGTGGTGCCACAGAAAGAATGATTTTGACTGGTTAGCACTATGGATGCGTGTAGCCGAGTGAAGCTCATCATCTTACATTTTGGATTAGCCAAGTGCAGGAGCGATTCATTTACTTTTAATTCATGAAGCACATTTCTCAGCAATTTAATCTCCATATTATATTTATTACAATTCAGGTCCAAAATTGCATCTAATTTTAAGAGAGAAAAAGAATAAAACCCACTAATGTGATTTAGAATACAAAACAAATCTATCCATACCAGTCTCATCCCATTACCTACCAAGAACAGAACAAGTAGAGTAGCATCCTCCTGTCTGGGATGATTGTTTGACTATTAAAAAACACCCTCTCTTTCTGGCTCTTGCACTAATTGGTGTGGGGGTTGGGGCCTATTAGTTAAATAGGATTCACAGTGTTGGGCCTGTGGTTTGGACCTAACAAAAGGAAGTTTCCTGTGAGTGTAACGAACTTGTGAGTGGCCCTTTCTCGTAAGGACCTTGATCTCAAGGACATAAAAAAAGAAGGACATTGAAACAAGAAGGGCAATTAAACAAGGTTTGTGCGTCACTGTGTTGGTGTGGTGTATTTGAAGGGACAGTTTTGTCAGTACCATGCAATGTGCATCGTGCCACATGTATAGGAACCTGGAGCAGACGTTCCGGGGAACCTATGTCTGTGTCAGGTGTGAGTGGGTTGCCCGTTTGGAAGCTGAGGTGGAGAGTCTAAGGGGGCAGCTTGCAGCATTGCGGGGATTGGCAGAACTGGGGGGTCAGCAGGCACTGGCTGGGGCCAGTATAGAGGTGGGTGGAAGAGGGACAAGAAAGGATGAGGAAGGAGGTAGTTTTGTTAGGGTTCCTAGGGGAAGTGGGGGACAGAAGAGTAGGGGGGCTTCTTCCCAGATTGTCCATCCCAACAGATTTGCCGCCTTAGGTAATGAAGTGGAGGAGGACACCTCGGAATTAGCATGTATGGAGGGGGCTAGTCCCTTGAGCACCCAGGGGACTGCCATCTCTGATACAAGGGAGGAGGAACGAAGGGTCAGGAATGCAAGGCAGGTGGTAGTGGTAGGGGACTCCATTATAAGGAAGGTAGATAGGGTAATCTGCCGCCAAGACCCTACATGCCGAACTGTGTGTTGCCTGCCTGGTGCTAGGGTTCGGCATGTGGTGGATCGTGTAGACAGATTATTGGGTGGGGCCGGGTGTGACCCGGCGGTCTTGGTTCACATTGGTGCCAATGACAAAGTTAGAGGTGGAGGTGAGGTCCTTAAACATGATTTCCGAGAACTAGGGGCCAAGATAAAAGCAAGGACCTCCAGGGTAGTGTTTTCAGAAATACTACCGCAGCCACGGGCTAAGCCAGGGAGACAGCGGGAGCTTAGGAGCATTAATGCGTGGCTAAGAGAGTGGTGTAAGGAAGAAGGGTTTGGGTTTATTGAGAACTGGGCAGACTTTGCTGTCGGCTACAGGCTCTTTAGTAGGGATGGGTTGCACCTCACTGATGGTGGTGCAGCTGTTTTAGGGGAGAAGATGGCTAGAGGGTTGGAGGAGATTTTAAACTAGGTTTGGGGGGGAGGGTATTAGCAGTCTCACTGGGATAGATTGTCCAGGAGGAAAGCAGGGTGTAGATAGGCCAGTGGTGGGTGGAAAGGGGGGTGGGGCTAGCATAGGGGATAGGGAGGAATGTGTATCAAAGTGTACGAATAAATTACAGGATCATAATCTAAAATGTATGTTTGCAAATGCGAGAAGCCTGGCTGACAAAATGGGTGAATTGGAAATGATGGCATTGAATGAAAAGTATGATGTAATAGGTATAGCAGAAACGTGGTTGAACAGTTCTCACGACTGGGCTGTAAATATAGAAGGATATGCCTTGTTTAGGCAGGACAGAAAAAAAAGGAAAGGGGGAGGAGTATGTGTATATGTTAAAAAAGAATTGAAGCCAAATTTAAAAGAAGAGATAACTGGTGATATGGATGATAAAGTGGAGGCAATATGGGTGGAATTAGGCAACAGGAAAGGGGGTAATGTCATTGTTGGTGTCTGCTATAAGCCGCCAAATGCTAGCAGAGAGGAGGTGAGTCAACTTCATATGCAGTTGGCAAGGGCTGCAAGTTTGGGGAGTGTGCTCATTATGGGGGACTTCAATTACCCTGACATTGATTGGTGTGGTGGAACTGCCATCACAGAAAAAGGCGATGAGTTCCTGAATTTGCTGCAGGATAATTTTCTCTCACAGGTGGTTGAGGTTCCTACTAGAAAAGGAGCTCTGTTGGATCTGGTAATATCTAACATTGTGGAGCGCATTATAGATATAAAGGTAACTGGAGGCTTAGGGAATAGTGACCATGAAATAGTGGCATTTGGACTTTGTTATCGAAAGGAAAAGTGTGCTGGGTTAACAAAGACATTTAATTTCAGGAAAGCAAATTTTCCCAGGTTAAAAGCAGCTCTTCAGAATGTCAACTGGGATAATGTATTATCAGGTAAAGGTACTGAACAGAAGTGGACTGTGTTCAAGGGGATTTTAAGCCAGTTCACATCTAAATTTATACCCTTGGGAAATAAATGTAAAAAAAATAAATCCGCGCCCATGTGGCTGAATTCTGATGTAAAGAGGCAAATGGTAAGGAAGAAAAAGGCATTTAAAACCTTTAAGGCCGAGGGAACGGAAAGGGCCTTTAGGGAGTATAAAAACTGTAACAAGGAGTGTAAGAAAGCAATCAAACTAGCTAAAATTAATAATGAAGTTAGGATAGCTGAAGAAAGCATCACTAAGCCTAAACATTTTTTTAAGTATATTAATAGTAAGAAGATGAGGACTGAGAATGTGGCACCATTAATTAATGGGGATAAGTTAGTTACGGAGGATGGCGATAAAGCAAATGTCTTGAATAATTTTTTTTCCTCTGTATACACTATAGAAGATCCAAGTACAGATATCATAGAGTATAGTAGCAATAAAGGTATACAAGATTCAAGTTCACTTTGGTTAACCGAGGATATGGTACAGAAAGAACTAAATAAGGTTAATATTAGTAAATATCCTGGACCGGATAAAATACATCCTAGGGTACTTAGGGAGCTAAGTTCAGTTTTATCTAGGCCATTGTTTCTAATTTTTGCTGATTCCCTCATGTCCGGTGGTGTGCCTCTGGATTGGAAAAAGGCTGATGTTATTCCAATATTCAAAAAGGGTAGTCGTTCACAGCCGGGTAATTACAGGCCTGTAAGTTTAACTTCAGTGGTGGGGAAGATCCTGGAAAGTTTAATAAGGGAACATGTTCTAGAGTATGTTTCAAGGACTGACATTATAAGTAGTAACCATTATAGATTTAGGAGGAATAGATCTTGTCAAATTAACTTGCTTCGCTTTTATGAGGAAGTAAGTAGAAATTTTGACTCTAGCATAGCAGTAGATGTAGTTTACTTGGATTTTGCAAAGGCTTTTGATACAGTCCCCCATAGGCGACTAATGTATAAGCTAAGGTCTGTTGGTCTGGGGAGTCACATTTGTACATGGATAGAAAATTGGTTAATGAATAGGATGCAGAGAGTAGTTGTTAATGGGGCTTCATCATTATGGACTAAAGTGCTAAGTGAGGTGCCACAGGGTTCTGTGCTGGGGCCGCTTCTATTTAATCTATTTATTAATGATTTGGAAGTGGGTATTGTCAGCAAGGTTTCTGTGTTTGCTGACGACACAAAACTTTGTCGACCATTAAAAACTTCAGAGGATGTGCAATCGTTGCAAGGGGATCTAGATAGATTATCACATTGGGCTGCTAAGTGGCAGATGAAATTCAATGTTGATAAATGTAAGGTGATGCATTTTGGACTTAAAAATACTTGTGCTACTTATACAATAAATGGCTCTGTGTTAAGTGAATCCCTGTTGGAAAGGGATCTTGGAGTTTTGGTGGATAACAAACTTAAAGGTAGCAAGCAGTGCCAGGCGGCAACAGCCAGAGCCAGCATGGTATTGTCTTGTATAAAGCGAGGTATGGATTCAAGGGAGGAAAATGTAATTCTCCCTCTTTACAAAGCATTGGTAAGGCCTCATTTGGAATATGCAGTGCAATTTTGGAATCCTGTGTACAAAAAGGACATCTTTGAAATGGAAAGGGTTCAGAGAAGGGCAACTAAATTAATAAGGGGATTGGGGGAGCTTGAATATGAAGAGAGACTGGAAAAGTTACAATTATGTACGCTGGAGAAAAGGCGCTTGCGTGGGGATATGATTACTGTGTATAAATACATTAACGGGCCATACAATAAACTATCTGGGGCATTGTTCACCAAGAGAACAAGTCAAAGGACACGAGGACATCCCTTAAGACTTGAAGAAAAAAGGTTTAGGCTTCAAGCTCGGAAAGGGTTTTTCACTGTGAGAACGGTAAGGCTGTGGAACTGTCTTCCAGTGGACGTTGTAATGGCAGGTTCATTGGTCAGTTTCAAAAAAAAGCTGGATGAGTTTCTGCAAACAAGGAATGTTGCAAGTTACTGGTATTGATACATAAAGTAGAGTTGATCCAGGGAAATTTCCGATTGCCACTTGGAGTCAGGAAGGAATTTTTTCCCCCTTCATAAATTTGGTGGGGGTTTTTTGCCTTCCTCTGGATCAACAGTTAGGCAGGAAATGAGGATATTGCTAGATGGGTTGGACTGGATGGACGTATGTCTTTATTCAACCTCCAATACTATATACTATACTATACCCCACTTTGCTTAAAGGGAATGTTCACCCCTTGAATGAAAAATGACATATAGGTAAATCACCCCCCCAAACAATCGTTAGAAAGCTGACAGATGTAGGGCTAATCTGTCCCCTTCTATCTGCCTCTCAGAGTGTCCACCTCCTCTTCAAGGGCTAAAAGCTTTTTATCATGCTCATAGGAGGCAGTTAGAGGAATAGCATTCATTCATTGGCCGAGATGTCATTTGTGACCGACTGCTGCTAACAGGAACAACCACCAAGCAGAAAGAGGGGTAACAAAGTAGAGAAATTTTTAACCTGAAATACTGCCTGATGTTCTAACTAATTCAGTTTTGGGGTTTGAGGGGTAATTTACCTATATACAAATTGTTATTTGAGGGATGAGTCACAAATTGGCTCATCCCTGTTAAACAAAATATGCCTTGCATTTCCAGGGTTTTAATATGCAGTATGTGGCCATAATTAGCCAACTAATTGATAGTTAGTCTGCAAGGTGGTCAGTTTTTACTGGAATGGTGCATCAGGTAGAAGTGTCTAGGTGGGATGCTCTTTGCAGGAAGTAGGCCCTGCACAGAGGACTTGGTGGAGGAGTGAGAGACCGGACACGTTCTGTTACTTTGTTCCTGGCTCCTGAATGTTGTAATGAAGAACGGGAGGTAAGACACAGCTCCTTTACCCCATGTTCTTCAATAAAACCGAATACTGAAAAGTGGTTTTGCCAGTGGAACAATGAGGAGGTGTGAGAAGTGGTGAGTTAGCTGGTAGATAAGCACTACACATTTTTTTGTTAATGGACACGTCTGTTTTTTTCATTCACGGTCATACTAGTGGACTATTACGGATTTGGAAGTGACAAACTTTACCACTTGCACGTTGGGATATAAATATACACACTAATACCTATTTGTATGTGCTTAAGAATTATGTTTAGTATTAGGATACACTATTTATATACATTTGTCTTCTGAAGGAAAAAGGACATATATTTAAAGACATCTTAGCCAAAAGGACAGGACTGGTTTACAAGACATGTCAAGGAGACTATTTATGAAATAATAAAGAAACCAAGTCTGAATAAAAGGTGTGTGCACATTACACTTTTGACACATAAAACTGCGCAGTTATTATAACACCTCTGAGCTACAATGCAATCAACACCTTGCTTTCAGGAGGCCCCTAACACAGTCCAGGGAATTTTTTCCAACAGATTCTTTATAAGTCATTCTGATTGGAGAAAGACTGTTGGAGGATTAGTGAAATATCTTCAAGAAATAAACTTGATCTAACTGAATACCACAGACAGATATACGATGAACTGGGTGAATGAGAACTTTCACAAGCATATTACTGTACCTTCACAACTGCTGCCAGAGAACCCTAATCTGCAGATACATTTTGCTTGTCCTTGGCTCATGTGGCACACCCCTCCATTCATACACGTTTCTGAACAAGATACATTGTACAATGCGCTCTTTTTCATTCTTCTGTATTCTAGCCGAGGATTAAAATATATCACATGGGCAGCACCTTTTTGTATGTCTGGAAAGTTAATACAAAAATGCTAAAGGTTAGGAAAAAATTCTTGTTTTGATTTGCTAATTTATTCTTAAAGGACAATTCTACCCTCATAAGAACATATTTTAGAAAGAATGGCCTCTTTATAATATGTTGATATATCATACTTTGTCCTATGAATTCATTACTGTATGTCTGCTATGCTTCTGGATGCCTCATGGAAAATTAGCAATTTAGTGACCTGTAACGGAGCATTCTCAGAAGGGGCAACTAGGGGATTTAGCATTCAGTCATTGGCTGTAATGTCAACTGTCAAATCCATAACTGACAGTTTCTAACTGGAAGAACCAGGAAGCAGAAACAGGACATTTCAGGTTAGACATCAGATTTCAAATTATTACAGTTTAGGGGGTATAGAAGTTTTATTTGAGGGCTGGACTTGCATCAGTATCAAGTGTCAAGAATTACCCTTTTCTTCTGGCTCATAGTTACCTGCTGTTTTGGCACTTCATACTGTATATTGATTTGCCAATTACCTTCACACTCTACCCTGACTTTCCTTTAGCAGCTTGTTGTGCCTGGTGCCCCCTACGGAGGTCATCAGAAACTGCAAGTATTTATAGTTACAGACAGGTAAGGTTAATAGTTTATGGACAGGTGCGAAGTTATCCACACACACATTGACACAACTAGTCGCTTGTTACTTTTTCCTGGTACCAGTATTAACATGAACTAAATTTCATACAACATGTAAATTACCCTATTTAGTACATTCACCGCCCACAGGACTAAAATGTATTAAAATCTAGTAACTTTATTTCAAACATGTTTCCATCCACTGGCCAATTCTCAGGAATAAACAATACATCACCTTGTATAGCTAAAAGGTTCCACTCCCAAAGATCACCCAAAGAAATAAACTAGGAATGCTACAAAGCGTACACATACAAAAACTGCATACAGTATGCATCTAATGAGTCTTCTGACAAGGTCACGGTTAACAACCAGCTTCCTTATGAGAAGAAAACACCAATATTTCTTTTTAGAGGGAGGTTATACTAATACCTACAATATGTAGTCACACTAGAAATGAATCCTCTCTCCTTTTAAATTGACCCAAATGCCTCCCACTTCACCTCTGTAAGCTCATATTTTGAGAACATTGAAACAAAGCAAAAACCATTAAGTATTATAAACAAAGATTTAATTAACTTTTCAAAATCGGAAGACTTACTTTTATGTTGAATGATGCTGGTAGAAATCGAATCACTAAACAGCATTACAAAGCCAGCCAAGACCCAATAGAGAGGATGGCGAAGCTTCATCTAATAGACAGAACACAATCACATAACAGGAAACAACTCACTGTTTTTTATTTCTACTGTGTACGGATTATAGAGCAATTGGGTTTTAAGGGGACAATTCCTTTTCAACATTCATTACATAGTTGCACTTCGTTGGGACACAACACAATAAAATTTGTATCTTTTTTTTTGGGGGGGGGGGGGATTCATTCTACAGCACACTTAACCAGGGGTGTACCTACCCAGGGAGCCCAGGGGACCCCATCTTCTTATTTTTCCTAAGACAGATATAGCCTCCTCCCAGAAAACCACTGTGGATGAAGCACGGATTGTGACCCCAACATAGTTTTGCAGGGGGCCCAGTGATTCCTAGTAATGCCTCTGCACTTAACTTTTTCCATCTTATGGGGTTACCAGATCAATAAAAAACAGATAATGCAATAAAACCACATGGAGCAAGGCTGTTGTTGAACTAGGGCAGTTTTAACACGATCAGTGCAGCCCTGGTTATACATTTATTAAGTGTCACCCAGATCAGCAGATCTGATAACCCTACATTCTTACCTTAGCCTTGCTTGTATAACAACAATAACTAAATAAAGGCCTGTACACCAGCCATGTTTGCACCTGTTTTATCTGCAAATGATGCTCTCTGAGATTCAGACCTATTCAGTATAGTATAGTCACAAGAAATATCATTCACTATTCTTTACCTTTGCAGTTCCAGGTAAACACAGGCTTTAACGCTATTCTCTATCTTCATTTAAATAAGGGATCAGCTTTCCATTTACTAATCACTTTGCAGCTGCATCAGTTAACCCATTTATGACCAAAGGTTAACATTTTACAAATTAAAAACGCAAAGACCAAAATTTTTCCATAGACAACTTTAACCATGGAGTTTAGCAAATTGGTCATCCCAGCAAAGCATTTTCATGCCCTCCAACATTTCCTCTTAATAAGGTACACCATTGACAAAATCATTGCACAGAGCTGTGGTAAGATCCGTCTTGCTTCATTTTTCACCCCTGTAGCTCTGTACTATTTTTCTGTGGCTAATCACAGCTTCCTATTGTCACTAATAGACAGTTTACTACATACCCTCCATCGTTACCCATTTATTAGTTACACTTATAGAAACAACATAGTACAGAGTTGCCGGCAGAGGATAATGAAGTGAACCTGATCTTATCACAGCTCTGCAATGCAATTCTCAATGGTGTACCTATTTAGAGGTGAATGTTGGAGGGTATGTAATACTATAGCATTTGCAAATGGACAAAATTATCTTATTCATAAATGCAGAATGTTCTAGTTGCTAGTAAGTAAAGACTAGGTGGGTTCATTCAATGCAGCCTGTGTCGCAGTTCTAATGGAATGCAAGAAGCAGAACTTGGCAAAAGTTACTGCATTGTAGGAGTGTGGGGAGTGTATTTATAGGTAGAAGAAGAAGAGCAAGGGAGAGGTAAGTATAATTGTCCTTTAAACTATATTGCATTGGGTATATAGGCTGATAACAGTGTACATTGCAATTATGTTAGTCTCTGGTAAGTAACGCTTTGTTCATCGTTCCATAAAACACATTATAAAGCTTGATAAAGGGTGGAGGTCCACCCGAAAAGTTGCTGGAGAGATATCTCACAGATGGGTGACTTAATTTTTTGGAGCATTCAGGGAGGGCCTTTGGGATGTGCCACCGGTGTGTCTGACCATGGCGCTAAGGAAGGGAAGGGTCTTTTAAAATAATGCAGTTATACTTAAGTTACTCACTGCATAAAATTTTCGCAGTGCCGCAGTGACCAATGCAACTCCATACCAGACATACCAGAAATCTTGCCCAGGGTGCTAGCTCTGGGAGCGTCCATTTGCATTTATTTTGGATACATATGTCATAGACTGAGGAGCAGTGCAGTCTGCAGTGGGACAATCCTAAGAGGAGTGTGGTTCTAAAACGTTTGAGTGTTTGCACCCACTTTAAAGATCATGTCAGTGCCCTCAAGCAGGCATAAATCTTGCCATACTTACATTTAGCAAAACTGCCTCTATTTATGCTCCGATACTTTGTGGGCCAGTCTAACTCCTCTGCTCTCCCGTGTTAAATGCGTGTTATGCAGGAGAGTAGGATTCTACTCTGCAGCTCCAGTAAACACTCACTTCTAGGGTTAGAAGGTACAGACAAGAATGCAGAGCTGTGGCAAGGGATTGGGGACTGTAAGTAGAGGATAGAAGAAGTTTTCTTAGAGGTTAGTATAGAGAGATTTATGCCTTGGTGGGCGCTAAACCATTTCTTAAAAGACAAGGTCGGGATGGACATGTCCTTTAGGCTTCGTTCACACTATTTTCTGTGGAAACATTGCACCAAAATGCTTTGCTCATATTAGTGAACTGCACCGTTCACACTATTGAGCTGCGATACAGTGCATTGCATGCAGCAGCTTTATGCGTTAACGCACTAAATTGCAAACACGGTATTCTGCTGCGTTAACAAAAAGCTAAATGTGAACGAAGCCTAAATCACAATGGGTCAGTCTGATCAAACTGTATGGATCCATCCTTGTGATAAATTTGTGTATTTTTTCCAAACATAGATGTATTTATAGATATAATAACTTATCTACTGCTATATTTTTATTTTTAGAATATATGCATTGTGATGAATTGATGACCGAGAATGAAAGAGATAAATAAATATATAAAAAAGTATTTTTATGTAGGGTTCCTCAAGACATGTATACTTCAAGGGTTTCACAAAGGTAAAAGGTTGATAAAGAAATACCTGTAGCACACCACTACATATCGTATAAAATCCCTTTATTGTTAATATCAAATGGGGAAAGGTTTAGTTCATTTTAAGCATAGGCAAACAGATTTAATAATACTTACAGTATATACAGCATCCTAGCTACCACCAGGAATTGCATCGGTATATATCAAATCCCACTAGAATCAATAGCAGCATCAAAGATTATTGACTCATATAGGCATCAGATAAAGTGCAATGTGACAAATCTTGCTACACGAAGTTTCAAGAAATCTTATACTCATCTGTCCCTGGCGGCTAGTGCCCTTATTAAAGTACAGGATTGGAGTGGATGAGGCTCTCCTGTGTATTCATAGCGGGTGGAACAGCAAATCGGTAGTTAGCAGCGACAGCCTCTCCTGAGGCATTTCGCCCCTCTGGGCTTTCTCAAAGGTGAGGGCCGAGCTCGCTGGACATCCACTTTTATGACCGTTTACTTCCTATTTGCATCATCAATGTTCCCTCTAAGCTCAAATTGTCTGTGTGCGCAGAAATATATTTTCTGTGCTCACGCAAAAGTAAATTTTGTGTGCTCCATACCGCAACACTTCCACATTCCAAAAGATTTTTGTGTGCGCACCACTTTTTGAGATTTGTCCGCGCGCGAGCGCACAGCTTAGAGGGAACACTGACGACAGTGCGCGCCAGAAGACGTGATGACGTCATTGTGTGAATGCATGGAATATGGTAATATAATATGGGTGTCTGCTCCCTTGGTCCCTCATTAAAGTTATACAGAAGGCTGTGCAGTTGTTTTAGCATATTAACCAATGTGAAATTATATATTGCATCAAATAATATGTGGGTAATGGATAAATGATAAGTTAAGCGATCTATGTACACATTAAAATATATGCAATTTGTATATGCTAAAAGGATTGTACAGGCTTCTGTATAATTTTATTGAGGGACCAAGGGAGCAGACACCCATATTACCATATTCTGTGCATGCACGTGATAATGTCATCACGTTGTCTAGTGCGCACTGTTGCATGCCTGATGACACAAATAGGAAGTAAACTGCCATAAAGGTGGGTGTCCAACAAGCTCGATACTAGCCAGGGCCATCTCTAGACTTTTTAGCACCTGAAAAAATCCAAATGCTGCCTGCTGCCCCCCTTGTCGCGTCACCGGAAGGGTGTAGTTTTATTAAAGTGGGTGATGCTTTGCCCAGAAGTAGGGTGTGACTTGTCCAGAAGTAGGAAGGGCTTTGTGATGCCCACAGTGACTGGTAAATGATGCCCAACAATGATTAGTGATCTGCAGAGCTAACAAACATAGCTGCATTCTGTTGTCCTAGCTGCATTCTGTTGTGCAATGTCTCCTGCTATTTAAAGTGACAGTACTTCCCCAAAATATGTGGTTTTTAATAAATGCCATTTTTTGGGAGGGCTGGCATCTGGGCCCCAGGCACATGGAAAAATCATGTGCCCCAGGCTACGCTTAAAATGAATTAACCGTTCCCCATTTAAACTTATAATTAAAGGAATCATATATGATATATAGTGGTGAGCCACAGGTATTCCTTTTCTCTATTGTGCTTATTGCCTTTTTGCCTGCATGGCAACCCCCCCCCCTTCCCACCCCACTTGTACAGGGGTATCTAGTGCCCTGCTAATTGTGCTGTTTGTAAAAGGTTGAAAAACACTGGTCTAAGCTAATAAATAATACGACTGAGCAAATCCGTGTATTTCATATATTGTATTTATTTATTTTGTTTTTATTTTTTAAGTTCTTTTAACACTATTATACTGGGGTGTTTTTGTCCTTTTTATTCACTAGGTGGCAGTGTTTCCTCATTGTTCCTCTTCTGTACACCGTGTCCTCCTTACTGCCCCTATACAAAAGAGACATCTTGGAGTTCAGAGAAGGGCAACTAAATTAATTAGGGGAATGGAGGGGCTTAACTATGCAGGCAAACAAGACATGTTAGGACTGTTTACAGTTTATTGTGCGGGGATATAATCACTTTGTACAAATATATTAATGGGTCATACAATAAACTCTCTGGTACATTGTTTACCAGCATGTAATTTACCTTGAGACTAGGAAAGGTTTCTTTACTGTAAGCACGGGGAAACTGTTGGAACTGTTATCCAGCAGGAAAATGTACATGGCTCTGGGAACTGGGAAAGGATCTGGGGAACACATACAAATATCCAGAACTTGAAATAGAGTCACTTCCTTCTCACACTTGCTATTTTTGAGCTTCTGCATTCAACCTTCTATAATTATCCTGGAAATTCGAGAATTAATGATCTCTTGTTTCATACATCAAAACAAGGTGTTAGAAAAAATCTGTCTTTTAAGGGCATGTCCACCCCCAAATCTAAAATTTGCCCCAGTGCTGACCCCTCTGTATAATTTAAAAATCCTTACCTTACAATCCTGCTCCTTATGGTTCTCCTGCAGTCTATGTCCAAAGTCCAGGAAACTGAAGAGTAGTGTCTGTCTTCCTGTCCAAAGGTCTCTGCCTCCTGTGTTGCCCCTGGGAGGGATTGTGACATGCGCAGGGGAGCCCTTTACCCTCCGCCCCTCTGGATCCCATCAGGCTGCAACTTCTTCTATCGTGAATCCCATTTAATCTAATGATCCTTAGAGTTGTCCATCCCCGACCGCCATTTTACAACCCTTCCCTCCCGCGCCTATCTTCACAGCCAGCAACCACATCTGTGATTGGCTGACCGGCAGCCAATCACAGACGCAGCTGCCGGTCTGGCCCCTCTCTGCTGTTTCCTGTTAGAAGAGAGGGAAGAAGATAGTCACGGGAGCAAAGGGACTGTAAGTAATTTTTGGAAAGTTTTTTTTTAGTATTATTATGGCAGTTTGGAGTGGGCAACCCTAAGGATCATTATATTAAAAGTTTGTTTTCCAAGTGGACATGCCCCTTAAAGGGAAAGTCCAGTGGAAAATGCATACCTAGTTATTCTAAATACTCTCTATACATACTACAAGGGAGAGAAGCCATACCCAACAGTACGTTGGGTATATCCAGAGGGGCCATGATTGCCTGGCTCCTCAACAATGGTGGAAAACTGAAGTGAGCCTACTTTAACTCAATGGTTCTGCTGCTGTGAAGCATTACCCTTTTACTATTTTAATAGTAAAGTCAGGTTCTGGAAAAATTTAATATTTGAAAATTATCGAAAGTTCGATTTTCAGAAAGTGGGTAATCTATCTAATGTCCTCTCTCTTTACGTCAAGAAACCTCAATTAGCAGGTTTAAAGGTAGCCTTACATCCTACCTATCTAGTAACCAGCACAGTCTATGATTGTTTTATTTGCACTGCATACATCTCACTACAGCACTTATACCCACTCCATTGTATCTGTATGTTACCCACCTAACTAGATTGTAAGCTCTACGGGGCAGGAACCTCCTTTCCTCTTGTGGCAAAGCTCTAGCACTTCTATTTATATATTTATGTACTGAACTATCTATGTATATTACAGCGCTGCGTCTCCAAGTGGCACTTTATAAATAAACTATACATACATGCAAGTGTTAAGCTTCATAACACGAGTAAATCTAAAGGTACACACCATACAAGGTCAAGCTGAATGACATTGGTCACAATGACATTAGTCAGGCTGAATTATTGCTTGAGAAAGGACTCAGGTCCGAAACATGTCGCACGCATGTTTCAGTACTAAATAAATTCTTGTTTCACACAGCTACAGTCCTGTGTTATTGCTATTACACTTTACTACTTGTTTATGGACTTAATTATCCAGTATGTTGGAGACTGGAAAAGTGTAAAGCACTGGATTCATTGCTCTGTGTACCTGGATACCCCTACCAGCTTAGGTATTGGTCAGGCTGAATTTTTGTATGGTTCCTTGTGGTGGCCGACCGTTTGTTCGTCCAAATAGGCCGAACGCACGATCGGACAAGTCGGAAAACCAAGGCCGATTGTGCGGTCCTCTATGAGACCGCACGCTCGGTCATGATTACTGTTGGACGCGGCTGCTTTTGCTGCAACCGACAGTCCTTCCTTCTGGCCGACCAGTCAAAAGTCTCGAACGGCCGGTCAGGACAAAGAATTGGCTTGTGTGTATCCAGCTTTACTGCATCAGATGGACTGTGCTGCTTGCAAAAACATTTGGAACTTGCACAGTCCTAATAAAATGGGTGTAAAACCCACCTTACCCAATATTACCCTCATGTACTCAATAACGTGGTTTGCTACACCTCCTATATATTTTATTTGATGTAGTGAAATGCCCTAACCCCCTTCTGGAATCAGAACCACCCGGTTGTCTCTCAATGATAGGGAGGGAGGGGTCAAAATGTCTGTTCCCGCCTTCTATACAAGCTTAGTGAGCTCTGTGAGAGCTCATGCAGCTGCAGAGGAGTCACGCCTATATGCAGTTGTTGCCTGTGATGACATGCTAGCAGAAAGGAAACCTGGAAAGAGAGAAGGAAGTATAAGGAGCTTCATAACAATGTCAGGGTTTGGGGGTGTGAGAATAGTAAGTAAAGATTTTAATTGTGGGGATGGACATTCATTTTAACAAAAAATCAAGTTAAAGCTTACTAAACTGTTTAGCTGTGTTACAAGTTAAACTAGAAAGGGAAAGTTTAAGTATAAACTTTGAATTTGGCTTGTGCTGCAGATTTTAAAACTCAATAATGTCAATGAAGAGTACATTGTTGTTTTTTACTTACCCTTTAAATATGTCACATGCATTAGTCAGTTGGTGTGTGTGTATTCATATCAGGTTGGGGGACAAAATACTAACTTTTTTGATGATTGGTTAAAATGAGTTTTTTTACTTTAGTTACCCTTTACGTATGACTGCCATAGTAATGGATACGTAGATCAGTAGGTGTGTGTACCCGTGTCGGGTTGAGAGTTAAAAAAAAAAACTTTTTTGATGATTGGTCAAAATTAGTTTTTTTTAACTTTAGTTACCCTTTAAGTATGTCTGCAACAGTAATGGAGGGGTAGGTCAGTAGCTGTGTATACCTGTATAACGTTGGGGGTTAAAAAAACAAAGTTTTTTGATTATTGATCAAAATTTGCTTTTTTGACTTTAGTTACCCTTTAAAGTATGGCTTCCACAGTAATGGATAAGTAGATCAGTAGGGGTCTGGTTGAGGGGTATGTCTTTTTTGTGTTTACAACCATAAAACTATTTTTTTTTGAGTATTTTTTTTTGAGCAAAATTAGTTTTTTTACTTTAGTTACCGTTTAAGTATGGCTGCCACTGTAATGGATAAGTAGATCAGTAGGTGTGTGTACCTGGGTCTGGTTGAGGGGGTATGTCTTTTTTGTGTTTATAACCATAAAACTAACTTTTATTGAGAATAAATCTAAATTATTTTTTTTTACTTTAGTTACCCTTTAAGTATGGCTGCCACAGTAATGGATAAGTAGATTAGTAGGTGTGTGTACCTGGGTCTGGTTGAGGGGGTATGTCTTTTTTGCATTTATAACCATAAAACTATCTTTTATTGAGGTTAAATCTAAATTAGTTTTTTTGACTTTAGTTACCCTTTAAATATGGCTTCCATGGGAATGGAAAGGTAGGTCAGTAGGTGGGTGTACCTGGGTCTGTGTCGGGGGTTGGGGGTATCACCATTTGTATTTATGACTATGAAAAAAACTGTTTTGAAATATCCACATTTGAGGATTGTTACCATTATAGTCTATGGGAAAAAATGTCCAGAAATTCGCAGATAACAACCTTAACGCTTTCGCGGATTCCTTAGCTAGAAGATAGCACACTTCTCCTATATGCCCCGCATGTCTGTACCGAATTTCATGTCTCTAGCTCAAAAACTGTGGGAGGAGATACGGTCCAAAAAAGCGGAAGAATAAAACGGAAGAAGAAGAAGAAGAAAAAGAAGACGATATAGAACAGTAATTTGGCTTTTTCAAGCCAAATTAATTAAAATGAAACTTAGTAGGGGCACTATAGAATCCAGTGAAGCTGACATTAGTCATGTTACAATTGGATTACTCTCCCTTTCACCTCCTTGAATTACTGCAGCAACTGAATTGACTTCATGGTGGTGTTATCTTCCACTGCAGTCCATTATACTGTAAAAGTTGCACAACAAAACTGATGACAGCAACAGGACCTTGAACAAAGCACCAGAAGGGCATACTAACTGATGGACTAACAAAGAGGCAAAGTGAGCTCACAGATATCACATGTCCTCATTACCTCTGTGTCTTCTAGCCATGAACCGAAGAGGTTTTTTTTCTGTTGTTAACTGGAAGGCTTATGGTAAGCCAAAAGGTTAAACTTACAAGCAGTAATAATGTTACATTGCCAACCACTCTTGTACCCTGTATGAAAGTTTGATCAAATTCACAAAGGGCCTGGTATCAGATGAAGACCCAAAAAGAGCAAACACAGGAGAGATGGAAACTGAGCCATCCCTCCCGTCAAACATGACATTGTCAGCTAGCTCCCCCTGCTAATGTACTACCTCCTTAATTTTCCACTGACATTCTAAACTTTCCTGTTGGAGAACATTCAAGGTATCCAAGTACTCGCTCTCTGGGTATGATTAGTATAATGAAAGCTGGGGCAGAGTTCGATGTACAGAACTCACTCACTAAACACTTTTAAAGGGTACACAAATACTCGAGGGGCCCATTTCAGATTGTTTTTCATTCTTTTAACTCTTGAACTTCAAAGAGAATCTCTAAGTAAAAATCCAGGTTATGGTCTAACAGGAGATGACCAAAAAAAAGATTAATAAATTGGTGGGTCATAAACTATATCCTGGATTTTTTCTGCATATGTATGCACAACAGTTATCATATGGCTTGTGGGTCTCCATTCACTGTGTATATATCTATAAATAAAATGTTTGCAGGGAAACACAACAACAGCTGAAATCACTGTTTTAGTGATCTTTTTTTTTCATCACTAGAAACCAATTTGTTTAGTGTAATGCTATATACATATAGAAATTGTGAATCCATAGCATATTGGCATAAAAAATATACAGAAGGGAAACTTAAGGTTGGAAATTGCCTTTAAAAAGTGGGTGAGGCTTGGGCAGAGATTTGCTGTTTCACCTGTTTAAGTTTAATGAAAAGTGTTTCTAGAAAAATGATGGGAACATTGGAAACTGTGGCCTTGATTAGGAAAGATTTAACCACTAAGATTTAAAGCTCCTTCTTATAGTAAAGGGCTAAATAAAGGGGATTCTACAGTACAGCCCCATGCAATTAACTAAAAGGCAAAACCTCCAGGATTACATTCTTGGCTTTACTGACCTGGGCTGGGAGGAGATGACACTGGGGTAAAAAGTAAGAGGCAGAGAATTGGCAGGAGTAAGCAGAGAATTGGCAGAAGTAAGCAGAGAATGGGCAGGCAGTAGGCAGAGACAAACAGGAGTGGGCAGGGCATGGCTGCAGGATTGCTAGGCAGGGACTTAATCCCACACTGTGGGTGGTACTTTCCTTGCCCAAATAGGAATGTGGAATAATTATTGTAAAATCTGAATTTTTAGCCGCACCCCAACCTCTCCTTCTCAGTTAATACTAATTAGTTTTTATAACTAAAGTTCCCGGACCTAATGAAATATATTTATACTCAAACAACAAAATTTTAAAAATCTAGTTTTATCTATGCAATTTTTAAAAATATTATCTTAGAAATGCTTTAGTCAGGAGATGTGCCTCTAGATTGGAATAAAGCTGACATAATTTCAATATTCCAAAGGATTTACCCTCACTGGTTATTATAGACCTGTGAGATTAACATCAGTGGTGGAAACTATGCTTACATTTATTATGGAACCGTATTTAGGATTATTTCTTTGGGGCTGACTTTATAAATTTATAAATTACGGATTAGATCTTGTCAAAAACCTTAGGGCTCGTTCACACTACATCAGTTTGTATCCGTTTTTCAAACGCATGTGCATTTAAAAAAATGGACAGACAGTAAAACCCATAGGATTTCATAATATCGTTCACACCTGCTGCTTTATAATCCATTCCGTTCCAGTCTGTTTAAAAAACGCACTGCATGCAGCATTTCTGTCCGTTTTTTCATGCATTTTCTATAGAAATTTATGGAATACAGATTGTGAAAAAATGGATACAAATGTATGAAAAAAATGGATACAAACTGACAGAAACACATGCTGTGCGTTTCTGTCAGTTTCTGTTAGTTTCTAGTGTGAACGAGCCCTTATTTGGTTTTGGAGGAAATAAGTAAAGTTAGCCATACACATGCATTTATGATCGCAAGTGTGATGAGAGATCTGGTCCTTGTCCTGATTTGATATGCTATCTGTGATGTAGCCAATGAAAAGACAAGCTCTATGTCCAGTGAGGGTGAGGCCACACTGCAACGCACAATAATCGCGCACAAAATCGCGAGCGTTATCGCACGCGATTGTGTGCGCGATTCTTGCGCGTTTCGCGCTCGCGTTCGCGTTTTGCGAATGCGTTTTGGCCTTTTCACGTTATGGAAACGCATGCGTTAACGCACCAAAAATGGTGAACGCATGCGTTACCATAACGCGAACGGACGCGCAATCGCATACGCATCGGAAATCGCGGGAATTTTTGCGTTCCCGCGATTTCCATTTTAGCGAAAATCGCGGGCGCAAACGCGAGCGCGAAACGCGGGCGCAAAAGCACGAAAAACGCGCTAGTGTGGCCTAGCCCTCAGAGAGGGAATTTGGAGACTTTTAGACGTTATGTCTTTTGGATGTTCACACTGAAAACCAGAAACCCTATGGGTATGAATATTGCCTATAATTAGAGATGGCCAGTTCGTGGATCCGAAACCGGATCTGCGAATTGCGGATCTCATGGATTTTCAGGAATTACGCTTTCCAAATTGTTTCCGAACTGCGTTCGAAAAATCGGGAAATTTCGAAAATTCAAGAAATTTAGAATATTCTAGAAATTCGAATTTTTAAAGAATTTTCAAAATTTTGGCAAAAATGATACAGTAACTTGATGTAAAGGGCCCTGGGAAATGGTCTGGGGAACTTTCTAAAAGAATCCTATTCTGATTAGTTACAATCAGAATTTTCAGAAAGAATCTGATTGGTATACCAACCAATCACATTATTTTCCCGTCAGAATTGGTTACAATTAGATTCTAATCTTATTGTATCCAATTCTGATTGGCATACTAACTAGAGATGGACCGGATTGTGGAACCAAACCTGGTTCCATGGCAGATCTCCGAGATCTGCCAATCCGCGGATTTTCCGAACCCACCTTTGAACATTTTCGAAGATTTTCATGTATCAAATTCACCAATGGCAGCTGTTTTTACCCGTGCCAACCCCCTGGGTATAAAAGGCAGCTAGACAGGTGCCACTTTGTCAGTGTGTTAAAGTGAGTTTAGTGGAGACCTGACAGTGTAGGAGTTATAGAGTTTTTTCCATGCTTTTGAAGCTTACTGTGTGTGAATTTTAGTGTGGTGGATTAGCACTTGTTGTTAACCACTCCTGTATTCACACAATTTGAGGACTAACCCCCCCCCCTATCAGTTTTTCAGACAAATGTAGTGTTAGGCCTTTTAGAGGTCTACTGGCCCTATTTAAAACACACAGTATTGCAGTTTAGCGATACAGTGCTTTATCAATAATGTACAACCGCGGCAGTAAATTAACACTGAACGTTCGTTAATTAACAAACCAATTCTGGAGGACCAAGACAGTGATGTGGATGTCAAAATGATGCGCCAGCCAGTGCTATGTAGCCCCTCCATTATAGTGCACTTCTAGCGCTGTACGTGCCTTTTGCCCATTGGAATGCTCTAGATCCAGGGGCAAGCGCAGGATTGTTAAGGGGGGGACTTCTGAAGAAGCACAGTAGGAAGTTCATGACTAGAGATGGACTAGACCCAAACTTGAACACACAAATTTAAACATTCAATAATTATCGAACGTTCAAATTCAGAAAAGAAAATTCGAAAATTCTTGAATTTTTGAAAAATATCGAACGCGGCTCGAAAATAGAATGCGGAAGCTCGAAAAAAGGTGCAATCGTGAGGAAAGTTTTTTTTTTTTTTTTTAGTTCTGGGTATATGTATGTGTTCCCCAGACGATTTCCCAGGTCCCACAGCTATCTAACACTGGCAGCTGAACTGGAGGGCTGACTTAACACTGGCAGGGGAACCAGAGGGCTGGTCTAATAGTGGCTTCTGAACCCTTTTAGTTCAGCAGACACTATATCTGTTTTATTCAGTTATATCAACTGAAGTTAAAGTTTAGTTCTTGAAGACAATTCGATAGTCACCCGACTGGCTTTCTCAATTCAGAATGACTTGTACAAGAATCTGTTGGCCATATAAGTACCCTGGAAAGTCCCAATTAGCATATCACAGCCAGGTGTTAGGGACCTTCTGAATGCCATTTTTAATGATTAGAACTTTTATTACATCTCCCTGATAATGTTTATCCCCAACCTAAATATGCAGCAGTTTGAAAAGGAAGGTAAATCTGTCTGTAGGTGTTTGAAGTTGCACACAGGGGATCTGCAATTCGCATCAACAATATACACAGAAATGTAGAAAACTGTCTCTTGATGTTTAATCAATATCTTTCAAGAACTCCAAAAGACATTCAGTTTTCCATGTACACCAATGAAAAGTCACATAATTCTGTGTAATCAGCTTGTACTGCAGGGTATAGCATGATTGAAAAGACATTAATGGGAGTAATAATGGAGAGAGACAGGAACAATTGTTAGGAAACTATAAAGGTGGAAGAGCCCAGAGGAAGCAGCTGTCTGAACCTGTGATTTTAATGGAATGGAAAATGCGGCTCAAGGGTTAGAATCAGAAAGAATCTGATTATTTAAAGCTGTATGCTAGCAAAAATATGAATGGATAAAAGTGAAAACTGGCCCCATATTCAACATGCGCCTGTTACAAGTATCCATTGGACGCAAAGATCGGAAGAGCGTCCAATGGATACTTGTTTTTTTTTTTTTTTTCAAAAGAGAGATATCCATTTGCTTGTGGGAGAAATGTGCAACGGACCACGTGACTTCCTGTAGTAGGCAATTCCCATGGAGTTAATGTTTTTTTTGAGAAACTATCTGGGAGAGTCAATATCGCAAACTGCAAGGTCTTACCTTTCCGCCTTACGTGATTGCATCCAGTATTGCATCGCTGGATCACGGAAAGATAAGACCTTGCAGTTTGTGGCCTTTTTAAGTCCCTATACAAAGCCCCATTAAGTTCTGCCCTACAAAAGGGGGTTTATATCAAGTGTGCTGTGCTATTTTCAAAAACATTTGGAAATAGAGCAGTGCCCTAAAATATGGGTAAACGTATGTTAACCCAATATTACATTGAATAAACTTTTTACACATACTTTAACATTATTGAATCTCCTTGTATATTATTATTATTATTATTATTATTGTTGTGGATTTATATAGCGCCAACATCTTCCGTAGCACTTAACAATTACATGTATACAGGCCCTGCCCTGAAGAGCTTACAATCTAAGCACATTTATTTGACATATACAACTTATCAGTATGTCTTTATGATTGTGGGGGAAACCAAAGTGCCCAGAGGAAACCCATGCAAGCACGGGGAGAACATACAAACTCCATGCAGATGTGTCCAAGGGTGGATTTGAATTCAAGGCATCAGTGCTAGCCACAGATATCTAACATATCTTCTGAGTACGTCAATAACAAATGTACACACAAACCTATAAAGTGATCCTGTGTATCCCTGCTGATCACTTAATTCTTTTTTACAACCTTTCAAGCAAAACTTTACAAATAAACAGAGGTCCCTAAAAAATGTGTAAAACTCACATTAACACAATGTCATATCGCTGATTTTAGGGCACTGTGCTGTTTCAAAAATGTTTTTGGAAACAGCGCAGCGCACCCGATCTAATTTCCAAAGTGTTAAGTTTTGCACTATCTTGTATCACAACAGAGTGGGACTGAGTCTTTAGACCCATGCAACTCGCCTCTTCTTAACTTTACGCAATCCTGTGATGCAATACAGGACGTAATTGCATTTACATCTGTTTCAAGGGTTATGGCTGAATCCGAGGGTTAGCGAACGCTACTTTCAAGGGTTATCACTGTATTCGAGGGTTGAAGAATACCATATTCGAGAGTTATGGCCGAATTCAAGGGCTAGCGTGAGCTACTTTCGAGGATTATTGCAATATGTTTGGATGCCTCTGCTTCCAAGTGCACAGATGGAGCGCATGGAGGGAGAGATAGAGAATTCTTTTTGTCTGGCAAATGCTGACACTCTGTCATTCAAAATCAATTTGGAAACTGTGATGCTTGGCTTGCTAGTGCCTTCTCTAGGGATGCACAGGATTAAGGCTATTGGTATCAGTGATGTGTTACTAACAGAACAGCAAACCTAAAATAGAGAGTGTTGATGATGAATTGATATAATGACTTTCAGCCTCTAATATCAGACTAACCAACATAACATGTAATTGTAAGTCTTGACCTCAAAGATTTGAAAAACATTTGGGATCAAGCAAAACTATCAAATACATTTTATTAAAACAGTTAAAGATTAAAGGTGTGCACATACAAGCCAATCCTTTGTCCTGAACAACTGTTCAGCAGCAAAAGCAGCTTTGTCTGACAGTATGCCTTGACTGAACAATTGGCCGGGTTTTTCAATGCGTCCGATCATGCGTTCATACGATTTCAGATGAACGAGCAGTAGGTGGTATGCCCCAGCCGAAAGAAGAAACCATCCAATATTTTACACCGAAATGTCGATCAGTCGGGTTAAATTTTAATTGAAGAGCGTGCGACGTGATGTCAAAGCATGCGCGACATGACGTCAATACGCAACGTCAATATGACATCACATCATGGCAATGGACATGTTTTGGAGATTTTGGGAATCTCATGGAGGCAGTCCTATAAACGGGATTAGAGTGGCAGAGAAAGCCAGTAAGATATAGTTGTTTTTATGGTGTACGTACCCTTTAAGAAGCAGCAAATCCTCAGAGCCAACAAAGCACAGTTTGATATTTGTCTTAATATGATAAGCTGGTGTAATACCATAATGAAAACACTAGGTGGCAGAAGAGCCACCTTCATTTTGAACAGTACTTAGAAATCTGGTAAAAATATATTGTGACTGAGGTTAAAACAGATTATCTGATTATTGGAGGATGCTTTCAATTTTTCTAATTGACACTAATTGCACATTGATCATATTCATATTGCATTATCAAAAATAAATAAAAGTAATATGCAAACACATTGAAATTAATTCATTTGAAAATTGACTTAAATAAAGTAACATAAAAGGTAAAAATGTACATTTTAGAAATGTGTATATTATAGAAGATGATGTATTCCTTACTGTAAAATAGGGATAGCAAAAAAACAAATAGATAGATAGAGACAGACACAGACATTCTTAAGACACGGATCTGTGAGTGGTAGGATACCTACTATGCATTTACTTTCATATATAATTATCAGTACAAAATTCTTAGTTCAGTGTAGTATTGCCAAACATATACAAACCCAGAAAAATTAAAGGAAGTGTTCTCTCAGAAATGACATATTTTACAAACTTCAGTATAATAAACCTCCCTGTGCCCCAGCCCCCATGATCCCTTTCTTGTGAAAAAATTCTGCTTGTAGCCTCTGCAATCAGCTTGTAAAGTTCTGCTCGTTTTTGGTGGGAGTGTCCTTCACTCTGCACTGCTTGTTGTCTATCTGCTGTACTGACATGTTATAACCCCGCCCCTTTTGTCCCCATGAATAATAGACTTTCCCTCTCTTCACGTGCACTTTTTTTGCTGCATCAGATAGTTTACTGTACATAGAGAGGGGATATTAGCACAGCTCATTACTGAACTTAGTATTACTTACAGACAACTTACACCTCACTTGGTACTGAATAATGAATTAAAATATATGTATTTATTAATGTTTATATTGATTTCTATGTATATAGCAGTGTGTTACTGTGAGTCTGTCAGTGTGTTTGTGTAGCTTTGTGAGTCTGTCAGTGTGTTTGTGTAACTGTAACTGTGTGAGTCTGTCAGTGTGTTTGTGTAACTGTGAGTCTGTCAGTGTGTTTGTGTAACTGTGAGTCTGTCAGTGTGTTTGTGTAGCTGTGTGAGTGTGTGTGTTTGTGTAACTGTTTGTGTACAGCCTTTTTCCCTTCCCATAGTGCCTGTGCATTGCTTTCAGTGTGGCATAGTAGTGTAGGTAGAAGAGAGCCACCCACCCATGATGCACAGCCTTTTCCCATAGTGTCTGTGCACAGGGCCGGACTTTGATATGAGCGACCTGTGCGACCGCATGGGTTGCATTACCAGGGGGGCGACAGCTGTGAGTCTTAGGTCACAGACCTGTAGCTCAAAGTTGTGCATCAGTGCCACAGCCGCTCTAGTTAAGGTCCTCCAGATCCAGAGAGGCAGCCATCTATGATGCACAGCCCCATAGTGCCTGTGCATCGCTTTCTGTGTGGCATAGTAGTGTAGGTAGGTGAGAGACAGCCACTGATGATGCACAGCCTTTTCCCATTCCCTATAATGCCTGTGCATCGCTTTCAATGTGGCATAGTAGTGTAGGTAGAAGTCACCCATGATGCACAGCCCTTTCCCATAGTGCCTGTGCATCGCTTTCAGTTCTTTAAGTGTGGAAAATTAGTGTAGGCAGGAGAGCTCTCTCTCTCTCAGTTCTTTAAGTGTGGAAAAGTAGTGTAGGTAGGAGAGCGCTCTCTCTCTTCTCCCTCTCTCTCTCCCATCTCCGTCTCGCTCTTCTCCCTCTCTCTCCCCCCTCTCCCTCTCTCTCTCCCATGTCCCTCTCTCTTCTCCCTCCTCTCCCTCTTCTCCCCCTCTCTCTCTCTCTCTCCCATCTCCCTCTCTCTCTCCCATCTCCCTCTCTCTCTTCTCCCTCCTCTCCCTCTTCTCCCTCCTCCCTCTCTCTCTTCTCCCTCCCCTCCCTCTCTCTCTCTTCTCTCCCCCCCTTCTCCCTCTCTCTATCTCCCCCCCTTCTCCCTCTCTCTATCTCTTCTCCCTCTCTCTCTCCCATCTCTCTCTTCTCCCCCTCTCTCTCTCTCTCTTCTCCCTCTCTCTCTCTCTCTCTCCTCTCTCCCTCTCTCTCTCCCATCTCTCTCTTCTCCCTCTCTCTTCTCCCTCTCTCTCTCCTATCTCCCTCTCTCCCCTCTCTCTCTCTCTCCCATCTCCCTCTCTCTCTCCCATGTCACTCTGTCTCCTCCCTCCTCTCTCTCTTCTCCCTCTCTCCCATCTCCCTCTCCCATATCCTTCTCTCTCTTCTCCCTCCTCTCCCTCTCTCTCTTCTCCCTCTTCTCTCTCTCTCCCCCCCTTCTCCCTCTCTCTATCTCTTCTCCCTCTCTCTATCTCTTCTCCCTCTCTCTCTCCCCCCTTCTCCCTCTCTCTATCTCTTCTCCCTCTCTCTCTCCCATCTCTCTCTCTTCTCCCTCTCTCTTCTCCCTCTCTCTCTCCCATCTCTCTCTTTTCCCTCTCTCTCTCCCATCTCTCTCTTCTCCCTCTCTCTTCTCCCTCTCTCTCTCCTATCTCCCTCTCTCTCTCCCATGTCACTCTCTCTTCTCCCTCTCTCTCTCTCTCTTCTCCCTCCTCTCCCTCTCTTCTCCCTCTTCTATCTCTCCCTCTTCTCCCCCCCCCCCGCGAAACTGAACTGGCTTTTCACAGCGTGCGCTTCCCTACTACTTCACAGGAGAAGTCCCGCGAAACTGAACTGGCTTTTCACAGCGTGCGCTGTTTGCATACATAAATCACTAAGTCCCGGCATTACTTTTTCTCTGCCGATGCACGCGCCGACCACCCAGCCTGCGCTTCGCTTCCTCACTCCTCCAGTTCACATGGCCATGTTTGCGCGCACGTATCTTCAGCACGCTCACAGCAGTCACTAATTCCCGACTGCATTACTTTCTCTCTGCGCACGGGCCGACGACCCTGCCTAGTCGCAGATCTGACAAGGGGCAGGCAGAAACATTAAGGTGCAACCACAATGTATATTACAACGGCCAAGATAACTGCCAAACAAAACATCACACAAAAAAACAGGTAGGAGGTCTTGGATATACTTGAATTATAGATCAATAATCAATATCAACATTTGTACTCAACACTGAACTATTCCTTTAAGCTCTTGTAGCCTGTGAAGCAAGGAATTAGGGCAATCATAAGAATTTATCTTCATACTTTCTAACTCTAAAATAATTTACCTTAACAAAAAAAAGCAAAAGTGTGCTATTATGGTATTTAGTTTTGATGCAGTTTGTTTCTGAAATGGTAATAAAGCATGAACCTGCCTTATTTTTTTATACAAATATAAGGAAGCCACTTGTCTTCAATTACTTATACATGTCAAACCAGATTTGCCAGATGAGTGAAAAAAGTAGGGGCATCTATAGGAACTTGGAACAATCTTTCCAGGGGACCTATGTCTGTGTCAGGTGCAAGAGGGTTGCCCTTTATAATTCTTAGAGGGGGAAACCAAGGAGGCACTTGCAGCATTGCAGAGTTCGGCAAACCTTTGGGGACAGTAGGCACTGGCAGGGGCCAGTGCAGAGGGGGTGGGTGAAGATGGGGCGGGGAAAGTTGAAGGGGGAGGCAGTTTTGTAAGGGTTACTAGGGAAGTAGGGGAGGAGATAGGGCTTCTTCTTCTCAGCTAGTCCATCCCAACAAATGTGTTGGAATTAGGTATTGGCAGCAAGGTATCTGTGTTTGCGGGTGGTGAAGCATTTTGGCCTTTGAAATCCTTGTACTGCTTTTACCAAAAATGGGTTTATAAATTAATCTTATAATTTGAAAGGATCTTGGAGTTTGGTGGATAATACACTTACATGTAGCAAGCAATGCCAGGTGGCAACAGCTAAAGCCTGCAAGATATTGTCTTGTATAAAGAGGGGTATGGATTCAAGGGACAAAAATATTATTCTCTCTTATTAAAACATTCATTTGGAATATGCAGTGCAGTTTTGGAATCCTATGTTTAAAAAGGACACATTGGAAATGGAAAGGGTTAAGAGAAGGGCAACTAAATTAAAGGGTATGTCCACCTCCCAAATTAAAATTGAACCCACTGCTGGGTAGGGTTAAAAAATCCTCACCTTTCTCCTCTGCTCCTTATGGTTGACCTGCAGGGCCTTCTGAAAGTCCAACAAAATGAGTAGTAGCCTTCCTGTGTGTAATCCGAAATTGCCCCTTCCCTGTCCTCTTGAAGGAATCTGGCATGCGCTATAGTATAGTATAGTATTTGAGGTTGAATAAAGACATACGTCCATCCAGTTCAACCCATCTAGCAATACTCTCATTTCCTGCCTAACTGTTGATCCAGAGGAAGGCAAAAAAAAAAACACCAAATTTATGAAGGAGGAAAAAAATCCTTCCTGACTCCAAGTGGCAATCGGAAATTTCCCTGGATCAACCCTACTTTATGTATCAATACCAGTAACTTCTTGCAACATTCCTTGTTTGCAGAAACTCATCCAGATTTTTTTTGAAACTGACCAATGAACCTCGCATAACAAGTCCACTGGAAGACAGTTCCATAGCTTTACCGTTCTCACAGTGAGAAACCCTTTCCGAGCTTGAAGCCTAAACCTTTTTTCTTCAAGTCTTAAGGGATGTCCTCGTGTCCTTTGAATGTTCTATTGGTGAACAATGCCCAGATAGTTTATTGTATGGCCCGTTAATGTATTTAACACAGTATCATATCACCGCAAGCGCTTTTCTCCAGCATACATAATTGTAAACTTTTCTAGTCTCTCTTCATATTCAAGCTCCCCCAATCCCCTTATTAGTTTAGTTGCCCTTCTCTGAATCCTTTCCATTTTAAAAGATGTCCTTTTTGTACACAGGATTCCAAAATTGCACTGCATATTCCAAATGAGGCCTTACCAATGCTTTGTAGAGAGAGGGAATTACATATCCTCCTTGAATCCCTACCTCTCTTAATACCAGACAATACCATACTGGCTCTGGCTGTTGCCGCTGGCACTGCTTGCTACCTTTAGTTTGTTATCCACCAAAACTCCAAGATCCCTTTTCAACGAGGATTCACTTAACACGAGCCATTATAGTATAAGTAGCACAAGGTTTTTAGTCCAAACTTAGCAGTCCAATGTGACCATCTATCTAGATCCCCTTGCAACGATTGTACATCCTCTGAAGTTTAATGGTCGACAAAGTTTTGTGTCAGCAAACACAGAACCTTGCTGACAATACCCACTTCCAATCATTAATAAATAGATTAATAGAAGCGGCCCAGCACAGAACCTGTGGCACCTCACTTAGCACTTTAGTCCATAATGATGAGCCCCATTAACAACTACTCTCTGCATCCTATTCATTAACCAATTTTCTATCCATGTACAATGTGAATCCCCAGACCAACAGACCTTAGCTTATACATTAGTCGCCTATGGGGGACTGTATCAAAAGCCTTTGCAAAATCCAAGTAACTACATCTACTGCTTGCTAGGTCAAAATTTCTACTTACTTCTATACAAAGCGAAGCAAGTTATTTGACAAGATCTATTCCTCCTAAATCTATAATGGTTACTACTTAATGTCAGTCCTTGAAACATACTCTAGAACATGTTCCCTTATTAAACTTTCCAGGATTTCCCCACCACTGAAGTTAAACTTAAAGGCCTGTAATTACCCGGCTGTGAACGACTACCCTTTTTGAATATTGGAATAACATCAGCCTTTTTCCAATCCAGAGGCACACCACCGGACATGAGGGAATCAGCAAAAATAAGAAACAATGGCCTAGATAAAACTGAACTTAGCTCCTTAAGTACCGAGGATGTATTTTATCGGTCCAGGAGATTTATTAATATTAACCTTATTTAGTTCTTTCTGTACCTATCCTGGTTAACAAGGTGCACTTGAATCTTTTATAACATTATGCTACTATACTCTGATATCTGTACTTGGATTCTATAGGTATATAGAGGGGAAAAAATTATTCAAGACATTTGCTTTATCGCCATCCTCGGTAACTAACTTAATGGTGCCACATTCTCAGTCCTCATCTTCTTACTGTTAATATACTTTAAAAAAAATGTAGGCTTAGTGTTGCTTTGTTCAGCTATCTTTACTTCATTATTAATTAGCTAGTTTGATTGCTTTCTTACACTCCTTGTTACAGTTTATAATCCACTAAAGGCCCTTTCCCTCGGCCTTAAAGGTTTTAAATGCCTTTTCTTCCTTTCCATTTGCCTTTTTACACATGAATTCAGCCACATGGGCACGAATTTATTTTTTTACATTTATTTCCCAAGGGTATAAATTTAGATGTGAACTGGCTTAAATCCCTTGAACACAGTCCACTTCTGTTCAGTACATTTACCTGATAATACATTATCCCAGCTGACATTCTGAAGAGCTGTTTAAACTAGGAAAATTTGCTTTCCCGAAATTAAATGTCTTTGTGTAACCCAGCGCACTTTTCCAAATGCCACTATTCTTGGTCACTATTCCTAAGCCTCCAGTTACCTTTACATGTATATACTCGAGTAAACCGAGTTTTTCAGGTGAAAAATCAGCCTGAAACTCGGACTCGGTGTATACTCGAGTCGGAGCTTACCTGGGCATTCCGGCAGCCACGCGATCTTTTTCTGTACTGGCTACCTTTAAGTTTGTTATCCACCAAAACTCCAAGATCCCTTTTCAACAGGGATTCACTTAACACAGAGCCATTTATAGTATAAGTAGCACAAGGATTTTTAAGTCCAAACTTAGCAGTCCAATGTGACAATCTATCTAGATCCCCTTGCAACGATTGTACATCCTCTGAAGTTTTTAATGGTCGACAAAGCTTTGTGTCGTCAGCAAACACAGAAACCTTGCTGACAATACCCACTTCCAAATCATTAATAAATAGATTAAATAGAAGCGGCCCCAGCACAGAACCCTGTGGCACCTCACTTAGCACTTTAGTCCATAATGATGAAGCCCCATTAACAACTACTCTCTGCATCCTATTCATTAACCAATTTTCTATCCATGTACAAATGTGACTCCCCAGACCAACAGACCTTAGCTTATACATTAGTCGCCTATGGGGGACTGTATCAAAAGCCTTTGCAAAATCCAAGTAAACTACATCTACTGCTATGCTAGAGTCAAAATTTCTACTTACTTCCTCAAAAGCGAAGCAAGTTAATTTGACAAGATCTATTCCTCCTAAATCTATAATGGTACTTATAATGTCAGTCCTTGAAACATACTCTAGAACATGTTCCCTTATTAAACTTTCCAGGATCTTCCCCACCACCTGAAGTTAAACTTACAGGCCTGTAATTACCCGGCTGTGAACGACTACCCTTTTGAATATTGGAATAACATCAGCCTTTTTCCAATCCAGAGGCACACACACCGGACATGAGGGAATCAGCAAAAATAGAAACAATGGCCTAGATAAAACTGAACTTAGCTCCTTAAGTACCCGAGGATGTATTTTATCCGGTCCAGGAGATTTATTATATTAACCTTATTTAGTTCTTTCTGTACCATATCCCGGTTAACCAAGGTGCACTTGAATCTTTTATACCATTATTGCTACTATACTCTGATATCTGTACTTGGATCTTCTATAGTGTATATAGAGGGGAAAAAATTATTCAAGACATTTGCTTTATCGCCTCCCGTAACTAACTTGGTGCCACATTCTCAGTCCTCATCTTCTTACTTAATAACTTTAAAAAAAATTTAGGCTTAGTGTTGCTTTGTTCAGCTATCTTTACTTCATTATTAATTTTAGTGAGTTTGATTGCTTTCTTACACTCCTTGTTACAGTTTTATAATCATAAAGGCCTTTCCCTCGGCCTTAAAGGTTTTAAATGCCTTTTTCTTCCTTTCCATTTGCCTTTTTACATCAGAATTCAGCCACATGGGCACGAATTTATTTTTTTTACATTTATTTCCCAAGGGTATAAATTTAGATGTGAAATGGCTTAAAATCCCCTTGAACACAGTCCACTTCTGTTCAGTACATTTACTGATAATACATTATCCCAGCTGACATTCTGAAGAGCTGCTTTAACCTAGGAAAATTTGCTTTCCCGAAATTAAATGTCTTTGTTAACCAGCGCACTTTTCCAAATGCCACTATTCTTGGTCACTATTCCCTAAGCCCAGTTACCTTTACTGTATATACCGAGTATAAACCGAGTTTTTCAGGCTGAAAAATCAGCCTGAAAACTCGGACTCGGTGATACCGGTCGGGACTTACCTGGGCATTCGGCAGCCACGCGATCTTTTTCTGTACTGGCGCGCCGGCCTGACGTCAGTGACGTCAACCGGCGCGCCAATACAGGAATATGAGCGCGCGGCTGCCGGAATGCCTGCCAGAATGCCGATACAGGGAGGAGAGAGCCCACAGGGAGAAGAGAGCCAGAAAGGAGCCCACAGGGAAAACTGAACGGGTGGGGGGGAGGGGGCATCAAGATGTTTGGGAACTACAACTCCCAGCCTGCTTTATTAGCTGGGAGTTGCAGTTCCAAACATCTTGAATGCCAAGTGAGGGTGGGCATTCAAGATGTTTGGAAACTACAACTCCCAGCATGCTTTATAGCTGGGAGTTGCAGTTTCCAAAAATCTTGAATGCAAGTGAGGGTGGCATTCAAGATGTTTGGAAACTACAACTCCCAGCATGTTGATTAGCTGGGAGTAGTAGTTTCCAAACATTTGAATGCCAAGTGAGGGTGCATTCAAGATGTTTGGAAACTACAAAAACTCCCAGCTAATAAAGGCAGGTGGGAGTTGTAGTTTCCAAAACATCTTGAATGCCACCCTCACTTGGCATTGAAGATGTTTGGAAACTGCAACTCCCAGCTAATAAAGCATGCTGGGAGTTGTAGTTTCCAAACATCTTGAATGGCCAAGAGAGTTGGCATTTCTACCCTCGGTTTATACTCGGGTCAACAACTTTTATTAGGATTTTTAGCTGAAATTGGGTACCACGGTTTATACTCGGGTCGGTTTATACTCGAGTATATACGGTATATCTATAATGTGCTCCACAATGTTGGATATTACCAGATCCAACAGGGCTCCTTTTCTAGTAGGAACCTCAACCACCTGTGAGAGAAAATTATCCTGCAGCAAATTCAGGAACTCATCGCCTTTTTCTGTGATGGCATTTCCACCACACCAATCAATGTCAGGGTAATTAAAGTCCCCCATAATGAGCACACTCCCCAAACTTGCAGCCCTTGCCAACTGCATATGAAGTTGACTCACCTCCTCTCTGCTAGCATTTTGCGGTTTATAGCAGACACCAACAATGGCATTACCCCCTTTCCTGTTGCCTAATTCCACCCATATTGCCTCCACTTTATCATCCATATCACCAGTTATCTCTTCTTTTAAATTTGGCTTCAATTCTTTTTTAACATAAACACATACTCCTTCCCCTTTCCTTTTTTTTCTGTCCTGCCTAAACAAGGCATATCCTTCTATATTTACAGCCCAGTCGTGAGAACTGTTCAACCACGTTTCTGCTATACCTATTACATCATACTTTTCATTCAATGCCACATTTCCAATTCACGCATTTGTCAGCCAGGCTTCAAGGCTGTCTCCACCCACCACCACTTCCTCCATCCGGATCATTGGCGCTTCATTTAGTTTTTAAATAAATAACTTGCCTGTAGTGTAAGAGCCCCCCCCCCCCCCCCCAAACCCTGAACTCCATGGTTCTCAGTTTAAAATGTGAACAGAAATAGACTTACTGGACCTCCTTCAGGTATCTCAATAGCTGCCTCTCAGCCAACTATAGACGTGACTGCCAGTCTGGCCCTTTGCTTACTCCGTCCCAGGGATATTTTTCAATTGTTACTTAGAGTCAGGAAGGAGTTTTCCCCCCTTTATTATTTTTTTTTTTTTGCCTTCCTCTGGGTCAGCAGTTAGGCAGGAAATGTAGGTATTGTTGAAAAGGTTGAACTAGATGGATATGTGTCTTTATTCAACCTCAAATACTATACTATACATTTTAAAACACATGCAGCATTGCTAAGTAAAGCTAGCAATATATGGGCCAACATTTTTCCAAACAGATTTTCAGGTTTTTTTGAAGAACCAATTTTCCTACCTTGCTCTGCCGATCTTCCATAGATTTCCAGGGAGATTCAATAAAAGTCCTTATCATTAAAGGGCAAGTCCACCCCCAAAACTAACTTTTTATATTTATTTGGTCCAAATAAGTGCTCCAAAACAAACTTTACTGCATGTAAATCGGTCCAGTGGTTCAAAAGTTACAGACCTTTGTAGCTGGCTTTAATCCTGCAACATGGACCAATACAGCGATGAACAGAGACAGGTTACATTACCTTGCCTCTGTTCTTTTCATGTTCTTGAGTATGTCTGTTAGCAGTGAGAACAGAGGAAGTTGCATCTGGCGCGCCGGCCTGACTATCAGTGACGCAACCGGCGCGCCAATACAGGAATTAGCGTGACCCAAACAAAACAAAAAAAGCGCAGCCGGAACTGCCTGCCAAGAATGCCAACCTTCCGAATCCATAAAAACAGAGAAGAGCGCCACACAGGGAGAAGAGAGCCAGAAGAGAGCCCACAGGTACAAACTGAACGTGGGTGGGAGGGGAGGGGGCATTCAGATGTTTGGGAACCTACCACCGCATCTTTATTAGCTGGGAGTTGCAGTTCCAAACATCTTGAATGCCAAGTGAGGGTGGCATTCAAGATGTTTGGAACACAACACTCCCAGCATGCTTTATTAGCTGGAGTTGCAGTTTCCAAACATCTTGAATCCAAGTGAGGGTGGCATTCAAGATGTTTGGAAACTACAACTCCCAGCATGCTTTATTAGCTGGGAGTAGTAGTTTTCCAAACATCTTGAATGCCAAGTGAGGGTGGCATTCAAGATGTTTGGAAACTACAACTCCCAGCTAATAAAGCATGCTGGAGTTGTAGTTTCCAAAACATCTTGAATGCCACCCTCACTTGGCATTGAAGATGTTTGGAAACTGCAACTCCCAGCTAATAAAGCATGCTGGGAGTTGTAGTTTCCAAACATCTTGAATGCCAAGAGAGTTGGCATTTCTACCCTCGGTTTATACTCGGGTCAACAACTTTTATTAGGATTTTTAGCTGAAATTGGGTACCACGGTTTATACTCGGGTCGGTTTATACTCGAGTATATACGGTATATCTATAATGTGCTCCACAATGTTGGATATTACCAGATCCAACAGGGCTCCTTTTCTAGTAGGAACCTCAACCACCTGTGAGAGAAAATTATCCTGCAGCAAATTCAGGAACTCATCGCCTTTTTCGGTGATGGCATTTCCACCACACCAATCAATGTCAGGGTAATTAAAGTCCCCCATAATGAGCACACTCCCCAACTTGCAGCCCTTGCCAACTGCATATGAAGTTGACTCACCTCCTCTCTGCTAGCATTTTGCGGTTTATAGCAGACACCAACAATGGCATTACCCCCTTTCCTGTTGCCTAATTCCACCACATATTGCCTCCACTTTATCATCCATATCACCAGTTACTCTTCTTTAAATTTGGCTTCAATTCTTTTTTAACATAAACACATACTCCTTCCCCTTTCCTTTTTTTTCTGTCCTGCCTAAACAAGGCATATCCTTCTATATTACAGCCCAGTCGTGAGAACTGTTCAACCACGTTTCTGCTATACCTATTACATCAACTTTTCATTCAATGCCATCATTTCCAATTCACGCATTTGTCAGCCAGGCTTCAAGGCTTTCTCCACCCACCACCACTTCCTCCATCCGGATCCATGGCGCTTCATTTAGTTTTATAATAAAATAACTTTGCTGTAGTGTAGAGCCCCCCCCCCCCCCCCAACCCTGAACTCCATGGTTCCTCAGTTTAAAATTTGAACAGAAATAGACTTACTGGACCTCCTTCAGGTATCTCAATAGCTGCCTCTCAGCCAACATAGACGTGACTGCCAGTCTGGCCCTTTGCTTATCTCCGTCCCAGGGATATTTTTCAATTGTACTTAGAGTCAGGAAGGAGTTTTCCCCCCTTTATTATTTTTTTTTTTTTTGCTTCCTCTGGGTCAGCAGTTAGGCAGGAAATGTAGGTATTGTTGAAAAGGTTGAACTAGATGGATATGTGTCTTTATTCAACCTCAAATACTATACTATACATTTTAAAACACATGCAGCATTGCTAAGTAAAGCTAGCAATATATGGGCCAACATTTTTCCAAACAGATTTTCAGGTTTTTTTAAGAACCAATTTTCCTACCTTGCTCTGCCGATCTTCCATAGATTTCCAGGGAGATTCAATAAAAGTCCTTATCATTAAAGGGCAAGTCCACCCCCAAACTAACTTTTTATTATATTTGTGTCCAATAAGTGCTCCAAAACAAACTTACTGCATGTAAATCGGTCCAGTGGTTCAAAAGTTACAGACCTTTGTAGCTGGCTTAATCCTGCAACATGGACCAATACAGCGATGAACAGAGACAGGTTACTTACCGTTGCTCTCCAGAGAGGCAGCAATCTTGATGCACAGCCCCATAGTGGCCTGTGCATCGCTTTCTGTGTGTGGGCAGAGTTAGTGTAGGTAGGGTTGAGAGACAGGCCACTGATGATGCCACGCCTTTTCCATTCCCTATAATGCCCTGGGGATCGCTTTCACTGTGGCATAGTTAGTAGTGAACTGTAGGTCAGGAAGTCACCATGATGCCACAGCCCTGTTCCCAAGTGACTGTGCATCGCTTTTCAGTGGCGGGGAAGGGGGGGAAAAAAGGAGGGGGAGGCAGGAGGAGAGCGGAGAGGCGCGAAGGGACGGGAAGGGGGGGGAAAAGGAGGAGGGGTAGGGGGAGGGAGGACGAGCGCGGAGGCGCGGCGCCCGAGCGCCGTCGAACAGCGACGGCGCGCGAGGCGCAGAGCGCTGAAATACAGCGCACGCGACGCGCGCCAGGAACGCGAGCGGAGCACGCAGGGCCCGCCGGAGAAACCAGCGAGCGCGCGCGCGGCGCCAGGAAGCCCGCGCGAGCGCACCAGTCGCCCGGCCGCGGCGGAGGGCGCCGACACAGCGGACCGAGGAGACAGACGAACAGCGCGGCGCGAGAAACGCACCCGCAGCGAAGCGCGCGGCGCGCCCACAAAGGCGACCGAGCGGCTAGAGACAACAAAGGGCGGGGGGACAGAGAGAGAGAGAGGTAGGAGAAAGAGAGCGCGCACCAGCGCGCGAGGGCGGGCGCAAGAGAGAGCCGAGCGGCGAGAGGGAGCAAAAAGAGGAGACGCGAGCGTAGGAAGCGAAAAAAAGGCGAAAGAGAGGAGGAGAGACAAAAAAGGGGAAGAACGCGAGGAGAAGAAGAAAAACAAAGGGAGAAAGAGAGAGAGAGAGGAGAAAGGAGAGAGAAGAAAAAGGAGAGCGAGGGAAAACGAGCGAGAGAGAGAGGGAGAAAGGAGAGAGAGAGAGCAAAAAGCGAAAAGAGAGAGAGAGAAATTGGAACGAGGAGCGGGAGACGAAGAAAGCTAAGGGAAAGAGAGGCGAGGAAGACCGAGAGAAAAGGGCCCGCGAAAAGGGAGAAGGGAGAGGGCGAAAAGAAGAGCACAGATAGAGGAGGAGAAAGAGGAGAGCGCTGGAGCAACAAAGGGACAAAGAGAGCGAGAGGACGGCGCAATGAGCGAGAGAGCGTCGACTCGCGAGAGCCCCCAGGAGCCAGCAGGCGATAGGGCGAAAGAGAGAGAGCAAAGAGCGCTCGCGGAGTCACGCGATCGGAGAACAGATATAGTGCATACCATTAGAGAGGTGGCCCGTCGAGCGCGACACAGAGACGAGAGTCGCCTAGAGAGGTAGAAAGAGCTCTTACTATCTAACTAGATCTGATCCCAGGGCACTCGATAGCTCCTCTAGCTCTCTCTATTCTCCCTACTCTGCCCTTCGTATCCTCCGTCTCTCCTCTTCTCCCCCCCCCCCGCGAAAAGAACATGGCTTTTCACAGCGTGCGCTTCCCTACTACTTACAGGAGAAGTCCCGCGAAAAATGAACTGGCTTTTCACAGCGTGCGCTGTTTGCATACATAAATCACTAAGTCCGGCATTACTTTTTCTCTGCCGATGCACGCGCCGACCACCAGCCTGCGCTTCGCTTCCTCACTCCTCCAGTCACATGGCCAGTTTGCGCGCACGTATCTTCAGCACGCTAACAGCAGTCACTAATTCCCGACTGCATTACTCTTCTGCGCACGGGCCGACCGACCTGCCTAGTCGCAGATCTGACAAGGGCAGGCAGAAACATAGGTGCAACCACAATGGATATTACAAAGGCCAAGATACTGCCAAACCAAAACATCACAAAAAAAACAGGTAGAGGTCTTGGATATACTGAATTATAGATCATAATCAATATCAACATTTGTATAACATGAACTATTCCTTTAAGCTCTTGTAGCCTGTGATGCTGAAGCAAGGAATTAGGGCAATCATAAGAATTATCTTCATACTTTCTAACTCTAAATTATTTTACCTTAACAAAAAAAAGCAAAAGTGTGCTATTATGGTATTTAGTTTTGATGCAGTTTGTTTCTGAAATGGTAATAAAGCATGAACCTGCCTTATTTTTTAACAAATATAAGGAAGCACTGTGCTTCCATTACTTATACATGTCAAACCAGATTTGCCAGATGAGTGAAAAAAGTAGGGGCATCTATAGGAACTTGGAACAACTCTTCCAGGGGACCTATGTCTGTGTCAGGTGGCAAGAGGGTTGCCCTTATAATTCTTAGAGGGGGAAACCAAGGAGGCACTTGCAGCATTGCAGAGTTCGGCAAACCTTTGGGGACAGTAGGCACTGGCAGGGGCCAGTGCAGAGGGGGTGGGTGAAGATGGGGCGGGGAAAGTTGAAGGGGGAGGCAGTTTTGTAAGGGTTACTAGGGGAAGTAGGGGATGGAAGAATAGGGCTTCTTCTTCTCAGCTAGTCCATCCCAACAAATGTGTTGGAATTAGGTATTGGCAGCAAGGTATCTGTGTTTGCGGGTGGTGAAGCATTTTGGCCTTTGAAATCCTTGTACTGCTTTTACCAAAAATGGGTTTATAAATTAATCTTATAATTTGAAAAGGATCTTGGAGTTTTGGTGGATAATACACTTACATGTAGCAAGCAATGCCAGGTGGCAACAGCTAAAGCCTGCAGATATTGTCTGTATAAAGAGGGGTATGGATTCAAGGGACAAAAATATTATTCTCTCTTATTAAAACATCATTTTGAATATGCAGGCAGTTTTGGAATCCTAGTTTAAAAGGACACATTGGAAATGGAAAGGTGTAAGAGAGGGCAACTAAATTAAAGGGTATGTCCACCTCCCAAATTAAAATTGAACCCACTGCTGGGTAGGGTTAAAAAATCCTCACCTTTCTCCTCTGCTCCTTATGGTTGACCTGCAGGGCCTTCTGAAAGTCCAACAAAATGAGTAGTAGCCTTCCTGTGTGTAATCCGAAATTGCCCCTTCCTGTCCTCTTGAAGGAATCTGGCATGCGCTATAGTATAGTATAGTATTTGAGGTGAATAAAGACATACGTCCATCCAGTTCAACCCATTAGCAATACTTCATTTCCTGCCTAACTGTTGATCCAGAGGAAGGCAAAAAAAAAAACACCAAATTTATGAAGGAGAAAAAAAACCTTCCTGACTCCAAGTGGCAATCGGAAATTTCCCTGGATCAACCCTACTTTATGTATCAATACCAGTAACTTCTTGCAACATTCCTTGTTTGCAGAAACTCATCCAGATTTTTTTTGAAACTGACCAATGAACCTCGCATAACAAGTCCCACTGGAAGACAGTTCCATAGCTTTACCGTTCTCACAGTGAGAAACCCTTTCCGAGCTTGAAGCCTAAACCTTTTTTCTTCAAGTCTTAAGGGATGTCCTCGTGTCCTTTGACATGTTCTATGGTGAACAATGCCCAGATAGTTTATTGTATGGCCCGTTAATGTATTTAACACAGTAATCATATCCCACGCAAGCGCTTTTCTCCAGCATACATAATTGTAATTTTCTAGTCTCTCTTCATATTCAAGCTCCCCCAATCCCCTTATTAGTTTAGTTGCCCTTCTCTGAATCCTTTCCATTTTAAAAGATGTCCTTTTTGTACACAGGATTCCAAAATTGCACTGCATATTCCAAATGAGGCCTTACCAATGCTTTGTAGAGAGAGGGAATTACATTATCCTCCTTGAATCCCTACCTCCTTAATACACAGACAATACCATACTGGCTCTGGCTGTTGCCGCTGGCACTGCTTGCTACCTTTAAGTTTGTTATCCACCAAAACTCCAAGATCCCTTTCAACGAGGATTCACTTAACACGAGCCATTATAGTATAAGTAGCACAAGGTTTTAAGTCCAAACTTAGCAGTCCAATGTGACCATCTATCTAGATCCCCTTGCAACGATTGTACATCCTCTGAAGTTTTAATGGTCGACAAAGTTTGTGTCAGCAAACACAGAAACCTTGCTGACAATACCCACTTCCAATCATTAATAAATAGATTAATAGAAGCGGCCCCAGCACAGAACCTGTGGCACCTCACTTAGCACTTTAGTCCATAATGATGAAGCCCCATTAACAAACTACTCTCTGCATCCTATTCATTAAACCAATTTTCTTATCCATGTACAATGTGACATCCCCAGACCAACAGACCTTAGCTTATACATTAGTCGCCTATGGGGGACTGTATCAAAAGCCTTTGCAAAATCCAAGTAAACTACATCTACTGCTTGCTAGGTCAAAATTTCTACTTACTTCTATACAAAGCGAAGCAAGTTAATTTGACAAGATCTATTCCTCCTAAATCTATAATGGTTACTACTTAATGTCAGTCCTTGAAACATACTCTAGAACATGTTCCCTTATTAAACTTTCCAGGATTTCCCCACCACTGAAGTTAAACTTACAGGCCTGTAATTACCCGGCTGTGAACGACTACCCTTTTTGAATATTGGAATAACATCAGCCTTTTTCCAATCCAGAGGCACACCACCGGACATGAGGGAATCAGCAAAAATAAGAAACAATGGCCTAGATAAAACTGAACTTAGCTCCTTAAGTACCGAGGATGTATTTTATCGGTCCAGGAGATTTATTAATATTAACCTTATTTAGTTCTTTCTGTACCCTATCCTCGGTTAACCAAGGTGCACTTGAATCTTTTATAACATTATGCTACTATACTCTGATATCTGTACTTGGATTCTATAGTGTATATAGAGGGGAAAAAATTATTCAAGCAATTTGCTTTATCGCCATCCTCGGTAACTAACTTAATGGTGCCACATTCTCAGTCCTCATCTTCTTACTGTTAATATACTTTAAAAAAAATGTAGGCTTAGTGTTGCTTTGTCAGCTATCTTTACTTCATTATTAATTAGCTAGTTTGATTGCTTTCTTACACTCCTTGTTACAGTTTATAATCCCTAAAGGCCCTTTCCCTCGGCCTTAAAGGTTTTAAATGCCTTTTCTTCCTTTCCATTTGCCTTTTTACACATGAATTCAGCCACATGGGCACGAATTTATTTTTTTTACATTTATTTCCCAAGGGTATAAATTTAGATGTGAACTGGCTTAAATCCCTTGAACACAGTCCACTTCTGTTCAGTACATTTACCTGATAATACATTATCCCAGCTGACATTCTGAAGAGCTGTTTAACACTAGGAAAATTTGCTTTCCCGAAATTAAATGTCTTTGTGTAACCCAGCGCACTTTTCCAAATGCCACTATTCTTGGTCACTATTCCTAAGCCTCCAGTTACCTTTACATGTATATACTCGAGTAAACCGAGTTTTTCAGGTGAAAAATCAGCCTAAACTCGGACTCGGTGTATACTCGAGTCGGAGCTTACTGGGCATTCCGGCAGCCACGCGATCTTTTTCTGTACTGGCTACCTTTAAGTTTGTTATCCACCAAAACTCCAAGATCCCTTTTCAACAGGGATTCACTTAACACAGAGCCATTTATAGTATAAGTAGCACAAGGATTTTAAGTCCAAATTAGCAGTCCAATGTGACAATCTATCTAGATCCCCTTGCAACGATTGTACATCCTCTGAAGTTTTTAATGGTCGACAAAGCTTTGTGTCGTCAGCAAACACAGAAACCTTGCTGACAATACCCACTTCCAAATCATTAATAAATAGATTAAATAGAAGCGGCCCCAGCACAGAACCCTGTGGCACCTCCTTAGCACTTTAGTCCATAATGATGAAGCCCCATTAACAACTACTCTCTGCATCCTATTCATTAACCAATTCTATCCATGTACAAATGTGACTCCCCAGACCAACAGACCTTAGCTTATACATTAGTCGCCTATGGGGGACTGTATCAAAAGCCTTTGCAAAATCCAAGTAAACTACATCTACTGCTATGCTAGAGTCAAAATTTCTACTTACTTCCTCAAAAGCGAAGCAAGTTAATTTGACAAGATCTATTCCTCCTAAATCTATAATGGTCTACTTATAATGTCAGTCCTTGAAACATACTCTAGAACATGTTCCTTATTAAACTTTCCAGGATCTTCCCCACCCTGAAGTTAAACTTACAGGCCTGTAATTACCCGGCTGTGAACGACTACCCTTTTGAATATTGGAATAACATCAGCTTTTTCCAATCCAGAGGCACACACACCGGACATGAGGGAATCAGCAAAAATAGAAACAATGGCCTAGATTAAAACTGAACTTAGCTCCTTAAGTACCCGAGGATGTATTTTATCCGGTCCAGGAGATTTATTATATTAACCTTATTTAGTTCTTTCTGTACCATATCCTCGGTTAACCAAGGTGCACTTGAATCTTTTATACCATTATTGCTACTATACTCTGATATCTGTACTTGGATCTTCTATAGTGTATATAGAGGGGAAAAAATTATTCAAGACATTTGCTTTATCGCCATCCTCGGTAACTAACTTGGTGCCACATTCTCAGTCCTCATCTTCTTACTGTTAATATACTTTAAAAAAAATTTAGGCTTAGTGTTGCTTTGTTCAGCTATCTTTACTTCATTATTAATTTTAGCTAGTTTGATTGCTTTCTTACACTCCTTGTTACAGTTTTTATAATCCCTAAAGGCCCTTTCCCTCGGCCTTAAAGGTTTTAAATGCCTTTTTCTTCCTTTCCATTTGCCTTTTTACATCAGAATTCAGCCACATGGGCACGAATTTATTTTTTTTACATTTATTTCCCAAGGGTATAAATTTAGATGTGAACTGGCTTAAAATCCCCTTGAACACAGTCCACTTCTGTTCAGTACATTTACCTGATAATACATTATCCCAGCTGACATTCTGAAGAGCTGCTTTAACCTAGGAAAATTTGCTTTCCCGAAATTAAATGTCTTTGTTAACCAGCGCACTTTTCCAAATGCCACTATTCTTGGTCACTATTCCCTACGCCCAGTTACCTTTACTGTATATACCGAGTATAAACCGAGTTTTTCAGGCTGAAAAATCAGCCTGAAAACTCGGACTCGTCGGTGATACCGGTCGGGACTTACCTGGGCATTCGGCAGCCACGCGATCTTTTTCTGTACTGGCGCGCCGGCCTGACGTCAGTGACGTCAACGGCGCGCCAATACAGGAATGAGCGCGCGGCTGCCGGAATGCCTGCCAGAATGCCGATACAGGGAGGAGAGAGCCCACAGGGAGAAGAGAGCCAGAAAGAGCCCACAGGACAAACTGAACGGGTGGGGGGGAGGGGGCATCAAGATGTTTGGGAACTACAACTCCCAGCATGCTTTATTAGCTGGGAGTTGCAGTTTCCAAACATCTTGAATGCCAAGTGAGGGTGGGATTCAAGATGTTTGGAAACTACAACTCCAGCATGCTTTATAGCGGGAGTTGCAGTTTCCAAAAAATCTTGAATGCAAGTGAGGGTGGCATTCAAGATGTTTGGAAACTACAACTCCCAGCATGTTATTTTAGCTGGGAGTAGTAGTTTCCAAACATTTGAATGCCAAGTGAGGGTGGCATTCAAGATGTTTGGAAACTACAACTCCCAGCTAATAAAGCAGTGGGAGTTGTAGTTCCAAAAAAATCTTGAATGCCACCCTCACTTGGCATTGAAGATGTTTGGAAACTGCAACTCCAGCTAATAAGCATGCTGGGAGTTGTAGTTTCCAAACATCTTGAATGCCAAGAGAGTTGGCATATTCTACCCTCGGTTTATACTGGGTCAACAACTTTTATTAGGATTTTTAGCTGAAATTGGGTACCCACGGTTTATACTCGGGTCGGTTTATAATCGAGTATATACGGTATATCTATAATGTGCTCCACAATGTTGGATATTACCAGATCCAACAGGGCTCCTTTTCTAGTAGGAACCTCAACCACCTGTGAGAGAAAATTATCCTGCAGCAAATTCAGGAACTCATCGCCTTTTTCTGTGATGGCATTTCCACCACACCAATCAATGTCAGGGTAATTAAAGTCCCCCATAATGAGCACACTCCCCAAAATTGCAGCCCTTGCCAACTGCATATGAAGTTGACTCACCTCCTCTTGCTAGCATTTTGCGGTTTATAGCAGACACCAACAATGGCATTACCCCTTTCCTGTTGCCTAATTCCACCCATATTGCCTCCACTTTATCATCCATTCACCAGTTATCTCTCTTTTAAATTTGGCTTCAATTTTTTTTAACATAAACACATACTCCTTCCCCTTCCTTTTTTTTCTGTCCTGCCTAAACAAGGCATATCCTTCTATATTTACAGCCCAGTCGTGAGAACTGTTCAACCACGTTTCTGCTATACCTATTACATCCTACTTTTCATTCAATGCCATCATTTCCAATTCACGCATTTGTCAGCCAGGCTTCAAGGCTGTCTCCACCCACCACCACTTCCTCCATCCGGATCCATTGGCGTTCATTTTTGTTTTAAAATAAATAAAACTTTGCTGTAGTGTAGAGCCCCCCCCCCCCCCCCCAAACCCTGAACTCCATGGTTCTCAGTTTAAAATGTGAACAGAAATAGACTACTGGACCTCCTTCAGGTATCTCAATAGCTGCCTCTCAGCCAACTATAGACGTGATGCCAGTTGGCCCTTTGTACTCCGTCCCAGGGATATTTTTCAATTGTACTTAGAGTCAGGAAGGAGTTTTCCCCCCTTTATTATTTTTTTTTTTTGCCTTCCTCTGGGTCAGCAGTTAGGCAGGAAATGTAGGTATTGTTGAAAAGGTTGAACTAGATGGATATGTGTCTTTATTCAACCTATACTAATACTATACATTTTAAACACATGCAGCATTGCTAAGTAAAGTAGCAAATATGGGCCAACATTTTCCAAACAGATTTTCAGGTTTTTTTGAAGAACCAATTTTCCTACCTTGCTCTGCCGATCTTCCATAGATTTCCAGGGAGATTCAATAAAAGTCCTTATCATTAAGGGCAAGTCCACCCCCAAAACTAACTTTTATATTTATTTGGTCCAAATAAGTGCTCCAAAACAAAACTTACTGCATGTAAATCGGTCCAGTGGTTCAAAAGTTACAGACCTTTGTAGTGGCTTCTTAATCCTGCACACATGGACCAATACAGCGATGAACAGAGACAGGTTACATTACCTTGCCTCTGTTCTTTTCATGTTCTTGAGTATGTCTGTTAGCAGTGAGAACAGAGGAAGTTGCATCTCGCAACAGGACCAATACAGCGAGTGAACAGAGACAGGTTACATTACCTGCTAGTTATGCTGTTCATGTTCTTGAGTATGTCTGTTAGCAGTGAGAACAGAGGAAGTTGCATCAGTAATGGTCTGACCCCTGGATCCCTGGATTTTCCCTCTCAACCAATCACAGCTGTAAAGTTATGTGTACTGAAGAAATCCAGGATCAACAGCTGCAGCCAGCCAGCCCAGAGAGAGAGAGAGAGAGAGAGAGACACACACAAACACAGGCAAGAATTTTTTTTTTTTCTAAGCTGCAGCTCAGGGTCATCTAAAGTGGAAGTGGAGAGGAAGTGCAGCCTGATATATATCTCATTAAATATCAGGCAAAGCAAATGATTTTGAGAAAAATGAACATGGCGTTTGAGGTTGGTGCTATTATATAAAGAACATATAAAAAGTTTATTTTTGGGTGGACATACCCTTTAAAAATAGTGATAGTTTTGCCCCAACCAATCAGATCAGCTTTCAAATGTGTTATGCATTAAAGGTGATACGCCGTTTGTCTTTTCAAATGTCAAATCGCCTTTAATGTTTTAACTAGTGTTTGCCCAGCTTTTAACTGACTAGCTATTGTTACATCTACTGTGATCTGGATGACTAAAACCCTTCAAATTGGGTAAGGTTTATTTTCTGCATTATGTACAGTGGATGACCTTTAATCACATTTAAGCTTTCTACAACCTACTTTGATGACCAGATAATGAAAAATAGGTCACAATATGCACTGCCGCTAGCCACAAGCAAATCTAAACAAGCTGATGCAATGGAAGGCCAAATGATCATTATAGTGCTACATTAAGAAAAGTCTGCTATAGCATTGAAATGGCTTCTGCACTGTAAAATGAGTAGAAAAAGGGAAAGACTAAATCATGCAGCAGAACTGTCAGTGTCCATGTCCTAATGTTAACTATATAAACCTTCTATCAACTGCACTTGGATTGGATTCAATTTTAAATATTTAAAATGTGTTTTTGGTACTATAACTTATGAAGTCACTTTCCTTAAAGCATAAGCATAAAAACACAAATTGTAGGTTTTACCATAAGTGAAAATTTGCAGCTCTAATTAAATTTACAGTCAAACCCACACAAACTATGTAAAGGTGCAGCTGTTAAATAATACAAGCCAGGCAAAAAGGGAGTCTTACAGGGAATTGCTTTCTTCTATCCTAAGCTCTCAATTAACATGACAGCACAGATCAGTGTAAGGAAAATTCATTTAGCCAGTGAGATGCTAAAACACCAACTTCCCTCCGTACTACTGGCGACTCACATATTTAACGCTTTATATTTAAGTTGAGTACAAAAATAAATATTTAGCAAAAATCATGATAAATATGGTTTGAAATGCCTGACAATAACATACAGTTACATAACATACAATATAATTATATCTATGATTTTGGAGCACAAAACAAAAGTTAAGTTTTGCTTCTAGATTACAGATTTATTGCCGTTAAAAGGTATGTCCACCCCTAATAAAATGTCACTTCAGGACCTTCAAAACCCCAGTTACGTTTTGCTAAAAAGTTCTATTTTAATATTGCACTCAGAGTGAGAAATAATACCGTATATACTCGAGTATAAGCCGAGGTTTTAGGTTTAAAAATTAACCTAAAAACCTTGACTCGGCTTATACTCGAGTCAGTAGCAAATTACCTTCAATCCAGAGGCAGCCGCGAGTCCGGCCGGCAGTTCCCAGTAGTTCTTCGCGGTTGTGCGATGAGTCATCACGCACGCTGGCGGGATGATGTCATCGCGCAGCGCGAAGCAGTATGGGAACTGCCGCCGGACTCGCGGCTGCTTCGGGATTGCAGAGAGAGGAAGACTGAAGACCAGGTACGGGTAAGTGAGCTGGGGGGGGACTGGGGGGGGGCTGGGGGTACTGGGGGGAAGGTGGGGGGGACAGTATGCCATGCAGACACCCACATTTTTTTTTACTATAGGTGGTTGGAAACTACAATCCCAGCAACCAAGCATGCTGGGAGTTGTAGTTTCCAAACATCACAGTGGAAAGGTATTAGGGTGGGGGACAGTATGCCATACAGTAACCCCCAATACCTTTTTGCTATAGGTGGTTGGAAACTACAACTCCCAGCAACCAAGCATGCTGGGAGTTGTAGTTTCCAAACATCTACAGTGGAAAGGTATTAGGGTTACTGTTGGCATACTGTCCCCCACCCTAATACTTTCACTGTAATGTGTGGAAACTACAAACTCCCAGCATCCAAGCATGCTGGGAGTTGTAGTTTCCAACCACCTATAGTAAAAAGGTAATGTGGGTGTCTGCATGGCATACTGTCCCCCCAGCCCTCGGCTTATACTCGGGTCAATCATCTTTTCTAATTTTTGAGGCAAAAATGGGTGCCTCGGCTTATACTCGAGTCGGCTTATACTCGAGTATATACGGTACTTAAAACCTCCAGCAGCATTGGAGGCCCGTCCGGTTATGGCCATCAGCCATTAGCCGTGACGTCACTGTCATGGCTGTGATTGACAGCCTTACCAGAAAGTGACAGGAAGCCACATTGTTGGATTGTGGAGGTTGTAAGTATAATTTCTCTCTCTGGGTGCATTATTAAAACTTTTAAGCAAAATCTAACTCGGATTTTGGGAGGTCCTGAATTACATATTAAATTTTTTTATTAGGGGTGGACATACCTTTTAAGGTCATATATTTACCCATACATACATACACTCCCCTATAAGTTAAAGTTGGGACTAGGATACTGACTTGGTCCATCGGAAGAGGGTGACATTTATGCTAGGGGTGCATTTATTTAAAGGACAACACAAGTCACAAAACAACACTGATCCAGAAGGCAGAACACCTTGATATAAAACCAGTAATCTGTGTCTTATCTCTAGTTTTGATACGGGCACTGGGAAATTTACCTAAATAATATATGGTTTGTGCTTTACTTCACAGCATTCTAGTATCACACAGTTTGGTCCACGACCATTATGTTCTGCACATGCTCAGTCCTTAGCTATGGCAAGAACTTGTTACAGTTGGTCACACCCATTAATAATCTCTAGCCAATCCTTTTACAGGACAGATAAAGCAAGGAAGCATGTGACTGAGGTCAGGGGTGTGGCCAGGAACTGCACATACACACAGATACTTAATCCAGTTCTTAACAGGCTTACATTTACTTTGATATAATTTACTGAAGTGGTATTTTATAGCTTATTGGTGTTTTTAGGGGGTTTGTTTTAAAGGGTATGTCCACCCTTAAATCTAATTTTTAATATAGCCTTCCCGCTGGTCCCCCAGCCCCAACCGCATCATTATTATCTTTAGAAAGTGCCCCAAACTTTTACTTACCTCCCCTCTTTCCTCCGCCGCGCTCCCGGCCCTCTGCTTGCGAGAAAATGCAAGCAGAGGGGCGGGACCGGCAGTCGCGTCTGTGATTGGCTGAGTGGCAGCCAATCACGGACGCGGCTGCTGGTCATTCAGGAAAGAGGAAAGAGGGGAGGTAAGTAAGAGTTTGGGGAGCTTTCTAAAAATAAAAATTATGCGGTTGGGACTGGGGGACCAGGGGGAAGGCTATATTAAAGGGGATAAATGCTAGGGGGAGGGAATCAGGAGAGGGAGGGGTAGGGAGGGGGAGAAGGGCTGCAGTACGCATGCTAAACTTCTCCCGGAGGCCAGGTAGGAGGCAGAGTCCTATATGGACTCTGCTATCCTCCTGGTGGGCAGTTTTTGGGACTTTGGGGGGGGACTACAGGAGAACCCTATGGAGCTGGGATGTTAGGTAAGGATTAAACTACACTACATGGTGGGGCCAGTAGTTGGGGGGATTATAGTTTTGGGGGTGGACATGCCCTTTAAGATTCTGGAGTATAAAAAATTGGGTTTAGTTCTCCTTTAACTCCCTTTTTTTTAAGATTTGCCCAGTGGAAGTTTACTGGGTAATCATTTTTTTGCCTGTCTTTTTGCCACACTCATTGTTAAGCTACGCTAATAAAGGATTGATGGTCACTATATTTATTGCAATGCTATTTTTAAATTTCACACTTTCCCATTTTTAACTTTGTATTCAAAGATCTGATATATGGCACTCTTTCTCTTTATTCCTTTTAATCAAGCCAGTAAATGGCACACTTTACAAATTATAATACAGAAGTTAATAAATAGCACACTTGTTTTAATCTTTACAAAATACATGGTAATTACTGGTAAACGGCACAAAGGGTCCACACAAAGGGAGCCCTAAAATACTAAAATAGCTACACGGAATTCATAGTTTTAAAACATAAATTGGAATAATATAAATAAATATCATACAGTATATATGAAAATATATATGAATATACATGAATATGATATAAGAATAATGGAATAAAGCAACCAGTAGGGGAACTGTTTAAAAAAACCTAAATTTCTATTTAATATAAAACTACAAAAAGTTCCTTCAGTTTTCAGATTTACGGAACTCGTGAAAAAAACAGAAGATCCAAAAACGGAACGTATTATCGAGGGTTTGAAATGTATATTCGAGAGCTACAAAATGTATGATCGATAACCCTCAAAATTACAATCACAAACTACTTTTGAGTTTCCAATTGTATTTTCAGGGGTTATTGAAAATAACCTTGTACATTCGAAAATACATACCGAAATCCTAAAATCCGAATGATCAGCTCGGTTTCAGATGTAACATTCGGATTTTGGAACCAAGGGGTTCCGTGTTGGACCCGGATCCCATCTCTAGTTATAAAGTGAACATTCAATTCAATGTTCTGATGTAAGGGAACATTTCACAAGGAATCACTGACTGTACAGTGAAGAGATAAAGCCCTTGAGTTCTTTCTCCTAGCTTCTGTTTTATAGCCCTTAGGATACTGTATATCCTCGAGTATAAGTCAATTTTTTCAGGTTTTAAAATTAGCCTGAAAACTTAACCTTGACTTATACTCAGGTCAAGTCCTAATTTAGATCCAAATTCTGCAATTGCGGATAGTAACCAGTAGGTGGCGCTGTATTAACATGCATAGAAAGTTACAGGAGCTGATCTGCCTTTACACTTCCTGCTTCCTGTAGTCTGGCTGCTCGACTCACTCAGCACTGTCACTGCTCATCTGGGTGCTGTAAGTCTGATGGGTCTCCTCAGTTTGGGGCAAAAAACAGCTGCTATTACAGTGCAAATGACAGCTTGAAACTACAACTCTCAGGTGACATTTTTAACTATTGGGGTCAGAGAGTCCTTTACTATATGGGGTCAGAGGGCCCTTTACAATATGGGGGTCAGGAAACTTGTAAATGATGATAAGCTTAATTAAAAGTTTACTGAACCTTGCCACTCCACATGTTTAGAAACTGAAACTTCCAGCAACAAAGCATGCTGGGAGTTGTAGTTTCCAAACATCTGGAGTGCCAAGGAATTGGAGGTTACTGGTACTGGATTTGGCTATTACTGTATGGGATTCATGTATGGGAATTCTGCTGTCCATTTAAAGGACAACTAAAGCCTAAAAACAACACAGAATCAGAAGGCAGTAGTGGTGATAATTTCTACCCTGGACTTATACTCGAGTCAATCAGTTTTTACTAATTTTTCAGGTAAAAATAGGTGCCTCGACTTATACTCGGATCGACTTATACTCGAGTATATACGGTATTTTAGCAATCCTATTGATAACTAACCTGTGTATGAAGATAAGGCCTCACAGAACACACTAGATTTTTGAAATAAAGAAAAATGGAAGGATGGAGGAAAGAAATTTCATACCGTTGGATCCGACGGTATAGGGACTTTATCGCTAGTGTGTGTACCTAGCTTTAGTCCTGCTTGCTGAGTGATTTTCTTTTAAAGGGGTTATTCTGTTTTAAAGGAGTGCGTTAAGAAACAAAAGCGTTTAGAACAAGAAAGGGTTTAAGAACAAGATTGCTATTTTTTTTGTTGTTTATTAGTTATTGTTTAGTATGGACAGTTTTGTTGGAGCCACGCAATGTGCATCCTGCCGCATGTATGAGATTTTGGAGCAGCCGTTCCAAGGCACCTATGAATGTGTCAGATGTGAGTGGGTTGTCTATTTAGAATCTGAGGTACAGAATGAGAAACTTGCAGTATTGCAGGGCTTGGCAAACCTGAGGGAAATGCAGGTACTGGCAGGGCCAGTATTACAACAACCACAGCTAGATAGCTAGGGTATTCCTTAGAGCACACATGGAATTCCAATTATGAATCTTATTCTGTTCAGAATTCCTGCCAATTTCTGTAGAGGGGGGGAAATATACGTAGGACTCTGGGAAATTTTCAAGTAGTTAATGGAAGTGCCTTTTCCTTTCTTGAATGGAAGTCGCTGTGGCTGCTAAAATCTGTGCTAATGTGCGTTTGGAGAGGTAAGAGGATTGGACCTCTGGAGGTGGTAAAATCGAGCTCAGAAGAGGGGAGCGAGTGACCCGTTCGGCTATGGGAGAAACATCACGTGTTTCTCAGTGGCCTGAAGAGAGACGGACCAGCACTGGAGAGGAGAGACAGGAGAGTGGACACAGAAGGTACCGGCTTGACTTGGACACCCAGAAGGCTTCCTACCCGAGGGGCAAGATCCACAATGCCGACCATGGTTGGTTCATATGGATTGGATATGTGTAGTCCTTTGGGTGAGGTGTTTTTCTAAAATATTTAACGTATTAAATATGCACAGAAGATACCCATGCATTTGTTACTTTTGGTCCCAATTAAAATGTGGAGAGATTCATAATTGGGATTTCACGTGTGCTATAAGGGATACTCTAGCTATCTTACTGTGGTTGTTGTAATACTTGTATTTATATCTGGAGTACCAAAATTTTAATGGTAGTTGGAACCAAATACCATAACCCTGATAATTAGGAATGGTATACTAACAAGTTCCGACCACAATCTATAGTACAACTGGCAGGGCCAGTAAACTAGAGGGTGGAAAGTAAGCAGATAAGGTGCTGAAGAAGCATAGATTTGTAAGGTTTACCATGGGAAATAGGGGATGGAAAGGTGGGGTCGCTTCTTCCCAGCTAATCGATCCCAACAGATTTGCTGTTTTAGGTGGAGATGTGGAGGACGACAGCTCAGAATTAGCATATATGGAGCGGGCCATTCTCTTGTGCACCCAGGGGACTTCCATCTCTAATACAAGGGAGGGAGAACTGGGGGCTAGGAAGGATAGAGAGGTGGTAGTGGTAGGGGGCTCAATTATTAGAAAGGTAGATAGGGTAATCTGCCACCAAGACCCTACATTCTGAACAGTGGGTTGCATTTAGAGTTTAGCAATCCTTGTGCCACCTACACCTTAAGTACCTCTGAGATAAGTGAATCTCTAATAGAAAAAGATTTGGGAGTTCTGGTAGGGTTGTTTTTTATTGGCGAAGCAATGTTTGCTTGGGGATATGATCACTTTATACAAATATATTAATGGGCCATACTATACAGTAAACTCTCTGGCGCATTGTTCACCAATAGGTCATATCAGAGGACACGTGGACAACCTTTAAGATTGGAAGAAAAGAAGTTTCATCTTCAGGTTAAAAAAAAGTTTCTTTTTAGTGAGAATGATGAAACTGTGGAACTGTCTTCCAGCAGGTGTGGTAATGGCAAGTTCAATAGCTTCAAATGTGGGCTAGATACATTTCTAAAACTAAAAAATATTAAAAATTACTGGTATTAATACATATACTGTAGTTTTGGTTGATCCAGGGATACTTCCCAATTGCCATTTGTCGGGAATTTTCTCCCCCTTTTTCAGGTGGATTTTTTTTACCTTCCTCTGGATCAGCTGTTAGGTAAGTTGAAAAAGGAGGGTGAGAAGTTTGGACGTATGTCTTTATTCAACCTCAATTACTACAGTATGTTACTATGTTACACATCAGGGCAGAATAATAGGGAATAAGAATAGATAATTAAATCATATGCCATACCACTTATAATGTTTTACTGGAGGCAGTTATTAAATCTTTATCATTAGTGACGTAACTAGGAGTCAGTGAGCCCCCCAGCAAACTTATGATGGGGCCCCCTCTCCTGGTTCATATACAGCCATTTTCTAGGGGAGGCTGTATCTGTCATAGGAAAAATTAGAAGATGGGACGCTGGGTCTGCTCCCCATGTAGTTACGCCACTGTTTATCATCATTGAATTGCCCAGTACTTGCTATGTCATAATGGATAGTATATTGGTCGATTTGGCATATGTTAGGCACCACACTAATGGTATTTGAGTGGATGCAATAGGTTCACCAGGTCTGTGGTAGATGTTTGTTTCTCCAAGGTGTCCCAGCAGTTAATTTTCTCAGTTTGCCTGCTCTCTGTCCAATCTAGGGACATACTGCAGGGGAAAAATATGGGAAGAAATGTTAAAATGTGGGAATGTGCTGCAAAATCAGCCAACTATTCAGATTGGGAAATGGGCACCTATGTTCATGGTTATTATACTGTACATAGAGCTTGTTTTGTTTTACATAAATCATGTGTAAAGTAACTTCATTTAAAGGAAAACTAAACCACAGATCAACATTGAATTAGAAGGCAGATCTCCTTGATATAAAAGCAGTAAGCAGTGTCTCACCTCTCATTTTAATATGGTTGTTGAGAAATTTAACTTTCTAACACAAGGTTTGTGTCTTTTTTTCCAGTGTTCCAGCATCGCACAGTGTGGTCACTGACCATTATGTTCTTATGCTCAGTCCTATCCTTTTACAGGACAGAATATGCAAGGGATAACATAAGTGGTAACATTTACTTTAATGCCATTTACTGTATTGCTACTTTACAGTTTATTGGTGGTTTTAGAGGGTATTTGTTCAGATTCTGGAGTGTAAAAACTTGGGTTTAGTTCTCCTAAGGACATTTAAATCCATATTTTAACCCCTTTCCCAATGTACCCAGAGTGTACAAAAAATCTCCTGCACCAGTGAAGTTATGGTGCAGTCAGTTCAGGCTTGTGATAAGAACCTGAACAATGGGAACATAAGCTTCTAGCAAAGTACGCCATCCCACAATCCAAGATCTGGGCCAATGCTGTCCAGCGGGATTGACAGAGCCGGGTCTCTTAAATTGAATGCACTGGTGCAGGAGATATGAGGTAAAACCAGAGGTAAGGTGTTTTTATATAAAAAATATAATAATTTTGAACATAGGTGCCTCCAAATGGCAGCCACAACTATAGGTAGGTAGGTACACAATGCAGAAGCCTAGTCCTTTAGGTATCAGGACTCAGTTTGCCACTCAAAGATTTCCCCTGACAGAACACGAAGGAAAATAATTATATGGAAATACACAATTCACAACTTTTCTTCATTTTGCAGGTAGAATAGCGCCAGCTGTTCTCCTTTTCTTACTCATCATGTCAGCAGGCAACTTGTCACCAGACCCCAGACATTCCTGCTGACGCAGTGTGTGTGATGTCATTATACTCCCAATCGGTGTATTAAAATGTTTGCATGGTTGGGATGGGGGGCACAAGGAACAAATTTCACACAGAGTTTTATTTATCCTAAAGCCAGCCCTGTATCCAGAGGGGAAAGTGTGGAAATACAGGGAAGAAATCTCAAGGAATACATTTATAGTTTCAGCTTAATACTAGTATTAACCACATGTGGATTATTTATCACCCAATGACATTTATTGTAGATGCAGTGTGAATGAATCCTAAACATTATGCTCACTGGGGCAGAAGTGTAGGCATTAACATGGAATTTTCCATGAAAGGAAATAGAATGTGTAATTAGTGCAAACATGCGATTACCATCTGCTCTCTGTGCTTCACTTCCGAGTGACAGATGAGAAAGTCTTGAAAATGATATGGGGTTCGCTGACACAAAGAACCCAGTACTACAGCCTCATTTAATAGGCCGGCATTGTCTCTGCCAGACAGTGTTAACAAGCATCTCAAAGGAACCCGAGTTGCTTCTTTTGTTAGACTACAGTGCAGTTACTGTAATGTGGAAATGCAGGGATAATAGCAGTGACATCACAAAATACAGAATGAGGGGACAAGAAAAGAAGAAATTTTAAATATGAACAGAAACTGATACTAATGTCAATACATTCCTCAAAATCCTGCTAATATATAATTTAGTATAATTTGTGCTGTATATTTGAATGTGAAAATCATTGAAAATGGTTTTGAATCCCCTTAGTTGGGAAAAAGCCATGGTCAAACAATTATTTATATGTGTTTATTATACTCTCCTGTGCCCCCCAAATAGAGACATTACAGTACACTGTGCTCCAGAAAGTGAAAACTAAGCTTCAGTATGGTTGCGGTTTTGTCCAGTGGCGTAACTAGGAATCACTGGGTCCCCAGCAAAACTATGATGGGGCCCATATCCATGCTTCATCCACAGTGGTTTTCTGGGTGGAGCTATATCTGTCATAGGGAAAATAGAAGATGGGGCCCCCTTGGATCCCGGACCACCTGCTCCCCTGTAGTTACGCCCATGCTTGTGGCTATGTCATGGTAGAACTAAAGTTAAAAATATATAATTACCTGTAACTCTTACTTTAACCTTTAGCTGCTTTCTCAAGATATCATGATCTTTACTGAATGCTCACTGCTGCTCATACAGCCTAAAGACTTCACAAGCTGCATTAGGACCCAGACAGGTCAGTCAACTGTCAGAGCAGCAACTTGTCTTATGCTAAGAGCAGATTGAAAAGTAGAGCTAACAGCCTCAGCTACTGAATTATATAGTGGATAATTCAGCCCCCACTGTAAATTATAAGGATATTAGAAGTCACAGAGGCATTCCGCAACCATATAAAAGCCACAAGGGTACCAAAAAGACAGAGAACTAAATGGAATATTTAACATCTTGTTTGCAGGGTAAGATTAATTTTAATCTACATGCTATCCTAGCTACTGTACTATGACAGATACACTATAATATAGCAGTCACAAATCTTGGGTGGTTTGGGTAACTTTCAAGAGAAAAGAAAGGGGTGAAGATATAGTAACAACAGTTAGGAAGGGTATAGATGCATTGGACAGACTCACATTGAAGGTGCTTGCTAGTGAAGGTTCTCCTTCACCCAGATCATGGTATATCTGTTGTATACAGTTAGATCAACTGGACTTAAAGTTTAGTTTTTGAAGTCGTTTTGCTAGTCATCCGACTGGCTTTCTCAATTCAGAATGACTTGTACAAGACTCTGTTGGCAATACTCTTGAAATTCCCAATTAGCACATCACAGCCAGGTGTTAGGGACCTTCTGAATGCAAGGTGTGGGTGCATTGAGGCTAAGGGGTGTTACCGCAACTGCCCAGGGTAAGGTGTTAAAACAGCATTGTATATGGCAGACAGTTGGTGTCTGTGTCCCTGTCTGCTTTAAAGGGAATGTCCACCCCAAAACTATAATTCCCCCCACTACTGGCCCCACTGTGTAGTGCATAAAAATCCATACCTTACATGAGTTTTTTTTCAGGCTGAAAATCAGCCTGAAAACTCGGACTCGGTGTATACTCGAGTCGGGAGCTTACCTGGGCATTCCGGCAGCCACGCGATCTTTTTCTGTACTGGCTACCTTAAGTTTGTTACCACCAAAACTCCAAGATCCCTTTTCAACAGGGATTCACTTAACACAGAGCCATTTATAGTATAAGTAGCACAAGGATTTTAAGTCCAAATTAGCAGTCCAATGTGACAATCTATCTAGATCCCCTTGCAACGATTGTACATCCTCTGAAGTTTTTAATGGTCGACAAAGCTTTGTGTCGTCAGCAAACACAGAAACTTGCTGACAATACCCACTTCCAAATCATTAATAAATAGATTAAATAGAAGCGGCCCCAGCACAGAACCCTGTGGCACCTCACTTAGCACTTTAGTCCATAATGATGAAGCCCCATTAAACAACTACTCTCTGCATCTATTCATTAACCAATTTTCTATCCATGTACAAATGTGACTCCCCAGACCAACAGACCTTAGCTTATACATTAGTCGCCTATGGGGGACTGTATCAAAAGCCTTTGCAAAATCCAAGTAAACTACATCACTGCTATGCTAGAGTCAAAATTTCTACTTACTTCCTCATAAAAGCGAAGCAAGTTAATTTGACAAGATCTATTCCTCCTAAATCTATAATGGTTACTTTAATGTCAGTCCTTGAAACATACTCTAGAACATGTTCCTATTAAACTTTCCAGGATCTTCCCCACCACTGAAGTTAAACTTACAGGCCTGTAATTACCCGGCTGTGAACGACTACCCTTTTGAATATTGGAATAACATCAGCCTTTTTCCAATCCAGAGGCACACCACCGGACATGAGGGAATCAGCAAAAATAAGAAACAATGGCCTAGATAAAAACTGAACTTAGCTCCTTAAGTACCCGAGGATGTATTTTATCCGGTCCAGGAGATTTATTAATTAACCTTATTTAGTTCTTTCTGTACCATATCCTCGGTTAACCAAGGTGCACTTGAATCTTTTATACCATTATTGCTACTATACTCTGATATCTGTACTTGGATCTTCTTAGTGTATATGAGGGGAAAAAATTTTCAAGACATTTGCTTTATCGCCATCCTCGGTAACTAACTTGGTGCCACATTCTCAGTCCTCATCTTCTTACTGTTAATATACTTTAAAAAAAATTTAGGCTTAGTGTGCTTTGTTCAGCTATCTTTACTTCATTATTAATTTTAGCTAGTTTGATTGCTTTCTTACACTCCTTGTTACAGTTTTTATAATCCCTAAAGGCCCTTTCCCTCGGCCTTAAAGGTTTTAAATGCCTTTTTCTTCCTTTCCATTTGCCTTTTTACATCAGAATTCAGCCACATGGGCACGAATTTATTTTTTTTACATTTATTTCCCAAGGGTATAAATTTAGATGTGAACTGGCTTAAAATCCCCTTGACACAGTCCACTTCTGTTCAGTACATTTACCTGATAATACATTATCCCAGCTGACATTCTGAAGAGCTGCTTTTAACCTAGGAAAATTTGCTTTCCCGAAATTAAATGTCTTTGTTAACCCAGCGCACTTTTCCAAATGCCACTATTTCTTGGTCACTATTCCCTAAGCCTCCAGTTACCTTTACTGTATATACTCGAGTATAAACCGAGTTTTTCAGGCTGAAAAATCAGCCTGAAAACTCGGACTCGGTGTATACTCGAGTCGGGAGCTTACCTGGGCATTCCGGCAGCCACGCGATCTTTTTCTGTACTGGCGCGCCGGCCTGACGTCAGTGACGTCAACCGGCGCGCCAATACAGGAATGAGCGCGCGGCTGCCGGAATGCCTGCCAGAATGCCGATACAGGGAGAAGAGAGCCCACAGGGAGAAGAGAGCCAGAAGAAGCCCACAGGTACAAACTGAACTGGGTGGGAGGGGGAGGGGGCATCAAGATGTTTGGGAACTACAACTCCCAGCATGCTTTATTAGCTGGGAGTTGCAGTTTCCAAACATCTTGAATGCCAAGTGAGGGTGGCATTCAAGATGTTTGGAAACTACAACTCCCAGCATGCTTTATTAGCTGGGAGTTGCAGTTTCCAAACATCTTGAATGCCAAGTGAGGGTGCATTCAAGATGTTTGGAAACTACAACTCCCAGCATGCTTTATTAGCTGGGAGTAGTAGTTTCCAAACATCTTGAATGCCAAGTGAGGGTGGCATTCAAGATGTTTGGAAACTACAACTCCCAGCTAATAAGCATGCTGGGAGTTGTAGTTTCCAAAACATCTTGAATGCCACCCTCACTTGGCATTGAAGATGTTTGGAAACTGCAACTCCCAGCTAATAAAGCATGCTGGGAGTTGTATTGTTCCAAACATCTTGAATGCCAAGAGAGTTGGCATTTCTACCCTCGGTTTATACTCGGTCAACAACTTTTATTAGGATTTTTAGCTGAAATTGGGTACCACGGTTTATACTCGGGTCGGTTTATCTCGAGTATATACGGTATATCTATAATGTGCTCCACAATGTTGGATATTACCAGATCCAACAGGGCTCCTTTTCTAGTAGGAACCTCAACCACCTGTGAGAGAAAATTATCCTGCAGCAAATTCAGGAACTCATCGCCTTTTTCTGTGATGGCATTTCCACCACACCAATCAATGTCAGGGTATTAAAGTCCCAGTCCCCATAATGAGCACACTCCCCAAACTTGCAGCCCTTGCCAACTGCATATGAAGTTGACTCACCTCCTCTTGCTAGCATTTTGCGGTTTATAGCAGACACCAACAATGCATTACCCCCTTTCCTGTTGCCTAATTCCACCCATATTGCCTCCACTTTATCATCCATATCACCAGTTATCTCTTCTTTAAATTTGGCTTCAATTCTTTTTTAACATAAACACATACTCCTTCCCCTTTCCTTTTTTTTCTGTCCTGCCTAAACAAGGCATATCCTTCTATATTTACAGCCCAGTCGTGAGAACTGTTCAACCACGTTTCTGCTATACCTATTACATCATTTTTCATTCAATGCCATCATTTCCAATTCACGCATTTGTCAGCCAGGCTTCAAGGCTGTCTCCACCCACCACCACTTCCTCCATCCGGATCCATTGGCGCTTCATTTAGTTTTATAATAAAATAACTTTGCTGTAGTGTAGAGCCCCCCCCCCCCCCCCAAACCCTGAACTCCATGGTTCTCAGTTTAAAATGTGAACAGAAATAGACTTACTGGACCTCCTTCAGGTATCTCAATAGCTGCCTCTCAGCCAACTATAGACGTGACTGCCAGTCTGCCCTTTGCTTACTCCGTCCCAGGGATATTTTTCAATTGTTACTTAGAGTCAGGAAGGAGTTTTCCCCCCTTTATATTTTTTTTTTTTTTGCCTTCCTCTGGGTCAGCAGTTAGGCAGGAAATGTAGGTATTGTTGAAAGTTGAACAGATGGATATGTGTCTTTATTCAACCTCAAATACTATACTATACATTTTAAAACACATGCAGCATGCTAAGTAAAGCTAGCAATATATGGGCCAACATTTTTCCAAACAATTTTCAGGTTTTTTTGAAGAACCAATTTTCCTACCTGCTCTGCCGATCTTCCATAGATTTCCAGGGAGATTCAATAAAAGTCCTTATCATTAAAGGGCAAGTCCACCCCCAAAACTAACTTTTTATATTTATTTGGTCCAAATAAGTGCTCCAAAACAAACTTTACTGCATGTAAATCGGTCCAGTTTCAAAATTACAGACCTTTGTAGCTGGCTTAAATCCTGCAACATGGACCAATACAGCGATGAACAGAGACAGGTTACATTACCTTGCCTCTGTTCTTTTCATGTTCTTGAGTATGTCTGTTAGCAGTGAGAACAGAGGAAGTTGCATCCTGCAACATGGACCAATACAGCGATGAACAGAGACAGGTTACATTACCTTGCCTCTGTTCTTTTCATGTTCTTGAGTATGTCTGTTAGCAGTGAGAACAGAGGAAGTTGCATCAGTAATGGTCTGACCCCTGGATCCCTGGATTTTCCCTCTCAACCAATCACAGCTGTAAGTTATGTGTACTGAAGAAATCCAGGATCAACAGCTGCAGCCAGCCAGCCCAGAGAGAGAGAGAGAGAGAGAGGACAAACACACAACACAGCAAGAATTTTTTTTTTTTCTAAGCTGCAGCTCAGGGTCATCTAAAGTGGAAGTGGAGAGGAAGTGCAGCCTGATATATATCTCATTAAATATCAGGCAAAGCAAATGATTTTGAGAAAATGAACATGGCGTTTGAGGTTGGTGCTATATATAAAGAACATATAAAAAGTTTATTTTTGGGTGGACTACCCTTTAAAAATAGTGATAGTTTTGCCCCAACCAATCAGATCAGCTTTCAAATGTGTTATGCATTAAAGGTGATACGCCGTTTGTCTTTCAAATGTCAAATCGCCTTTAATGTTTTAACTAGTGTTTGCCCAGCTTTTAACTGACTAGCTATTGTTACATCTACTGTGATCTGGATGACTAAAACCCTTCAAATTGGTAAGGTTTATTTTCTGCATTATGTACAGTGGATGACCTTTAATCACATTTAAGCTTTCTACAACCTACTTTGATGACCAGATATGAAAAATAGGTCACAATATGCACTGCCGCTAGCCACAAGCAAATCTAAACAAGCTGATCAATGGAAGGCCAAATGATCATTATATGCTACATTAGAAAAGTCTGCTATAGCATTGAAATGGCTTCGCACTGTAAAATGGTAGAAAAAGGGAAAGACTAAATCATGCAGCAGAACTGTCAGTGTCCATGTCCTAATGTTAACTATATAAACCTTCTATCAACTGCACTTGGATTGGATTCAATTTTAAATATTTAAAATGTGTTTTTGGTACTATAACTTATGAAGTCACTTTCCTTAAAGCATAAGCATAAAAACACAAATTGTAGGTTTTACCATAAGTGAAAATTTGCAGCTCTAATTAAATTTACAGTCAAACCACACAAACTATGTAAAGGTGCAGCTGTTAAATAATACAAGCCAGGCAAAAAGGGAGTCTTACAGGGAATTGCTTTCTTCTATCCTAAGCTCTCAATTAACATGACAGCACACGATCAGTGTAAGGAAAATTCATTTAGCCAGTGAGATGCTAAAACACCAACTTCCCTCCGTACTACTGGCACTCACATATTTAACGCTTTATATTAAGTTGAGTACAAAAATAAATATTTAGCAAAAATCTGATAAATATGTTTGAAATGCCTGACAATACAACAGTTACATAACATACAATATAATTATATCTATGATTTTGGAGCACAAAACAAAAGTTAAGTTTTCTTCTAGATTACAGATTTATTGCCGTTAAAAGTATGTCCACCCCTAATAAAATGTCACTTCAGGACCTTCAAAACCCCAGTTACGTTTTGCTAAAAAGTTCTATTTAATATTGCACTCAGAGTGAGAAATAATACCGTATATACTCGAGTATAAGCCGAGGTTTTTAGGTTAAAAATTAACCTAAAAACCTTGACTCGGCTTATACTCGAGTCAGTAGCAACTTACCTTCAATCCAGAGGCAGCCGCGAGTCCGGCCGGCAGTTCCCAGTAGTTCTTGCGGTTGTGCGATGACGTCATCACGCACGCTGGCGGGATGATGTCATCGCGCAGCCGCGAAGCAGTAATGGGAACTGCCGGCCGGACTCGCGGCTGCTTCGGGATTGCAGAGAGAGGAAGACTGAAGACCAGGTACGGGTAAGTGAGCTGGGGGGGACTGGGGGAGGGCTGGGGGTACTGGGGGGAAGGCTGGGGGGGACGTATGCCATGCAGACACCCACATTTTCTTTTTACTATAGGTGGTTGGAAACTACACACTCCCACAACCAAGCATGCTGGGAGTTGTAGTTTCCAAACATCTACAGTGGAAAGGTATTAGGGTGGGGGACAGTATGCCATACAGTAACCCCCAATACCTTTTTGCTATAGGTGGTTGGAAACTACAACTCCCAGCAACCAAGCATGCTGGGAGTTGTAGTTTCCAAACATCTACAGTGGAAAGGTATTAGGGTTACTGTATGGCATACTGTCCCCCACCCTAATACCTTTCCACTGTAGATGTTTGGAAACACAACTCCCAGCATGCTTGATGCTGGGAGTTGTAGTTTCCAACCACCTTATTAAAAAGGTAATGTGGGTGTCTGCATGGCATACTGTCCCCCCAGCCCTCGGCTTATACTCGGGTCAATCATCTTTTCTAATTTTTGAGGCAAAATGGGTGCCTCGGCTATACTCGAGTCGGCTTATACTCGAGTATATACGGTACTTAAAACCTCCAGCAGCATTGGAGGGCCCGTCCGGTTATGGCCATCAGCCATTAGCCGTGACGTCACTGTCATGGCTGTGATTGACAGCCTTACCAGAAAGTGACAGGAAGCCACATTGTTGGATTGTGGAGGTTGTAATAGTATATTTCTCTCTCTGGGTGCATTATTAAAACTTTTAAGCAAAATCTACTCGGATTTTGGGAGGTCCTGAATTACATATTAAATTTTTTATATTAGGGGTGGACATACCTTTTAAGGTCATATATTTACCCATACATACATACACTCCCCTATAAGTTAAAGTTGGGACTAGGATACTGACTTGGTCCATCGGAAGAGGGTGACATTTATGCTAGGGGTGCATTTATTTAAAGGACAACACAAGTCACAAAACACACTGATCCAGAAGGCAGAACACCTTGATAAAAACCAGTAATCGGTGTCTTATCTCTAGTTTTGATACGGGCACTGGGAAATTTACCTAAATAATATATGGTTTGTGCTTTACTTCACAGCATTCTAGTTATCACACAGTTTGGTCCACGACCATTATGTTCTGCACATGCTCAGTCCTTAGCTATGGCAAGAACTTGTACAGTTGTCACACCCATTAATAATCTCTACCTCCTTTTACAGGACAGATAAAGCAGGAACATGTGACTGAGGTCAGGGGTGTGGCCAGGAACTGCACATACACACAGATACTTAATCCAGTTCTTAACAGGCTTACATTTACTTTGATTAATTTACTGAAGTGGTATTTTATAGCTTATTGGTGTTTTTAGGGGTTTGTTTTAAAGGTATGTCCACCCTTAAATCTAATTTTTAATATAGCCTTCCGCTGGTCCCCCAGCCCCAACCGCATCATTATTATCTTTAGAAAGTGCCCCAAACTTTTACTTACCTCCCCTCTTTCCTCCGCCGCGCTCCCGGCCCTCGCTTGCGAGAAAATGCAAGCAGAGGGGCGGGACCGGCAGTCGCGTCTGTGATTGGCTGAGTGGCAGCCAATCACGGACGCGGCTGCTGGTCATCAGGAAAGAGGAAAGAGGGGAGGTAAGTAAGAGTTTGGGGAGCTTTCTAAAAATAAAAATTATGCGGTTGGGACTGGGGGACCAGGGGGAAGGCTATATAAGGGGATAAATGCTAGGGGGAGGGAATCAGGAGAGGGAGGGGGGGAGGGGAGAAGGGCTGCAGTACGCATGCTAAACTTCTCCCGGAGGCCAGGTAGGCCAGAGTCCTATATGGACTCTGCTATCCTCCTGGTGGGCAGTTTTTGGGACTTTGGGGGGGGACTACAGGAGAACCCTATGGAGCTGGGATGTTAGGTAAGTTATAAACTACACTACATGGTGGGGCCAGTAGTTGGGGGGATTATAGTTTTGGGGGTGGACTGCCCTTAAATTCTGGAGTATAAAAAATTGGGTTTAGTTCTCCTTTAACTCCCTTTTTTTAAGATTTGCCCAGTGGAAGTTTACTGGGTAATCATTTTTTTGCCTGTCTTTTTGCCACACTCATTGTTAAGCTACGCTAATAAAGGATTGATGGTCACTATATTTATTGCAATGCTATTTTTAAATTTCACACTTTCCCATTTTAACTTTGTATTCAAAGATCTGATATATGGCACTCTTTCTCTTTATTCCTTTTTAATCAAGCCAGTAAATGGCACACTTTACAAATTATAATACAGAAGTTAATAAATAGCACACTTGTTTTAATCTTTACAAAATACATGGTAATTACTGGTAAACGCACAAAGGTCCACACAAAGGGAGCCCTAAATACTAAAATAGCTACACGGAATTCATAGTTTTAAAACATAAATTGGAATAATATAAATAAATATCATCAGTATATATGAAAATATATATGAATATACATGAATATGATATAAGAATAATGTAAAAGCAACCAGTAGGGGAACTGTTTAAAAAAACCTAAATTTCTATTATAATAAAAACTACAAAAAGTTCCTTCAGTTTTCAGATTTACGGAACTCGTGAAAAAAACAGAAATCCAAAAACGGAACGTATTATCGAGGGTTTGAAATGTATATTCGAGAGCTACAAAATGTATGATCGATAACCCTCAAAATTACAATCACAAACTACTTTTGAGTTTCCAATTGTATTTTCAGGGGTTATTGAAAATAACCTTGTACATTCGAAAATACATACCGAAATCCTAAAATCCGAATGATCAGCTCGGTTTCAGATGTAACATTCGGATTTTGGAACCAAGGGGTTCCGTGTTGGACCCGGATCCCATCTCTAGTTATAAAGTGAACATTCAATTCAATGTTCTGATGTAAGGAACATTTCACAAGGAATCACTGACTGTACAGTGAAGAGATAAAGCCCTTGAGTTCTTTCTCCTAGCTTCTGTTTTATAGCCCTTAGGATACTGTATATCCTCGAGTATAAGTCAATTTTTTCAGGTTTTAAAATTAGCCTGAAAACTTAACCTTGACTTATACTCAGGTCAAGTCCTAATTTAGATCCAAATTCTGCAATTGCGGATAGTAACCAGTAGGTGGCGCTGTATTAACATGCATAGAAAGTTACAGGAGCTGATCTGCCTTTACACTTCCTGCTTCCTGTAGTCTGGCTGCTCGACCTCACTCAGCACTGTCACTGCTCATCTGGGTGCTGTAAGTCTGATGGGTCTCCTCAGTTTGGGGCAAAAAACAGCTGCTATTACAGTGCAAATGACAGCTTGAAACTACAACTCTCAGGTGACATTTTTAACTATTGGGGTCAGAGAGTCCTTTACTATAGGGGGTCAGAGGGCCCTTTACAATATGGGGGTCAGGAAACTTGTAAATGATGATAAGCTTAATTAAAGTTTACTGAACCTTGCCACTCCACATGTTTAGAAACTGAAACTTCCAGCAACAAGCATGCTGGGAGTTGTAGTTTCCAAACATCTGGAGTGCCAAGGAATTGGAGGTTACTGGTACTGGATTTGGCTATTACTGTATGGGATTCATGTATGGGAATTCTGCTGTCCATTTAAAGGACAACTAAAGCCTAAAAACAACACAGAATCAGAAGGCAGTAGTGGTGATAATTTCTACCCTGGACTTATACTCGAGTCAATCAGTTTTTACTAATTTTTCAGGTAAAAATAGGTGCCTCGACTTATACTCGGATCGACTATACTCGAGTATATACGGTATTAGCATCCTATTGATAACTAACCTGTGTGAAGATAAGGCCTCACAGAACACACTAGATTTTTGAAATAAAGAAAAATGGAAGGATGAGGAAAGAAATTTCATACCGTTGGATCCGACGGTATAGGGACTTTATCGCTAGTGTGTGTACCTAGCTTTAGTCCTGCTTGCTGAGTGATTTTCTTTTAAAGGGGTTATTCTGTTTTAAAGGAGTGCGTTAGAAACAAAAGCGTTTAGAACAAGAAAGGTTTAAGAACAAGATTGCTATTTTTTTTTGTTTATTAGTTATTGTTTAGTATGGACAGTTTTGTTGGAGCCACGCAATGTGCATCCTGCCGCATGTATGAGATTTTGGAGCAGCCGTTCCAAGGCACCTAGAATGTGTCAGAGTGAGTGGGTTGTCTATTTAGAATCTGAGGTACAGAATGAGAAACTTGCAGTATTGCAGGGCTTGGCAAACCTAGGGAAATCCAGGTACTGGCAGGGCCAGTATTACAACAACCACAGCTAGATAGCTAGGGTTATTCCTTAGAGCACACATGGAATTCCAATTATGAATCTTATTCTGTTCAGAATTCCTGCCATTTCTGTAGAGGGGGGGAAATATACGTAGGACTCTGGGAAATTTTCAAGTAGTTAATGGAAGTGCCTTTTCCTTTCTTGAATGGAAGTCGCTGTGGCTGCTAAAATCTGTGCTAATGTGCGTTTGGAGAGGTAAGAGGATTGGACCTCTGGAGGTGGTAAAATCGAGCTCAGAAGAGGGGAGCAGTGACCCGTTCGGCTATGGGAGAAACATCACGTGTTTCTCAGTGGCCTGAAGAGAGACGGACCAGCACTGAGGAAGGAGAGACAGGAGAGTGGACACAGAAGGTACCGGCTTGACTTGACACCCAGAAGGCTCCTACCCGAGGGGCAAGATCCACAATGCCGACCATGGTTGGTTCATATGGATTGGATATGTGTAGTCCTTTGGGTGAGGTGTTTTTCTAAAATATTTAACGTATTAAATATGCACAGAAGATACCCATGCATTTGTTACTTTTGGTCCCAATTAAAATGTGGAGAGATTCATAATTGGGATTTCACGTGTGCTATAAGGGATACTCTAGCTATCTTACTGTGGTTGTTGTAATACTTGTATTATATCTGGAGTACCAAAATTTAATGGTAGTTGAACCAATACCATAACCCTGATAATTAGGAATGGTATACTAACAAGTTCCGACCACAATCTATAGTACAACTGGCAGGGCCAGTAAACTAGAGGGTGGAAAGTAAGCAGATAAGGTGCTGAAGAAGCATAGATTTGTAAGGTTTACCATGGGAAATAGGGGATGGAAAGGTGGGGTCGCTTCTTCCCAGCTAATCGATCCACAGATTTGCTGTTTTAGGTGGAGATGTGGAGGACGACAGCTCAGAATTAGCTATATGGAGCGGGCCATTCTCTTGTGCACCCGGGGACTTCCATCTCTAATACAAGGGAGGGAGACTGGGGGCTAGGAAGGATAGAGAGGTGGTAGTGGTAGGGGGCTCAATTATTAGAAAGGTAGATAGGGTAATCTGCCACCAAGACCCTACATTCTGAACATGGGTTCATTTAGAGTTTAGCAATCCTTGTGCCACCTACACCTTAAGTACCTCTGAGATAAGTGAATCTCTAATAGAAAAAGATTTGGGGTTCTGGTAGGGTTGTTTTTTATTGGCGAAGCAATGTTTGCTTGGGGATATGATCACTTTATACAAATATATTAATGGGCCATACTATCAGTAAACTCTCTGGCGCATTGTTCACCAATAGGTCATATCAGAGGACACGTGGACACCTTTAAGATTGGAAGAAAGAAGTTTCATCTTCAGGTTAAAAAAAATTTTTCTTTTAGTGAGAATGATGAAACTGTGGAACTGTCTTCCAGCAGGTGTGGTAATGGCAAGTTCAATAGCTTCAAATGTGGGCTAGATACATTTCTAAAACTAAAAAATATAAAAATTACTGGTATTAATACTATACTGAGTTTTGGTTGATCCAGGGATACTTCCCAATTGCCATTTGTCGGGAATTTTCTCCCCCTTTTTCAGGTGGATTTTTTTTACCTTCCTCTGGATCAGCTGTTAGGTAAGTTGAAAAAGGAGGGTGAGAAGTTTGACGTATGTCTTTATTCAACCTCAATTACTACAGTATGTTACTATGTTACACATCGGGCAGAATAATAGGGAATAAGAATAGATAATTAAATCATATGCCATACCACTTATAATGTTTTACTGGAGGCAGTTATTAATCTTTATCATTAGTGACGTAACTAGGGTCAGTGAGCCCCCCAGCAAACTTATGATGGGGCCCCCTCTCCTGGTTCATATACAGCCATTTTCTAGGGGAGGCTGTATCTGTCATAGGAAAAATTAGAAGATGGGACGCTGGTCTGCTCCCCATGTAGTTACGCCACTGTTTATCATCATTGAATTGCCCAGTACTTGCTATGTCTAATGGATAGTATATTGGTCGATTTGGCATATGTTAGGCACCACACTAATGGTATTGAGTGGATGCAATAGGTTCACCAGGTCTGTGGTAGATGTTTGTTTCTCTCAAGGTGTCCCAGCAGTTAATTTTCTCAGTTTGCCTGCTCTCTGTCCAATCTAGGGACATACTGCAGGGGAAAAATATGGGAGAAATGTTAAAATGTGGGAATGTCTGCAAAATCAGCCAACTATTCAGATTGGGAAATGGGCACCTATGTTTCATGGTTATTATACTGTACATAGAGCTTGTTTTGTTTTACATAAATCATGTGTAAAGTAACTTCAATAAGGAAAACTAAACCACAGATCAACATTGAATTAGAAGGCAGATCTCCTTGATATAAAAGCAGTAAGCAGTGTCTCACCTCTCATTTTAATATGGTTGTTGAGAAATTTAACTTTCTAACACAAGGTTTGTGTCTTTTTTTCCAGTGTTCCAGCATCGCACAGTGTGGTCACTGACCATTATGTTCTTATGCTCAGTCCTATCCTTTTACAGGACAGAATATGCAAGGGATAACATAAGTGGTAACATTTACTTTAATGCCATTTACTGTATTGCTACTTTACAGTTTATTGGTGGTTTTAGAGGGTATTTGTTCAGATTCTGGAGTGTAAAAACTTGGGTTTAGTTCTCCTAAGGACATTTAAATCCATATTTTAACCCCTTTCCCAATGTACCCAGAGTGTACAAAAAATCTCCTGCACCAGTGAAGTTATGGTGCAGTCGTTCAGGCTTGTGATAAGAACCTGAACAATGGGAACATAAGCTTCTAGCAAAGTACGCCATCCCACAACCAAGATCTGGGCCAATGCTGTCCAGCGGATTGACAGAGCCGGGTCTCTTAAATTGAATGCACTGGTGCAGGAGATATGAGGTAAAACCAGAGGTAAGGTGTTTTTTATATAAAAATATAATAATTTTGAACATAGGTGCCTCCAAATGGCAGCCCACACTATAGGTAGGTAGGTACACAATGCAGAAGCCTAGTCCTTTAGGTATCAGGACTCAGTTTGCCACTCAAAGATTTCCCCTGACAGAAACGAAGGAAAATAATTATATGGAAATACACAATTCACAACTTTTCTTCATTTTGCAGGTAGAATAGCGCCAGCTGTTTCTCTTTTCTTACTCATCATGTCAGCAGGCAACTTTGTCACCAGACCCAGACATTCCTGCTGACGCAGTGTGTGTGATGTCATTATACTCCCAATCGTGTGTATTAAAATGTTTGCATGGTTGGGATGGGGGGCACAAGGAACAATTTCACACAGAGTTTTATTTATCCTAAGCCAGCCCTGTATCCAGAGGGGAAAGTGTGAAATACAGGGAAGAAATCTCAAGGAATACATTTATAGTTTCAGCTTAATACTAGTATTAACCACATGTGGATTATTTATCACCCAATGACATTTATTGTAGATGCAGTGTGAATGAATCCTAAACATTATGCTCACTGGGGCAGAAGTGTAGGCATTAACATGGAATTTTCCATGAAAGGAAATAGAATGTGTAATTAGTGCAAACATGCGATTACCATCTGCTCTCTGTGCTTCACTTCCGAGTGACAATGAGAAAGTCTTGAAAATGATATGGGTTCGCTGACACAAAGAACCCAGTACTACAGCCTCATTTAATAGGCCGGCATTGTCTCTGCCAGACAGTGTTAACAAGCATCTCAAAGGAACCCGAGTTGCTTCTTTTGTTAGACTACAGTGCAGTTACTGTAATGTGGAAATGCAGGGATAATAGCAGTGACATCACAAAATACAGAATGAGGGGACAAGAAAAGAAGAAATTTTAAATATGAACAGAAACTGATACTAATTCAATACATTCCTCAAAATCCTGCTAATATAATTTAGTATAATTTGTGCTGTATATTTGAATGTGAAAATCATTGAAAATGGTTTGAATCCCCTTAGTTGGGAAAAAGCCATGGTCAAACAATTATTTATATGTGTTTATTATACTCTCCTGTGCCCCCCAAATAGAGACATCAGTACACTGTGCTCCAAAAGTGAAAACTAAGCTTCAGTATGGTTGCGGTTTTGTCCAGTGGCGTAACTAGGAATCACTGGGTCCCCGCAAAACTAGATGGGGCCATATCCTGCTTCATCCACAGTGGTTTTCTGGGTGGAGCTATATCTGTCATAGGGAAAATAGAAGATGGGGCCCCCTTGGATCCCGGACCACCTGCTCCCCTGTAGTTACGCCCATGCTTGTGGCTATGTCATGGTAGAACTAAAGTTAAAAATATAAATTACCTGTAACTCTTACTTTAACCTTTAGCTGCTTTCTCAAATATCATGATCTTACTGAATGCTCACTGCTGCTCATACAGCCTAAAGACTTCACAAGCTGCATTAGGACCCAGACAGGTCAGTCAACTGTCAGAGCAGCAACTTGTCTTATGCTAAGACAGATTGAAAAGTAGAGCTAACAGCCTCACCTACTGAATTATTAGTGGAATAATTCAGCCCCCACTGTAAATTATAAGGATATTAGAAGTCACAGAGGCATTCCGCAACCATAAAAAGCCACAAGGGTACCAAAAAGACAGAGAACTAATGGAATATTTAACATCTTGTTTGCAGGGTAAGATTAATTTTATCTACATGCTATCCTAGCTACTGTACATGACAGATACACTATAATATAGCAGTCACAAATCTGGGTGGTTTGGGTAACTTTCAAGAGAAAAGAAAGGGGTGAAGATATATGAAACAACAGTTAGGAAGGGTATAGATGCATTGGACAGACTCACATTGAAGGTGCTTGCTAGTGAAGGTTCTCCTTCACCCAGATCATGGTATATCTGTTTAACAGTTAGATCAACTGGACTTAAAGTTTAGTTTTTGAAGTCGTTTTGCTAGTCATCCGACTGGCTTTCTCAATTCAGAATGACTTGTACAAGACTCTGTTGGCAATACTCTTGAAATTCCCAATTAGCACATCACAGCCAGGTGTTAGGGACCTTCTGAATGCAAGGTGTGGGTGCATTGAGGCTAAGGGTGTTACCCACCGCTTCTGCAGATTCCACGCTACCAAATCAAGAGACTTCTCAGGGCAACAACTAAACTTCCCCCCCCAAGTCCGCCAGTTTCTAATGCCTTATCACAGCCAATATACCAGCAATCCGGGACCAGCTTTCTGACACCCAGTGATAATTTACCAGATATTGCAAAATACCTGGCACGAAACACTGGAGTCATCAGGATTACTGACCAGATTCGAGACCAATCAGAGAATTATTAAACCTGGAAAGAGTCATTTCTTAATGAATATTTCTTAATTTGGGACTTTCACAGGTGAAAAGGTAGATCCCTGATTAAATGCTTGGAACTGATTCTGCAGAACATGACATCGCTCAATTCAGCCAAATATAAAGAACCTGACCACTGACTTATTACGTATGTGGGAAAAGGGTGTTGGAGATTTATGGATCGCAGAAGCGATAAAAAGTGCTTTGTTTGAAAAACTCGAGAACTTAATAGGATATTGCCAAAAGAGTATGGAAAGCTTAGGGAAACTAGGGGGTGTTATTCAATCAAAAGTTCTTATCGTTTAAATGGTGCTAATTTTGCCCACAACCAATTCTAGTTGTTAGCTTTCAAATGTTACATAAGTTCTGATGTTGGGGCAAACTAGCACCATTTAAACGATAAGAAACTTTATTGAATCTCCTGTAAGTGATTTACTTTCTGAGGATGAGGCCTCAAAGCAAGGTTGGTTGCCATTTGCCAGGCTTTCTTACTAGACACTGACAGAGGTGTAGGCCCCCATTGTAGAGAAAGCTTCCACATGCTCTTCAAAAGAAATGGATGATGCAAGGTTCCCAGTATAAACAAGAACACATGGTTGCCTTTCCACCGTTTTATTCCTTTCAGAGTTTATACACCACAAAGCCAAAGGAACGCAATGACCCAGCTTTTAATTTTACTACCTTCAGGGGTAACAAAAAACGAGAGACAGATTGAGTCACTGTGGTATCCGCAAACCAGTATCTGTACACAAAACGGATATTCCTTTGAACTAATGCACTGTACTGTCTTAATGACCCACAGAAAACAGTACCCAATCCATCAGAAACCCACCCTTAACAAGTGTAGGGGTTCTTAGGGAGAGATGGACCCTTGATGATCGCAAAGATTTTTAAAGTGCATAATATTTGTTTTTTTAAATGCTGTATTTCGAAACAACATATGAAAAAATTCTGTTAAGCAGTGTTAAATTTTAGAGTGACAAACATTAGCTGTTCTTCATCCGAGGTACAGCCTGTGGCTTTTCAAATCCCTTCCCTGCTCATAAAGGTGATGGTGGGGGAAGGAAACAAATGTATTAGAAGGGTTCAGTTGATCCTCAATGCACAGAAGGTGGTGTGGTGAAAGGGTTTGCAGGAAGTATGTTCTAAAAATTGTCTTGTTAATGTTACCCAGCTGGTAATCGCAGACAGCATAAAGCAGAAAGATGTTGCAATGTTGCATGATGATAGAGTATAGATCACTAAGCAAGTGGGTTCCGACCTTTTTTGACATGTTAAATCGGATTGATTGAGTTGTTTCCAGAGACCCCCCCTCCCAGTTATATAAACATTGAAAACTTGCTCTGGTGGTCACTAAAACCACTGCCAGGCTTGCAGTTGGTTTGATTATAGAGTCCTTGGATGGAGAAGTAATAATTCATTGCTTACACTTTTTAGAATGTAAAATGATTCCTAACAATATCTGTTGTATTCAATTAGATCAAACTGGACTTGAAATGTAGTTCTTGAAGACGGTTCGGGTCATCCGAATGGCTTTTCAATTAAGATGGACTGGTACAAGAATCTGTGGCAATGATGTACCTGGAAAATCCAATTAGAATAATCACAGCCAAGTCATTCTGAATTGAGAAAGCCAGTCGATGACTAGCGAAAACGTCTTTCAAGAACTAAACATTTCAAGTCCAGTGATCTAATTGAATACAAACAGATATACATGACCTGGATGAAATGAACTTCACAAGCATCTAACAATAGCGGATGAAATTCCCCACAGTTGCTCGTCCCAACAACAACCGCAGTGCTTATTAGCCCAAGAATACCCCCTTCTGGATAGGAAGCAGATATTTCTTTCTATTAGGGAGGGACCGTATAGATTTGCATAAAGTACATGAACAAATCTATGGCCCCAGGTGGATAACCATTGCCCAAAAGTTGGATTTGGGGGTATGGGTAATCATTGCGATGTGTGTTTAGGCAATACACACAGCTCCAGGAAGTCACCAGAATGAGAACCCATATGGACTGTATGAGTAAAGTTCAATACTCCAGCACACAGCAGCTCTCTTGCTGCATCTCCGCAGAAACCTTTTGCCTAATACAAACGATTCAAGGTGATGTCAGTAGTGTTGGGCCAGGACAAAGGGGGATAATTAAACTTGCACCTTTGAAAGAAGACCGTTATTTCTCTAGTATGGGGAAAGTGAATGAATCTTTCAAGACACACCAATGTTGGGTGGCTCCATTACCATTTAAGTCACACGTCGGAAATAGACATACAACGGGCACAAGTCATGAGTCGATTCAAATCCTTAGTTCAAACTTTGAGAAAACTCCAGCCGAGCAAGGTTCCACATTCTGTTCATGCTGCCAAAGATGACTACTACAACATGGTTTGCGGGACCTTCATTCCTTTACCATTCAAGGAACAAACCCCAGAAGAACACACCAGATTTCAACTTATAGAGCCAGAATGTGATGCTGATATTCTACATGAAAGTGAAAACCAATTACCCATATCTCTGGTAATAGTTTTGGCTCAAAGCGTGGAATCGCTTTTCCAAAGTAAGAGTCCCTAGTAAAGGCGGTGGGGCGGTGTGGAACGAAATTCGTCACATTTGCTACGCTTTGCACATCAGGGAAAGAGAAGGCGTGTGGGTGGTGGCATATTGTAAAAAAAAAGCATCTCCCCAATGGACTTTACTGAATCAGATGAGAATTGAGTATTAAAAATTATACCAGTATGAACCCATTTTTAAATGCAACTGGTCTTCTCCTGTCAGTGGGCACATTAAAACATCTGGTTTGAAGCATAGGAATCTAACCCGTAATTGTTTGTGCCCAAACACTATATTGCAAACTCTTCTTGTGAGGCATCACCATGAAATGGTAAACACCAAGGAAGGGACTTTACAGAGGGTTAGATTACAGGGAACGTAGTGGTCTATGGCTAGTAGGTGCTAAACGAAGCATAGCTAAAGTGCTGACGCAATGTGTGACGGTACGAAAAAACTCAGAGAGGCAAAATTAAAGAACAGATGTGGTGAATACCAAAGGAGCGTCTCCAAATGGATCCTCCTTTTTCATAGTGGAGATGATATATTGCCCATTTGGGAGATCTGCTAATACGTACAAGAGGACGGTTATGCTTTAGTAAATAGTAACTGGGGGTTGTCCTGTGTTTCATGTTTATGTACTGAGACAGTCCATTTTTAGAAGTTATTGAAGACATGAGCGCATCCAGTTTTATAATGCGTTAAGACGTTCCTTGCATTGCGGGCCAGCCAAACAAATACGTTCAGGACTGTGGAACCCAATTTATAGGCGCATGTAATGAACTTGGAATGGACTGTACAGATCAAGAGAAATACAGAGTCATTTGCCAAGATCAAAGAGAGTGGGTTCTTCAAAACCAACCCTATTCGTCACACATGGGTGGTGTGTGGGATGTATGATGGAGTAGCCCATACTATATTAGATTCGAGGTTTTTAAAATCGGGAAAAGGCAAAGGCTTACCCTGAGTCATTGACCACATTAAATGGCAGAGGGCTTCAGCTATAAAAATGCCCGTCCCTTGATTTCCTGTTTCATCGGAATCCAGAACACCTCCACCTTGAACCAGGAAATGTTGCTTACCCAGAAAACAGGGGTAATTGACCTCTTCCCCAAGAGCCTTCAGTACGAATGAAGGTGTGAAAAAGCAGTGGAAAGGGAGTGGAAATGTGTTCAAACATTCTTTGCTGGTTTAAGTGAATTGGAATAGGTGGTGAAAGGAAGTACATTAACACTGCCAAATTCGTCAGAAAATGGCACATAAAATGCCTGACATCAAGGAGGGTGATGTAGTGCTTCTCAAAGACAAGCAGGCAAGAGAAATGAATGGCAATGGGAGTTATATAAAACTGTTTCCTAGCAAAGATAGGCCTAGTAAGAAAGGCTGAGATAACTGTGGTCCAACAGGAAAGCCAAAACATTTTTTAGGACCTATCACCAAGCTATAGTATTTATGCTAACCCGATATAGGTTAATCCAATAGTCTATCTGAGATACAGGCGGGGAGTGTTATGGCTAGCCCATACTGTCTGAATGCAGCCTCTGTGTTCTAATTAGAATGCAAGTCTTATAAACTCAGGAGCAGGACTGGGGCAACCTGTTTTATTGAACGTTGGGTAATAGGAAGTAGTTTCAGCAGGGCAGTTTAAGCCATCTTGGTGCACAGCGTAATCCGAATTGTTCACTCCTCACCTACTCAAGTCTTAATTGAGAGTTGGATGGAAGGAAAGAAAGAAGACAGTGATAGGGATCTCATGGCTGCTAGGCCCACAGGGGCACTGTATAAAGTCTGCAGCGGCTTTTACCTGGCATTATAAGATTTTCCTCAGTGCTATTAGCTGAGCTCATCCTCCCCCCATTATGTAGGGGCCCACTTTTTTGATCCATGATGTGGAGATTGTAATTTGTACTGGCTTCTGGAGCTGGGCCCCCAAGTTTTCCTCTGCCCTAGGCATGTGCATAGGGTGCCTTGTGGATAATTCTGGCTCTGCTGTGTATTGCCAGATGGTCTATTTTCACCCCTTGAAGCATTCCATGTTAAGTAATCTTGATCTTTATCTAGTAAGTTTCATAAAGCAATCAGTTGGTGAAATGTATGCAAAGGCTTGTGTCATGCAATTGTCATTAGAAAATGTCAATAGCAGCCATCGGTAATGATGTCGATTTCATCTGTATAAGCAATTTACTATTGTTTCTTATTCTTGCATTACAGTTTCAACACCATTTGTGTAGTAAACAATTTCAACATCATCCGAGGTTATTATGCAAAGGTTTAGCCTTGTGGTATATTGGAATTTTCAATGAGGCCAGTACAGCTACAATAATTGCTGTTGCAGGGAGAGATTATTTCAATAAACTTATTGTGTGAGCTCATAAAATATACAGAAAATCTATAAAGGACTCCCTGTTTGTACTCAGTAGTGCTTGCCACAAGTAACATAGACATGTGCTATGTGTTATCTGTTTTTTGTCCCCATTCTTTACAAGAGTCACAGATGTGCTTGAATCTTTCAATTGGTTTATTATTCATGCTAGGGCTCAAAAGCTGTTGGTCGCCTTTCGGCTTTGTGGTCTTCCACAAACTGTAATGTTGTATCCTAGCACCTGTTTTTTGTTATCTTCCACTGCTAAAAATTCTGTTTATTCCAACATATACTTGTCGGTACCAGGTGCTTGAGAGAGACAACATTTATTAAAGTTTGACTGATTTTAAACACAGGGAAAAACTACTAGAAATATATAAAAAATGGGTTTTTTATTAATACTAACAAAACTATACTACACTATTTCTTTCCTTTCATTTGATCCTACAAATTTCTTAGGATAGGATATCTACCAAGGAAAACAGTCCCGCGGACAGCATTTTATTTGTTTTATCTTTCCCATTGACAAGATACTCCCTCCCCATAATAATTTCCTAGTTATATTGCCAACAGATTATTGTACAAGTTCATATTTATTAAGAGTGAGAACGCAGTTGGATTATGTGTACTTAAAAAAGAAATAGACTTCATGTCTCCTGTTCTGATCTACTGAATATCACAGATGTACTCTTGGCTAGAAATTGAGATAGTGGGAGGTTCCTGTTGGACTATCAGGCTCTGACGTTTGTCGCTTATAAAGTATATACTTATGCCTGGCTACACTGCAGTTATGCTTGTGGTAAATACTGTTAAATCCTCTTAGAAGGTATAGCATTTCCTTAAGGGCTACCATGGTAAACATGCCAAAATACCCAGGAAAGCTCTTTTTTCGTACATTTCCCCCTGGAACTAAATCGATACATTATCATATTTCCCATAAAGTACATATGGAGACCATGTTCCTTAATGGACGGTGGTTCAGTGGTTAGCACTGTGCTTTTCAGCATGAAGTCCGGAGTTCAATCCAACCTTGACAACAAGCTGCAAAGAGTTTGTATGTCTCCCCGTGCTTGCATGGGGTTTCATACCAGGCACTCCGTTTCTTCCGACAATCATCAAAGGACCATACTGATACAGTAGTTGTATGTGTCAAATAAAGTCCGTAGATTGTAAGCTTGTTGGGGGGCAAGGGCCTTAATGGGACTGTAACATGTACTTGTAAATAATAATAACTGATATAAACTGCAAAAACTGTTTATGATGACAAATTTCTTTGAAAACCTATGCAGTCATTTTTAGAGAGCTAAACTCATTCCCTAACGTAATTCTCTAGAAACTAAAATCAAAAACCACAAGATATTTTAAACCCCTTAAATGCCTCCAACAGAAAAGTTATTTATTCAGGTCAATTCACTGCTGATTACAATGCCTGCTAACACTGATTATCAACACTAGGGGAGCCATGGTACACTGTAGCATCAAGAAACCTGGCAATCTACACAAAATCTATAGCAAAAAATTTAAATTGGGTGGGTATAACCAAGTTAATTTAGACTTTAGGTAGTTTTGCAGAAGAACTCCAGTTTTCTAACAAAAAAAATACATGAATTTGAGTATCTCAGTTTTGGGTTTTTGGACCAAATAAAGTTTGATATTTTTTTTCTTTTGTACATAGCCTTGGTTCTGCAATGCTAAAATTACCGAGAGGTTGTACTCTAAAACTACCAAACTAGAACGCCCCCCAAGTAAACAGACTGGGTATCCAGCAAGAGTTCACATGCTCACAGGAAGATTCAAATATTTCCGGGTTTTAACAAGTAGGTGACAAAAGTTTCCTTTAACGGTGATGATTCTGTTGTGTATACTTAACTGGGACTTTCCCACTTTCGCCTACACATGTTCCCCCTCTTAACTGCTATCGAAAACCAGATCTGCCAGGAAATACAGCCCTTTCCTGTTTATGCAGGAAATATAGTCAATAAATGAATCATTTTCTTCTTTTTTCATTGAATGTCACTAATGAATTGATTGTCAAAAGGGAACTGACCATACTCGTGGCAATATTTGAAACACAGCAAAAGTTTTCTAAACATCAGGTTTCCTACAGTGCATAGTGATGTACTTTGTCTTCTAGGAAGACATGAAGAATGATGTTGGCTTCATTAAACAAAGGGTTTTAAATACCTGATTGTGGATTGCCGGATACTTCAACGTAGTATTGTAGGGGGGATGGGCACAGGAAAAACATAAAAAAAAAATATTTCCCAAAACAATGAACAAGCTTTATTTGATTGGCATTTGAATAACATAAAGAAGTGCTTATAATCATAATAAACCCGAAGGACCTCTCACAATGGAGGGCATACCATGTGGCAATATTACACACCACACATAAGCGTTTTGTGTGCGGGCTCTGTTGCAGGGGAGGTCACGGAACAGTAAATAATGAATTGAAACACCTGCAAGGGTAAACAGTTTACTGGGTACGTGGGATAAAGAACTAAAAACACATATCAGGCTGAAGCCACACTACAATGGAAGGTTATCAGTACAAAAAGCGCAATCTTATTACCACACACGTTATGCCTACTGCGATTCACGGATTGCAGTGCAGTGCATTCAATTTGCCTCCCACTTTAGAATGGCACTGCTCTGCGATTCTCACTACAGAACAAAGACAAAACACGATTTGTAAGCTTGTGAGACACAAGGAAGGTGGTTTGTTGGATTTGTACCCCGTGTTAGCCAGTCAAATGTTTCAAGTTACCTTACCCTTTGAAATAAAAAATAGCTTTCAGAACACCGTTCTAGTTCCTTTTTCAAGCTGAAAAGGGAACTAGATGCTCTGAAAGCTTGCTATGATTTTCTTAGTTAGCAATAAAGGTATCCCTTGATACCACTTTTTTTATTTTGTATTTTCAAAAAAAGCCTTACCCTGCTACGCGTGTGAGAAACACGGAGTGTGGGACTAGCCCTTACTGTTTTCTAACATTATTTGAATTATTTCATTCCAGTGGAATTAACACAGCACAGGTGATTGTGGAAGTTTCAGTGGAAAGAAATGGTGAGTGGAAATGCATTGGATTCTGTATAGTTTACATTGGACTTGTTTCCCCTCTCTACAATCCCTTTCTACAATTCTGACATTCTTGTGAATTACACACAGGCTGGTCTGAAGGATCAATTCAATAAAATATCCATGGTCTGGAACTTCATTGTCACATTTTTTTTTTATAGGAAATTGAACATGTTTTGGTCTAATGCCAAGTAGAGAAATAGAGCACTAAATTCTATTATCCTTTCCATTCCAGACCTTTTGTCATCCAAAACCCTCATGATTATGTCCAGTTCTTTTTGCATTGTAAATGTGATAACTGTACACACAATAACATTATTAATTAGATTCACTGTCATTGCCATTTTTAAAAATAGGTATTAATGACTGTTAAAGGTTTGACACATGTGCGATCGCCTGGTGCGACCGAACACCGCAGATGTATATGAATGTCGTTTGGTCCGATAATCAGGCCGTGTATGGGAACTTTAGCGGTCGAACGGGGCGCTCATTCGGAGAATCCACCCGGGTGGTGGATTGGTCAACGATTCCCTGAAGGATGAAATGAACAGCCATTTTGCCCGATATTATATTTAAAGTGCCCATATACGCGCAGAGGATCATCCAAAAACGGTTGGTACACCCGCTGTCACGGGGTCAGCGATTGCAGTGCGTACAAACCTTTATCATTCCCAACATATAGATAAGAGGAAAAAATACATGAAGCAATACAACATAATATTCGTTTTTGATGGCTTATAAAGTTTAAGTTTTCAAAGATTTTAATTAATCCAAGATTTGAATTATGAGGACCACTTAATCACAAAAATTAAAGATTTCACCTGAATTACAATTGTATTGCCGTACGTAAAACTTTAAAGCTGCTTAACTTTTTTTAAAGGCATTTTAAACACACACAACAAATTGATACCACCAACACGCGGATACTACATGTTTACACAACGTTCCCAACACATCCCTGGAATTGCCATAATGACAGCAAAATGGAGATAAAAATGATTGCTTTACCTCCCAAAGAATATAACAATAACAAAGGTAATTAATGGAAAAACAAGCCAAAAAGAGAAAAATTGTATTTAAAAGGGAGGAAGGAAAAAAGGATATTAGGTGGAGGCGAAGAAACGCATGTTTACTTCCATAAGAATATTTGTTAACATGTACATGTACATGAATGGAAATCTGTTATTCTATTATTCAGGTCTGTGGTGTGGGGGTGGAAAAAAAGAATGCGTAGTCCCTCACTCCCCTGTGAATAATCAGAAGGCTCCTGGGGGGTAAAAGAAAAACCATCTCTGTCTATCAGCGCGTGTCCCAACCGAGTGCCTATCTTCGCGTGCATGCGCACCAATATAAAAGATAAGTGCACAATCAAGACAGCACGCATGTCAGCTGAAGGAGCTGAGAAATAGAGCGCCGCAAGGTAAGTGGGGTGTATTGGGCGTTCTATTATTTAAGGGAGGTGGGGGAACAGCATTGACACCTCCCGGTGAAAATAGTTTAAGATTTGATGAACTTAAAAAACCCGGTTAGTGTCCCTTTATAGGAATTGAGACAGCAGGTCAGATTAGATACAGTAAGTTTTCCCAGAATGTGTGGGGGAGGATGAGGCACAAGGTAAAAAATATCTTTCCCATACCATATACAGCGAGAACTAGTCAAGTCTTTTATACCTAGAAACTGGTATAAACCCTTAGATAAACTACACTACGATACAAAATACTTAAAAAAGTAGCATGTCTTTTTATTTTATTTACTTGTTTAGGTAGGGGTACTATCCAGCCCAAATAGTTTTTACTTTGGCATTTATGCATTTTACTTTATTAATATTAAGAGACAATTACCCCACCAACTCCTTTCTTTTGTTCCATAAATCGTTTACCCTGGTTTAGAACCTTAAAGTTAGGGTTATTCTTAGGAAAGCAGCATTATTTCCCCTGAACAATCTTTGCGCTCCAGTCCCTCTTCTGGGTTTTGCGATGTGGCGGGTAGAAAGACATGCTCCTTGAATGCTCATTTTGCCTGTCACAACTGATCGATTTGAGAAGCATAGGAACCTATCCATATATATTTTAATATTACAACATAGAAATCCACACATCATTTATTATGCATAATAAAAACAGGGGTTGCAAAAAGAGACACTTAATGCCTTGTGCAATAAACGACTGTTTTGCTGAGATCGCATACGGTAGGTATGCGTTCGGTCGGGGGCGTGGCTCGCGGTTGCAAAATCGTACGTGTGTATGAAACTTAGTCTTCAGGAATCAGACTGCCCTACCCCCAAAAAATGCATTTAAGCCCAGTTTTACAAGGGTTCAATAGGTTTTTAGATTGTGGAGGCGGAATAAAGATGGGTTAATTAATGCAGGAAAGTTTAGATTTTAGTTCAATATTTGTATAGTTGTGTTTAAAGTTTAGTGTGAATTCTGACATGTAGTGGCATGTGGTCCTGTTCATAAGGGTCTATCTTTTTGGCAGATTCAGCTATGTTGGAGAAAAAACTCAGTGACAACAAAATAAGTGATCAGGGCAGGGAACAGCAACCACCACCCGAAAGCAGATAAGGAAACACATGTGGACACTTAGAGAATACTTACAGCCTCTGTATTCACGTGAAAGTGAAAGCTGGCATTAATGCTACTAGTGGGGAATGACATTTAAGGTCATATTCATTGTGCTGCTATTGATGGATCTTGTCTAAAAGATTGATTGCTTTAGAATATAGGTTTCTACTGGTATGTAAAGGGGAAGTTAGCAATATATATGGCCTTTCGCGACCAAAATATTATATTTTTTCATTTCAAAGAACCTAATCTGTCTATTGATTGACCTGTACAGTAAGAAAAATTCAATGTAGAGACTCTGTTCTCAGGATCCCTAAATAATGTTCAGTTATGGTTTCAGGCTTGAATTTATACAAGTGCTCAGTTAGAGATCTGAGCAGGACCCATCGAAAGCCATGGTTGGACGTAATGTCACCATTGAGCCTATTTTTGATTGGCTGAGCGGCAGGCCTGTCATTCAGTGCAGCGGAGGAAAGAGGAGAGGTAAGGAAGAGTTTGGGGAGTTCTTTGTAAAAAAAAAAATTATGCGTTTGGGGATGGGGGAAATGGGGGAGCAGGCATTTAAGGGGGTTTAAAAGCTGAGGGGGAGGCGATGGGATAGTAGAACGGGAGGGGAGAGGGAGGGAGAGGGAGGGGAGGGAGGGGGGAGAAGAGCTGCGTACGCATGCAAATATTACGGAGGCAGGTAGCAGGCAGAGCCCTGCTATCCTCTGGTGGTTAGTTTGGGACTTGGGGGGGGGTGGGACTACAGGAGAACCCTTGGAGCTGGGATGTGAGGTTAAGGGATTAAACTAAACTACATGGTGTGGCCAGTAGTTGGAGGGATTATAGTTTTTTGGGGGTGGACATGCCTTTAAAATGGTAATAATTAGATCCATTCCATAAATCCAATTTATAGGTATCATTTAAAATAAATAAAATAAAATTCATTTACATTACAAAGTATCTTAAGGTAGAGTGCACACTACTCCTATGGTTGGTATAGCTGCTAATATATATATATATATATATAGATCTATATATAGATTATATATATAGAATATAGAATGAGATATATATATAATAAAATCAAAAGTGTGCCGTGGGGCACAATGGAAATAGGGTGTGTGTCTGTTTTCTATGTGAATATAGGGGATATGTATCTTTACACAGGTATATTGAAACTGTTATCAGACAGTCAGAGAGTTAGACCCAGGGCAATCCCTGCCACACTGTGTGAATTGAAAACTACACAGCTAGGTTAATACTTATTAGTAGTCACCACAGCAAGTGGAGATCGGTACCTCATATATTATAAACAGAAGGTTCCCTCTTTGCATCATGTTATTTATAAGAATTGCCCTAATAATCTAACATATAAAACAAACATTATCATTCCAGTTTAGTTTACCTAAAGAAATGGATTTATCCTTTATTAAATACTCTTTTATTACAGATCTAATGAAAAAAAAAAAATAGCTCAGACATGCATGGTCTTAAACTAGCAAAAGCTAAGGATTGCAACAAGAACCTTCAATCCCAACCCATTATATAGTGGCTGCCAATTTTAAATTGTTTCTAGCACATCAGTCCACTCCTAGTACCCTGTTCAAATGGGATCAGGGTTGGCATTGGGCCGACTGGTTAGAGCTACGAGTCTAATTGGGGAATTTCATCTGCAGATCAAGGACAGGATATTTCAATCAAAACTTTCATACGCCTCCATAGCTTATACAGAGGACAAAACATACAAAGAAAACATGGAGAATAAATGGTATTACCAGCACTGCTGCCACACATTTGGACAGATCACGGCTTTATGGAAGGTTATTGGTTAGCTATTGGCACACTGGGATTACTCTGGTGGCCTGGCACAAAGCAGACAGTGCACATTAAACAGGTTTACCCAATAACATATGCAGTTAATCAGGGTTTATCCCTGTCATGGTGCACCACTTTTGAATATTGCCAAGGCCTGTATATTGTGTGTCCTTTGTAAGTTGGTGTACACCTTATCTGTTGCCTCAGAGTTTGTTCCAATAAGGTAACTTGTCTGTCAAATAATCTGTCCTCCCAACAGGTGGTATCTATACAAAGGGTCTTATACGCAGGGTCTTACACCACAGGTCTTAAAACACAGGACCTTGTGTTTCTTTCAATATCACTACAAGCACACACCACAATCTAATTTCACTTCTCTTCATCTAGACATAGAGAGCAGGATGTCTTGTATTTTATTCACTGCACCACCTTCAGGCTTGGAGGTGGTTATATAAGGAGCCTTGGTGAATGTCCATTACAATACAACATCAATCCTGTGTAGCAGACAGAAACTTTATTTGGGTTACACTTCCTCACAGGAGCAGACACGGGTGGTTAAACCTCCCATATTGACCATCATTTTGAATAGGGAGCTCTGTTCTGTAAGTAAGTTTTACGATTTTGTATATTTGGTGTTACCTAATTATAAGTTAGTGCTATAGTATAGGTGCTGTCATCCTTTTTAAATCAGCAGAGGAACTGAAGTATGTATTCAGGAAAAAGTGCCTGCTCCACTAAACCTAGATGAAAATGTTCCATGTATACAGTAACAAATTTTTGTAAAAAAAAAAAAAAAAACAATTAAATAACATAACTAAGGCAGTGGAATAAGCATTTTAGCTATTATGCAGTGAACTGTACAAATTAAATGATTATTGCATTAAATGAGAACTAAAAAGGTTTAAAACTCCCTTCCGTAGTTTTTACCCTGACAGACCAAAAACACATTTTTATGTGGTATTCTTTTTCAGCAACAAATTCAGAGTTAGTTTCTATATGTTGTAACCACCAGTAGATCAGTAAAAAGGTATCATTGAGGTTTGCCTTGCAAATTAAAAATGCACGGGAAAATGTTAAAAAAGCTTGAATTTTTCTACACTTCTAGTATTATATGAGTTATTATCTTTAGGAACTCAGTCCCGTATGAGTGCCACCCTGTCAAACCAGTTGAAATAGTGTGTGTAATAGAAGACGCCTCTTACTTTCTCAACAGCTAAAATGTAATTTTTGGATTGACTGTTTGGAATGAATATTACAGGAAAAAAACATTTTAAATTTCTAGATAAATTCGATTACCAAACTCCCCAAGGGACTTCTATGGGTGCAAACTGTGAGCCGCCATCTTAGCCCACACTTGTACGTTAAATATTTGGAAGACTCATCTGTTTCACACAATAATCTTAGTTATGCCATCACATTAGCATATTTTAAATAATGTAGACGATATATTGATTTATGGAATGTCCCCTGGGAGTGTTTACTAGGAATGATGTCAAGAGCCAATAGTTGCCCAGTAGAGGATCAAATTCACACATGAGACCTCACAAGTAGCTCTGCCTTTTTGGATTTTCCAATTGAAATAAAAATAGCATAAACTCAGCACAAGATACATCTTAAATTTAATTTAGAGAGGTTTTGTATCCCCTCCCTTTCTATGGAATGGTTTTAATGCCAGAAATAAAGGACCCAATTGGAGACTTATCTATGTTTTCACATGGAAAATTAGGTAAGTTATTTTGCATTCACTAATAGCAGCACGTGTGTAAATTAGGGGTTAGGTTATAGGTGCTGAATCAATGTATGTTATTGCTAGAAAAAAGTCTTGTTGCAGTCCAAAAACATGTCGCTATAAAGAGCACAGTTTGAAGTTTCTTGAAAAAAAAAATGCAATAAAGAGTAGAGTTTGCAGTCTGAAGTCTCTTCATATCTAATATACATGTGAGAAGAATTGTAAAAACTGCTTGGGAAGTAGAGATGGCTACTTACAGGAAATTTGTTTAGTTTCCGAACTTCAGTAAACGTTCGGAGTTCGGAAACGAACCATTAAAAGTCAATGGGGGGGTAACAGGTCGAAAAAATTTGGCTCATTCTGATACCCAATAGGGTAACGTACTGTAAATGGCTGTGGCACCTGGGAATGTCTGGCGGAACATGTCACTATCACCAAAACCTGTTTTATTAATTAAGTCTTTCCCACAATCGTGCAATTGTCGGGTTTATGCAAGCTACATTCAGGATATGGCCAATTGGGGGGTTTACTGAACGATACATTCGAGGTTACCCAAAAGTCAAAGGACACATTGTCGAGGGTTACTGAAAACAAACATTACAGTCGAGGGTTTAACCGAATACGAAACTATACATTCGAGGGTTAGCAAATGATACATTCGAGGGTTACCGAAACGAATGATTATATTCAAGGGTTAGTGAAAATGAAACACTACATTTGAGGGTTAATGAAATGAACAGTTAGGGTTAGCGAAAACAGCTAGTAAATTTGATAAATTATCATGTGTACACCATTTAAATTAATTGGTGGGTTTTTTTAATAGATCTCCAGTCAAAAATAAAGTTTGAGCTATAATGTTATCATCCCCCCAACTTAGCTTTGTATACTAATATATTCCAAAGATGCCCTGAAAGCTCCGTACTTGACCTGGTCCTCGCTGCTTCTCCTGTGCTCTGTGACTGACAGCAGCTACACTTCCTGACTTACGGGCTGTCAGGAAAGGCACGACGGAGTTAAGTCCAAGCTCGAAAACAAGAGCAGGAGGCTGGTGCCTAGGCAGTGAAGGACTGGGTCAGATAAGAGACGTCATGGCAATCTGTGGAACATATAAGTTAATTTATAGCTAAACTTTATTTGTTACTGGATTTGCCCTTTAGACAAGTCTTCCCTGGTTGTCCCCTCCCAAATCAAAAAAAGGGGGCACCAGGGAGACTTGTTTCCCCTGGTGCCCCTTTTACTTTAACACTACAGAGAAGCATGGATACGACCCCAAAATGGTGATCACATGCTCTCCGATAGAACAAGCATGTAGTGGGGCCACCCATAGGGCTACCAGAGGCAGTGATCGAAAAATGTGATCTGAAATACGCTAATGGGGATTTAGCAATCACAAGTTATACAGTAAGCCTAACTCACCCCTGGGGTTTTATTTACATCATATGAGAGGAATATTAATATTCTTAAAGAGGTGCATGCGTGCTATATCATTTAGATCAAATCTTCAGATAGCGTTTTATATTTAGTAAAAGCGGAATTTGGACAGACAGAATGTGACATCTGATCAACATTACCCTGAAACAAGGGAACTTTAGGATCTATTACTGACCCAGTAAGTCATGTAAAGTCTTCATTGATTTTGGGTATCTTAGTCTTCTCAAGGGGTTTGTTTTGCAGGGTCTCCTGAATTACAACAAAATTGCAGTTGAGACATGGAAAGGTACCCATTTAGGTTTTTGTACTTCAAAAATCTTGTTATGGTTTTGATCAAGTATCTAGAGAAATAACCTAAAGTAACTAGTTAGGATATGAATTAATATAGTAAAAGGCTAACTAAAATCTATATGTAAATTATGTAAGCACAGAAACTAATGATACTGATTCTTTATTTGTTTTTTTCATAGTTAAAGCTGCTCACCTAAGTTGTTTTGGTTTTAAACATGGCTTCCCGTCAGGCGATGCCTATAGGTGCCAAACAGGAAAGAAGAATTTCACAAGTTTATTGCCAACCATTTCCAATACTGGGAAGTTAAAAGCTTTGTTACTTTTTGTAACCATGGTGGAAAAAAAACACTTTTTTGAAACACAAAACACATTACACAAGCTCAAATATTGTCCAACATAAACAGAGAGATGGACTGAAACCGAACCCGAATTCGACCCCACCTTGAATACTTGGACAAAACTTGAACTCTTTGGAAACTATCGAAACCAAGAACTAGTTAGTTTCTTTGAACTGACTGACTTATTTCCAATAACTATAATAATTATCCAAATTCTTGAATTGGTAATGGACAAGCCAAGGACGGGAATAGACTCTGGGAAGATATAAGGGGAACACAAAACAATAACAAACAAACAAACACACTAGGCCCTTCGGCCATCACTGGGAAAATGAGCAATGGGTAACAAAGTTAACGGTATTGTAGTTAGAATGTATGAATTAACCTAACAACCACCTCTTCTTCAGTTATCGGGCTAGGAATTTATACTTGTTTTCTACCTAGGCCAGACTAATTAGTACTGCATGTGCCCCCCTTCATATACGGTTGCATTTCTGTCTGAAGGGGAGCTTTGTGAAGTGGGAAGTGGAAGAAAGAGGCTGCCCCGCCCATAGCAAATAACAATTGCTGCCCCTTCACATTTAACAGAAAACTGGGCAAGGCTCTGCTGATGGTGCCAACTAATGTGTGTGTGTAAATTTAATTCATGGGGATGCAATGCTGCATAACATTTTTAAGTTTATTATGTATTTATTTTATTCGTTGTTGGGGGTTTTTGCCACCCCTGTGGCTGTGCCGCCCTAGGGCCACGGCCTTAGGTGGCCTAGTGGGAAATCTGCCCTGTCAGTATACATGAAACAAACAAAAAAAATTATGAAGCTTTAATAACGATATTAATCAGATATTTTTTCAAATCTAACTTGATTGTACAAAGAAATTGTAAAACATTACTTCTGTAATGTTTATTATGACATTCTAAGCAAATTACTGTCATTAGTATACATCTACAAACCCACCTAGGATAATAATGCGAAGGTTAATTATAGAGAGAAGAAGAAAGTATTTTTTTACTATATGCAGACTGTATATGCGATTTTTGTTTCATAAAATACCTCTGCATGGAGGGGGATTTAAAAAAAACAAACCCAAGGAGGTGATCATTATCCCGATCCTATTTATATTTTTCTATGAAGGATAGACCCAGGTTTCTGCAGGTGACCGTGCAAGTAAGGAAAATGAAGGTAGGAGCTGTCTTCGGGAAAAAAGGTCTCGGCCTTCCTGTCTTGTCTCCGGGAAGGGATGGTGAAATGCAAGGAGAGCATTTTCACCCTCCCTCCAACCATCTGGATCCTTCATGACTGCCAAGATACCAAGCGTAAAACAACATTTTTCTTTGCCCACACCCCAACCACCATGTCAGATGTTAAAAAAAGAAGCAAAAACCCTAACTTACAGACCTGCTTCTTTGTGGTGCTCTCCATTAATGCAGACGTGGTTGTGATTGGCTGCAAGTTCAGGCTAGCAGGGGGGGAGACAGATGCAGTGTGCCCCAAAAGCGGGGGGCTGAAAAGTAGCCGCTCTAAATATTTTTTTTAACAATCTAAAACATTATATAAAAAGTTGTCCAGGCAGGGTGGACATGCCCTTTAAATAAAATGAACCTCGGTTGATTCATTCCATTACACCCCTCTGCCACTGTCAGGGATGTAGACATGGGAAGACGTTTCTTTGCAAAGAATGGCTTACCACTGGCTACATCGCATATCATGAAAGGGGACCGGAAACACAGAGGGAATGTTAGTACCCGTAGGAAAATACCAAGGGGAGGACTCCGCGTGGTGAGGTCCTCGACCCCTGCGTTCTATTCAGCTAAGGAAGAAGAGGATTAAGGGGGAAGGGGGAGTATAATTGTCCAGTTAATACCAGTCATTTCATTTCATCATCGGAACAAATGCACCAGAGAGTGTATTAAATGGCACAACTTTTCCAATGTAAACAGCCCTCCAGGTCTAATCTGCCCAGGACATCCATTTCCTTGCAGGATTCCGGGGCAGGGTGGAGAAGGGGGCGTTGGTAAGCGTGGCGTGACTTCATGTGGGTTTGAGGTGGGAAGTCATGCGGAGGCGGGGCAATATTCTAGGGTGGTGGGAGGTGGGGTGTAGGGAGGAGTTAGGGGGCGTTCCTGGTGGCATTCGGGCAAGGTCCGGGAGAAATCTGGGGTGGTATCGGGGGTGTGCGGGAGGACCACCAAGAATGAAAGAGGATTGGAGCTGCGGGAGGGGTGGGATGCCGTCATGCTGAATAGTGAACAACCCCATCCTTTCCCTTTATTATTTTTAGTTGACATTCTCTGCATCTTTCCATTTCCAAAGATGTCCCTTTGGTATATGGGATTCCACAACTGCCACTGCATATTACCAAATGAGGCCTTACCAGTGCTTGTAAAGGAGGAAGAATAATAGTTTTTCCTCCAGAATCTATTCCCTCTTCTAGGTCTTGCTTGCAGCAATTTCACATTTTTGAAGTTCCAAAGCTCTGCATAGTTTTAGTGTCTCGGCAAACACAGAGACCGTGCATCTCAATGCCCCCTTCTAAGTCCTTTATAAACAGATGTAATAGAAGTGGCCCCAGTACAGAACCTGAGCCACTCCGCCTTTGGAACATCGATGTAGCGCATTGACCAATACTCTCTGTACTGAAAACAACCAGTTTCTATCCAGCTACAGTATTTTTCTAGGCCAACAGACTCGGTTTTATACATTTTTATTCTTTTTAATCATTCATGAGCCAAGGTTTGAGAAATGCTAAATAAATCAGAAAGAACTGACAATTTCCTCATCTGAATGGCGTGTAATAAAGTATTCGGGCACGGCAACACGGTGCCGGAATGGAAATGCGATTGCACATTTTAAATGGTGAATCGCATTGTGATGCGTTATCGCAAACGGAAAATTGCACACGCATGCGTATTGCCGCGATGCTGTATTAAATAAAACCCACAGCGCAACAAGCGGCGCAAAAGTTGAAATAAACAAACGCGGCGATGTGGCCTATCCCTAAGTGTCCTAAATAAATGCACGTCTTGGAAAGTGGGATTATAATGATTCTCCAATAGAAATGCAGATCTGCATAAAAAGAGCCATACAGTCTTTGGCGTCAAAAGACAGTCGTTATGGATACAAGAAAACCTGTTTCTGTGCCCAATACTCTAACTCCTCTTAGGAATTACCATTTGTACAAACGGTTTCATGGCCTAAATTCCAATCTAAGTTAAGCCAAATTGCTCTCCGACTCATGAGGATCATTTTAATCCCCGTAAAAATCTGACTAGATCTGTCTGGGCGGGAAAATATACAAGAGGGACAACTAAACATTTCTAATCTGCAAAAAAATATTCAATCTTTTTTATTTAACAAGATTTGACTGTACTGTACCCCCATATAAATTGAGCATTTTTTAATGGGTCATAATGCTAAATAACAGCATATATTAAAGGTGAGATTAAGGGAATAGTTCACTCTCAAGGGGGGCCTATTCCTTTAAAGGGCATGGTCCACCCCCAAGAAACTATAATACCCCCAACTAATCCTACCTCACATCCCAGCTCCATCTGGTTCTCCTGTATAGTCCCCCCCAAAGCCCAAAAAACTGCCCACCAGGAGGCTAGCAGAGTCCATATAGGACCTGCCTGCTATGCCTCCGGAGAAGTTGGCATGGAGTTACTGCAGCCCTTCTCACCCTCCCCCCCCCGCCTCCCTCTCCCTCCCTCTCCCTCCCCGTCTGTATCCCTCCCCGTTAGCAGAAACCCCTTTAATGTAAGCCTTCCCCATCGTCTCCCAGCCAAACGCATAATTTTTATTTTTAGAAAGCTTCCCCAAACTCGTACTTACCTCTCTCTTTCCTCCGCCTGCACTGAATGACCGGCAGACGCCATCCGTGTTGGCTTGCCGCTCAGCCATCAAGACGCGAACTGCCGGTCCCGCCCCTCTGCTGCATTTTCCGCGCAAGCAGAGAGTCGGTAGTGCGGAGGAGGAAAGAGGGGAGGTAAGAGAGTTTGGGGGGGTTTTTTCAAAAGTAAAAATAATGCGGTTGGGGCTGGGGGGACCAGGGGGAAGGACAATTAAAAAATAGAAGTAAGAGGTGGACATACCTTTAATATATTGATTGAAGCCCGGGTGGTTAAGGAGCTATGGCCTTACCTCCTGACTTCAACAATATTGCAGGTCCTGGGACCAAGATACCAACGACCTTACCTTTACGCGATACACGCAGCCCAGCTGGAATCTCGACCGATCACACTCTGGTACAGCCATAGCGTGCATACGCGCTGTTCACTTTGAGAGTGAAACTATTCCTTAAGGAATGACTTAAACAGTTAATTGTTAATTTGTGAGTTTAATTTGTGAAGTACTAGCTACCGTAAGGGCTATGTTCTTAGTTTGCTGAGTATAGTAGAAAATGCAACGTTTGATTGGTAGAGAAATAGAGAGAAATAGGAACACTTTAACCAAATGCCCGAAATCTGTTTAGCTCAGATGGTGGGTAGTGTTGTGGCCCCCCCCCCCAAAAAACCCTCTGGGGTCAAATCTAGAGGACGTTTTGTGTTTAAAACATTCAAACCTAAATTTCTTGTTTTCCCCACTGTTCAAAATTTTAGTCATGTATCATACGCACTGCAGTCCACCCAAACACCAGGTAGCAGATGATAGTTCCACACATTCATATTGTTGGGATATGTGTACCAATTTACCTGAAAAAAACACTGTTGATTTAATTTACTGGAGCAAAATGAAGGAAACAGAAATGTTGACATACATGTATATAGCGCTATAATAAAAAGCCAATGTGATTGAAATGCACTGCGTGCCAAAGATAGTCTCGAAATCAAACATCCACACTTTCCCCCCACCAAAAATCCCCCAAACCATAGAGTGACAAGAGAAGTGAAAAGTTTGCCTGTGCTGCCAAAAGGAGGTTTTTAGTTTACTGCAGTTATATAACATCTGATTGGTTGATGCAGATTTAATATATAGCCATAGGAAACGTTTGTCCATCCTTATTGCATCAGTCCTTGTTATATGGATGGATGTAAGTATAGTTTTATTTATTTATAAGTGCCACATTGGGACGCAGTGCTGTACAGAAACAAAATCAATAAAAAGTCAAAAAAAGGGGAACAATACATTTAAATTTTCTATAAATATGATGCTAGAGCTTTAACACAAGAGAAATGGAAGGGGGTCTGGCCCCGTAGAGCTACAATGGAATGGGTTTAAGTGCTTGAGTGAGACAGTTATGGCAGTGGAAATTAAAAAATAATATACCTGGCTGGTTACCAGACTAGGTAGGATGTAAGCATAGATTAAACTTGCTTAATGAGGTTTCTTGACGCCGAGGAGGGAATAGGAATTTCCAGGAGGATGGGAAGCCACAAGGAAGAAAGGGTTAAGGCGAGGAGGAAGTAGTACGCAGTGGGGGGTCTGACAGGAGCTGGTCTGCGATGAGAGGAGGGTAGGGCAGGAAGGAAACATATGGGGACACTAGAGAGAAATATAAGTAGGAGAGCAGAGCGAAGGGATTTTTAAATGTTAGAAGGATTTTGTAGGCAATGTTGTGTTTAACAGGGGGGCGGTTGTTGTCCAGGACAGAGGAGATTTGGAATCCTGTTTATGAGAGAGCAAAACCAATATGTGTAGTGGAGTTAAGTTAGACTGAAGGGGAGAGAGGTGTGAAGCAGGAGGAAGACAGTAAGTAGAAGGTTGGTGGTACTTGTCAACCGAGAAGGCGAAAGATTTAGAACAGGAACTAGCGTAGGTGGGAAAATGAATCAGTCAAGTTTTAGAAAGATTTAATGTGAGGGGGGGCGGGTAGCGTTGAGACATCCAGGGGGAGTTTAAAGCGGGGTTAACACACAGTAACGATAAAGCCCCGATTACACGTCGGCCGACGGTTATCGGGGGGATCCGACGGGTTATAGGGGGCTTTATTAGTTCTGTGTGTAAGTTAGTTCCCGAACGAGGGGGCGTGCTACGGCGCGAACGATCGGGTCGGCAGTTTACGCGCGTTTCGGGAAGACTCCTATAGGAGTCTAGCGCGGCCGATTGGAAAGACACCGTCCCGAGCGTTCTCATTATGAAGTCATAGGGAGGAGAACGCTCGGGACTGTGTGTATGCAGGATCTTTGAAAGATGGCAGACAGGATCTTGCAGATCATGTCTGTCATCTTCAGAAATCGTACTGGTGACCTAGCTATAGAAAGGAGGCAGTCAGAGAAATGTATTTGGATGTCAGGAGTTAGCGTAGGGTGTGGAAAAGTAAAGTAGATTTGTTGTATCATCATGAATATAAGTGATACTAAGCGCGAAGACTTACTCCACAGGAAGGAAATAGTGTAGAGGTGAGAACACATAAGGGCTTAGATAGTTATTTTTTAGAACAGACCCATGCCATACCCCCACAATAAAGAGGGGTTACACACTAACGATAAAGCCCCCCACCCGCTACGTCGGATCGCGGTTTAATGGTGGCTTTATTGTTTACTGTGTGTAGTTCGTTTCTTCCGAACGAGCGCGCGGGCCCGCGAACGATCGGGTCGCAGTACGCTCGTCTCGGGAAAGGCCGAAAATTTCCAGCGGCGCGCTGAGATCCATAGGGAGTCTAGCGCGGCCATTGGAAACACAAGTCCCGAGGCGTTCTCCCGTATAGGGAGAACGATCTGGGAATGGGTATGCAGATCTTGAAAGATGGCCAGACAGGATCTTGCGATACTTCTGTCGTCATCTTTCAGAAATCGTTTACTGTGTGTACCTAGATTAAGAGGCACCGGAGAACGGATTGTTAGCATCTCTTTGGTCTCCCTAGTGCCAAAAATATAATAAGATTATATATATCTACTAATTGTAAAACTAAAATAAATACAGTCTTATGTAAAAAGTAAATATCTCTATGTTAGAATTATATTAAGGATTAAAAACTTTTATGTAAAAGATGCCAGTTTCTAGTGGGCAAAGAAATCCTATGTGAATAGATAATGTACACTGAAGGGACTAAACTGGATCGTAGCACATTTTTCTAAACACAGAAGGTTTGACAGTTCCTATTTCCATGTCCAGAATTTCACGCCCTACTATATGCCCTTGGTTGAGGCACTGATGTATTTGAAGTGTCAACTGCAGAACCAGAGGAAACCCCCTGACTAATCACTTCCGTTGTGTTGTGGTGCCTGTTTCTAGAGACTCGTCATTAGCACGTGGTAGGGTCCTTCATTCAACTGACAATGATAGGATGCTAGGGATGTGAGAAGTGAGGGTGTGAGAGAACTGGCAAGAAGGGACATTCTCACACCACCTCCCCCCTGAAAAGCAGAAGAAGGGAGGAGTTAAAGGGGATAGCCACTAGCATCAGATAATGATACAGAATGGTACCAGAGGAAGACACAAAGAAAAGGGCAAAAAAGCCGAAACAAGTGAAGGCATGATTAGATTGTTAGGCAGGTTAAGTGATGGTAGAATTGTCAAGGGTCAGCACAAATATGAAACTGTTTTAAATATTTAACAGAACACTAAACAGCAGAGGTCACGTGGAAGGGTAAGGACAGTCTGCAATTTTCTACGGTATGATTGAATTATTACATGAGTGTGTGGTCTTGGCTTGGTGGCTCCACTGGAAAAAAAGCCTTCACTTAAGCGAAGGAGGCAGTGTACAAATACGTACATGGCCCACAAATATCGTTTGTATTCAATAGATCAACGGACTTGAAATGAGTCTGAAGACGTTCGAGTCATCCGACTGGCTTTCGCAATTCAGAATTGAGAAAGAAAGCCAGTAGGATGACTAGCGAAACGTCTTCAAGAACTACATTTCAAGTCCAGTTGATCAATTGATACAACAGATATTACCATGACCCCTGGATAAAATAAATGAGAACCTTCACAAGCATGGCCAATAAATGTAAGATGTATTTGCGAACGGTAACTATAAGCACAACACTGTGTACCTCCGTACCTGCAATGAGTAGTGCTAGGGTCATACTGGGACAATATGCAGGAAAAGGATTAAACAGAAAAATGGTGTCTGTTTATGAAGTGTGCAGTTAGGCTGTGTAAACACAACTAATTATATGGTGCGGGTTGCTTGAATTCCTGACCAGCCAGAATATCAGCTAAACCTAAAAAGTAGGTCGTCATCAGAAACACTGGGCTTTAGTCTGCTCGTTTGTACACAGCCTTAGGTTGCCCAAGCCTAGACATTTATAAGGACTTACCTCCAACGTTCTGTGTCTTTTGGAACACTGCCCAGTTGATTACTTTTCCAAAGAAGGTTTGTAATGACAGGGCTTGTGTGTCAGTTGCAGAATTATACAGGCAGGAAAGTCCCAGGTAGAGCCTCTTCCTGGTCAATCATTCACTATTGATTCGAACATTCAGGGTCAGAGCCAATTAATGCAAACACCAAGCAGTATGGCCATTCAATTAATCATTTAAAAAGAATCTTGCAGGAGTTTAAAAAATGTGCCACATTCTCATAGTAAAAACTACTGTTTACAAGACTAATAGCCAAACTAGTTCTGTTGTTACATCCTGTGATGTAATGCGACATTCCAAATATATGGTTTTGTTTGCCAGATATTTTCCAGGCAGTTAAAGATGTTTCCCTTTAGGAAAAAGCCACATGTCGCGGTTCCTAACAGAAGCGAAAAACTTGAAGTCTGAAAGTAGTGTAATGCAGACAAACAAGGATTCATAGGCACAATAACAGAGAAATATGTTTGCCGCTGCAACTTTAATAAAATAATAAATGCATTAATGCAAAAATCGCAAGTCCTCTGGGGCAGAAACTCTTAATCGAAATAATGTCGATCCAACGTTGGCAAAAAAAAAAATTAAGATGTTACCCATCTAATGCCAGACAACCACCCACCCCCCAAAAAAGGCCAGTTGAGGATGGGAACATGTAAGAGGAAGGGAAGTCTGTTCTTACAAGAGTTAAGACTGTGTAAATGTTGTAGAGAGGGTAGTATATTTAATAACATGGTTTAATTCCCACCCCCCCCAAAAACTAATATAAATATATATATATAAACGGCACTCTGGTAATGACTGCAATAAGTATCTTGTATTCTCAATACACATACTTGGTAGCGACTTCCCCTTTATCAAGTTACAATAGATGGAAACAAGGTACAAACATTAGAAATCCCTTACCTATTTATAAAAACGGTTAAGTGATTAAAGTGACCCTATCCTTAAGTTAGTGCAAGTCAACAATCAGGTAACATGTATATCATACATACAGAATTAAGTACCAATTCCTACTCATTACTTAGATTCTATATACCAGGAGACAGCATGGAGTGCCCCAATACATGGATAATTACGTACCAGGTATATAAATATACCACTTTGTTCAATGGGGGCCTCATAGGAATATGTGCAGATCAAAAATCTTAATTAAATTCCTGTGGGGATGGCGTAGCATGTTCGTATGAATCACCACATCCCCATGGCGAGTCTCTGGTACGGTTCCACACCCCGGTGTGGGCAGGTACCCCCTGCTCAAAACCATACCATTTCGGGTGTCTCTATGCAACTTATCAGTAAATTATTCTTTTAATAGCTGTGGGTCTTCCCCCCATATAAACGTTTTGCATGGGCACCACAATGCAATCAAAACAAATCTGCTGTTCAAAGGAAAAATGTCCCTTTTACACACAGGGGCTGGTGAGGCAGATGATACAAGATGTCACTCATCTCCAGCAAGCCATAAAGGCATTGGCAAATGATTGGGGTGGGCAGTCCGATCCCATGGCAGTCCTATTAGCGGTAGCGAGAAACCCTGACCATTAAATGAAAAGTTTATGATCGTGCATAAATGTACAAACATTGAGTGTAAAAAAATGAATCTGTTTGTTAGTGTATAACCTAACAGCTTCATTAGTGGTTTCTCTTTTGCAGCCATGCTCTCTTCATTGGGTATGGACCGTATACTAATGCGGATACATCCAAGCAACAAGAATCATATGGTCCAAATCTTGGAACCTGTTTGATTTGTAGTTTCCATAAAGAGCTGGATGTATTTTAATATGTGAGTGGGTATCCATGCACCAAGGGGGCAAAGATCATGTCCACCATGGTTGTCACTGGGGGTAAGATCAAACCGATCCTCACTGCAATGCGGGGACAGAAAATCTGGAAAAGGAAGTTGTTTGTACCTTTGCGCAGGGTAGACAACAGTGGCATAATGGGATGCATTGACAGTCAAATATTTTTTACCATCAGTGTGCTTATTAGATGATTGAAAAGGGAATCATCGCTTTCTCTTATGTCCCCCATTTGCCAACTGTCCAATTTTTTTTACAACATTATTTACATCCCTTTTTACGTATCAATGAACACTCCACCCCGCATATACAGTTTTAAAGCTTTATGATAATTCCTCTGATACACCAGTTGAGCAGCTTGAGAGTTAATGGTCTTTAACAGAGAACTTCGATTCTTCTGGAACAAAGCATGGCAGATTGTATCTTCTACCTGTTCAAAAAAACAGTCCTATACTCACGTCGGGGAAAAGACCTCAGTCCCCTTGTTAATCACCGGAAAGTTCATCTGGAAAGTTCTCTACTTCTGTGATGCTTTGGCCCACCACTGCTGCATTATATTGTATTTTGCCAACTAAAAATAGCAAGATAGAATATAACTTGGGAGCCCACTAATACGTTGGACTCCCTTGCAGGACATTCCTAGACAAGCACTAGTGTTAGCCTCTCATAGTTGGTATTCATAATCTAGTAAGAAAGAAACCAAAAAACTGTTCGATTAAAATTAACACTATTGATTTTTTAGTGGCAAATATATAGTACTAAAAAATGGTTTCCTGTTTTAACCATAAGGTAGACATGAATGTCACCTAAAAAACTGATATTGGCTTTTTGCAGGTATGGTAGAGAAAAAAAAACTAATTTCAGACACATTTTATATTGGTTGTTCTTGCTTATCTTTGATTGATTGTGGGTTGCAGTCAGGTTACCAAAAGGGCATTTGGGTAGGTGCTGCACAGCCTAGTTAGGCACAGATAAAGTCCAGCCTTTTTCGTCTAAAGAGAGAGGAAGCATTTATGGGCTTCTAGGTTGAAGGGGTGGGGTCTGTAGTCAGTTGCTGTCTTGTCCTGCAGGAGGTTGCATGAAAAGGGGCTGTGACTTTGGGAAACCACGGTGTTGTGCTTTAGGTGCAACTTCACACAGACTGCTCACCTAATTTATTAATAGATGTCCTTGGAGGATTATTGTAGTCTACAGCAATGGGTGTAACTTCCACACAGGAGAAATTCCCACCTCGTTACATCTGGTATTTCAGAGTCCTAAAATGTAACTGCAGGTGACCACATAGGGACGGGCGGCTTTTAGACTTTACGTTAATTACTTTTAGCAGCCATTATTTCTAGAGATCTCCGAGCATTGTTTGATCCACCCATTAGACCAACAAGTAAAATTTCTGTTAGGAACATGGCAGAAGTGTACATCCTGATCCTGGCCAGGACAGTTACAGACTGAAATGCCAACTCCACTACCGGACCACAGGGCAACCTTAGCAAAGTGTATGAAATCAAGTGATTTTCACATGGGATAGGATTAAAAAATATGAAGTGTACTGATTAGTAATTGTAAGCAAAAAACTAACACACTTACTCCTTTTAATCCGTCCAGAAAAAAGCATGATGCCAGAAATCTGACCAGTCCAAATCCTAGATTATAAAGGGGGACAATTAATTGATTAGTTAAATTCAACAGTGCTAGTAACACATTTAAGACAAAAAGGCAACTAAAAGCTTTGGGGAACCTACCAAGGAGGAACCTCTGCAGGGGCAAGCACAGTTTTCAAGGGGCAGGGGTTCATGATCATGGGTCACCACCGAACCAACCCCAGAAGGGACAGTTCATGACCAATACATCCCATATTGTCAGGTAATTACATTTTCCCGAGACAAGCGGTTCCTTCAACGGTGGTCCGCGCGCAGTGGCTCGCCTCTGACAAGATCCCCGCTCGTCTAGCGCCCGAGACTATTCAGTGACGCCTTTTTGCGAGGACGTGTGGAGGTGTGACCTTCGACATATTCTGGCGCGCACGCAGGCCGGCAGCGAGCGCAGGTCGCGCGTCTCCAGCTATGATTGACATCCACTGGGGCCTATTTAGGATCATGACTGGCAGCTTGCCTCTGTGACCAGTTCAGAGTTTGTTACTTCTGAACCTCTAGTCCCTGGGGTAGTATATCCGTGTCTGTTGTTCCTGACTCTGCTCCAGCTTGCCTTTGTTAATATACAAAGCTCATACCTTCAGTTACCTATGGTATGATATCTACCAACGATCCACTACCTACCACTTTCGGAGTTCGCATTACAAACCAGCTGTTCCATGCCTTCATCAAGGTTACCATTTTTTTGAAATTTATGGTGGGGGAATTTTGAACAAACGTTACTTACCGGTATTGCCTTCCAACTGATCACTATTCCTGATCTGTACCCCGAAGAGTCTCATGAAGGGAGAAGACTTTAGAGCAAAGTCCTCATCTTGAAGTCAAGAAGCAAGCTCGTTAAATCAGTCTACTATTAAGAAAAGATTCTTCAATATGAAGGTTGGAGATTTGGGTCTTCGGTTGTCGACTCGTAATTTGAAGCTGAGAGTTCCTTTGCTAAGTTGGGGTCCAAGGTCATTGGACCATTTTCGTATTAGGAAAGCAATCAATACAGTCCGCCTTTGAAATGGAGCTTCCCCACATTACATTAAGATACATCTGGTTTTTTCATGTGTCATGTTTTAAAAAAGATATGTACCAATCGGTGCTGGAGCATACTACAAATGCCTGTTCTGGTTGCTGGGGGATGACGAATACGTGGGCAGGGGCGCCGCCCTCTTTCCAGTGACGCGAGGATGTGGGCGGGTGCGACTTAGGACGGTCTTCGGGTCGCGCATGCAGGCACGTGCGGGCGCGCGCGGGGTCGCCGCGTCCAGCAATGATAAACATTCACTTGGGGCCGCATTTAGGTCTCATAATGGCAGATTCCCTCTTGAGCCAGTCAGAGTTTGTTACTCTGAACCTCTAGATCCTGTTAGCATCTGTCCGGGGGTCCTGTTGTTCCTGACTGCTTTGATTAATCTACCACAGATCCGACCGTCAGTTACTCTCTGGTCTGCCATATCTACTACGCTCGAACTCCGGTCTGGTATATCTACCACAGCTCCTCCTACTCCAGTTTACCTGGCTTGCATATTCGTAACACGCCCTACGTCCGGTCTGTATATCTACCCACGCTCCTACCTTCAGTTACTCCGAGTTTGCTGCTATCTACCAAAGCTCCTACCGCCCCCTGCGCTATGTATATATACCACAGACCTCCATACCTCCAGTTACCCCTGGGTCTGTATATCTACTCAGCTCCTACCTACGAGGGTCTGCCATATTTTCTACAAGCTCCTACCTCCAGGTTACTCGGATCTCCACTACTGTTGTCTCTCCACATTGTGGGATTATCTTTGTGGTCTCTCCTCCGGAGAGCCGCGAACTGGTACCTGCTCGCCGAAAAAAATCCTCCACCATTAGAGGCTTGGTGAAGACAGCAGTTACGTTAGACTCCGCGTCCAGAGGGTGGTCTCATGAGGGGGCACTTATCCTGAAGAGAACACATTAACAAACATTATACTCTATACGTACGCATCATATAATTAAATATTATATATTCTGTACTGCCATAAATTATCAAACAGTTAGCACATAATCAATTTTGTATAAAGTATCTCCATGAAGGAGGATCACCCATATGAAGCAGATTTTTTGGCCCAAACTATTTATGTGTATGTTGGTGGGTCTAAAAAAGCGGAGGGATTTCGGGGTCCCCGGCAGTAGTGACCAATTGTCGGTGACAATTACCGCAGATTGGCGGCATAGGAGCATTTGCCGTGACTAACCAGGCTTTTTGTCCTGCCCGCTGCTTGTAGTGTTGCGAATGGTCGAGTATGAAAAAATTTGCCATTTGTTCCCACGGCATAATGTTTGTCTCTTTTACAGAGAAACTCCACATTTGCAATTCCAATATCATAGTGACTTCAAAAGTCAGACGCTGTGACACGGACGTAGATCTGAAAGAATTTGCTGAATATGTGGGTATCGGGACCTATCGGCAGACAGAAAATATCCCATTTCGCGTTTCCCTTTATCTACAGTAGGGGTAAGCTGGATGATAAACAATTAGACCATGTATCGGGCACAGTGAACTACATTCTGTACTATGAAAATATAATCACTACTGTGGTGTATATAATAATATAATGACTGTTAATAGTCAGTACCACCTCCAGGATTCTTAAAGGCATGTCCACCACCAAAAACTATAATCCCCCCAGTAATGGCCCCATCATGTAGTGTAATAAAATCTCCTCACATCCCAGGTTCTCCTGTAGTCCCCCAAAGACCAAAAAAAACTGCAAACCAGGAGGCATAGCGAGTTCGGGACGAGAAGTTAGAGACGTTTGGGCATGCGTACTGCAGTCATTTCCCCCTCTCTCACCACTCCAACATTTCCCTACCTCTCATCCAGATTTAGGATTGCACTCCCCCTCTAGCGTAAAAAAAACCTTACTTCTTCCCGCTTTTACTCCACCGCCACTGAAAATACCGGAGCAGCGTCCGTGATTGGCTGCCTATCTCAGCCAATCACAGAAGAAGGGGACTGCACGCGGCCCCGCCATCTTTCCTTGCATTTTCTCGCAAGCAGAGGGCTGGCAGTGCGGCGGAGGAAAGAGGGAAGGTAAGTAGAGTTTGGGGAGGCTTGCTATAATAAAACTATGCGGTTGGGCTGGGGGGACAGGGGGATTATAAAATAAAAAAAAATTTTGAAGGGTGGACATTGCCCATTTAATTTATCCTCACTAAACTCATAACAGTGCAGTAGGTACAGTAAAGTCTGATCTAAACCACAGCACATAAACCTCCAGGCAGCTGCAGGGTTGTTGGGTATATTGATACAGTTCTTTTTTTGGTCAATATTTTTTGTTATAAGTTTAGACCATTTCTTTTGATTTTTTTACATTTTCAGCAGTTTTTAACTTTTTAACATTACTAAAACAGTGTTCTGATGTGAACTTTCAACTTGTGCGTTTGCTTTGTCTTTGCTAGGTCCGTCTATACTAAAGTTGGGTGTGTCCTGTCATTCTTCCTTGTGCTCGGTGTCTATATTAGCCGCCATCTTCTTCTGCAGTTTGTTTTTTGTGCCGCTCCACGGTTGCCCCCCCCCACGGGGTCCCCCAGGCCGGCCTACACGCCACATACATACATCCAAACCATAGGACATTTTGAGGTTTGTTTGTAAGCAGTGGCATCTGTGTCTCACTCATTTGTCGTGAACCAACCCAGCACCCTTTGTGACCGTCTTATTTTGTAACGGTCCCTCCCTTCCAGGTGCTTGCAATAATACATCTTGGTTCCCGAACAATATGGCTTACTAGGAGGTTTTGTGATTTATATCAGTTGGGATTGGGAATTTAAAAGGGCTTGTTATGGGAGAGTTTGCTTCGTTTATTGCAAAAATATCCTGTATTATTGTTTCACAGTGGTCATTAGTTTTTTAATCTCAGGGCATTCCACACCAACAGTGTTGTTGATTTGCGGGTAGGGCCACAACCCCAAAGCATAGAGTCTATAATTCGGGTTGATTTTATTTAAGAAGAGGGGTGGAGTCCGGTAAGTAAACAATCGTTATACTTATTTGTAAGATTTTTCTCTCACTATTATATTTTGGAGCAGATTTCATGGATGTGTTAGATAGGAGACCCACCTGGGTTTCATTCCAGCATTGATTCCGTCTTCTAAGTTCCCCACTTTGATGAGTGGATTGATTATTGTTTTTACATGCCAAAGTAGCTTGTATAGAGGGGAGTAGATTGTTTGTTGAGTGGGAGCAGGTTTGAAGGATAATTCAAACTGTGGGAGTGTGTCCTTCTTTTTTTTTTAATATGGATCTGGTCATTAGTGTAAGATGCGTGTGTATGAGAACCATTTGTTTGTTGGTAGCTTATATTTTTGGGTTGCTGTTTCCCATTCTAGCAGTCTGCCCTGTTGATTACATAGATTGCTGATTTGAGAAATACCCTTTGATATCCAGAATGTTACTTCTGTTTTGTCAGGTTCTAGTCTGAAATAGGGTGTGGAATAGGGGGAGATACACTGAGGAGTCGTGGGTGAGTGTATACTTGCGGTTGCATTGGTCCCATATTTGTAGGGAATCTTTAATTATTGAGAATTGGATGTTATTATATTTTGGTCTGTCCTTTGGGTTCACCCATAATATTGAGGAGGTGTGCATAGGGGCTATCAGTTCATTTTATAGGTCCACCCATCCTATCTTTCCTGCACCCCTGTACCATTGTACACATTGAAGAGGGGTAGGATCCTGCACACCTAAACAAAAGGTAAGTAAATAGTTATTGTTCCATGCTGGGAGTTTTGTTTGGTCTGAGGAAGGAACCACACAGGTTCCGAAACGTCACGATTAAAAGGACACTTTCCATTATTAAGACTGGTGTGCCTAGCATGTCTTACCTTATAGTAATGGTCTGACCCCTGGATCCCTGGATTTTCCCTCTCAACCAATCACAGCTGTAAGTTATGTGTACTGAAGAAATCCAGGATCAACAGCTGCAGCCAGCCAGCCCAGAGAGAGAGAGAGAGAGAGAGAGACAAAAACACACAACACAGCAAGAATTTTTTTTTTTTCTAAGCTGCAGCTCAGGGTCATCTAAAGTGGAAGTGGAGAGGAAGTGCAGCCTGATATATATCTCATTAAATATCAGGCAAAGCAAATGATTTTGAGAAAATGAACATGGCGTTTGAGGTTGGTGCTATTATAAAAGAACATATAAAAAGTTTATTTTTGGGTGGACTACCCTTTAAAAATAGTGATAGTTTTGCCCCAACCAATCAGATCAGCTTTCAAATGTGTTATGCATTAAAGGTGATACGCCGTTTGTCTTTCAAATGTCAAATCGCCTTTAATGTTTTAACTAGTGTTTGCCCAGCTTTTAACTGACTAGCTATTGTTACATCTACTGTGATCTGGATGACTAAAACCCTTCAAATTGGTAAGGTTTATTTTCTGCATTATGTACAGTGGATGACCTTTAATCACATTTAAGCTTTCTACAACCTACTTTGATGACCAGATAATGAAAAATAGGTCACAATATGCACTGCCGCTAGCCACAAGCAAATCTAAACAAGCTGATGCAATGGAAGGCCAAATGATCATTATAGTGCTACATTAAGAAAAGTCTGCTATAGCATTGAAATGGCTTCGCACTGTAAAATGAGTAGAAAAAGGGAAAGACTAAATCATGCAGCAGAACTGTCAGTGTCCATGTCCTAATGTTAACTATATAAACCTTCTATCAACTGCACTTGGATTGGATTCAATTTTAAATATTTAAAATGTGTTTTTGGTACTATAACTTATGAAGTCACTTTCCTTAAAGCATAAGCATAAAAACACAAATTGTAGGTTTTACCATAAGTGAAAATTTGCAGCTCTAATTAAATTTACAGTCAAACCCACACAAACTATGTAAAGGTGCAGCTGTTAAATAATACAAGCCAGGCAAAAAGGGAGTCTTACAGGGAATTGCTTTCTTCTATCCTAAGCTCTCAATTAACATGACAGCACAGATCAGTGTAAGGAAAATTCATTTAGCCAGTGAGATGCTAAAACACCAACTTCCCTCCGTACTACTGGCGACTCACATATTTAACGCTTTATATTAAGTTGAGTACAAAAATAAATATTTAGCAAAAATCTGATAAATATGTTTGAAATGCCTGACAATACAACAGTTACATAACATACAATATAATTATATCTATGATTTTGGAGCACAAAACAAAAGTTAAGTTTTCTTCTAGATTACAGATTTATTGCCGTTAAAAGTATGTCCACCCCTAATAAAATGTCACTTCAGGACCTTCAAAACCCCAGTTACGTTTTGCTAAAAAGTTCTATTTAATATTGCACTCAGAGTGAGAAATAATACCGTATATACTCGAGTATAAGCCGAGGTTTTTAGGTTTAAAAATTAACCTAAAAACCTTGACTCGGCTTATACTCGAGTCAGTAGCAACTTACCTTCAATCCAGAGGCAGCCGCGAGTCCGGCCGGCAGTTCCCAGTAGTTCTTGCGGTTGTGCGATGACGTCATCACGCACGCTGGCGGGATGACGTCATCGCGCAGCCGCGAAGCAGTAATGGGAACTGCCGGCCGGACTCGCGGCTGCTTCGGGATTGCAGAGAGAGGAAGACTGAAGACCAGGTACGGGTAAGTGAGCTGGGGGGGACTGGGGGAGGGCTGGGGGTACTGGGGGGAAGGCTGGGGGGGACAGTATGCCATGCAGACACCCACATTTTCTTTTTACTATAGGTGGTTGGAAACTACAACTCCCAGCAACCAAGCATGCTGGGAGTTGTAGTTTCCAAACATCTACAGTGGAAAGGTATTAGGGTGGGGGACAGTATGCCATACAGTAACCCCCAATACCTTTTTGCTATAGGTGGTTGGAAACTACAACTCCCAGCAACCAAGCATGCTGGGAGTTGTAGTTTCCAAACATCTACAGTGGAAAGGTATTAGGGTTACTGTATGGCATACTGTCCCCCACCCTATACCTTTCCACTGTAGATGTTTGGAAACACAACTCCCAGCATGCTTGGATGCTGGGAGTTGTAGTTTCCAACCACCTTATAAAAAGGTAATGTGGGTGTCTGCATGGCATACTGTCCCCCCAGCCCTCGGCTTATACTCGGGTCAATCATCTTTTCTAATTTTTGAGGCAAAATGGGTGCCGCTCGGCTATACTCGAGTCGGCTTATACTCGAGTATATACGGTACTTAAAACCTCCAGCAGCATTGGAGGCCCCCGGTTATGGCCATCAGCCATTAGCCGTGACGTCACTGTCATGGCTGTGATTGACAGCCTTACCAGAAAGTGACAGGAAGCCACATTGTTGGATTGTGGAGGTTGTAATGTATATTTCTCTCTCTGGGTGCATTATTAAAACTTTTAAGCAAAATCTACTCGGATTTTGGGAGGTCCTGAATTACATATTAAATTTTTTATATTAGGGGTGGACATACCTTTTAAGGTCATATATTTACCCATACATACATACACTCCCCTATAAGTTAAAGTTGGGACTAGGATACTGACTTGGTCCATCGGAAGAGGGTGACATTTATGCTAGGGGTGCATTTATTTAAAGGACAACACAAGTCACAAAACACACTGATCCAGAAGGCAGAACACCTTGATAAAAACCAGTAATCGGTGTCTTATCTCTAGTTTGATACGGGCACTGGGAAATTTACCTAAATAATATATGGTTTGTGCTTTACTTCACAGCATTCTAGTTATCACACAGTTTGGTCCACGACCATTATGTTCTGCACATGCTCAGTCCTTAGCTATGGCAAGAACTTGTACAGTTGTCACACCCATTAATAATCTCTAGCCAATCCTTTTACAGGACAGATAAAGCAGGAACATGTGACTGAGGTCAGGGGTGTGGCCAGGAACTGCACATACACACAGATACTTAATCCAGTTCTTAACAGGCTTACATTTACTTTGATTAATTTACTGAAGTGGTATTTTATAGCTTATTGGTGTTTTTAGGGGTTTGTTTTAAAGGTATGTCCACCCTTAAATCTAATTTTTAATATAGCCTTCCGCTGGTCCCCCAGCCCCAACCGCATCATTATTATCTTTAGAAAGTGCCCCAAACTTTTACTTACCTCCCCTCTTTCCTCCGCCGCGCTCCCGGCCCTCGCTTGCGAGAAAATGCAAGCAGAGGGGCGGGACCGGCAGTCGCGTCTGTGATTGGCTGAGTGGCAGCCAATCACGGACGCGGCTGCTGGTCATCAGGAAAGAGGAAAGAGGGGAGGTAAGTAAGAGTTTGGGGAGCTTTCTAAAAATAAAAATTATGCGGTTGGGACTGGGGGACCAGGGGGAAGGCTATATAAGGGGATAAATGCTAGGGGGAGGGAATCAGGAGAGGGAGGGGGGGAGGGGAGAAGGGCTGCAGTACGCATGCTAAACTTCTCCCGGAGGCCAGGTAGGCAAGTCCTATATGGACTCTGCTATCCTCCTGGTGGGCAGTTTTTGGGACTTTGGGGGGGGACTACAGGAGAACCCTATGGAGCTGGGATGTTAGGTAAGGTTATAAACTACACTACATGGTGGGGCCAGTAGTTGGGGGGATTATAGTTTTGGGGGTGGACATGCCCTTAAGATTCTGGAGTATAAAAAATTGGGTTTAGTTCTCCTTTAACTCCCTTTTTTTAAGATTTGCCCAGTGGAAGTTTACTGGGTAATCATTTTTTTGCCTGTCTTTTTGCCACACTCATTGTTAAGCTACGCTAATAAAGGATTGATGGTCACTATATTTATTGCAATGCTATTTTTAAATTTCACACTTTCCCATTTTTAACTTTGTATTCAAAGATCTGATATATGGCACTCTTTCTCTTTATTCCTTTTAATCAAGCCAGTAAATGGCACACTTTACAAATTATAATACAGAAGTTAATAAATAGCACACTTGTTTTAATCTTTACAAAATACATGGTAATTACTGGTAAACGCACAAAGGGTCCACACAAAGGGAGCCCTAAATACTAAAATAGCTACACGGAATTCATAGTTTTAAAACATAAATTGGAATAATATAAATAAATATCATCAGTATATATGAAAATATATATGAATATACATGAATATGATATAAGAATAATGTAAAAGCAACCAGTAGGGGAACTGTTTAAAAAAACCTAAATTTCTATTATAATAAAAACTACAAAAAGTTCCTTCAGTTTTCAGATTTACGGAACTCGTGAAAAAAACAGAAATCCAAAAACGGAACGTATTATCGAGGGTTTGAAATGTATATTCGAGAGCTACAAAATGTATGATCGATAACCCTCAAAATTACAATCACAAACTACTTTTGAGTTTCCAATTGTATTTTCAGGGGTTATTGAAAATAACCTTGTACATTCGAAAATACATACCGAAATCCTAAAATCCGAATGATCAGCTCGGTTTCAGATGTAACATTCGGATTTTGGAACCAAGGGGTTCCGTGTTGGACCCGGATCCCATCTCTAGTTATAGTGAACATTCAATTCAATGTTCTGATGTAAGGGAACATTTCACAAGGAATCACTGACTGTACAGTGAAGAGATAAAGCCCTTGAGTTCTTTCTCCTAGCTTCTGTTTTATAGCCCTTAGGATACTGTATATCCTCGAGTATAAGTCAATTTTTTCAGGTTTTAAAATTAGCCTGAAAACTTAACCTTGACTTATACTCAGGTCAAGTCCTAATTTAGATCCAAATTCTGCAATTGCGGATAGTAACCAGTAGGTGGCGCTGTATTAACATGCATAGAAAGTTACAGGAGCTGATCTGCCTTTACACTTCCTGCTTCCTGTAGTCTGGCTGCTCGACCTCACTCAGCACTGTCACTGCTCATCTGGGTGCTGTAAGTCTGATGGGTCTCCTCAGTTTGGGGCAAAAAACAGCTGCTATTACAGTGCAAATGACAGCTTGAAACTACAACTCTCAGGTGACATTTTTAACTATTGGGGTCAGAGAGTCCTTTACTATAGGGGGTCAGAGGGCCCTTTACAATATGGGGGTCAGGAAACTTGTAAATGATGATAAGCTTAATTAAAAGTTTACTGAACCTTGCCACTCCACATGTTTAGAAACTGAAACTTCCAGCAACAAGCATGCTGGGAGTTGTAGTTTCCAAACATCTGGAGTGCCAAGGAATTGGAGGTTACTGGTACTGGATTTGGCTATTACTGTATGGGATTCATGTATGGGAATTCTGCTGTCCATTTAAAGGACAACTAAAGCCTAAAAACAACACAGAATCAGAAGGCAGTAGTGGTGATAATTTCTACCCTGGACTTATACTCGAGTCAATCAGTTTTTACTAATTTTTCAGGTAAAAATAGGTGCCTCGACTTATACTCGGATCGACTATACTCGAGTATATACGGTATTTAGCAATCCTATTGATAACTAACCTGTGTGAAGATAAGGCCTCACAGAACACACTAGATTTTTGAAATAAAGAAAAATGGAAGGATGAGGAAAGAAATTTCATACCGTTGGATCCGACGGTATAGGGACTTTATCGCTAGTGTGTGTACCTAGCTTTAGTCCTGCTTGCTGAGTGATTTTCTTTTAAAGGGGTTATTCTGTTTTAAAGGAGTGCGTTAAGAAACAAAAGCGTTTAGAACAAGAAAGGTTTAAGAACAAGATTGCTATTTTTTTTTTGTTTATTAGTTATTGTTTAGTATGGACAGTTTTGTTGGAGCCACGCAATGTGCATCCTGCCCATGTATGAGATTTTGGAGCAGCCGTTCCAAGGCACCTAGAATGTGTCAGATGTGAGTGGGTTGTCTATTTAGAATCTGAGGTACAGAATGAGAAACTTGCAGTATTGCAGGGCTTGGCAAACCTAGGGAAATGCCAGGTACTGGCAGGGCCAGTATTACAACAACCACAGCTAGATAGCTAGGGTTATTCCTTAGAGCACACATGGAATTCCAATTATGAATCTTATTCTGTTCAGAATTCCTGCCATTTCTGTAGAGGGGGGAAATATACGTAGGACTCTGGGAAATTTTCAAGTAGTTAATGGAAGTGCCTTTTCCTTTCTTGAATGGAAGTCGCTGTGGCTGCTAAAATCTGTCTAATGTGCGTTTGGAGAGGTAAGAGGATTGGACCTCTGGAGGTGGTAAAATCGAGCTCAGAAGAGGGGAGCAGTGACCCGTTCGCTATGGGAGAAACATCACGTGTTTCTCAGTGGCCTGAAGAGAGACGGACCAGCACTGGGAAGGAGAGACAGGAGAGTGGACACAGAAGGTACCGGCTTGACTTGACACCCAGAAGGCTCCTACCCGAGGGGCAAGATCCACAATGCCGACCATGGTTGGTTCATATGGATTGGATATGTGTAGTCCTTTGGGTGAGGTGTTTTTCTAAAATATTTAACGTATTAAATATGCACAGAAGATACCCATGCATTTGTTACTTTTGGTCCCAATTAAAATGTGGAGAGATTCATAATTGGGATTTCACGTGTGCTATAAGGGATACTCTAGCTATCTTACTGTGGTTGTTGTAATACTTGTATTATATCTGGAGTACCAAAATTTAATGGTAGTTGACCAATACCATAACCCTGATAATTAGGAATGGTATACTAACAAGTTCCGACCCAATCTATAGTACAACTGGCAGGGCCAGTAAACTAGAGGGTGGAAAGTAAGCAGATAAGGTGCTGAAGAAGCATAGATTTGTAAGGTTTACCATGGGAAATAGGGGATGGAAAGGTGGGGTCGCTTCTTCCCAGCTAATCGATCCCACAGATTTGCTGTTTTAGGTGGAGATGTGGAGGACGACAGCTCAGAATTAGCTATATGGAGCGGGCCATTCTCTTGTGCACCCGGGGACTCCATCTCTAATACAAGGGAGGGAGACTGGGGGCTAGGAAGGATAGAGAGGTGGTAGTGGTAGGGGGCTCAATTATTAAAAGGTAGATAGGGTAATCTGCCACCAAGACCCTACATTCTGAACATGGGGTTCATTTAGAGTTTAGCAATCCTTGTGCCACCTACACCTTAAGTACCTCTGAGATAAGTGAATCTCTAATAGAAAAAGATTTGGGGTTCTGGTAGGGTTGTTTTTTATTGGCGAAGCAATGTTTGCTTGGGGATATGATCACTTTATACAAATATATTAATGGGCCATACTATCAGTAAACTCTCTGGCGCATTGTTCACCAATAGGTCATATCAGAGGACACGTGGACACCTTTAAGATTGGAAGAAAGAAAGTTTCATCTTCAGGTTAAAAAAAATTTTTCTTTTAGTGAGAATGATGAAACTGTGGAACTGTCTTCCAGCAGGTGTGGTAATGGCAAGTTCAATAGCTTCAAATGTGGGCTAGATACATTTCTAAAACTAAAAAATATTAAAAATTACTGGTATTAATACTAATACTGAGTTTTGGTTGATCCAGGGATACTTCCCAATTGCCATTTGTCGGGAATTTTTTCTCCCCCTTTTTCAGGTGGATTTTTTTTACCTTCCTCTGGATCAGCTGTTAGGTAAGTTGAAAAAGGAGGGTGAGAAGTTTGACGTATGTCTTTATTCAACCTCAATTACTACAGTATGTTACTATGTTACACATCAGGGCAGAATAATAGGGAATAAGAATAGATAATTAAATCATATGCCATACCACTTATAATGTTTTACTGGAGGCAGTTATTAAATCTTTATCATTAGTGACGTAACTAGGGTCAGTGAGCCCCCAGCAAACTATGATGGGGCCCCCTCTCCTGGTTCATATACAGCCATTTTCTAGGGGAGGCTGTATCTGTCATAGGAAAAATTAGAAGATGGGACGCTGGTCTGCTCCCCATGTAGTTACGCCACTGTTTATCATCATTGAATTGCCCAGTACTTGCTATGTCTAATGGATAGTATATTGGTCGATTTGGCATATGTTAGGCACCACACTAATGGTATTGAGTGGATGCAATAGGTTCACCAGGTCTGTGGTAGATGTTTGTTTCTCTCAAGGTGTCCCCAGCAGTTAATTTTCTCAGTTTGCCTGCTCTCTGTCCAATCTAGGGACATACTGCAGGGGAAAAATATGGGAAGAAATGTTAAAATGTGGGAATGTCTGCAAAATCAGCCAACTATTCAGATTGGGAAATGGGCACCTATGTTTCATGGTTATTATACTGTACATAGAGCTTGTTTTGTTTTACATAAATCATGTGTAAAGTAACTTCAATAAGGAAAACTAAACCACAGATCAACATTGAATTAGAAGGCAGATCTCCTTGATATAAAAGCAGTAAGCAGTGTCTCACCTCTCATTTTAATATGGTTGTTGAGAAATTTAACTTTCTAACACAAGGTTTGTGTCTTTTTTTCCAGTGTTCCAGCATCGCACAGTGTGGTCACTGACCATTATGTTCTTATGCTCAGTCCTATCCTTTTACAGGACAGAATATGCAAGGGATAACATAAGTGGTAACATTTACTTTAATGCCATTTACTGTATTGCTACTTTACAGTTTATGGTGGTTTTAGAGGGTATTTGTTCAGATTCTGGAGTGTAAAAACTTGGGTTTAGTTCTCCTAAGGACATTTAAATCCATATTTTAACCCCTTTCCCAATGTACCCAGAGTGTACAAAAAATCTCCTGCACCAGTGAAGTTATGGTGCAGTCGTTCAGGCTTGTGATAAGAACCTGAACAATGGGAACATAAGCTTCTAGCAAAGTACGCCATCCCACAACCAAGATCTGGGCCAATGCTGTCCAGCGGATTGACAGAGCCGGGTCTCTTAAATTGAATGCACTGGTGCAGGAGATATGAGGTAAAACCAGAGGTAAGGTGTTTTTTTATATAAAAATATAATAATTTTGAACATAGGTGCCTCCAAATGGCAGCCCACACTATAGGTAGGTAGGTACACAATGCAGAAGCCTAGTCCTTTAGGTATCAGGACTCAGTTTGCCACTCAAAGATTTCCCCTGACAGAACACGAAGGAAAATAATTATATGGAAATACACAATTCACAACTTTTCTTCATTTTGCAGGTAGAATAGCGCCAGCTGTTCTCCTTTTCTTACTCATCATGTCAGCAGGCAACTTGTCACCAGACCCAGACATTCCTGCTGACGCAGTGTGTGTGGATGTCATTATACTCCCAATCGGTGTTATTAAAATGTTTGCATGGTTGGGATGGGGGGCACAAGGAACAAATTTCACACAGAGTTTTATTTATCCTAAGCCAGCCCTGTATCCAGAGGGGAAAGTGTGAAATACAGGGAAGAAATCTCAAGGAATACATTTATAGTTTCAGCTTAATACTAGTATTAACCACATGTGGATTATTTATCACCCAATGACATTTATTGTAGATGCAGTGTGAATGAATCCTAAACATTATGCTCACTGGGGCAGAAGTGTAGGCATTAACATGGAATTTTCCATGAAAGGAAATAGAATGTGTAATTAGTGCAAACATGCGATTACCATCTGCTCTCTGTGCTTCACTTCCGAGTGACAATGAGAAAGTCTTGAAAATGATATGGGTTCGCTGACACAAAGAACCCAGTACTACAGCCTCATTTAATAGGCCGGCATTGTCTCTGCCAGACAGTGTTAACAAGCATCTCAAAGGAACCCGAGAGTTGCTTCTTTTGTTAGACTACAGTGCAGTTACTGTAATGTGGAAATGCAGGGATAATAGCAGTGACATCACAAAATACAGAATGAGGGGACAAGAAAAGAAGAAATTTTAAATATGAACAGAAACTGATACTAATGTCAATACATTCCTCAAAATCCTGCTAATATAATTTAGTATAATTTGTGCTGTATATTTGAATGTGAAAATCATTGAAAATGGTTTTGAATCCCTTAGTTGGGAAAAAGCCATGGTCAAACAATTATTTATATGTGTTTATTATACTCTCCTGTGCCCCCCAAATAGAGACATTACCAGTACACTGTGCTCCAGAAAGTGAAAACTAAGCTTCAGTATGGTTGCGGTTTTTGTCCAGTGGCGTAACTAGGAATCACTGGGTCCCCGCAAAACTAGATGGGGCCATATCCTGCTTCATCCACAGTGGTTTTTCTGGGTGGAGCTTATCTGTCATAGGGAAAATAGAAGATGGGGCCCCCTTGGATCCCGGACCACCTGCTCCCCTGTAGTTACGCCCATGCTTGTGGCTATGTCATGGTAGAACTAAAGTTAAAAATATAAATTACCTGTAACTCTTACTTTAACCTTTAGCTGCTTTCTCAAATATCATGATCTTTACTGAATGCTCACTGCTGCTCATACAGCCTAAAGACTTCACAAGCTGCATTAGGACCCAGACAGGTCAGTCAACTGTCAGAGCAGCAACTTGTCTTATGCTAAGAGCAGATTGAAAAGTAGAGCTAACAGCCTCAGCTACTGAATTATATAGTGGAATAATTCAGCCCCCACTGTAAATTATAAGGATATTAGAAGTCACAGAGGCATTCCGCAACCATATAAAAGCCACAAGGGTACCAAAAAGACAGAGAACTAATGGAATATTTAACATCTTGTTTGCAGGGTAAGATTAATTTTATCTACATGCTATCCTAGCTACTGTACTATGACAGATACACTATAATATAGCAGTCACAAATCTTGGGTGGTTTGGGTAACTTTCAAGAGAAAAAAGGGGTGAAGATATATGAACAACAGTTAGGAAGGGTATAGATGCATTGGACAGACTCACATTGAAGGTGCTTGCTAGTGAAGGTTCTCCTTCACCCAGATCATGGTATATCTGTTTAACAGTTAGATCAACTGGACTTAAAGTTTAGTTTTTGAAGTCGTTTTGCTAGTCATCCGACTGGCTTTCTCAATTCAGAATGACTTGTACAAGACTCTGTTGGCAATACTCTTGAAATTCCCAATTAGCACATCACAGCCAGGTGTTAGGGACCTTCTGAATGCAAGGTGTGGGTGCATTGAGGCTAAGGGTGTTACCGCAACTGCCCAGGGTAAGGTGTTAAAACAGCATTGTATATGGCAGACAGTTGGTGTCTGTGTCCCTGTCTGCTTTAAAGGGAATGTCCACCCCAAAACTATAATTCCCCCCACTACTGGCCCCACTGTGTAGTGCATAAAAATCCATACCTTACATACCTTACATAAATGGTTCTTCTGTAGTCCCCCCCCCCCCCAAAGTACCAAAAACTGGCCAGCAGGAGGATAGTCCATATAGGACTCTGCCTCCTGTCTCCCCTCTGGGAGAAGTTGTGCATGTGCAGCCAGCCCTCTCCCCCTCCCCCTCCCTCACGTTTTACAAGCCCTCCCCCTACCTTAAAACCCCTTTGCCACATAATAGTGTTCCTTCCCCCAGCTCCAACCGTATAAAAAGAATTTTAGAAAGTCCCCGATCTCTACTTACCTTACCTCTCTCCCCCGGCATTCTGAGCAGCCAGCAGCCGCGTCCGTGATTGGCTGCCTGCTTGCATGTCCATGCAAGCAGAGGGCCAGGACACTGCTGCGGGGAGAGAGAGTTAGGTAAGTAATGATCGGGGGACTTTCTTCAAATATTTTTATGGCAGTTGGGACTGGGGGAAGGAATACTATTATACCCCAAAGTTTTCTACAGGGGTGGACATGCCCTTTAAACCAAACAACACACTGAGGCAGCAATTGTTATATCCGTAAACCCAGTACCGAAACACAAGAAAATGACATATATATGCAGTGCAGTACAGTGAAGAATGCTCTGATTTGTATGTGGGGAGACCAAACAGCAACTGCACCAATGTATGGCCCAGCAGAGAATTCCTCGGGTCAGGACTCAGCTGTGTACCTGCATCTTAAGGAAAAAGGATATGCCTTTGAAGATTGTTCCTTGGCAAAGGAACATGACTGGTTCAAGAGAGTGTCAAGGAGGCCATTTATTTCATTCTTTTCTAACTAATTTTAAAGGCCAATTATACTCACCATTCCCTGATCCATAGCTGCAGAGTACCCAGGATGAGGTACTCACACACACCAGCTGAACCCAGAGTTGAAGCGGGCGTCACACCGAAACACAAACCAGGACTCCAGGTAAGTTAAAAAACAATTTTATTCTGAGATAGGTAAAACCATTAGGAACACCCCAGGACCAAACCACTGATGCGTTTCGTATCTGGACGATATTTAATTATAGGTAAGGTACAGTAAAGGGTGAATGGGGAGGACCTTTAAATAGCCAAAGTCCAAAAGGTACCACCCATTATTCAATACAAAATATAAAGGGAAACACTCCAAACAGGGAGAGCAGCAGATACACACACACACACACACTATATATATATTGCAGAATACAAACCATAATGCAATATACAAATAATTCAAAAAGCGCACAAAGCAAAACAAAGCATAGTGTATAATAAGTTTGGCGCAGAATGCTAAAAACGGGTTTTTAGCAAGGTAACATCTCAGCACAAAAGCAGCTGTGCAGTAAGAAACAGGTGCACCAGAACTGTTCCAAAGGGATAAATCACTGGAGGCAAGGCTGACCAATAGTAAAAAAGATGACTTTCCACACCAGCATTACCATGTTATTGGCAAATTTATGGATTTTTTTTTCTTATTGATTAAAAACGGTACAATCTTCAAACATGAACATTCTGTGGTTTCAGGCAGGGCAGGGCAAGAGGGGCCAGGGAGGTAGAGGGCTTGCGATTTCCTTCCAAGAGCATCCACGATCAGCTGTTTTTAAACACCTGTTGGTTCGGTACCGGTCTTTTAAACAGCTAATTGCCCATATATTTACTGCATTATATTAGTAGAGGCAATGCTGCCTCTGCCTGCGCAAATATAATGAGTGGATTGCCCTGCACATGGTGCAGGTAATAACCTATGAGTAAGAGCGTTCAGTATCGCTCGAAACGCTCAGGCAAGTTACTGATTGTGTGATAGATTTTAAATGCTATAATAAAGTTTAAAGTTTTTAACCTGGTGACCAAGAAAATTCTTGCTGGATCGAGGAGTAGCCCACCCACGGAGGACAGAGAATTTATAATAGCCTACCCCAAATAATCAAAAGTTGCTTAGTGTAGCTTTCAAGTTCATATTGTGTCAATCCTGTAGTGTGTCGCTCATATGCCAAATACTCCAACGGAACAACAATAGAAGCAGGGAGACACAGGCAAAGCCTAGCTTGCAATCAAAGTGATTTTTAATGCTGCTTACACGGGTCACAACATGTTTCGAACGTTCAGGAGTTCTTTATCAAGTGTATATATAATAGCCTACCCCATTATATGATGAATTGCAGTTTGATGTTATTATGCGATGAATGCCCATGGTGACCAGTATGTAATGAAATGCCCATAGCTATCAGTATTTGACTGAATTCCCATGGCTACCAGTATGTAATGGAATGGCTACCAGTATTTGACTAAATTCCTATGGCTACTAGTATGTAATGAAATGGCTACCAGTATGTAAGGAAATTCCCATGGCTACCAGTATGGAATGAAATGGCTACCATATGTAATTAAATGCCCATGGGCCATGGCTATCAGTTGGATGAAATCGCTTCCAGTATATAATGAAATTCCCATGGCTACCAGTAGACAAGAAAAGACACCGTGCACATTAGTCTTAGTCCACCTATGTACTTAATGCTTCATACACAGGGTACACAAAAAAACCATAACGTTTCGTACAAAGCTGTACCTTCTTCAGACAGCAAGATCATCTTGTTCGCTTTTTGAGAGCATTTCTGAGCCGCCAGCAGCTCCGTCCCTGATTGGCTGCCTCTCTGCGGTCCCACCCCCTGCTTGAAATTTCTTGCAAGCAAAAGGCCGGGTAGTGTGGCGGAGGAGAGAGGAAGGTAAGTAAAGATCGGGGGACTTTCTTGAATTATTTTATGGCGGTTGGGGCGGGGGGAAGGTAATATAATCATATGGCAAAAATTATTATAAGGGTGGCATGCCCTTTAAATTGCCAGTTTGTTACCAGTATATAATGGAAATTACAGTTTGCTACCAGTATATACTGAAATTATATACTGAAATTTCCACTTGCTACCAGTTATAATATGCCTCTGTGACATTAATTTGTGTACTCTGTCTACCTATATCCTCTGTCCTTCTATTAATAATTATCTCTATTAAGCACCAATGTGGTGTGGTTTTTGGGCAGAGAAGGGGTGTGGCCTAATTTAGAACATAAATGCACAATAATAAATATATGTAATGTAGTTGTCTCGATTGCCTGTGTCAAATGCGCAGGGCTTAAAACTTACAGCACATACAACACTCACATTAAAGGGTATCTCCACTCGTTTTTGGAAGTTTTGGAATCAGTTCTATTGAAGAACGGGAGGTAAAGGAGCTGTGCCTTACCTTCCGTTCTTCAATAGAACACACAGAGCCAGGAGAGAAGGTAAGAACTACCCGCTCTCTCCCTCCCCAGCGTGTATCTGACAGGTCCCGACGGACCTTGTCTCTAGCGCATGTGCGATCTATGCGCATAGAAGACAAAGTCCATCGGGACCTGTCAGACCAAGTGCCGGGGGAGCGAGCGAGCAGGTAAGTTCTACCTTCTCTCCTGCTCCTGTGTGTTCTATTGAAGAACGGAAGGTAAGGCACAGCTCCTTTACCCGTTCTTCAATAGAGTTGGTTTCCAAAAACTTCCAAACACGAGTGGAGATACCCTTTAAGAGCTTTGTGCAGCTTTTTAAAGGCATCTATACTGAAAAAAAGTTCATTTAATTGACCATTGCTGGAAACCATAATCTTCCCAACCACCACTATCATTTTTTGTTGATCTGCCCCCATCTTTCTTTAGTATTCAATCTAAAAAATCATAAATTTCAGCTGTCATCAGTGCCTCTCAGTAACTATTCTTCTGTGAGCAGTTTTTGCTGTAGCTGGAATGGTGACAGAGTTAAACAGTTGGAATGCTATGTGCAGGCTTGACAGTTGGTAGTCTGTTGGGCTTTATCGGTGTAGAGGTATCATCTCTGTTTAAAAATGTTCCTTTTGTTTGTGTTTTACTACATTTTCTGTCTGGCCACTAGTGGGCAATATTCTTAATGTTGCTTAAAGGGCATATATACGAAAAATAGGTTATTTTAATTGACCAGAACTAAAAACTATCAGGGAGATTCAATAAAAGTTCTTATCGTTTAAAATGGTGCTAACTTGCCCCAACCAATCAATCTTATTTAACATTTGTAAGCTGATTGGTTGGAGCAAAGTTAGCACCATTTTAAACGATAAGAACTTTTTTTGAATAACCCTGTATAATTCTTCCCAACCACCATGTGTGTCATTTTTTTGTTGATCTGCCCCCTATTTCTTAGATATCTATCTAAAACACTATATTTCAGCTGTCAATCACGTTCTACACAAAAGGGGGGCTGTGGGAGCACTCCTGTGGCAAAATTACTTAATAACAAATAGTGAATGCTACTTATCCTAATACTAAGCATTGGATGGGAGGCCTCTTCCCTCCTTGTTAAAAGCCAGTAGGCGGGGGAAATGATAGCCTGTAATACTAATCCAATGCAAGTCAGGAGACAAACTCCCCAAGAAAATGCAACCAAGCAGGGTGTGTCATCCCAGATAAATGACCCAAGGTAAACTGTTAGGACCTTCCATACTGGGGTTACCTTGACTTTGTTGGAAGACTTTCCACTTTTATGCATAAAATTGTAACTGAAACCCCCATGTTTTTACTGTTTGCACTAGCACAGATATTATGATATATGGTGCATGGGGGTAGCTACTGGAGCTGCAAAGGCCTAGCTGCTGAGTAGAACAGATATTAAAGGAGAAGGACTACAGGATCTACAAGTATCAGTAAGGGATAAGATACTATAAGTGAGAGACTAGTCCTGTGTGATATCTGTGAATAAGGGCTCGTTCACACAGAAAGTGACAGAAACTGACAGAAACGTACAGCATGTGTTTCTGTCAGTTTGTATCCATTTTTTTCATACATTTGTATCCATTTTTTAACAATGTGTATTCCATAGATTTCAATAGAAAATGGCATGAAAAAACGGACAGAAATTCTGCATGCAGTGCGTTTTTTAACGGACTGGAACGGATTATAACGCAGCAGGTGTGAACGATATTATGAAATCCGTGTGGTTTTACTGTCTGTCCATTTTTTTTAATGCTCCTGCGTTTTAAAAACGGATACAAACTGATGTAGTGTAAACGAGCCCTTACATTTTCCCGTTGTTCAAATTCTGTTTTGTTGTTTCCTCATCTGGCATCACTTCATCTTCAGCCTGGGTCCAATAAAATAAAGTTATTGCTACAGTAAAAGACTTGAGTTATTAAATAGCACCTGTGACATTGGTACTGTGTGTACCTAGCATTGCTGCTCCCATGTTTTCATTATAGATTAAAATGAGGCAAAGTAATTATTTCAATGTCCAATTCAAAACATATATAATCAATACTGGAATTAAATGATTGACAGGTTTACAATCTGGGAGAGGTGGAATTATCTGCTTTTTTATATAGACAGCAGTTGCCATTGTATGAGAGTTTTCTAAGCCCTCCCACAAATGACCACTTCAGGGCTTCGCTAGCGTCAAACATCTGGAACTGCTCGAAAAATGGTTGTGTGAGAGTATTGTAAGAGTTCATCTGGTGATTGGAGAACGCTCTTAATATATATTGATCAGCATGGCTACACTGATTGCATTTTAACTTTATCGCTGCGTGTGCCTTTAATAGGCATCCTTGGATTTTTTCACTGATCTGGAAACCCTAGGTGGTGCTTATTTAAACAAGCAATCACTTTTAAAACAGTTGTCTCTTACAACAAACAGATTATATTACCCTTAGTAAACAAAACATGACCCAAAAGTTAGTGATACAATTTTCTTATGTAAAGTTTGTTCTAGTTAAGTTAAAGTGCTTAATTCAGCATGAGTCTGTTCATCTTTCGCTAATGTCATTAAAATTTAGGAAATGGAAAACTTTCAGCTGAGTCCCACAAGAAAAACATTGTCCCAATTATTAGACTCCTCTATTTATGCATTTTATCTACTGAGAAACATGTGTATTTGCACTAAAAAACATGTATAAAAGCATTGTTGTGTTGTCTATGCATATACATTAGCAATAGTTGTTGTATATCATAAATTCTTCCTAGCTTTACATTGTCTGGTGATCAAATTATTATTATTATTATTATATGGCTAGGTACACATGAGCAGATATTTCAAACCAGCTGATCAATATTTGGAAAATTGTCAATTGCACAAAATAGCGCTAGGTAGTAATATTGGCAGCAAGTCACTGACCAATGTCTGTTGTTCTTTTGTCCAAATCGTGCGAAGGAACGATTGAACGTGTCATTTAGTCAAGACTGATCATGCAATCTTCTGTGGACTAACAATCAGTCATGGCAAAATATCTGTGGTGACTATTCTCACCGTGAATTTAAAGACGAGTTGGCCTTGTGTACCTAGCCTAAGAATCAAGAGTTTAATTATTGAACAGTTCAGAAAGCACAATCAGTGCAGAACTGCCATCTTAGATTACAAGGGAAAAAGCCACAGGCCACCATAGTCAAATAAATCAACTTATGGCCGTCCACTTTGTCCAACAATCTTACGCGTCTACTGACTCTACTGATCGGAGGAAATAGAGCCAATAAGACCCTCAACACATAACCAAACACCGCCTGGCTCCGCTTCAATCCCTCCTCAACTCTGCTGCTAGGCTCATTCATTTCTCTTCTCACTCCTCTAATGCCTCTTTTCTCTGTCAGTCACTCCACGGGCAGCCCATCCCCAAAGGATCCGGTTCAACTGCTTGCCCTATCCTATAAAGCATATCCAACACAGCCCCTTCATATATCTCAGAGCTGATCCACCGATATCGTCCCAGATGCAACCTCCGCTCCGCAAACGATCTCATCCTCTCATCCACCCTTGTCACCTCTTCCCATGCCCATATTCGACTTTGCTCGTGGTGCCCTCTGCTCTGGAACTCCCTTCCTCTTCTGTCCGTCATTCAACATCCCTTAATACCTTTAACGTAACCTTAAAACCCACCTCTTCAGGCAGCATAAACCTGGCCTAAACATTACCCATCTTACTACCCAATATGATCCAACTGCCTTTCACACTCCACTGCCAATCTATGTACAGCCTACCGACTCCTGCAACCTTATTCTCACCCCATATCCTCTAGACTGTAAGCTCTTTGGGCAGGGTCCCTCTCTCTTTGTATCATGGTATTGCTGTAAGAAACTCACACTCTGTACTCATTTTTGTATTACCTGTTGAATATGTTATAACTTTGTATAACATGTATACCCTGTATGTAATGTTATGACTATGTAATTGTAAAGCGCCACGGAAGATGTTGGCGCTATATAAATCATCATAATAATAATAATAATTCCTAAAGACTCTCCTATTATTTACACATACAAATATAGGTCAACAATAAGATCATGAAGGCCAACCAAAGAGTAGAAATATTAGAGTAAACAGAGGAATATTTCTTATAGAAAATACATTCTTACAGTTGTTGAATTCCTTTAGCCTCCTCTTTCATACATCCTTCTGGAGTATTATTAATTACATCTCTAGGTCGTGGCATCATTAGGGTCAAAAACTTAATACTCAATTTTTTAAATTGGCAAATATCCATCTGCCAATCACATTGTGGGGAGACCATTAATGTGTTCACAAGAGCTTAATGTGTTAATACCATTAACTTTAAATATGGTTAGTTCTAAAAAATCAGTTACACATGTAGCATGGTAGGACCAGCACATAAAAAGGAATTGGCTAAAACACATTTTCTTGATTATGTTTTGACTATGTAGCATTTATACTTACTGTTTAAAAGATTTGTGTAGAGCTTCATGTATTAAACAGATTCTTCCATGCTGGTATTTCCCTGTATGTTTTAGAGATAGCATTCAGTGTAGTTTTTTTTTACATTCGGCATTCCCTTTCCTTATTCCCCTTTTCTATTGTTTATATATATATTATTAATATATATATATATATATATATATATATTATATATACCAACAAAAGTGTCCAGTTGGTGCACAGGGGAAATTATGTGTGTGTATGTTTTGATGTATGGATACAGTGGATATAGAATCTTTACACAGGTATATTTTAAACTTTAAAACCAAATAGGATAATCCTGCAGGTCTAAAATGACCCAGCCAATCCTGCCACACTGTGTGGTTCAAACTAAACGGCTCCATGTGGGTGACCTGGGACCCTAAACAGATCCAGATAAACATGCTATGTTTATACTTAGTATTCACCACGCAAGTTCCACATTTATAGCTGCTTATATTATGACTTGGGAGTACAGGATACTGATTAGCTTTATAGATTACGCTCCCACTTAGTATAGAATGAAATAGTGCCTTCTTATAACAGGAGGAATCTCACGGCCTCATTGTTTTATAATATCATTGCCCTAATAATCTAACATATAAACAATTATTTCTCACTGACTTTTCACATGTTGGTAAAACTACCACAGTGTTATCAGTAATTTTCTACTTGTCCATTGGCTAATGAATGTATACAGATACAATACAGGTTTATGATGTAGAGCATGGGTGTTCAACTTTTCCCATGTTCAAAAACATACAATTCCCAGCATTCTCTGCTGCATAGAACAGTGGAAAATTTTGTCTTCAACATCCTAGAATAAAGCCATTTTTTTGCTGTTATGCCATTCCTACCCAAGGGCTTGAATATGCAAGTGACCACCAGCCCTTCCCTTACACCCATAGCTATTACACTATTGGCCTAGGGAAGGACTAATTACAGTAGGTCACTTTATTATAAACCTTACCAAACTTGACCCTCTTTCCTATTGCATCTACCTGCCACAGAATAAAGGGGTGTAAGTGTATAAACCTCCAATTTTCTGGGTCTGAGAATAGACCCAGAAAATCTTGTATAGTTCAAACTAAAAGCACCATTGGGTGACAGTGACTCTAAAAGGGAGTCCAGATTAATATGCTAGGGTTCATACTTATAGTAATTACCACAGCAAAGTTCCAGATTTACAGTTGCTATTGTGTTAGGACTTATTAGGATACTTATTAGCTTTGTATCTTAAAGTGAAGTGGGGTTAAGGAGCTAAAAACAGGTATAAAATTAAATAGGACTTGTAAAACAGAAGGTACATCACAGCCTCATGTTATTATAATACATTTCCCTAATAATCTACATATAAACAAATATTTCTCATTCCCAGGTTACCTAGATAAATGGGCGGGACTGCAAAGTGTTTATTTTATTTCCTCTTACATACAGATCTAGCTGAAAAACTTGCTTCAGAGCACTTTTTAAAAACGAATAACTGATTTTATTTACGTATTAAATCCTTGGTATACCTGTCTGGCTTTACCAATAACAAAAGGCTAAGGACTTGCAAGACAGCACCTTCATCCGAACCATTAATAGTGGCTACCAATCAATGTTTTCTAGCCAATCCGTCCACTCCCTAGTTACCCCACACATGGATCAGATTTAAAAATAGTTTTGGCAATAGGGCCTGGTAGAAACTTCTGATTCTAATTGGGGCATTTTATACTGCAGGTACAAGGACAGGAGGATTTAAATCAAACTTTCAGTAGCAGCCCCATAGCTTATACAGAGAACAAATATACAGAGAACACAGAAGAATAAATGGTATTACCAGCACCGCTGCCACCAATTTGTACCAGATCACTGCTTTATGGATGATTATGATTATGGCACACAGTGGGTTCCTCTGGTGGTCTGGCACAAAGCAGACAGTGCACTTACTTCTTTAAACAGATAAACCATTTTTTATAACATTTATAACAGTTTGCGATGATTTAATAACAAAACATAAACAGTTTCCCCACATAACATGTGCATAATGTGAGTAGTCCCTGCCTATGGTGCACTATTTTAAATATTGACCATGCTGTATTTGTGTGTCCTTGTTATTGGAGGAACATTATGGCCAATGCAAGAGTTTATACCATCTAACAAAATGTTGCTTCTTGATGAGTGTTTTTTTTTTTTTGTCGGTCTAACATCTGTACGTAATGGCAATCCAGTCCTGCTTGCTTTCTGTACTTAGAGCTTTCGTATGCTGTACTTTCACTTTTGTACAGACATGACATACATCTTTAGACGGTACTGACTTGATGCTACACTTAAATATAAGTATACTGTATACACACAGAGAATATTAAAATGCTAGCATAAGTATACTTAGCTGTGATACAATTTACACCCATCTATGTACATTAGCTCAGATACAAAGAGCTACCCAAGTGTTTTCTCTTGCTGTTTTAGAGTCTGTCAGACATCTATCAGCAATGAATCAATATTCTGTCAAAATATGAGAGTTGTGTTAAAGGCTGGAGACACTTTTTATTCCCTCAGAAAACGGTTTCTTTGAATTTTTAATTAAGCAACTCATTAAAATTATCTCTTTTTTTTTCTCACCTTGCTTTTGTTCTCCTCCCTCTGCTGACTTGTTTTTACGAAAGATGAGCTATAATGTCACTGCAGTTGATAAGGGTGACCAGTCCTTTGATTGGTCAGTGACAGAAGGTTTCTCTATCATTAGAGATTTCTTATCAAGCAGGATATTGACGTTAGTAGCAGATCCATATAACTGACATGAAAATCTCCTATGGAAAACTTCTTACATATACTGTAACATTGTCTCAGGAATATAAAGACATGCTTTCTCTCAAATAAACTCATAATGAGAATACAGATACAAAAAAAAAATGCCTGAATCGTTCTATTTCACCACGAAAATTATACACATGGTTGTGTAGAATTCTACAAGTTTACATATCAATACAACCACCAGCATCTAAGGCAGCAGGCACTACTCGTTTGCACTCACCACCCTGAGAGCATACCTATTAAAGTAAATGGGGGCAGGATTCTTTTTCCTTGTATGCCTCAGCCTCATGCAGATGGTCGCTTACATCCAAGTGTATTGACATATTAGTATTTTCCTCTGTTTTTTATTTTTCCCACTATCACCACAATACCGTACATATCCCTTTTTGTTTTATATACATTAGAATTAGTGATTATCATTTTTTTCTAACTGTTATAACAATCTTATTAATGTCTTCTTTTTATGACGCAAGAGCTTTTTTGAACATAATGTCGTAACAATGGTATTTTTAACTTCTGCTGTAATGTCAAAGCCACCTCTGTATGTTAGTAAGAAATCATGACAGTAAAAATGCAGAACTGACCATTAAAATAGATCAGTCCATGCATTTCCTGCTGTGCTTCCCATTATAAGGCAAAAAGTCTATGTAAACCTGACAAGCTGCTCAGCTTCTTATCATTGCCACAGTCAGAGTCCATCTTATAAAAGGCTTAAAGAAGGAGATGCTAAATGAAAATGAACCCGCTGTTCCTACTAGCAGTGATCAGACATGTCTGTCCCTTTATAGTCCCGCAGAAGGGCAGACCTTAAGGGGAAAATTATAGATATCTACTGTATATATGTCCTCCTATCAAAGGGACATTATAATGACCAAGATGCATTAATAAAGGTAAAAGTTGCATATACAGTAATATATTATAAGACCAGTGTTATATAACATTAGCTAAGATAATTGTTCTATGCCAATAATGTAGCTTGCACATTTTTTACTTTTTTTCACACCAATTGGCTTCAAAATGAAAACGATCACTCTAATTTGGTTGTACTCATTCCTATTAGAAACAAACAAACGTTTATGAGAAGCATATTTTTTTTATCGGTGGTGCAGGCCGAGGTGATGTGGTAGGTAGCACTAATGACAAGGTTGATCTAGTAAACTTGATGTTGTCAGTTTTTCCAGAGCTGGATTAAGACCAAATGGGGCCCAAGGCACAAGTCAGATTTTTTGGGGCCCCCCCTAACGTTTCCTTACAGTATACACACGTACACCCCGGCCCGGGCCATGATGGCATCCATGATATTGACCCAGGCATCTGGTGATTGCACATTTTGCACTAAGCCTCCCCCCCATGATAGCACACCCATGATGGTGTTTTCTCCCCCCATGATGGCACCCATGATGGTGCTCTCCCCCCCATGCCATGGATGGCCCCATGATGGTGCTCTCCCCCCCATGATGCACCCATGATGTCGCTCTTCCCATTACCACCCCCCATCCCCCCCACACCCCGCACGCACGCACGCGCTATGGCTATGGGTAATAAAGAATAAATTTATTTGGCCAAAATTGAATTTGTACACATTTTAATGCAGATACTGGGACCCCTGGATGGCTCCCGACGGGCCCCCCTGATATCCGGCCCCAGGCCTTGCCTCGGGTGCCTTGGTGGATAATCCGCCCCTGGTTTGTTTCTATAGATTATTACATAAATTGTTACATAGATTGTTAAATGATTGTTACATAAGTTTTCCATAGATTGAATTGATGTTACATAGATTGTTACATTGTTAAAATCTGTGGTGAGAAGCAGCATTTTGTATTTGTTTTCAAAAATTTAATCCAGTCGGCCCTGTGATTGGCAGCAGCAATAGAGATCTGTATCACCACTAACCTGCAGCTGCCTCAGATGATTGTTGTGAGTGGTTTATATATAAGGGATAATGCGCCCCTTACATGTGTAATATGGATATTACACCACGAGAGGGTTCCCTGACCATATACGGAACAGGAACTCCGAGGTGGGCGTAATGTCCTTATATTATAATGTGAAGGGGCGCATTATTTCTTATAATACATAAGTATTGGATTCCTTCACCATTCACATTTAATTCTAGCCTGTCCTATTTCCACCTTAACTCCCCCAAGCTACCCTTCTGTACCTTAAAAGCATAAGAAGGAACATCCCAGCCCAGCATCTATGCGGTTAAAACACATCTTTGTGAGGAGGAGAGAGACATTGGTTATGAAGTGACAGGAAGCACTCCGCAGGTTCCGTTAGTGAGTTAACACTGCAAAAACGCTAGTCATTGTCCAGGCATGACATGAATGGGCGGAGTAGTGGGATATAAGAAATATAAATTGGTAAGAAATGAGTCACTTGTGACATAGCTGAGTGATTTTTATAAGGATATATACCACTTCAGCTCCCATTAAAAATATCACACTTATGTATTATACAGTACTTACTATACATACCATATCTTCTCCTCTGTGATAGAGCTTAGTGAGCATAAGAGGGGATGTTGAGAAATTATAGTAGTTGTTGTATAGCTGATGGCACTTAGCCAGGGGCACTTCTGTAACACAGAATTTGATTCTATTGGCACTAGATTTTTTTGCTGCTGAGGTAAAGGGCAAAACAGTTACCCAGTCAAGTTAAAGGGTGTCTCCACTGGAAAATTCATTTTTTGCCATACGATGCAAAAATTTCTATATATATATAACTGCGTTTCACTAAAAGAAATTGCTAGCTCTAGAACATTTACAATGCTTCACCATTATTTAAAAGATGCTACTGTTATACTAAGTACTGAAATGACATGAAATTGGTCGGTGTCCATGCCCCACATCTGTGTGCCATTGCACTTTGTTTTCCCAGCGCATGTAATCACCATGCAATCATTTTTGTGTGCATCACATGCGTTATTTATTACACTAAATCATAGGGGGATATTTACAGGAAAAACCATGCACCTACTGCTTAAATATCAAAACACAGGTTTTGGAGGCAGTATATGGGCCAAGGTACATTCCATACTTCTCTTCATCAGTTCCTACTATAAAATAATGGCTATGGACATTGTTTGGTTGCTAACATTACCTCGACTTCATAGTACATGCATACCGGGCGAAGAAAAAGACGGTCACCTCAGGCAGCAGAAATCCATTACAGAGTGAATGGGCGCATGCTCCTAGGATATAGAGAAATCTCATCTCAAGTGGCACTGCCCTATGAAGCCGCACCGATAAGGGAGGCTGCCCCACCAGCCCATTCAGGCCTTTAAAAAGAAAGGAAGTGGGTGCCAATTTTAGAAAGAGCAGGGAATTTGCAACACACAGGGGCCTCTTAAGGGCATGGCAGACACGAAATCCGCATGCGATTAATTCAATATCGTGATTGCATCTGTTTTATATACCAGCAAATGCTGTTTAAAAGTCACGCTACTGCGTATTTACTCACAGAGTCATCATGTCCCAGAATGAATTTACAAGCTAATTCTTGAGCAAAGGTAAATATGACTTCTGTACATTCCACTGCTTAGTTCTCCTGAGGATTCTGGAATATTCAATGAGGAGTAGGCAATAGTAAGTGGATAGATTGGGACTGTCCCACAGATTCATAATAAGGTTTTGAACATAAAATGCGTGCGCAAATGTGCGAAAAACAGGATAGTGTGGCCTAGCCCTCAACGCATTTTTTCATGTGTTTTTGGTTAAAATGGCAAAAAAATGCATAAAAAAAGCAAGTTTTCCATGCATTCTTTGCACTTTTTTCTTTTTCCCCAAAGACTTTCACTGAGTGTGTTACAAAGGATAACGCACAAAAAGCAGTAGTGTGAACGGATTATGACATTCCTATGTCCAAATTTATGTCCTTGACTTTTTTTCGTGCGTGTACGATCAGATTCACTGTCTACATGCTTAGAACTGTTACAGAATTCATAATGGCAGCTAACTACTGACACCAACAGGGAATGCAAAATATGTGAAATCAACTGATTTCTTTAAAAACAAGAGAATACGTAGAATTCTTAGGTAGGTGTAAAATTCATTTAAATATAACCGGGAAGATCTCACTGAGAGATTCAGCCGCTGCAAAGCTAAGCGTTAAAGTCACGCTAACCATGAATTGGATTAACCCACTGAATGTGGCTGCGCTCTCGATAATATGGGTAAGGGCTAGGCCACACTGCTGGTGATTTTACTACGTTGCACTTGAGTTTTTAAAAAACTCATTGAAAACGTGACAACGTACCGAAACGTGTGTTTTCGGGTGCATTGCGTTGCGATTTGCGTTCCGCATTTTTAAAATCGCAATCGCATGCGTTTCCTATACCTAATGATGAAAACGCATGTGCAATCGCAACGAAATCGGCACATGGAATCGCATGCGATTGCATTTGCGCTGCAGTGTGGCCGTGCCCAAATGTTCTTTTCCCCTCATCCTTTTACTGTTACACTACTCTGAGTCCTGGTCCTTCGTTCAATGTGCATAATTGGCTATATGCAGGAAATTGAATTATCTCATCACAGCCTAATTCCACACACATTGAGAGACAAGCCCAATGGATATTGGTAGTAGTAGAAGTAGAAACTCAACAGTAGCAAGTGCAAACAATCATGGTGCATTATATACATCACAGTTTCCTAAAAGTGTCTAAAAAAATAACTGAATTTGGATAGTAAATTAATCTGATGGAATACCATTTTTACCAAAAGTAGTTGTGTCTATATATAAAATAAGTATCCTTATGCTGGGAGAACTTTTAGGTCATAAAGTAGAGACTCCAATGAAAGGGTTTAAAGGGTTATTTTTTTGTACTACATCATACAGGAAGATACAATAATAATAATAATTGTGTTACTACCTTAGCCCGTTCCCGCTATACAATACCAGACGTAACGAGATAAGAAGTGCAACTTTAAACCCACACACAGTCCCGTTAAGTTTTGCACAAAACTCAAAACAGGTTGGGATCGGTAGCACACAGTGCTATTTTCCAAAAACATTTGAAATGGCGCTCTGCTCTAAAATCCATCCAAAACGATTTGGACCATATTGAATCTCCCCTTAGTGTTTAGTAAAAGTCAAATAACAGATATAATCAGATAAATAAACAGATAATAAACAGATAAATATTGATAGGTTAAAGCAGAAAGAGTGGATCGCACTTAGATAACGGAGATTACTGACTGAATTAAAGTAGCAAAAATGCAGGGGGAAATCAGCTAAACTATATTTAAATTATATTTTAATGTGTGAATTTTATATTCAGTACAAGTGCCCTTTAGGATTCATCTGTTCTGGCAAGGCCATTGGACATGTTTGAAAAGCTGTCTTTTATCACAGTTTGATTTACCTTATATATATATATATATATATATATATATATATAATATACAAACAATATCGAGATCATTTTGCACTCCGTTCCACTTCAAGGTCCGGGTGCTATCGCAGGGTTTGATACATATAGCTTTAATAAAGTAGCGAAGCACTCCATGGACTTCAATTTGTAAAGTTTTATTAACACCTTATTAGGTCCATTAGCCTACGCGTTTCGGCCTGACGAGCGGCCGCCATTGGCCGAAACGCGTAGGCTAACGGACCTACTAAGGTATTAATAAAACTTTACAAATTAAGTCCATGGAGTGCTTCGCTACTTTATAAAAGCTATATATATATATATATATATATATATATATATATATATATATATATATATATATATATATATATAATATATACCACCAATATGAGTGGCACTCTAAAACACACACAGATGTTATCCACAATAGACCTGGGTGCCTCCTATAAATTCAGAATAGACTTCAGTAAAGTTCAGGAGCACACCAGTATTTCTTCAAGTGATTTATTAAACATGAGCACATAATGCAACGTTTCGTCGGCTCTGGCGTGGAGCCTTTATCAGCTTGTAAGGCTCCACCACAGAGCCGAAACTTGCCATTATGTGCTATGTTTAATAATCACTTTGAAGAAATCCTGTAGTGCTCCTGAACTTTACTGAAGTCTATATTATATATATATAATATATATATATATATATATATATATTATATATATATACACATATGCACGCGCTAACAAACATGCATGTCATGAGAGTTAAATTGAAGTGAGAACAGATGCCTCACCTTATCACACTTCCTCAGAATCAGTGGCACCTCATGTTTCACATGCTGTGTATTTCTGAAAACAATATCTGAAGGGAAAGGCTTGGGAAAGATCTTTAGGGCCCCATGTCTACTGTGCAAAACTAAAAAATTATATGAGAAAAGGCTAACATTTACAAATTATTTATCTAATGAAAAATTATATTTATACTGCTTCATCTGTATACAGCACAGAAAATAAATATTGGACATAAATGGTAATTTTGCTAATAGTAACATTGTCACGAACTTTACCTGCCGCTGCGGTCCCCGCACCGTCTGCACTTCCGGGTAGGCGGCATTGTAGACGTCATGACGTCACGACGCCAACACGCCGGGCGCAGAGAATTCAAAAGCTGGCGTCCTCCTGGACCCGGTGGCCCGATAGTAGCGTAGCTACCCCAGGCTCCTTGTACTCACCTGCCTTGGATCCTGCTCCTCTGCTGCCCCAACTACTTACCTTTCCCGCTCCAGAGACTACCTACCCTTGCCTGCTCCTGTGTCCACTTACCTAGCCTGTTTCCTGTGCCTTACCTTTTGCTTGTTCCAGCATCCAGCCTACAGTTCCCAGCAGCTCCCTGTTCCAGTATTCAGCTTACGTTCCAAGCAGCACCTTGTTCCAGTAACTGCCTACAGTTCCCAGCAGCACCTTGTTCCAGAATCCAGCCTTCTGTTCCCAGCAGCCTCTGTGTCCTGCATTTTCCTGACTATCCGCCTCCTCCTAACGCGTACTTGTAAGTACCCTGGCCGTCCCGCCGTTTATTACAACATAATAAATAAAAACACAAAATAATTAACCTGGAAAGAAAATGTACAAAAATGTTTTTTTTCCCCCAGACTTGTAGCCAGAGACGACTAAATGGTAAATATACACTTTCTAACCAAGACCTTACTTAAAGGGTACCTGTGGTCCAAAAATGACTTAGGGAAATTGACAGGATTGCTTGCCTGAGTATTTTGTGCAATTTCTTCATTATTTTATCTCCATAGTTTTGAGACATTTATATTTTTATGTGTGATATGGTAGAAGCATCCCCCAGATGCTGCTACTAGCTTCCTGCTCTGAAACCACTGACAGTCCCCCTCTTCCATTGTCTCCTCCTGCTTGTAGCCCTTATACCCCTCCCCTTGCAGGCCCCATGGCACCTTTCCCTTGCAGCCCCCCATGGACCTCCCACTTGTGGGGCCCCAGTGCCCCTCCCTTGCAGGACCCCTTCACCCCCCCCCAAAGGCCCCATGACCCCTCTGACTCTCAGGGCCCACTGGACCCCTTCCCTTGCAACCCACTCGCACCTCAGCCCCATAAGCCCCCCTACAGAAAACTGTGTAAAAATGCCCGCTTATCAGGCAGATGCAGAACAACAATTTTAAACCCTCTGTCTATTCTTATTCTGCCTGAAAAGGCTGTTTTTCGGTTGGGGAGTATAGGTCTACGGTTTGGAGTGGAAGAGGGGAATGGGTGCCCCATGAGAAGGGTGGGGCATGTTGGCTCATTAGTGGGAGGGGCCATGGAGCCCATGAGTAGGAGGGGCAAGGGGGGTTGCAAAGGAAGAGTGAAGTAGGAGGTGGTTGATGGCTCATTTGAAGGTAGGAACCTGGCTTTTCATTTAAAATCAACTGATGCGCTTTGAGTCCTTTAGGAGAAAAGCGCTTACAAATGTAATTGTATTGTATTGTTGTTGGAGACCACATTCCCCTTCAACCTTCAAACCATTACCGGTAATTCTATTCTAATCCCTAACCCCCTAGCTTTGGCTAGACATGCTCCATGTGCCTTGACAAAGTAACTGCAGACCCTGCTGTAGGAAACATTCTTGCCTTTTATACACAGGTATATGTTATAGTGAAAATATTTACGGTTGAATAAAGACATACTCCCCATCCAGTCCTGCCTACTGTTGATCCAGAGGAAGGCAAAAAACAGGAATGAAGCAGAAAAATAAATCCTTTCTGACAACCATTGGCAATTGGAAATTCCCTTGAACACTCCAAATTTATGTATCCAATAAACTACCATCACCATGTCCATGTTGAAGACTATCCATAGTTTTACCATTCTCACAGTGAAAAAACCGTTTTATACTTAAAGACTAAACTTCTTTCTTCTCCATTCTTATGGGAAGTCCTTGTGGTCTCTGACATTTCTATTTGTGAACAATAGCACCAGATTGTATGGCCCATTAAAGGACACTTAATACTCACCTCCCCTTTGCTCCTCTTCCTCCAATCCGTTACGTCCTCATGTCTGGGTACTTTCCTACCTAACTCCCCTAAAATCTTAGTTGCCCTTCTCTGAACGCTTCCCCTTTCAAAGATGTACTTTTTGTACACAGGAATTCCAAAACTGCACTGCATATTCCAAACTAAACTTTTACTAGTCTTTGCGCAAAAAGGAAAATTATATATTTCTCCTTAATCCATACACCTCTATAACTAAACAACATCTGCTGGCTGTTCTTGAGTATGTCTGTTAGCAGTGAGAACAGAGGAAGTTGCATCCTGCAACATGGACCAATACAGCGATGAACAGAGACAGGTTACATACCTTACATAAATGGTTCTTCTGTAGTCCCCCCCCCCCCCCCCCCCAAAGTACCAAAAACTGGCCAGCAGGAGGATAGTCCATATAGGACTCTGCCTCCTGTCTCCCCTCTGGGAGAAGTTGTGCAGTGCAGCTCAGCCCTTCTCCCCCTCCCCCCTCCCTCACGTTTTACAAGCCCTCCCCTACCTTAAAACCCCTTTGCCACATAATATTGTTCTTCCCCCTCCAGCTCCAACCGTTAAAAGAATTTTAAGAAAGTCCCCTGATCTCTACTTACCTTACCTCTCTCCCCCGGCATTCTGAGCAGCCAGCACCGCGTCCGTGATTGGCTGCCTGCTTGCAGTTCCTGCAACAGAGGGCCAGAACACTGCTGCGGGGAGAGAGGTTAGGTAAGTAATGATCGGGGGACTTTCTTCAAATTATTTTATGGCAGTTGGGACTGGGGGAAGGAATACTATTATACCCCAAAGTTTTCTACAGGGTGGACATGCCCTTTAAACCAAACACACACTGAGGCACATGTGTTATTCCGTAAACCCAGTACCGAAACACAAGAAAAGTGAATATATATGCGTGCAGTACAGTGAAGAATGCTCTGATTTGTATGTGGGGGAGACCAAACAGCAACTGCACCAATGTATGGCCCAGCAGAGAATTCCTCGGGTCAGGACTCAGCTGTGTACCTGCATCTTAAGGAAAAAGGATATGCCTTTGAAGATTGTTCCTTGGCAAAGGAACATGACTGGTTAAAGAGAGGTGTCAGGAGGCCATTTATTTCATTCTTTTCTAACTAATTTTAAAGGACAATTATACTCACCATTCCCTGATCCATAGCTGCAGAGTACCCAGGATGAGGTACTCACACACCAGCTGAACCCAGAGTTGAAGCGGGCTCACACCGAACAGCAGAACCAGACTCCAGGTAAGTTAAAAAACAATTTTATTCTGAGATAGGTAAAACCATTAGGAACACCCCAGGACCAAACACCTGATGCGTTTCGTATCTGGACGATATTTAATTATAGGTAAGGTACAGTAAGGTGAATGGGGAGGACCTTTAAATAGCCAAAGTCCAAAAGGTACCACCCATTATTCAATACAAAATATAAAGGGAAACACTCCAAAACAGGGAGACCAGCAGATACACACACACACACACACATATATATATATATGCAGAATACAGAACCATAATGCAATATACAAATAATTCAAAAAGCGCACAAACAAAAAAGCATAGTGTATATAAGTTTGGCGCAGAATTGCTAAAAACGGGTTTGTAGCAAGGTAACATCTCAGCACAAAAGCAGCTGGTGCAGTAAGAACAGGTGTCACCAGAAACTGTTCCAAAGGATTAAATCACTGAGGCAAGGCTGACCAATAGTAAAAAAATGACTTTCCACACCAGCATTACCATGTTATTGGCAAATTTATGGATTTTTTCTTATTGATTAAAACTGGTACAATCTCAAACATGAACATTCTGTGGTTTCAGGCAGGGCAGGGCAGAAGGGGCCAGGGAGGTAAGAGGGCTTGCGATTTCCTTCCAAGAGCATCCACGATCAGCTGTTTTTAAACACCTGTTTGGTTCGGTACCGGTCTTTTAAAGCTAATTGCCCATATATTACTGCATTATATTAGTAGAGGCAATGCTGCCTCTGCCTGCGCAATATAATAGTGGATTGCCCTGCACATGTGCAGGTAATAACCTATGTAAGAGCGTTCAGTACGCTCGAAACGCGTCAGGCAAGTTACTGATTGTGTGATAGATTTTAAATGCTATAATAAAGTTTAAAGTTTTTAACCTGGTGACCAGAAAATTCTTGCTGGATCGAGGATAGCCCACCCACGGAGGACAGAGAATTTAGGTATAGCCACCCCAAATAATCAAAAGTTGCTTAGTGTAGCTTTCAAGTTCATATTGTGTCAATCCCTGTAGTGTGTCCGCTCATATGCCAAATACTCCAACAGGAACCAATAGAAGCAGGGGACACAGGCAAAGCCTAGCTTGCAATCAAAGTGATTTTTAATGCTGCTTAAACAGGGTCCAACATGTTTCGAACGTTCAGGAGTTCTTTATCAAGTGTATTATATATAGCCTACCCCGTATATGATGAAATTGCAAGTTTGATGTTATTATGCGATGAATAGCCCATGGTGACCAGTATGTAATGAAATGCCCATAGCTATCAGTATTGACTGAATTCCCATGGCTACCAGTATGTAATGGAATGGCTACCAGTATTTGACTAAATTCCTATGGCTACTAGTATGTAATGAATGGCTACCAGTATGTAAGGAAATTCCCATGGCTACCAGTATGGAATGAAATGGCTACCAATATGTAATTAAATGCCCATGGGCCATGGCTATCAGTATGGAAGAAATCGCTTCCATTATATAATGAAATTCCCATGGCTACCAGTAGACAAGAAAAGACACCGTGCACATTAGTCTTAGTCCACCTATGTACTTATGCTTCATACACAGGGTACACAAAAACCATAACGTTTCGGTACAAAGCTGTACCTTCTTCAGACAGCAAGATCACTTTGTTACGCTTTTTGAGCAGTTCTGAGCCGCCAGCAGCTCCGTCCCTGATTGGCTGCCTCTCTGCTGGTCCACCCCCTGCTTGAAATTTCTTGCAAGCAAAAGGCCGGGTATTGTGGCGGAGGAGAGAGGGAAGGTAAGTAAAGATCGGGGACTTTCTTGAAATTATTTATGGCGGTTGGGGCTGGGGAAGGTAATATAATCATATGCAAAATTATTATAGGGTGGGCATGCCCTTTAAATTGCCAGTTTGTTACCAGTATATAATGGAAATTACAGTTTGCTACCAGTATATACTGAAATTATATACTGAAATTTCCACTTTGCTACCAGTATAATATGCCTCTTGTGACATTAATTTGTTATCTCTGTCTACCTATTCCTCTGTCCTTCTATTAATAATTATCTCTATTAAGCACCAAGTGTGTGTGGTTTAATTGGGCAGAGAAGGGGTGTGGCCTAATTTAGAACATAATGCACAATAATAAATATATGTAATGTAGTTGTCTCGATTGCCTGTGTCAATGCGCAGGGCTTAAAACTTACAGCACATACAGACACTCACATTAAAGGGTATCTCCACTCGTTTTTGGAAGTTTTTGGAATCCAGTTCTATTGAAGAACGGGAGGTAAAGGAGCGTGTGCCTTACCTTCCGTTCTTCAATAGAACCACAGGAGCCAGGAGAGAAGGTAAGAACTTACCCCCGCTCCGCTCCCCCAGCGTGTAGTCTGACAGGTCCCACGGACCTTGTCTTCTATGCGCAGTGCGATCTATGCGCATAGAAGACAAAGTCCATCGGGACCTGTCAGACCAAGTGCCGGGGAGCGAGCGGCAGGTAAGTTCTTACCTTCTCTCCTGGCTCCTGTGTGTTCTATTGAAACGGAAGGTAAGGCACAGCTCCTTTACCCGTTCTTCAATAGAGTTGGTTTCCAAAAACTTCCAAACACGATGGAGATACCCTTTAAGAGCTTTGTGCAGCTTTTTAAAGGGCACTATACTGAAAAAAGTTCATTTAATTGACCATTGCTGGAAACCATAATTCTTCCAACCACCACTATCATTTTTTTGTTGATCTGCCCCCTATTTCTTTAGATATTCAATCTAAAAAATCATAAATTTCAGCTGTCAATCAAGGTCCTCTCAGTAACTATTCTTCTGTGAGCAGTTTTGCTGTAGCTGGAATGGTGACAGAGTTTAAACAGTTGGAATGCTATGTGCAGGCTTGACAGTTGGTATAGCTTGTGGGCTTTATCGGTGTAGAGGTATCATCTCTGTTTAAAAATGTTCCTTTTGTTTGTGTTTTACTACATTTTCTGTCTGGCCACTAGGTGGCAATATTCTTAATGTTGCTTAAAGGGCATATATACAGAAAATAGGTTATTTTAAATTGACCAGAACTAAAAACTATCAGGGAGATTCAATAAAAGTTCTTATCGTTTAAAATGGTGCTAACTTTGCCCCAACCAATCAAATCTTATTAAACATTTGTAAGCTGATTGGTTGGAGCAAAGTTAGCACCATTTTAAACGATAAGAACTTTTTTTGAATAACCCGTATAATTCTTCCCAACCACCATTGTGTCATTTTTTTGTTGATCTGCCCCCTATTTCTTTAGATATCTAATCTAAAACACTATATTTCAGCTGTCAATCACGTTCTACACAAAAGGGGGGCTGTGGGAGCACTCCTGTGGCAAAATTACTTAACAAAAGTGAAAGTGCTACTTATCCTAATACTAAGCATTGGATGGGAGGCCTCTTCCCTCCTTGTTAAAAGCCAGTAGGCGGGGGAAATGATAGCCTGTAATACTAATCCAATGCAAGGTCAGGGAGACAAACTCCCCAAGAAAATGCAACCAGCAGGGTGTGTCATCCCAGATAAATGACCCAAGGTAAACTGTTGAGACCTTCCATACTGGGGTTACCTTGACGTGGTTGGAAGACTTTCCACTTTTATGCATAAAATTGTAACTGAAACCCCCATGTTTTTACTGTTTGCACTAGCACAGATATTATGATATATGGTGCTGGGGGTAGTACTGGAGCTGCAAAGGCAGCTGCTGAGAGTAGAACATATTAAAGGAGAAGGACTACAGGATCTACAAGTATCAGTAGGGATAAGATCCTATAAAGTGAGAGACTAGTCCTGTGTGATATCTGTGATAAGGGCTCGTTCACACAGAAAGTGACAGAAACTGACAGAAACGTACAGCATGTGTTTCTGTCAGTTTGTATCCATTTTTTTCATACATTTGTATCCATTTTTTAACAATGTGTATTCCATAGATTCAATAGAAAATGCATGAAAAAACGGACAGAAATTCTGCATGCAGTGCGTTTTTTAACGGACTGGAACGGATTATAACGCAGCAGGTGGGACGATATTATGAAATCCTGTGGGGTTTTACTGTCTGTCCATTTTTTTTAAATGCTCCTGCGTTTTAAAAACGGATACAAACTGATGTAGTGTAAACGAGCCCTTACAATTTTCCCGTGGTTCAAATTCTGTTTTGTTGTTTCCTCTCTCTGGCATCACTTCATCTTCAGCCTGGGTCAAATAAATAAAGTTATTGCTACAGTAATAAGACTTGAGTTATTAAATAGCACCTGTAACATTGGTACTGTGTGTACCTAGCAGTGCTGCTCCCATGTTTTCATTTATAGATTAAAATGAGGCAAAGTAATTATTTCAATGTCCAATTCAAAACATATATACATCAATACTGGAATTAAATGATTGACAGGTTACAATCTGGGAGAGGTGGAATTAATCTGCTTTTATATATAGACAGCAGGTTGCCATTGTATGAGAGTTTTCTAAGCCCTCCCACGAATGACCACTTCAGGGCTTCGCTAGCGTCAAACATCTGGAACTGCTCGAAAAATGGTTGTGTGAGAGTATTGTAAGAGTTCATCTGGTGATTGGAGAACCTCTTAATATATATTGATCAGCATGGCTACACTGATTGCATTTTAACTTATCGCTGCGTGTGCCTTTAATAGGCATCCTTGGATTTTTCACTGATCTGGAAACCCTATGTGTGCTTATTTAAACAAAGCAATCAGCTTTAAAAACAGTTGTCTCTTACAACAAACAGATTATATTACCCTTAGTAAAACAACATGACCCAAAAGTTAGTGTACAATTTTCTTATGTAAAGTTTGTTCTAGTTAAGTTAAAGTGCTTAATTCAGCATGAGTCTGTTCACTTTCGCTAATGTCATTAAAATTTAGGAATGGAAAACTTTCAGCTGAGTCCCACAGAGAAAACATTGTCCCAATTATAGACTCCTCTATTTATGCATTTTATCTACTGAGAAACATGTGTATTTGCACTAAAAAACATGTATAAAAGCATTTGTGTGTGTGTCTATGCATATACATTAGGCAATAGTTGTTGTATATCATAAATTTCCTAGCTTTCATTGTCTGGTGATCAAAATTATTATTATTATATTTAATGGCTAGGTACACATGAGCAGATATTTCAAACCAGCTGATCAATATTTAGGAATTGTCAATTGGCACAAAATAGCGCTAGGTAGTATAGTGGCGCAAGTCACTGACCAATGTCTGTTGTTCTTTTGTCCAAATCGTGCGAAGGAACGATTGAACTTGTCATTTAGTCAAGACTGATCATGCAATCTTCGTGGACAACAATCATTCATGGCAAATATCTGTGGTGACTATTCTCACCGTGAATTTAAAGACGAGTTGGCCTTGTGTACCTAGCCTAAGAATCAAGAGTTTAATTATTGAACAGTTCAGAAAGCACAATCAGTGCAGAACTGCCATCTTAGATTAACAAGGGAAAAGCCACAGGGCCACCATAGTCAAGATAAGATCAACTTATGGCCGTCCACTTTGTCCAACAATCTTACGCGTCTACTGACTCTACTGATCTGGCAGGAAATAGAGCCAATAAGACCCTCAACACATATACCAAAACAACCGCCTGGCTCCGCTTCAATCCATCCTCAACTCTGCGCTAGCTCATTCATTTCTCTTCTCACTCCTCTAATGCCTTTTTCTCTGTCAGTCACCCACTGGCAGCCCATCACAACAAGGATCCGGTTCAAGCTGCTTGCCCTATCCTATAAAGCACTATCCACACAGCCCCTTCATATATCCTAGGCTGATCCACCGATATCGTCCCAGATGCAACCTCCGCTCCGCAAACGATCTCATCCTCTCATCCACCCTTGTCACCTCTTCCCATGCCCATATTCAGACTTTGCTCGTGGTGCCCCTCTGCTCTGGAACTCCCTTCCTCCGTCTGTCCGTCATTCAACATCCCTTAATACCTTTAAACTAACCTTAAAACCCACCTCTTCAGGCAAGCATATAACCTGGCTAAACATTACCCATCTACACCCAATATGATCCAACCTGCCTTTCACACTCCACTGCCAATCTATGTACAGCCTACCGACTCCTGCAACCTTATGTCTCACCCCATATCCTCTAGACTGTAAGCTCTTTGGGCAGGGTCCTCTCTCCTTTGTATCATGGTATTGCTGTAAGAAACTCATCACTCTGTTAACTCATATTTTGTATTACCTGTGTATGTAATATGTATGACTTTGTATACATGTATACCCTGTATGTAATGTATGACTATGTAATTGTAAAGCGCCACGGAAGATGTTGGCGCTATATAAATCATCATAATAATAATAATAATTTCCTAAAGACTCTCCTATTATTTACACATACAAATATAGGTCAACAATATAGATCATGAAGGCCAAACCAAAGAGTAGAAATATTAGAGTAAACAGAGAATATTTCTTATAGAAAAATACATTCTTACAGTTGTTGAATTCCTTTAGCCTCCTCTTTCATACATCCTTCTGGAGTATTATTAATTACATCTCTAGGCAGTGGCATCATAGGGTCAAAAACTTAATACTCATTTTTTAAAATTGGCAAATATCCATCTGCCAATCACATTGTGGGGAGACCATTAATGTGTTCACAAGAGCTTAATGTGTTAATACCATTAACTTTAAATATGGTAATTTTCTAAAAAATCAGTTACAACTGTACAGTGGTATGACCAGACAATAAAAGGAATTTGGGCTAAACACATTTTCTTGATTATGTTTACTATGTAGCATTTTACTTACTGTTTGAAAAGATTTGTGTAGAGCTTCATGTATTAAACAGATTCTTCCATGCTGGTATTTCCCTGTATGTTTTAGAGATAGCATTCAGTGTAGTTTTTTTTTACATTCTGCATTCCCTTTCCTATTCCCCTTTTCTATTGTTTATATATATATTATTATATTATATATATATATATATATATATATATATATATACCAACAAAAGTGTCCCAGTTGGTGCACAGGGAAATTATGTGTGTGTATGTTTTGCTATGTATGGATACTGGATATAGAATCTTTACACAGGTATATTTTAAACTTTAAACCAAATAGGATAATCCTGCAGGTCTAAGAATAGACCCAGCCAATCCTGCCACACTGTGTGGTTCAAACTAAACGGCTCCATTGGGTGACCTGGGACCCTAAACAGGATCCAGATAAACAGCTATGTTTATACTTAGTATTCACCACGGCAAGTTCCACATTTTAGCTGCTTAATTATGACTTGGGAGTACAGGATACTGATTAGCTTTATAGATTACGCTCCCCCCTTGTATGAATGAAATAGTGCCTTCTTATAACAGGAGGAATCTCACGGCCTCATGTTATTATAATATCATTGCCCTAATAATCTAACATATAAACAATTATTTCTCACTGACTTTTCACATGTTGGTAAACTACCAACATGTGTTATCAGTAAGTTTCTACTTTGTCCATTGGCTATGAATGTATACAGATACAAGTGTTTATGATGATGCATGGGTGTTCAACTTTTCCCATGTTCAAAAACTACAATTCCCAGCATTCTCTGGCTGCATAAACAGTGGAAAATTTTGTCTTCATACATCCTAGAATAAAGCCATTTTTTTGCTTTAGCCATTCCTACCCAAGGGCTTGAATATGCAAGTGACCACCAGCCCTTCCCTTACACCCATAGCTATTACACTATTGGCCTAGGGAAGGACTAATTACATAGGTCACTTTATTAATTACCTTACCAAACTTGACCACTCTTTCCTATTGCATCTACCTGCCAGCTAGAATAAAGGGTGTGTAAGTGTAATAACCCTGCAAATTTTCTGGGTCTGAGAATAGACCCAGAAAATCTTGTATAGTTCAAACTAACAGCACCATTGGTTGACAGTGACTCTAAAAGGGATCCAGATTAATATGCTAGGTTCATACTTATTAGTAATTACCACAGCAGTTCCAGTTTACAGTTGCTATTGTGTTAGGACTTATTAGGATACTTATTACTTTGTATCTTAAGATGAAGTGGGGTTAAAGGAGCTAAAACCAGAGTATAAAATTAAATAGAGACTTGTTAAAACAGAAGGTAATCACAGCCTCATGTATTATAATAGCATTTCCCTAATAATCTAACATATAACAAATATTTCTCATTCCCAGGTTACCTAGATAATGTGGCGGGGACATGCAAGTGTTATTCTTATTTCCCTACATACAGATCTAGCTGAAAAACTTGCTTCAGAGCACTTTTTAAAAACATAAACTGATTTTTATTTACGTATTAAATCCTTGGTATACCTGTCTGGCTTTACCAATAAGCAAAAGGCTAAGGACTTGCAAGCAAGCACCTTCATCCGAACCATTAATAGTGGCTACCAATCAAATTGTTCTACTAGCCAATCCGTCCACTCCCTAGTTACCCCATCAAATGGATCAGATTTAAATAGTTTTGCAATAGGGCCTGGTAGAACTTCTGAGTCTATTGGGGCATTTTACTGCAGACAAGGACAGGAGGATTTAAATCAATACTTCAGTAGCAGCCTCCATAGCTTAATACAGAGAACAAATATACAGAGAAACAGGAAGAATAAATGGTATTACCAGCACCGCTGCCACCAATTTGTACCAGATCACTGCTTTATGGATGATTATGATTATGGCACACAGTGGGTTTACTCTGGTGGTCTGGCACAAAGCAGACAGTGCACTTACTTTCTTTAAACAGATAACCAGTTTAATAAACATTTAACAGTTTGGCAATGATTAATAACAAAACATAAACAGTTTCCCCCACATAACATGTGCATAATGAGTAGTCCCTGCCTATGGTGCACTATTTTAAATATTGACCATGCCTGTATATGTGTGTCCTTGTTATTGGAGGAACATTATGGCCAATGCAAGAGTTTATACCCTTAACAAAATGTGTGCTTCTTGATGAGTGTTTTTTTTTTTGTCGGTCTAACATCTGTACGTAATGGCAATCCAGTCCTGCTTGCTTTCGGTACTTAGAGCTTTCTGTATGCTGTACTTTCACTTTTGTACAGACATGACATACATCTTTAGACGGTACTGACTTGATGCTACACTTAAATATAAGTATACTGTATACACACAGAGAATTTAAAATGCTAGCATAAGTATACTTAGCTGTGAGATACAATTTACCCATCTATGTACATTAGCTCAGATACAAAGAGCTACCCAGTGTTTTCTTGCTGTTTTGAGTCTGTCAGCATCTATCAGCAATGAATTCAATATTTCTGTCAAAATATAGAGTATTGTGTTAAAAGGCTGGGAGACACTTTTTATTCCCTCAGAAAACGGTTACTCTTGAATTTTTAATAAGCACACTCATTAAAATTACTTCTTTTTTTTTTTCTCACCTTTGCTTTTTGTGTTCCTCCTCCTCTTGCTGACTTGTTTTTACGGAAAATGAGCTATAATGTCACTGCAGTTGATAAGGGTGACAGTCCTTTGATTGGTCAGTGACAAGAAGGTTTCTCTATCATTAGAGATTTTTATCAAGCAGGATATTGACGTTAGTAGCAGATCCATATAAACTGACATGAAAATCTCCTATGGAAAACTTCTTACATATACTGTAAACATTGTCTCAGGAATATAATAGACATGCTTTCTCTCAATAAACTCAATAATGAGAAATACAGATACAAAAAAAAATGCCTGAATCGTTCTATTATCACCACGAAAATTATACCATGGTTGTGTAGAATTCTACAAGTTTACATATCTAATACACCCACCAGCATCTAAGGCAGCAGAGGCATTACTCGGTTTGCACTCACCACCCTGAGAGCATACCCATTAAGTAAATGGGGGCAGGATTCTTTTCCTTGTATGCTCAAGCCTCATGGCAGATGGTCGCTTACATCCAAAGTGTATTGAAATATTAGTATTTTTCCTCTGTTTTTTATTTTTCCACTATCAGCACAATAACCGTACATATCCCTTTTTGTTTATATATAACTTAGAATTAGTGATTACATTTTTTTCTAACTGTTTATAACAATCTTATATAATGTCTTCTTTTATGACGCAAGAGCTTTTTTGAACATAATGTACGTACACAAGGTATTTTTAACTTCTGCTGTAATGTCAAAAGACACCTCTGTATGTTATAGTAAGAAAATCATGACCAGTAAAAATGCAGAACTGACCATTTAAATAGATCAGTCCATGCATTTCCTGCTGTGCTTCCCTATTATAAGGCAAAGTCTATGTAAACCTGACAAGCTGCTTCAGCTTCTTATCATTGCCACAGTCAGAGTCCATCTTATAAAAGGCTTTAAAGAAAGGAGATGCTAAATGAAAATGAACCCGCTGTTCAGTACTAGCAGTGATCAGACAGTGTCTGTCCCTTTATAGTCCCTGCAGAAGGGCAACCTTAAGGGGAAAATTATAGATCTACTGTAATATGTCTCTTTCAAAGGGACATTATAATGACCAAGATGCATTAATAAAGGTAATAGTTGCATATACAGAATATATTATAAGACCAGTGTTTATAACAGTAGCTAAGATAATTTTTTCTATGCCAAATATTAGCTCACAATTTTGTACTTTTTTCCACACCAATGGCTATCAAAATGAAAACGATCACTCTAATTTGGTTGTACTCATTCCTATTAGAAAAAACAACAACGTTATGAGAGGAAGCATATTTTTTTTATCGGGTGGTGCAGGCCGAGGTGATGTGGTAGGTGAGCACTAATGACAAGGTGATCTAGTATAACTTGATGTTGTCAGTTTTGTTCCAGAGCTGGATTAAGACCAAATGGGGCCCAAGGCACAAGTCAGATTTTTTGGGGCCCCCCCTAACGTTCCATTACAGTATACACCGTACACCCCGGCCCGGGCCATGATGGCATCCATGATATTGACCCAGGCATCTGGTGATTGCACATTTTGCACTAAGCCTCCCCCCATGATAGCACCCATGATGGTGTTCTCCCCCCATGATGGCACCCATGATGGTGCTCTCCCCCCCATGCCATGATGGCCCCATGATGGTGCTCTCCCCCCCTATGGCACCCATGATGTCGCTCTTCCCATTACCACCCCCCATCCCCCCCACAACCCACGCACGCACGCACGCGCTATGGCTATGGTAATAAAGAATAAATTTATTTGGCACAATTGAATTTGTACACATTTTTAATGCAGATACTGGGACCCCTGGATGGCTCCCGACGGGCCCCCCTGATATCCGGGCCCCAGGCACTTGCCTCGGGTGCCTTGTGGATAATCCCCCCCTGGTTTGTTTCTATAGATTATTACATAAATTGTTACATAGATTGTTAAATAGATTGTTACATAAGTTGTTCCATAGATTGAATGAGTGTTACATAGATTGTTACATTGTTAATTAATCTGTGAGTGAGAAGCAGCATTTGTATTTGTTTCAAAAATTTATCCAGTCTGCCCTGTGATTGGCACAGCATAGAGATCTGTATCAACACTAACCTGCAGCTGCCTCAGATGATTGTTGTGAGTGGGTTTATATATAAGGGATAATGCGCCCCCTACAGTGTTAATATAGGATATTACACCACCGAGGAGTTCCCTGACCATATACAGGACAGGAACTCCGAGGTGGCGTAATGTCCTTATATTATAATGTGAAGGGGCGCATTATTTCTTATAATACATAAGTATTGGATTCCTTCACCCCATCACTTTTAATTCTAGCCTGTCCATATTTCCACCTTAACTCCCCCAAGCTACCTTCTGTACCTTAAAAGCATTAAAGGAACATCCCACCCCAGCATCTATGCGGTTAACACATCTTTGTGAGGAGGAGAGAGACATTGGTTTATGAAGTGACAGGAAGCAGCTCCAGCAGGTTCCGTTGTGAAGTAACACTGCAAAAAACGCTGAGTCATTGTCCAGGCATGAACACTGAATGGCGGAGTAGTGGGATATAAGAAATATAAATGTAAGAAATGAGTCCCTTAGTGACATAGCTGAGTGATTTTTATAAGGATATATACCACTGCAGCTCCCATTATAAAATATCACACTTATGTATTATACAGTCTTACTATACATACCATATCTTCTCCTCTGTGATAGAGCTTAGTGAGCAGTAAGAGGGATGTTGAGAAATTATAGAGTTGTTTTATAGCTGAATGGCAACTTAGCCAGGGGCACTTCTTGTAACACAGAATTTGATTCTATTGGCACTAGATTTTTTTGCTGCCTGAGGTAAAGGCAAAACAGTTACCCACGTCAAGTTAAGGTGTCTCCACTGAAAATTCATTTTTTGCCATACAGATGCAAAATTTCTATATATATATATAACTGCGTTTCACTAAAAAAGAAATTGCTAGCTCTAGAACATTTACAATGCTTCACCATTATTTAAAAGAGCTACTGTTTACTAAGTACTGAAATGACATGAAAATTGTCGGTGTCCATGCCCCACATACTGTGTGCATTGCACTTTGTTTTCCCAGCGCATGTAATCACCATGCAATCATTTTTGGTGTGCATCACATGCGTTATTTATTAACTAAATCATAGGGGGGATATTTACAGGGAAAAACCATGCACCCTACTGCTTAAATATCAAAACACGGTTTTTGGAGGCAGTATAGTGGGGCCTAAGGTACATTCCATACTTCTCTTCATCAGTTCCTACTATAAATATGCTATGGACATTGTTTGGGTTGCTTAACATTACCTCAGACATTCATAGTACATGCATACGCGGGCAAGAAAAAGACGGTCACCTCAGCGCAGAAAATCCATTACAAGATTGAATGGGCGCATGCTCCTAGATATAAGAGAATCTCATCTCAAGTGGCACTGCCCTATAAGCCCACCGATAAGGGAGGCTGCCCCCACCATTCAGGCCTTTAAAAAAGAAAGGAAGGATGGTGCCAATTTTAGAAAGAGCAGGAATTTTCAACACACAGGGGCCTCTTAAGGGCATGGGAGACACAGAATCGCATGCGATTAATCAATATCGTGATTGCATCTGTTTTATATACCAGCAAATAGCTGTTTAAAAGTCACGCTACTGCGTATTTACTCACAGAGTCATCATGTCCCAGAATGAATTTACAAGCTAATTCTTGAGCAGAAGGTAAATGACTCTTGTACATTCCACTGCTTAGTTCTCCTGAGGATTCTGGAATATTCAATGGGAGTAGGCAATAGTAGTGGATAGATTGGGACTGTCCCACAGATTCATTAATAAGGTTTTGTGGAACATAAAATGCGTGCGCAAATGTGCGAAAAACAGGATAGTGTGGCCTAGCCTCAACGCATTTTTTCAGTGTGTTTTTGGTTAAATGGCAAAAAAATGCATAAAAAAAGCAAGTTTTCATGCATTTCTTTGCACTTTTTTCTTTTTCCCCAAAGACTTTCACTGAGTGTGTTACAAAAGGTAACGCACAAAAACGCAGTAGTGTGAACGGGATTATGACATTCCTATTCAAATTTATGTCCTTTGCTTTTTTCGTGCGGGTCGTACGATCAGATTCACTGTCTACATGCTGAGTAGAACTGTTACAGAATCTCATAATGGCAGCTAACTACTGACACCAACAGGGAATAGCAAAATATGTGAAATCAACTGATTTTCTTTAAAAACGAAGAGAATACGTAGAATTCTTAGGTAGTGTAAATATTCATTTAAATATAACCGGAAGATCTCACTGAGAGATTCAGCCGCTGCAAGCTAAGCGTTAAAGTCACGCTAACCATGAATTGGATTAACCCACTGAATAGTGGCTGCAGCTCTCGATAATTATGGGTAAGGGCTAGGCCACACTGCTGTGATTTTTCTACGTTTGCACTTGAGTTTTTAAAAAATCATTGAAAACGTGACAACGTACCGAAAACGTGTGTTTTCGGGTGCATTGCGTGCGATTGTGCGTTCCGCATTTTTAATCGCAATCGCATGCGTTTTCCTATACCTAATGATGAAAACGCATGTGCAATCGCAACGAAATCGCACATGGAATCGCATGCGATTGCATTTGCGCTGCAGTGTGGCCGTGCCCTAAATGTCTTTTCCCCTCATTCCTTTTACTGTTACACTACTCTGAGTCCTTCGGTTTCTATGTGCATAATTGGCTATATTACAGGAGAATTGAATTATCTCATCCACGCCTAATTACACACACATGAGAGACAAGCCCAATGGATATTGGTAGTAGTAGAATTAGAAACTCAACAGTAGCAAGTGCAAACATCATGGTGCATTATATACATCACAGTTTCTAAAAGGTCAAAAAAATAACTTGAATTTGGTAGTAAATTAATCTGATGGAATCACCATTTTTACCAAAAGTAGTTGTGTCTATATATAAAATAAGTATTTCATTATGCTGGGAGAACGTTTAGGTCAATAAAGTAAAGACTCCAATGAAAGGGTTAAAGGGTTATTTTTTTGTACTAACATACATACGGAAGATACAATAATAATAATAATTGTGTTACTTACCTTAGCCCGTTCCCGCTATACAATACCAGACGTAAACGAGATAAGAAGTGCAACTTTAAAGCCACACACACAGTCCCGTTAAGTTTTGCACAAAACTTACAAAACAGGTTTGGGATCGGTAGCACACAGTGCATTTTCCAAAACATTTGGAAATGGCGCTTGCTCTAAAATCCATCCAAAACAGATTTGGACCATATTGAATCTCCCCTTAGTGTTTAGTAAAAGTCAAATAACAGATAATAATCAGATAAATAAACAGATAATAAACAGATAAATATTATAGGTTAAAGAGAAAGAGTGGATCGCACTTAGATAACGGAGATTACTGACTGAATTAAAGTAGAAAAATGCAGGGGGAAAAAATCAGCTAAAACTATATTTAAATTATATTTTAATGTGTGAATTTTATATTCAGTAAAGTGCCCTTTAAGGATTCACTGTTCTGGCAAGGCATTGGACATGTTTTGAAAGCTGTCCTTTATATCACAGTTTGATTTACCTTATATATATATATATATATATATATATATATATATATATACAACAATATTCGAGATCATTGCACTCCGTTCCACTTCAAGGTCCGGGTGCTATCGCAGGGTTTGATACATATAGCTTTAATAAAGTAGCGAAGCACTCCATGGACTTCAATTTGTAAAGTTTTATTAACACCTTAGTAGGTCCATTAGCCTACGCGTTTCGGCCTGACGACGGCCGCCATTGGCCGAAACGCGTAGGCTAACGGACCTACTAAGGTATTATAAAACTTTACAAATTAAGTCCATGGAGTGCTTCGCTACTTTATAAAAGCTATATATATATATATAATATATATATATATATATATATATATATATATATATATATATATATATATACCACCAATATGGTGGCACTCTAAAACACAGATGTTATCCACAATAGACCTGGGTGCCTCCTATAAATTCAGAATAGACTTCAGTAAAATTCAGGAGCACCCCAGATTTCTTCAAATTGATTTATTAAACATAGCACATAATGGCAACGTTTCGGCTCTGTGCGTGGAGCCTTTATCAAGCTTGTAAGGCTCCACGCACAGGCCGAAACGTTGCCATTATGTGGCTATGTTTAATAAATCACTTTGAAGAAATCCTGGTGTGCTCCTGAACTTTACTGAAGTCTATATATATATATATATAAATATATATATATATATATATATATATATATATATCACACATAGCCGCGCGCTAACAAACATGCATGTCATGAGAGTAAATTGAAGTGAGAACAGATGCCTCACCTTATCACACTCCTCAGAATCAGTGGCACCTCATGTTTCACGGCTGTGTAGTTCTGAAAACAATATCTGAAGGGAAAGGCTGGGAAAGATCTTAGGCCCCATGTCTACTGTGCAAAACTAAAAAAATTATATGAGAAAAGGCTAACATTTACAAATTATTTATCTAATGGAAAAAATTATATTTATACTGCTTCATCTGTATACAGCACAGAAAATAAATATTGGACATAAATGGTAATTTTGCTAATATTAACATTGTCACGAACTTACCTGCCGCTGCGGTCCCGCACCGCTCTGCACTTCCCGGTAGGCGGCATTGTAGACGTCATGACGTCACGACGCCAACACCCGGGCGCAGAGAATTCAAAAGCTGGCGTCCTCCTGGACCGGTGCCCGATAGTAGCGTTAGCTACCCCAGGCTCCTTGTACTCCCCTGCCTTGGATCCTGCTCCTCTGCTGCCCCAACTACTTACCTTTCCCGCTCAGAGACTACCTACCTTGCCTGCTCCTGTGTCCACTTACCTAGCCTGTTTCCTGTGCCTTACCTTGCTTGTTCCAGCATCCAGCCTACAGTTCCCAGCAGCTCCCTGTTCCAGTATTCAGCTTACAGTTCCCAGCAGCACCTTGTTCCAGTAACCTGCCTACAGTTCCCAGCCGCACCTTGTTCCAGAATCCATCCTTCTGTTCCCAGCAGCCTCTGTGTCCTGCATTTTCCTGACTATCCGCCTCCTCCTAAAACGTACTTGTAAGTACCCTGGCCGTCCCGCCGTTTATTACAACATAATAAATAAAAACACAAAAATATTAACCTGGAAAGAAAATGTACAAAAATGTTTTTTTTCCCCCAGACTTGTAGCCAAGAGACTACTAAATGGTAAATATCACTTTCTAACCACGCATTACCTTAAAAGGGTACTGTGGTCCAAAAATGACTTTAGGGAAATTGACAGGAATTGCTTGCCTGAGTATTTTGCAATTTACTTTCATTATTTTATCTACACATAGTTTTGAAAGACATTTATATTTTTATGTGTGATATGGTAGAAGCATCCCCAGATGCTGCTACTTGCTTCCTGCTCTGAAACCACATGACAGTCCCTCTTCCATTGTGTCTCCTCCTGCTTGTAGGCCCTTATAACCCACCCCTTGCAGGCCCCCATGGCACTTCCCTTGCAGCCCCCCTGACTCTCCCACTGTGGGCCCCAGTGCCCCTCCCCTTGCAGGACCCCTTCACCCCCCCCAAAGGCCCATGACCCCTCTGACTCTAGGGGCCCACATGGACCCTTCCCTTGCAACCCACTCGCACCTCGACCCATAGCCCCCCTACAGAAACTGTGTAAAAATGCCCCTTATCAGGCAGATGCAGACAACAATTTTAAACCATCTGTCTTTTCTTATTCTGCCTGAAAAGGCTGTTTTTCTTGGGGAGTATAGTCTACGGTTTGAGTGGAAGAGGGAAATGGTGCCCCATGAGAAGGTGGGGCATGTGGCTCATTAGTGGGAGGGCCATGGAGCCCATGAGTAGGAGGGGCAAAGGGGGTTGCAAAGGAAGAGAAGGAGGAGGTGGTTGATGGCTCATTTGAAGGTAGGAACCTGGCTTTTCATTTAAAATCAACTGATGCGCTTTGAGTCCTTTAGGAGAAAAGCGCTTACAAATGTAATTGTATTGTATTGTGTGGAACCACAATTCCCCTTCAACCTTCAAACCATTACCGGTATTCTATTCTATTAATCCCTAACCCCCTAGACTTTGGCTAGAACTGCTCCATGTGCTTGACAAGTAACTGCAGACCCTGCTGTAGGAAACATTCTTGCCTTTTAACACGGTATATAGTTATAGTGAAAATATTTACGGTTGAATAAAGACATACTTCCATCCAGTCCTGCCTACTGTGTTCCAGAGGAAGGCAAAAAACAGTATGAAGCAGAAAAATAAATCCTTTCTGACAACCAGTGGCAATTGGAAATCCCTTGAACAACTCCAAATTTATGTATCCAATAACACCATCACCATGTCCAATGAAGACTTCCATAGTTTTACCATTCTCACAGTGAAAAAACCTTTTTTACTTAAAGACTAAACTTCTTTCTTCCCATTCTTATGGGAAGTCCTTGTGTCTCTGACATGTTCTATTTGTGAACCATATGCACCAGATTGTATGGCCCTTAAAGGACATTATACTCACCTCCCCTTTGCTCCTCTTCCTCCAATCGTTACGTCCTCATGTCTGGTACTTTACCTAACTCCTAAAATACTTAGTTGCCCTTCTCTGAACGCTTCCATTTCAAAGATGTACTTTTTGTACACAGGATTCCAAAACTGCACTGCATATTCAAACTAAACTTTATCTAGTGCTTTGCAAAAAGGAAAATTATATATTTCTCCTTGAATCCATACACCTCTATAACTAAACAACATCTGTCTGGCTTTAGTTGTCCGCAACCTGGCACTGCTGCTACTTTATGTTTGTTATCCACCAAAACTCCAAGATTCTTTTACGTAAGAGATTCACTTAAAAAACACTTTCTAATATATTTATTAGAAATTATAAAGGTAAGTGATTGCTAATTTAATATCAGCTTTTTAAGTAGGGGGTATGTGTTTTTAAAACCTTAAACATTTAAGTGATAAAGTTTCCAGAACATTTTCTCTTCCAGCAGCAACAGATCATTATTAGTTCATCCACAGAATAAAGTCTGCCTGGACAGATATGTCTTCTGTGTGAATATTTTTGTTGGAAATTGGTACTATCACCTGGAAAATTTACATTTTATTTTCATGTGTCCATAAAAAGTAAATCTGAACAGATAATTAAGATGGTTACATTTTTGTGGAATATTTGACAAAGATGAGGCAAATCAAAGAAACGACACTGTACTCTAATACAGCTTAAAAAGTTGATACCATTTCATATACTTGTAAGGAGACACACACATGCAATTTGCATACTTCCTGCATAATTTAGTGAAAATTGAATGTTACAAGACTTTATTTAGATGCATACTCTAGACTGCACTGGTTTCTTTGTTTCATGGATCGGGTGTCCAAATAATTGTGATTAGCCTAGGAATATCAGGCCCCCTTGCTAATTTCGAAATGTACTTTGTAAGCTATTGTTGTAGAAGTGGATTAATAATACACTTGTACATGGGAAATTTAAAAGAAAACAAAATCTCTTTTGGTCATCTCCATACAAACCTCCATGTATTTCTGCACATAAACATCAAATATCTTATTTACATTAAAACAGTTTTCCTGTCTGAAACTGTAGTACCTGTACACAACTGAACATACTATACAAAACTGAACAATAGTATCCTACACCCCACAAGACTTATCTGAATGTTGGTCTAAAGACTCCTCTGGTGACTTAAGATCTGATGAAATATATACTCCCAGCAAGAAGAACCTTTCTCGAGGCAGCAAACTCCCCAGGGAAGGAGTCCCAAGGTTAAAACATTTTGCAAAACAGATCTAGAAACACTCTACCCAACCCGGCTCAACACATATATACGTATTTACATAAAGTTAATAAACGCAGGAAATCTCTTTTCTGTAAGAGTCCTCATGCACAGCTTTTAATTTTTTGTGTGCTTGTGAGTGTTTCACAATGATTTAAAGAGCCTCTGGTATTTTAGCTCACAGGGTGGTTGGAGGGGGGTATGGGCATGAGTTTGATCCCTGATTCCAGGGGGGCCAGGTCCAAATTCCATATCTGAGCCCTTAGGTGTAAGCTCTTCTCCAAACCTAAATATCCTTCAGTCCAAAAATACCCCAATCTTCACTGCTGTCTTTCTTATTGACATTTCACGACTGGTTGCCCCCAGGAATTAAAGCGCAAGGTATAAAGACTGAGTCTGAAAGACCCGAAATTTCAACTAAGCATAATAGCAGATTTAGGCTGAGCAAAGCAGGCCGGTATAAGTGTTGGAATCAGACAAGGCGAATGAGAAAAAGGCCAAGTGTCATACACAGATCCGCAAACGTGGTACCAGATAATGAGACAGCAGTGGAGTCATAAACAGAGAGGTCATACATGGTCAGCAAACAAGGAACCAAGGATCAGTCGGAAGGGAAGTCAATAAACGCAGAGGTTGTTCCAGGCAACAAGAATCATAATTGACAAGCAAAGTCAGCATGGAATCAACAGTAAAACACATCACTAAGCTGAGAGGCACTTATATCAGGCAACCAGAAAAAGGTGATTTAAACAAGTGAGCACCAATAGAAAACAGAGGGATAGTGATTGGCAAATCAGAAACCTGCTCCTATGCAAGCAGCATAATCTGGATGAGGGAAAAGGGAAAGCACCTGCACACCCCAACGCCAGATCCGGAACGTGCTTATCCAGAGCTCGTTCTCTGCGGAAGTAACAAAGACCCGAACAGAGCCAAAGTTCCCACTGTTTCTGCAGAAAGAGAGAAGAGATAGAGCAGTGTCTCTATTGTCCCTATTTGTCTTAACCATTGGCCAGTCAAGGAACATCCCCGGACTGTGAGAAGGGCAGTATCAGTTTAGGAGTTTGGTGCACTACATTTGCCCATTAAGGTCTGTGGCTCCTTGATTCCTGGGCTGGAATAAATGCAGTTGACATTATCTTTTTGTTTTAGTTTGTATATTGATTAAAAAAAACTGTCATATTAGATATTGTAAAAAGACAGTACATAATTTTCAGTTTTGCTCCCTCCATTTTAAATGACCACTCTTAACATGAAAAACATTATTCCAAAATTGGCAACAGATGAACAAGACAGAGGGGCTTTTACTGTATTATCTCCCCTCAGAAATATGGAAATGTTTATAGAGAAATTGATTTACACATTTTAATTTTATTAGTGTTTCCGAGCTTATATGAACATGTAGCTTTATAATGGAAACTATGAATGTCTTGTTCCTTGAAAAAAAACACTTCTTTATAACAAACAATTCCTAATTAGCTTAATACAAATCAATAGCTAAATAATGCAACTGGTCTCTAAAGGGATCCATCTCAATAAAAAAACATAAAGAACAGATAAAAATTACCAGATAATATAAATGAATAATTTCATGATATACAAGGTCCCTTGTATTTGGCCACAGTTTCCTAATTAATTGAATTAATTACTTAATATCTCTAAAGCTTGTACACACGTTTCAATTTTTCCTCCTGACTGACCGTTCGAGACTTTCAACCGGTCGGCCAGGAGGAAGGACTGTCGGTTTGCGGCAAAACAGATGCGTCCGACAGTTACCACTCAGTCCATAGAGGACTGCACAATCGGTCCACGTGGTTTTCCGACCCGTCGAGCATCGCTTCGTCTGATTTGGACGAAGGAACGTGTCATCTATCATCGGAGCCGCCATACAATATTTGCCCCGACTGACTGAAACACTGAAATGACGGTCAGTTGGACGGAATTATTGTATCGTGTGTACTTAGCTTTAAGTTGTCTTACTTGGACAGAGGAAGGAACCTTAAGCCAGGTAAACAAATCCAATAGTTTGGCCGAATTATTGGATGTTTTTGCGGCGTCATCCACATTTGTGCATCTGATACTGCCAAAATGAATGATTGGATGCGTCAGAAATTAAACCATTACCGATTGGGTGGTCCTCTATGGGTCACGACCCACTATTGCCCGCGACCCACAGTCCTTCCTCCTGGATAGACTGGTCGGAAGAAGCCAAACGGTCGGTCCAAGGAAACATTGCATTTGGCCTGATCAATCACATAGTCATATATTTTTGGTTGGATTGACAGGTAATCGAATGTGAACCCTCTTAATTTTCGTAGAAATGTTTTGGTCAGAATGATGGGTCCATGTCTGCAAATCATAGTCCATTGATAGGTCTAGAAGAAGTATGCAACCAAATTGTATCTCTTCGAATCCTCCAGTATTCCTTAACCAATATACAGCCCCTATGCTTGCGGCCAGGCTTGTAGCGCATCACAGGTATCATTTGCGCCCCTGGACTTAGAGTGCAGGGTATCTGAACTGAGGCCAGGAATACTTATATAAACAGGCACAACTAGCGAAAAAAAAAGCATGGTACAAGAAGAAACACAAATCGAGTCAGGAACAGTACATATTACGTCACATAAGAGCGTCTTTGGGGCATAACGGCGTAGGTTCGGGTCGTGGGAATTGGGGTGGTCTCTCGGTGTACGGGAGCACACCCCAAAATCAGGGAGACTCCCGTGACTCCCGGGAGGGGTGGGATACCTGATGTTTTGCCAGATCTGTCAGGCCAGAATTTTGAGACAACGTTGGCCTGTGTGTACAAGGCCTGAAACCTAATTGTCATCATCAACCTGTAGTATAAAACAGATTCATCATTTGGTTAAGATTGTTTCTTATTTTAAGTATATATAGCTCTTGAAGAGCCAATAACTGTTCTTCTATTTCTATTTAAAATTGCAGCAATCTGGCTCTTCACTGGTGTGCAGACTTGGTCCCCAACTTCTCTGTTCTTGCAGCCTGTTCTGAAAAGGCAGGATGTTGCCCTTTGCATACCTGCACTTTTGTGATGAAGCAGCAGTTTTGTGCCCCATTTGCAATCCCCTTATTGAATGCCAGCCCTGTTGCTTTTCGACCAACGGTGGCAGCTTTTGACTGGAACCTATGAGAGCCCATATCCAACCAAGGTCCACACTTTCTTCCGCCACCTCATGTCTTTGTGAACTGACATCTTTTGGCAGAAACGGTCATCATGAAGAACCCAAAATATTTGTAAGCATCAATGATGGTATCATATGTTTTAAATAAAAGTCCTGGGCCCATCTCTGGTTTGCTGCTACATAAAATGTTTGAATATAGACAGAATGAATGAAGGCCAATTGTTCAGGCTGCGTAGCTAAAGGGCGTCTTCAATCTGGTCTTCTTTTCACTAATTCCTTCTTTTTCAAGGAAATCCTTTACTCGCAGACAGGAATTACAATACATCTGTATACTCCGCCCTCCATGTTTTATCCTTAACCATAGCTGATAGGTGTAAACTCAATGGGGTAGACTCACATACTGTGACGTATTTAAAATTTTACTCAGCACTCCTGTGGCTTCTACCCCTTGGGCACACCAGGAGTCACGAAAGCATGTTTTTCTGAATACATTCTTTTAAGCCAGGAATGTCAAACATAATTACCTGTGGCCCAGAGAGCTGGTGTCTCCATTGCGCTCCGCCTTCTTGCAGGTGTTGAAAGGGTCCAGCATTGTAGGCAGGCTAGACACTGACATTTGCAGAGCCCTGAAAACTTTGTAATGCCGTCCAGTAGGCAAAACATTATGTCTTCCCCTTCCTCCAGCCAGCTTCTAGTGAAGTTGCTGGCAATATAAACTCTGGTAAAGTTGCTGCTCGACCCGTCCTCCATGTTCTCCTGTACTCACCACTTTTTAGCAAGACTGTTGCTCTCACAGCTTTGCAGACCTTCTTGGCCTGCTGGTCACCACCTTCTTTCTTTTATCCTAGGTACCGAACTCCTGCTGGTAGCCTCTTCCATCTATCACTGTGGGTCCTCCTCCAACCTTCCCACAGCCTTGTAGTATTTCTTCTAGACCAGCGCTTCCTGTTATGTACCCAGAGGAGCACCTCCTCTGATATTCACACCATTATGCAGTGTGAATGTGCAATGAAGTTTTCCCCCAGATGAATCTGCCTCAGTCTGCTTCCCTTCTCCCTTGCAGCCTGCTTATAAGCGCCTCAGATAGTTCCTGCCAAAATCTTCTCCAGAACCAGTCCAGTCACAGCAAAGGAAAGTAGCGTTCCCTGTGCTCTAACCCCTTCCTTCCTTCCTTGTCTTCATCCCCCAAGCGTAACAACGTAACGCCTGTGGCAAAATTTTTGAAATTATGGCCTCATTACCTTGACATCCAAACGAATCTTTGACATTTATTCCATTGACTCATATGGGTGCATCCCCAAACATGAAGCATTCTGGGGTGTTCAAGGTCATTGAATCAATAATTAATACCAGAGACTGCCTGTATGAAAAGCACCCAGTAACATAAATAAATGTCCTAAAATGTATACTCAAATATTAATATAATAAATCATCAACCATAATATAAAGTAGAAATCGTGTATGTATGTATGCGTGTTGTATGTGTGTAATGTTTATGGTATGTGGTTTGTTATTGCTCATCTCCAGCCCACGGCCCTGATGCATCCAGCATAAACGGGCAACAAATGCCTCTAAAGGGCGCGAACTCCATGAGTCCATTTTTACAACTAAAAGCCTGCACGCAGCTTGCAGAGTTGATGCCCCAATTCAGAAACTCAATGAGGGCCTGGCTCTGGTTCTGTTGCCCGACTTCTACAACACAGACGAGAGTCCACTTCAGTGACAAAACAACAGCAAAATGACGGCTACACACAATCAGAGAGCTCACCCACACAGAACTATCAGCTTCTTTATACCAGAGGAGTAACCAGATCATTTCCTTTGAAGGGTCTGTAACAACATTACAATATTGCTCCCTGGAAGGTTTTCTAATATAACCCTGAAGTACTATGTTCTATTGTGATATGACCTACATTTATATACAAATATAAACCCTGGAACTGACTATGTTAACTATTGTGTAAACCACATTTATATACAAATATAAACCCTCCTGGAAAGACTAGTTACTATTGGTGATTTGAATGACATTTCTACTACAAGTATCATACCCTGGAAAGACTATGTTACTTAATTGTTGATATGAATGACATTTTATATTACAAATATAACGCCCTGAAAGACTGTGTTTGAATTGGTGATATGAACCACATTTTATATTACAATATAAACCCTGGAAAGACTATTTTACTATTGTGATATGAATGACTTTCTATACAAATATAAAGCCCTGGAAAGACTTATGTTACATATTGGTGATATGAATGAGACATTTATATACAATATATAAACCCTGGGCAGACTGTGTTACTATGGTGAGATGAGACATTTCTATACTCAATAAATAAAACCTTGGAAGACTATGTTACTATTGGTGATATGAACGGCATAACCATTTATATGACCAAATATTAAACCCTGTACGACTACTGTATGTTACAAGTGGTGAGACGAAACGCCATTTATATACAAATATAAACGCCTCGGAAGGACTATTTACTTCGCGTGATATGAACACATTTATATACAGGTATAGAACCCTAGGCAAGACTATGTTGCTATTGGTGAGATTAACCCACATTTGTGTGATGTGTCATCTAAGAATTTCAAAGGGCGCTCTCTGGCATGTGGACCACGCCCCCAGTATTGCTGTCCACGGACACCTCCCGAAATATCATTGCTGCGGGGGCAATTCGGCTTCATCCCCAATCAAACCATCAACAGCAGCATCCCCCAAGGATAATGCTCATGCCCCACAACATCGCAACCAGCCCCCCAAATGTGTGAGCAGGCACCACCATACTCATGGCCACAACCCAACATCACAGTTTTACATCCCAGAATCATGCCACATCTACAGACTCCTGTCCATGCCCAGAACACAAGCCACCCACAAACCCAGTACCCACTCCCTCACCTCCCAACCTTGCAACACCACCGCCCCAAACCTCATACTCACGCTCTATGGCATGGCCATGCTCTGAAACAGAGTTACCATTCATCCCAAATGTCGCAACACCAATTATACGTCAAGTCCCCCAAGCCTCCTGGACACCACAACATCACATACATGACATTGCCCCCACACTTGCCCACCTAGAATGTCCGTGCCGCTTTCCACCGCACACATCACATGACATGCCCATCCACCTAAAAAACGTCAATATACGGAACGGTTAGGGGGAATGGACTACCTGGGTAATGTCTGTTCATTACCGTGACTTAAATCACCAGAACACAGCTGCCAAAATGGTTCAGCACACGACTCAGGGGTGCCCTTCCATAAGGCAGTAACTGAACATTTGCTGGCAGTGCATCGGCTCCTTCTTGCATGCCGCATTTCAGACCAGTCACCACCCACATCAGTGTTAAGTCAAGCCATCAGTTCACACATCATATGTAAGTCAGCCCCACGCATACCCACCTCCACAAGCCACCTTCGCCTATGTTCGCATGATGACGCCATGCTCGCTTCATAGTGTCACCCCTCTCCCATCTTCCGATAGGCGCCATTAAAAATTGTTTCAGGTGGTCAAAAACTCTAGTAACACCCTGCTCACACCAACGATTTCACAGAAAAAATGTTTCAACTAAATGAATACAAAGACACCATGCACTCATCAATTCGGACCAGAATTAACTTTATTAATTGGGATCTAATAGTCAATATAAAGTGGGAGCAAGGATAAAGTGATAAACAAAGTAACATACTGCTAACAATGTGCAAAAAGAGTAGAACGCTTATAAAACATACAAGCGGCAACAGAATGAAGCCTCCGACTTCTACGCATACACAGACAAATCACACACGTCACATGCTCTTAAGAGACACTGACACCCATCACTCATCAAGTTTTGCTGTATTAGTTGCAATCAACATGTTTTCCTCACTTGCAATCCATGTAGGCATGTTCACCACACATGTGTATAGCTTACGCTCAAGTGGAAAAAACTTGATACATTGTTATGAAGGTTTTACAATAACACATATATATACGTCCCTTAGTACAACACCTACTTTATTTAACACAGCCCACCCTTTCCATGGCAAACCATATACACAAAATAAAATATATCTATTTATAATAATGTATTATGAAATTCCTTTCATTCATAAAAGGTTCTTGTGTTTTAAAATCTGCAGCACACACATAACAATCCATTCCCGTCTAAAATGCCAAAACAACGTTTATACTTACACTTTCCCTTTTATAGTTATGCTTCTCAAATGGATACTTGTTAACTTATTTCAATGGGCAAAGCACATACACATCTATAAAAATTATACAAGTACACAAATTATAACAAAAACCACATTATAACACATTTGGGATCTGTAGATCTTCCATCAGGTCCCATCGGAACACATCACAGTTTTCGCATGGAATTTTGAGCTTAATTTTTGCAGCAAAATCCCAACATTTCTACTATTTGGAAAATCAGTTTATCCATGAAAACTGTTAAAGGATAAGTTACCCACTGAAAAAACAAGTTAGGTGTAATTGAAAGCAAACAGCTTAACTAATCATTTCCTCCCACCTTTTTTTTTTCTCTAGGTCCCTCCTGAGCCTACCACCCTGGTTATGGTAACGTTCCTGACATCGCGCCTGCGCTGTGCTGTACATGCATCATTACATTTGCTCTTGTCACGTGCACAGGGAGTCACAACAAAATGTTTTTGGGCCTGGAGAATGAGGAAAACTAGGAAATCACAGAGGGGGCGGAGCTAACAGACTATAATGCATGAGATCCAGATGTCAGGACTTTCCATGACCCCAGGTAGGCTCAGAGGGACCTAGAAAAAAAACAAAAAGGGGGGGGGGGGGGGAGATGAAAAAAGTTTGGTAATTTTTTTTCCCAAATCCATGTTTGGGATTAACCTACTACTGTATAGTATTAATCTCTAACAAGTACACAAGTGGAATGTTCAGCAGAACCACTGGTTACATACTGGCAGCAGTTTAAACAGCTGATTGTGCCTATCTTTACTAACAATACGTGGCAATCGGCAGTTAAAAAACACTGATCGGAGGGCGCTTCATTTGCCCACCCAGGGAGGTGAAGTATGATTTTTCCAACCTCATATGTTTATGTGTGATTTGTGGAACAGAAAGTTTTTGGGGCCATGGTTTCCCTTTAAGGGAACTATGGTCTCAAATTGAATTTAGGTAATTGAGATAAATTGATAGGAAGTGCTCTCCTGAGAATATTTTGCAATATATTTTTCATTGTTTATTTTCATAGTTTTGAAGATATTTAACATTTTGTTTGTGATTGGCAGAAGCATCACCAGGTCCCCTGCACTTCCTGCTTCCTGCTCTGGAAAGCTGTCATCATCTGCCCCGTGTCTCCTCCTCTTTGCAGCCCCCTGTTCCCTCCACTCATGACCCCATGGTCCCTCCGTTGCAGGCCCCCCTTGACCCATTCCCTTACCGCCCCATGGCCCCCACCCACTCCGTGTCCTGACCCACCCACTTTGTGGGCGCCATGCCCTGCCCACTCATGGGTGCCTAAGCCCGCCCCCTCACAATGTAACTAAGCCACGCCCACTCATGGGTGCCTAAGTAAGTCCCACCCACTCACAAGTGCTGTTGTCACTCTGACCCCCCCCCCCCCAAAAAAAAAAAAAACTCTAGGTAAAAAAAAAAACCCAAAAGCTTTTCAGGGCAGAGTGCAGAACTTCTGCCTGAAAAGGCTGGTTTCACATGAGGAGAAGAGCAGGGTCTGTAGATTCCCTTACCTTCTCTGCAGCTCAGGTTCGCTTCCACACACAGCAGAAGAGGAGGGTAGACTTCCTGTCTTCCTCACACACTGAGGGAGTCTGAGGCCTGGTGCTCCCGTGGCACTGTGCAGGGGAAACATTAGAGGATGTCACATGTCAGTCTCCCACTTCATTACCTTTCTGGTCAGTCATTCTGTATATCTGGGTGTGAGCACGTAAGAGAGGTGGTTGAAATGGCTTGTTTAAAGTTAGGAACTGACCACTGTTCCCCTTTAGTGCCATAAGTAAGCAGGCATTAAATCAGAATTGTAAATTTAAAGTGTTTATAAGTATTCTTTTCAGGATATAAATATTTACCATGGGTCTCATAATGAAAATAACTGAATTTAATGTTTACAGCACTTTATGTATTTATACATACATAATGCAGAAGACTGTAAGGCATTTGAATGTTTGGGAAAACTACACACAAGCCATCAGGAAATGATTGGAAAGGAAATCCTATAGATCCAGGTTACTACTGTGAGAGCATGCCTCTTCGGGAATAACCACAATGTAGTGAGGCAGATGATGACACTACATACTATTTATAGGCCACACCATACATAATGAAATACCTGGCTAACAAAAACTCTCAAGATTAAAGTATCAACAGGAACTTAAAGGGATTGATGTCAAAGCATCTAGAAGGATATAAAGACACAATAAAAAGATTTTATTCAATGACATAACTGATGTGGAATATAAATCTGAAACTATAAGGCTGAGTTTGGTTTTTATCGAATGGTACTGTATGGAACATTTTCTGGGGCCACAGTTAAATGTGACACTATAAAGCACTTGTTTAATTCCGGACTTCGCATCAAAATTGCAATGTTTTTTAATGTGGTTTCATGGTATTTACTAAGCCCAAATGGTGCGATGCAGGTTCAACTACTATAAACTCATAACATTGACTTTCAGGGTTGGCTAATGCATTTTAGCTATTACAGGTAATAAGTTTCGAAAAAGGAACTAAATGTTCTGAAAGCTTGCTATAACTGCCCAGGGTAAGGTGTTAAAACAGCATTGTATATGGCAGACAGTTGGTGTCTGTGTCCCTGTCTGCTTTAAAGGGAATGTCCACCCCAAAACTATAATTCCCCCCACTACTGGCCCCACTGTGTAGTGCATAAAAATCCATACCTTACATACCTTACATAAATGGTTCTTCTGTAGTCCCCCCCCCCCAAAGTACCAAAAACTGGCCAGCAGGAGGATAGTCCATATAGGACTCTGCCTCCTGTCTCCCCTCTGGGAGAAGTTGTGCATGTGCAGCTCAGCCCTTCTCCCCCTCCCCCTCCCTCACGTTTTACAAGCCCTCCCCCTACCTTAAAACCCCTTTGCCACATAATAGTGTTCCTTCCCCCAGCTCCAACCGTTATAAAAGAATTTTAAGAAAGTCCCCTGATCTCTACTTACCTTACCTCTCTCCCCCGGCATTCTGAGCAGCCAGCAGCCGCGTCCGTGATTGGCTGCCTGCTTGCAGTTCCATGCAAGCAGAGGGCCAGGACACTGCTGCGGGGGAGAGAGGTTAGGTAAGTAATGATCGGGGGACTTTCTTCAAATTATTTTATGGCAGTTGGGACTGGGGGAAGGAATACTATTATACCCCAAAAGTTTTCTACAGGGGTGGACATGCCCTTTAAACCAAACAACACACTGAGGCAGCAATTGTTATATCCGTAAACCCAGTACCGAAACACAAGAAAAGTGACATATATATGCAGTGCAGTACAGTGAAGAATGCTCTGATTTGTATGTGGGGGAGACCAAACAGCAACTGCACCAATGTATGGCCCAGCAGAGAATTCCTCGGGTCAGGACTCAGCTGTGTACCTGCATCTTAAGGAAAAAGGATATGCCTTTGAAGATTGTTCCTTGGCAAAGGAACATGACTGGTTCAAGAGAGGTGTCAAGGAGGCCATTTATTTCATTCTTTTCTAACTAATTTTAAAGGACAATTATACTCACCATTCCCTGATCCATAGCTGCAGAGTACCCAGGATGAGGTACTCACACACCAGCTGAACCCAGAGTTGAAGCGGGCGTCACACCGAACAGCAGAACCAGGACTCCAGGTAAGTTAAAAAACAATTTTATTCTGAGATAGGTAAAACCATTAGGAACACCCCAGGACCAAACACCTGATGCGTTTCGTATCTGGACGATATTTAATTATAGGTAAGGTACAGTAAAGGGTGAATGGGGAGGACCTTTAAATAGCCAAAGTCCAAAAGGTACCACCCATTATTCAATACAAAATATAAAGGGAAACACTCCAAAACAGGGAGAGCAGCAGATACACACACACACACACACATATATATATATATGCAGAATACAGAACCATAATGCAATATACAAAATAATTCAAAAAGCGCACAAAGCAAAACAAAGCATAGTGTATATAAGTTTGGCGCAGAATTGCTAAAAACGGGTTTGTAGCAAGGTAACATCTCAGCACAAAAGCAGCTGGTGCAGTAAGAACAGGTGCACCAGAACTGTTCCAAAGGGATTAAATCACTGGAGGCAAGGCTGACCAATAGTAAAAAAGATGACTTTCCACACCAGCATTACCATGTTATTGGCAAATTTATGGATTTTTTTTTCTTATTGATTAAAACTGGTACAATCTTCAAACATGAACATTCTGTGGTTTCAGGCAGGGCAGGGCAGAGAGGGGCCAGGGAGGTAAGAGGGCTTGCGATTTCCTTCCAAGAGCATCCACGATCAGCTGTTTTTAAACACCTGTTTGGTTCGGTACCGGTCTTTTAAACAGCTAATTGCCCATATATTTACTGCATTATATTAGTAGAGGCAATGCTGCCTCTGCCTGCGCAAATATAATGAGTGGATTGCCCTGCACATGGTGCAGGTAATAACCTATGAGTAAGAGCGTTCAGTATCGCTCGAAACGCGTCAGGCAAGTTACTGATTGTGTGATAGATTTTAAATGCTATAATAAAGTTTAAAGTTTTTAACCTGGTGACCAAGAAAATTCTTGCTGGATCGAGGAGTAGCCCACCCACGGAGGACAGAGAATTTAGGTAATAGCCTACCCCAAATAATCAAAAGTTGCTTAGTGTAGCTTTCAAGTTCATATTGTGTCAATCCCTGTAGTGTGTCCGCTCATATGCCAAATACTCCAACAGGAACAACAATAGAAGCAGGGAGACACAGGCAAAGCCTAGCTTGCAATCAAAGTGATTTTTAATGCTGCTTAAACAGGGTCACAACATGTTTCGAACGTTCAGGAGTTCTTTATCAAGTGTATATATAATAGCCTACCCCAGTATATGATGAAATTGCAAGTTTGATGTTATTATGCGATGAATAGCCCATGGTGACCAGTATGTAATGAAATGCCCATAGCTATCAGTATTTGACTGAATTCCCATGGCTACCAGTATGTAATGGAATGGCTACCAGTATTTGACTAAATTCCTATGGCTACTAGTATGTAATGAAATGGCTACCAGTATGTAAGGAAATTCCCATGGCTACCAGTATGGAATGAAATGGCTACCAATATGTAATTAAATGCCCATGGGCCATGGCTATCAGTATGGAATGAAATCGCTTCCAGTATATAATGAAATTCCCATGGCTACCAGTAGACAAGAAAAGACACCGTGCACATTAGTCTTAGTCCACCTATGTACTTAATGCTTCATACACAGGGTACACAAAAACCATAACGTTTCGGTACAAAGCTGTACCTTCTTCAGACAGCAAGATCATCTTGTTACGCTTTTTGAGCAGTTCTGAGCCGCCAGCAGCTCCGTCCCTGATTGGCTGCCTCTCTGCTGGTCCCACCCCCTGCTTGAAATTTCTTGCAAGCAAAAGGCCGGGTAGTGTGGCGGAGGAGAGAGGGAAGGTAAGTAAAGATCGGGGGACTTTCTTGAAATTATTTTATGGCGGTTGGGGCTGGGGGAAGGTATATAATCATATGGCAAAAATTTATTATAAGGGTGGGCATGCCCTTTAAATTGCCAGTTTGTTACCAGTATATAATGGAAATTACAGTTTGCTACCAGTATATACTGAAATTATATACTGAAATTTCCACTTTGCTACCAGTATAATAATGCCTCTGTGACATTAATTTGTGTATCTCTGTCTACCTATTCCTCTGTCCTTCTATTAATAATTATCTCTATTAAGCACCAAGTGTGTGTGGTTTAATTGGGCAGAGAAGGGGTGTGGCCTAATTTAGAACATAAATGCACAATAATAAATATATGTAATGTAGTTGTCTCGATTGCCTGTGTCAAATGCGCAGGGCTTAAAACTTACAGCACATACAGACACTCACATTAAAGGGTATCTCCACTCGTTTTTGGAAGTTTTTGGAATCCAGTTCTATTGAAGAACGGGAGGTAAAGGAGCTGTGCCTTACCTTCCGTTCTTCAATAGAACACACAGGAGCCAGGAGAGAAGGTAAGAACTTACCCGCTCGCTCGCTCCCCCAGCGTGTAGTCTGACAGGTCCCGACGGACCTTGTCTTCTATGCGCATGTGCGATCTATGCGCATAGAAGACAAAGTCCATCGGGACCTGTCAGACCAAGTGCCGGGGGAGCGAGCGAGCAGGTAAGTTCTACCTTCTCTCCTGTCTCCTGTGTGTTCTATTGAAGAACGGAAGGTAAGGCACAGCTCCTTTACCCGTTCTTCAATAGAGTTGGTTTCCAAAAACTTCCAAACACGAGTGGAGATACCCTTTAAGAGCTTTGTGCAGCTTTTTAAAGGGCATCTATACTGAAAAAAAAGTTCATTTAATTGACCATTGCTGGAAACCATAATTCTTCCCAACCACCACTATCATTTTTTTGTTGATCTGCCCCCTATTTCTTTAGATATTCAATCTAAAAAATCATAAATTTCAGCTGTCAATCAAGTGCCTCTCAGTAACTATTCTTCTGTGAGCAGTTTTGCTGTAGCTGGAATGGTGACAGAGTTTAAACAGTTGGAATGCTATGTGCAGGCTTGACAGTTGGTATAGCTTGTTGGGCTTTATCGGTGTAGAGGTATCATCTCTGTTTAAAAATGTTCCTTTTGTTTGTGTTTTACTACATTTTCTGTCTGGCCACTAGGTGGCAATATTCTTAATGTTGCTTAAAGGGCATATATACAGAAAAATAGGTTATTTTAAATTGACCAGAACTAAAAACTATCAGGGAGATTCAATAAAAGTTCTTATCGTTTAAAATGGTGCTAACTTTGCCCCAACCAATCAAATCTTATTTAACATTTGTAAGCTGATTGGTTGGAGCAAAGTTAGCACCATTTTAAACGATAAGAACTTTTTTTGAATAACCCTGTATAATTCTTCCCAACCACCATTGTGTCATTTTTTTGTTGATCTGCCCCCTATTTCTTTAGATATCTAATCTAAAACACTATATTTCAGCTGTCAATCACGTTCTACACAAAAGGGGGGCTGTGGGAGCACTCCTGTGGCAAAATTACTTAATAACAAATAGTGAAAGTGCTACTTATCCTAATACTAAGCATTGGATGGGAGGCCTCTTCCCTCCTTGTTAAAAGCCAGTAGGCGGGGGAAATGATAGCCTGTAATACTAATCCAATGCAAGGTCAGGGAGACAAACTCCCCAAGAAAATGCAACCAAGCAGGGTGTGTCATCCCAGATAAATGACCCAAGGTAAACTGTTAGGACCTTCCATACTGGGGTTACCTTGACGTGGTTGGAAGACTTTCCACTTTTATGCATAAAATTGTAACTGAAACCCCCATGTTTTTACTGTTTGCACTAGCACAGATATTATGATATATGGTGCATGGGGGTAGCTACTGGAGCTGCAAAGGCCTAGCTGCTGAGTAGAACAGATATTAAAGGAGAAGGACTACAGGATCTACAAGTATCAGTAAGGGATAAGATACTATAAAGTGAGAGACTAGTCCTGTGTGATATCTGTGAATAAGGGCTCGTTCACACTAGAAAGTGACAGAAACTGACAGAAACGTACAGCATGTGTTTCTGTCAGTTTGTATCCATTTTTTTCATACATTTGTATCCATTTTTTAACAATGTGTATTCCATAGATTTCAATAGAAAATGCATGAAAAAACGGACAGAAATTCTGCATGCAGTGCGTTTTTTAAACGGACTGGAACGGATTATAACGCAGCAGGTGTGAACGATATTATGAAATCCTGTGGGGTTTTACTGTCTGTCCATTTTTTTTAAATGCTCCTGCGTTTTAAAAACGGATACAAACTGATGTAGTGTAAACGAGCCCTTACAATTTTCCCGTTGTTCAAATTCTGTTTTGTTGTTTCCTCATCTGGCATCACTTCATCTTCAGCCTGGGTCCAATAAAATAAAGTTATTGCTACAGTAATAAGACTTGAGTTATTAAATAGCACCTGTGACATTGGTACTGTGTGTACCTAGCAGTGCTGCTCCCATGTTTTCATTTATAGATTAAAATGAGGCAAAGTAATTATTTCAATGTCCAATTCAAAACATATATACATCAATACTGGAATTAAATGATTGACAGGTTTACAATCTGGGAGAGGTGGAATTAATCTGCTTTTTATATATAGACAGCAGGTTGCCATTGTATGAGAGTTTTCTAAGCCCTCCCACGAATGACCACTTCAGGGCTTCGCTAGCGTCAAACATCTGGAACTGCTCGAAAAATGGTTGTGTGAGAGTATTGTAAGAGTTCATCTGGTGATTGGAGAACGCTCTTAATATATATTGATCAGCATGGCTACACTGATTGCATTTTAACTTTATCGCTGCGTGTGCCTTTAATAGGCATCCTTGGATTTTTCACTGATCTGGAAACCCTAGGTGGTGCTTATTTAAACAAAGCAATCAGCTTTTAAAACAGTTGTCTCTTACAACAAACAGATTATATTACCCTTAGTAAAACAAAACATGACCCAAAAGTTAGTGATACAATTTTCTTATGTAAAGTTTGTTCTAGTTAAGTTAAAGTGCTTAATTCAGCATGAGTCTGTTCATCTTTCGCTAATGTCATTAAAAATTTAGGAAATGGAAAACTTTCAGCTGAGTCCCACAGAGAAAAACATTGTCCCAATTATTAGACTCCTCTATTTATGCATTTTATCTACTGAGAAACATGTGTATTTGCACTAAAAAAACATGTATAAAAGCATTTGTGTGTGTGTCTATGCATATACATTAGGCAATAGTTGTTGTATATCATAAATTTCCTAGCTTTACATTGTCTGGTGATCAAAATTATTATTATTATTATTATATGGCTAGGTACACATGAGCAGATATTTCAAACCAGCTGATCAATATTTAGGAAAATTGTCAATTGGCACAAAATAGCGCTAGGTAGTAATAGTGGCAGCAAGTCACTGACCAATGTCTGTTGTTCTTTTGTCCAAATCGTGCGAAGGAACGATTGAACGTGTCATTTAGTCAAGACTGATCATGCAATCTTCTGTGGACTACACAATCAGTCATGGCAAAATATCTGTGGTGACTATTCTCACCGTGAATTTAAAGACGAGTTGGCCTTGTGTACCTAGCCTAAGAATCAAGAGTTTAATTATTGAACAGTTCAGAAAGCACAATCAGTGCAGAACTGCCATCTTAGATTAACAAGGGAAAAAGCCACAGGGCCACCATAGTCAAGATAAGATCAACTTATGGCCGTCCACTTTGTCCAACAATCTTACGCGTCTACTGACTCTACTGATCTGGCAGGAAATAGAGCCAATAAGACCCTCAACACATATACCAAACAACCGCCTGGCTCCGCTTCAATCCATCCTCAACTCTGCTGCTAGGCTCATTCATTTCTCTTCTCACTCCTCTAATGCCTCTTTTCTCTGTCAGTCACTCCACTGGCAGCCCATCACACAAAGGATCCGGTTCAAGCTGCTTGCCCTATCCTATAAAGCACTATCCAACACAGCCCCTTCATATATCTCAGAGCTGATCCACCGATATCGTCCCAGATGCAACCTCCGCTCCGCAAACGATCTCATCCTCTCATCCACCCTTGTCACCTCTTCCCATGCCCATATTCAGGACTTTGCTCGTGGTGCCCCTCTGCTCTGGAACTCCCTTCCTCCGTCTGTCCGTCATTCAACATCCCTTAATACCTTTAAACGTAACCTTAAAACCCACCTCTTCAGGCAAGCATATAACCTGGCCTAAACATTACCCATCTTACTACCCAATATGATCCAACCTGCCTTTCACACTCCACTGCCAATCTATGTACAGCCTACCGACTCCTGCAACCTTATGTCTCACCCCATATCCTCTAGACTGTAAGCTCTTTGGGCAGGGTCCTCTCTCCTATTGTATCATGGTATTGCTGTAAGAAACTCATCACTCTGTTAACTCATATTTTGTATTACCTGTGTATGTAATATGTATGACTTTGTATAACATGTATACCCTGTATGTAATGTATGACTATGTAATTGTAAAGCGCCACGGAAGATGTTGGCGCTATATAAATCCATCATAATAATAATAATAATTTCCTAAAGACTCTCCTATTATTTACACATACAAATATAGGTCAACAATATAGATCATGAAGGCCAAACCAAAGAGTAGAAATATTAGAGTAAACAGAGGAATATTTCTTATAGAAAAATACATTCTTACAGTTGTTGAATTCCTTTAGCCTCCTCTTTCATACATCCTTCTGGAGTATTATTAATTACATCTCTAGGTCAGTGGCATCATTAGGGTCAAAAACTTAATACTCAATTTTTTAAAATTGGCAAATATCCATCTGCCCAATCACATTGTGGGGAGACCATTAATGTGTTCACAAGAGCTTAATGTGTTAATACCATTAACTTTAAATATGGTTAAGTTCTAAAAAATCAGTTACACATGTAGCAGTGGTATGACCAGACAATAAAAAGGAATTTGGGCTAAAACACATTTTCTTGATTATGTTTGACTATGTAGCATTTTACTTACTGTTTGAAAAGATTTGTGTAGAGCTTCATGTATTAAACAGATTCTTCCATGCTGGTATTTCCCTGTATGTTTTAGAGATAGCATTCTGTATTTTTTTTTACATTCTGCATTCCCTTTCCTTATTCCCCTTTTCTATTGTTTATATATATATATATATATTATATATATATATATATATATATATATATATATATACCAACAAAAGTGTCCCAGTTGGTGCACAGGGGAAATTATGTGTGTGTATGTTTTGCTATGTATGGATACAGTGGATATAGAATCTTTACACAGGTATATTTTAAACTTTAAACCAAATAGGATAATCCTGCAGGTCTAAGAATAGACCCAGCCAATCCTGCCACACTGTGTGGTTCAAACTAAACGGCTCCATTGGGTGACCTGGGACCCTAAACAGGATCCAGATAAACATGCTATGTTTATACTTAGTATTCACCACGGCAAGTTCCACATTTATAGCTGCTTATATTATGACTTGGGAGTACAGGATACTGATTAGCTTTATAGATTACGCTCCCCACTTAGTATAGAATGAAATAGTGCCTTCTTATAACAGGAGGAATCTCACGGCCTCATGTTATTATAATATCATTGCCCTAATAATCTAACATATAAACAATTATTTCTCACTGACTTTTCACATGTTGGTAAACTACAACATGTGTTATCAGTAAGTTTCTACTTTGTCCATTGGCTAATGAATGTATACAGATACAATACAGGTTTATGATGTAGAGCATGGGTGTTCAACTTTTCCCATGTTCAAAAACTACAATTCCCAGCATTCTCTGGCTGCATAGAACAGTGGAAAATTTTGTCTTCATACATCCTAGAATAAAGCCATTTTTTGTGCTTTAGCCATTCCTACCCAAGGGCTTGAATATGCAAGTGATCCACCAGCCCTTCCCTTACACCCATAGCTATTACACTATTGGCCTAGGGAAGGACTAATTACAGTAGGTCACTTTATTAATTAACCTTACCAAACTTGACCACTCTTTCCTATTGCATCTACCTGCCAGCTAGAATAAAGGGGTGTAAGTGTAATAAACCTGCAAATTTTCTGGGTCTGAGAATAGACCCAGAAAATCTTGTATAGTTCAAACTAAACAGCACCATTGGGTGACAGTGACTCTAAAAGGGATCCAGATTAATATGCTAGGTTCATACTTATTAGTAATTACCACAGCAAGTTCCAGATTTACAGTTGCTATTGTGTTAGGACTTATTAGGATACTTATTAGCTTTGTATCTTAAGATGAAGTGGGGTTAAAGGAGCTAAAACACAGAGTATAAAATTAAATAGAGACTTGTTAAAACAGAAGGTACATCACAGCCTCATGTTATTATAATAGCATTTCCCTAATAATCTAACATATAAACAAATATTTCTCATTCCCAGGTTACCTAGATAAATGGGCGGGGACATGCAAAGTGTTATTCTTTATTTCCTCTTACATACAGATCTAGCTGAAAAACTTGCTTCAGAGCACTTTTTAAAAACGAATAACTGATTTTTATTTACGTATTAAATCCTTGGTATACCTGTCTGGCTTTACCAATAAGCAAAAGGCTAAGGACTTGCAAGCAAGCACCTTCATCCGAACCATTAATAGTGGCTACCAATTCAAATTGTTCTAGCCAATCCGTCCACTCCCTAGTTACCCCATCAAATGGATCAGATTTAAAAATAGTTTTGGCAATAGGGCCTGGTAGAACTTCTGAGTCTAATTGGGGCATTTTATCTGCAGGTACAAGGACAGGAGGATTTAAATCAATACTTTCAGTAGCAGCCTCCATAGCTTAATACAGAGAACAAATATACAGAGAAAACAGGAAGAATAAATGGTATTACCAGCACCGCTGCCACCAATTTGTACCAGATCACTGCTTTATGGATGATTATGATTATGGCACACAGTGGGTTACTCTGGTGGTCTGGCACAAAGCAGACAGTGCACTTACTTTCTTTAAACAAGATAAACCAGTTTTAATAACATTTAACAGTTTTGCAATGATTTAATAACAAAACATAAACAGTTTCCCCACATAACATGTGCAGTAATGGAGTAGTCCCTGCCTATGGTGCACTATTTTAAATATTGACCATGCCTGTATATTGTGTGTCCTTGTTATTTGGAGGAACATTATGGCCAATGCAAGAGTTTATACCACTTAACAAAATGTTGCTTCTTGATGAGTGTTTTTTTTTTTTGTCGGTCTAACATCTGTACGTAATGGCAATCCAGTCCTGCTTGCTTTCTGTACTTAGAGCTTTCTGTATGCTGTACTTTCACTTTTGTACAGACATGACATACATCTTTAGACGGTACTGACTTGATGCTACACTTAAATATAAGTATACTGTATACACACAGAGAATATTAAAATGCTAGCATAAGTATACTTAGCTGTGAGATACAATTTACCCATCTATGTACATTAGCTCAGATACAAAGAGCTACCCAAGTGTTTTCTTGCTGTTTTAGAGTCTGTCAGCATCTATCAGCAATGAATTCAATATTTCTGTCAAAATATGAGAGTATGTGTTAAAGGCTGGGAGACACTTTTTATTCCCTCAGAAAACGGTTACTCTTGAATTTTTAATGAAGCAACTCATTAAAATTACTTCTTGTTTTTTTTCTCACCTTTGCTTTTTGTTCCTCCTCCTCTTGCTGACTTGTTTTTACGGAAAATGAGCTATAATGTCACTGCAGTTGATAAGGGTGACAGTCCTTTGATTGGTCAGTGACAAGAAGGTTTTCTCTATCATTAGAGATTTCTTATCAAGCAGGATATTGACGTTAGTAGCAGATCCATATAAACTGACATGAAAATCTCCTATGGAAAACTTCTTACATATACTGTAAACATTGTCTCAGGAATATAATAGACATGCTTTCTCTCAAATAAACTCAATAATGAGAAATACAGATACAAAAAAAAATGCCTGAATCGTTCTATTTCACCACGAAAATTATACACATGGTTGTGTAGAATTCTACAAGTTTACATATCTAATACAACCACCAGCATCTAAGGCAGCAGAGGCATTACTCGGTTTGCACTCACCACCCTGAGAGCATACCCTATTAAAGTAAATGGGGGCAGGATTCTTTTTCCTTGGTATGCCTCAAGCCTCATGGCAGATGGTCGCTTACATCCAAAGTGTATTGAAATATTAGTATTTTCCTCTGTTTTTTTATTTTTCCACTATCAGCACAATAACCGTACATATCCCTTTTTGTTTTATATAACATTAGAACTTAGTGATTACATTTTTTTCTAACTGTTTATAACAATCTTATATAATGTCTTCTTTTTATGACGCAAGAGCTTTTTTGAACATAATGTACGTAACAATGTATTTTAACTTCTGCTGTAATGTCAAAAGACACCTCTGTATGTTATAGTAAGAAAATCATGAACCAGTAAAAAATGCAGAACTGACCATTTAAAATAGATCAGTCCATGCATTTCCTGCTGTGCTTCCCTATTATAAGGCAAAAGTCTATGTAAACCTGACAAGCTGCTTCAGCTTCTTATCATTGCCACAGTCAGAGTCCATCTTATAAAAGGCTTTAAAGAAAGGAGATGCTAAATGAAAATGAACCCGCTGTTCAGTACTAGCAGTGATCAGACAGTGTCTGTCCCTTTATAGTCCCTGCAGAAGGGCAGACCTTAAGGGGAAAATTATAGATATCTACTGTATATATGTCTCTATCAAAGGGACATTATAATGACCAAGATGCATTAATAAAGGTAAATAGTTGCATATACAGTAATATATTATAAGACCAGTGTTATATAACAGTAGCTAAGATAATTGTTCTATGCCAAATATGTAGCTGCACAATTTTGTACTTTTTTCCACACCAATGGCTATCAAAATGAAAACGATCACTCTAATTTGGTTGTACTCATTCCTATTAGAAACAAACAAACGTTTATGAGAGGAAGCATATTTTTTTTATCGGGTGGTGGCAGGCCGAGGTGATGTGGTAGGTGAGCACTAATGACAAGGTTGATCTAGTATAACTTGATGTTGTCAGTTTGTTCCAGAGCTGGATTAAGACCAAATGGGGCCCAAGGCACAAGTCAGATTTTTTGGGGCCCCCCCTAACGTTCCATTACAGTATACACCGTACACCCCGGCCCGGGCCATGATGGCATCCATGATATTGACCCAGGCATCTGGTGATTGCACATTTGCACTAAGCCTCCCCCCCATGATAGCACCCATGATGGTGTTCTCCCCCCATGATGGCACCCATGATGGTGCTCTCCCCCCCATGCCATGATGGCACCCATGATGGTGCTCTCCCCCCCATGATGGCACCCATGATGTCGCTCTTCCCATTACCACCCCCCATCCCCCCCACACCCACGCACGCACGCACGCGCTATGGCTATGGGTAAATAAAGAATAAATTTATTTGGCCAAAATTGAATTTGTACACATTTTTAATGCAGATACTGGGACCCCTGGATGGCTCCCGACGGGCCCCCCTGATATCCGGGCCCCAGGCACTTGCCTCGGGTGCCTTGTGGATAATCCGCCCCTGGTTTGTTCTATAGATTATTACATAAATTGTTACATAGATTGTTAAATAGATTGTTACATAAGTTGTTCCATAGATTGAATGAGTGTTACATAGATTGTTACATTGTTAATTAATCTGTGAGTGAGAAGCAGCATTTGTATTTGTTTCAAAAATTTATCCAGTCTGCCCTGTGATTGGCAGCAGCATAGAGATCTGTATCAACACTAACCCTGCAGCTGCCTCAGATGATTGTTGTGAGTGGGTTTATATATAAGGGATAATGCGCCCCTTACAGTGTAATATAAGGATATTACACCACCGAGGAGTTCCCTGACCATATACAGGACAGGGAACTCCGAGGTGGCGTAATGTCCTTATATTATAATGTGAAGGGGCGCATTATTTCTTATAATACATAAGTATTGGATTCCTTCACCCCATTCACATTTTAAATTCTAGCCTTGTCCATATTTCCACCTTAACTCCCCCAAGCTACCTTCTGTAACTTAAAAGCAGTAGAAAGGAACATCCCAGCCCAGCATCTATGCGGTTAAACACATCTTTGTGGAGGAGGAGAGAGACATTGGTTATGAAGTGACAGGAAGCAGCTCCAGCAGGTTCCGTTAGTGAAGTTAACACTGCAAAAAACGCTGAGTCATTGTCCAGGCATGAACACTGGAATGGGCGGAGTAGTGGGATATAAGAAATATAAATGTAAGAAATGAGTCACTTAGTGACATAGCTGAGTGATTTTTATAAGGATATATACCACTGCAGCTCCCATTATAAAATATCACACTTATGTATTATACAGTACTTACTATACATACCATATCTTCTCCTCTGTGATAGAGCTTAGTGAGCAGTAAGAGGGGATGTTGAGAAATTATAGTAGTTGTTGTATAGCTGAATGGCAACTTAGCCAGGGGCAACTTCTTGTAACACAGAATTTGATTCTATTGGCACTAGATTTTTTTGCTGCCTGAGGTAAAGGGCAAAACAGTTACCCACGTCAAGTTAAAGGGTGTCTCCACTGGAAAATTCATTTTTTGCCATACAGATGCAAAATTTCTATATATATATATAACTGCGTTTCACTAAAAAAGAAATTGCTAGCTCTAGAACATTTACAATGCTTCACCATTATTTAAAAGAGCTACTGTTATACTAAGTACTGAAATGACATGAAAATTGCGGTGTCCATGCCCCACTATCTGTGTGCATTGCACTTTGTTTTCCCAGCGCATGTAATCACCATGCAATCATTTTTGGTGTGCATCACATGCGTTATTTATTAACTAAATCATAGGGGGGATATTTACAGGGAAAAACCATGCACCCTACTGCTTAAATATCAAAACACGGTTTTTGGAGCAGTATAGTGGGGCCTAAGGTACATTCCATACTTCTCTTCATCAGTTCCTACTATAAATAATGCTATGGACATTGTTTGGGTTGCTTAACATTACCTCAGACATTCATAGTACATGCATACCGGGAGCAAGAAAAAGACGGTCACCTCAGGCAGCAGAATCCATTACAAGAGTGAATGGGCGCATGCTCCTAGGATATAGAGAAATCTCATCTCAAGTGGCACTGCCCTATGAAGCCGCGACCGATAAGGGAGGCTGCCCACCAGCCCATTCAGGCCTTTAAAAAAGAAAGGAAGGAGTGGTGCCAATTTTAGAAAGAGCAGGGAATTTTCAACACACAGGGGCCTCTTAAGGGCATGGCGAGACACAGAATCGCATGCGATTAATTCAATATCGTGATTGCATCTGTTTTATATACCAGCAAATAGCTGTTTAAAAGTCACGCTACTGCGTATTTACTCACAGAGTCATCATGTCCCAGAATGAATTTACAAGCTAATTCTTGAGCAGAAGGTAAATGACTTCTTGTACATTCCACTGCTTAGTTCTCCTGAGGATTCTGGAATATTCAATGAGGAGTAGGCAATAGTAAGTGGATAGATTGGGACTGTCCCACAGATTCAGTAATAAGGTTTTGGAACATAAAATGCGTGCGCAAATGTGCGAAAAACAGGATAGTGTGGCCTAGCCCTCAACGCATTTTTTCAGTGTGTTTTTGGTTAAAATGGCAAAAAAATGCATAAAAAAAGCAAGTTTTCATGCATTTCTTTGCACTTTTTTCTTTTTCCCCAAAGACTTTCACTGAGTGTGTTACAAAAAGGTAACGCACAAAAACGCAGTAGTGTGAACGGGATTATGACATTCCTATGTCAAATTTATGTCCTTGCTTTTTTCGTGCGGGTCGTACGATCAGATTCACTGTCTACATGCTGAGTAGAACTGTTACAGAATCTCATAATGGCAGCTAACTACTGACACCAACAGGGAATAGCAAAATATGTGAAATCAACTGATTTTCTTTAAAAACGAAGAGAATACGTAGAATTCTTAGGTATGTGTAAATAATTCATTTAAAATATAACCGGGAAGATCTCACTGAGAGATTCAGCCGCTGCAAGCTAAGCGTTAAAGTCACGCTAACCATGAATTGGATTAACCCACTGAATAGTGGCTGCAGCTCTCGATAATTATGGGTAAGGGCTAGGCCACACTGCTGTGATTTTTCTACGTTTGCACTTGAGTTTTTAAAAAAATCATTGAAAACGTGACAACGTACCGAAAACGTGTGTTTTCGGGTGCATTGCGATTGCGATTTGCGTTCCGCATTTTTAATCGCAATCGCATGCGTTTTCCTATACCTAATGATGAAAACGCATGTGCAATCGCAACGAAATCGCACATGGAATCGCATGCGATTGCATTTGCGCTGCAGTGTGGCCGTGCCCTAAATTTCTTTTCCCTCATCCTTTTACTGTTACACACTCTGATCTGGTCTTCGGTTCTGTGCATAATTGGCTATATGCAGGAGAATTGAATTATCTCAATCACAGCCTAATTCACACACACATGTGAGAGACAAGCCCAATGGATATTGGTAGTAGTAGAAGTAGAAACTCAACAGTAGCAAGTGCAAAACAAATCATGGTGCATTATATACATCACAGTTTCTAAAAGTGTCATAAAAAAATAACTTGAAATTTGGTAGTAAATTAATCTGATGGAATCCATTTTTACCAAAAGTAGTTGTGTCTATATATAAATAAGTATCCATTATGCTGGGAGAACTTTTAGGTCAATAAAGTAGAAGACTCCAATGAAAGGGTTAAAGGGTTTTTTTTTGTACTACACATACAGGAAGATACAATAATAATAATAATTGTGTTACTTACCTTAGCCCGTTCCCGCTATACAATACCAGACGTAAACGAGATAAGAAGTGCAACTTTAAAGCCACACACACAGTCCCGTTAAGTTTTGCACAAAACTTACAAAACAGGTTTGGGATCGGTAGCACAGTGCTATTTCCAAAAACATTTGGAAATGGCGCTGTGCTCTAAAATCCATCCAAAACAGATTTGGACCATATTGAATCTCCCCTTAGTGTTTAGTAAAAGTCAAATAACAGATAATAATCAGATAAATAAACAGATAATAAACAGATAAATAATTAATAGGTTAAAGAGAAAGAGTGGATCGCACTTAGATAACGGAGATTACTGACTGAATTAAGTAGAAAAATGCAGGGGGGAAATCAGCTAAAACTATATTTAAATTATATTTTAATGTGTGAATTTTATATTCAGTACAAGTGCCCTTTAAGGATTCATCTGTTCTGGCAGGCCATTGGACATGTTTGAAAAGCTGTCCTTTTATCACAGTTTGATTTACCTTATATATATATATATATATATATATATATATATAATATACAACAATATTCGAATCATTTGCACTCCGTTCCACTTCAAGGTCCGGGTGCTATCGCAGGGTTTGATACATATAGCTTTAATAAAGTAGCGAAGCACTCCATGGACTTCAATTTGTAAAGTTTTATTAACACCTTATAGGTCCATTAGCCTACGCGTTTCGCCCTGACGACGGCCGCCATTGGGCCGAAACGCGTAGGCTAACGGACCTACTAAGGTATTAATAAAACTTTACAAATTAAGTCCATGGAGTGCTTCGCTACTTTATAAAAGCTATATATATATATATATATATATATATATATATATATATATATATATATATATATATATATATATAATATATACCAACCAATATGAGTGGCACTCTAAAACACAGATGTTATCCACAATAGACCTGGGTGCCTCCTATAAATTCAGAAATAGACTTCAGTAAAGTTCAGGAGCACCCAGGATTTCTTCAAAGTGATTTATTAAACATAGCACATAATGGCAACGTTTCGCGCTCTGTGCGTGGAGCCTTTATCAAGCCTTGATAAAGGCTCCACGCACAGAGCCGAAACGTTGCCATTATGTGCTATGTTTAATAATCACTTTGAAGAAATCCTGAGTGCTCCTGAACTTTACTGAAGTCTATATATATATATATAATATATATATATATATATATATATATTATATATATATACACATATGCACGCGCTAACAAACATGCATGTCATGAGAGTAAATTGAAGTGAGAACAGATGCCTCACCTTATCACACTTCCTCAGAATCAGTGGCACCTCATGTTTCACAGGCTGTGTAGTTCTGAAAAACAATATCTGAAGGGAAAGGCTGGGAAAGATCTTAGGCCCCATGTCTACTGTGCAAAACTAAAAAAATTATAATGAGAAAAGGCTAACATTTACAAATTATTTATCTAATGGAAAAATTATATTTATACTGCTTCATCTGTATACAGCACAGAAAATAAATATTGGACATAAATGGTAATTTTGCTTAATAGTAACATTGTCACGAACTTACCTGCCGCTGCGGTCCCGCACCGCTCTGCACTTCCGGGTAGGCGGCATTGTAGACGTCATGACGTCACGACGCCAACACGCCGGGCGGCAGGAGAATTCAAAAGCTGGCGTCCTCCTGGACCCGGTGCCCGATAGTAGCGTTAGCTACCCCAGGCTCCTTGTACTCACCTGCCTTGGATCCTGCTCCTCTGCTGCCCCAACTACTTACCTTTCCCGCTCCAGAGACTACCTACCTTGCCTGCTCCTGTGTCCACTTACCTAGCCTGTTCCTGTGCCTTACCTTGCTTGTTCCAGCATCCAGCCTACAGTTCCCAGCAGCTCCCTGTTCCAGTATTCAGCTTACAGTTCCCAGCAGCACCTTGTTCCAGTAACCTGCCTACAGTTCCCAGCAGCACCTTGTTCCAGAATCCAGCCTTCTGTTCCCAGCAGCCTCTGTGTCCTGCATTTTCCGGACTATCCGCCTCCTCCTAAAAGCGTACTTGTAAGTACCCTGGCCGTCCCGCCGTTTATTACAAACATAATATAATAAAAACACAAAAATAATTAACCTGGGAAAGAAAAATGTACAAAAATGTTTTTTTTCCCCCAGACTTGTAGCCAAGAGACTACTAATGGTAAATATATCACTTTCTAACCAGAGACCTTACTTAAAGGGTAACTGTGGTCCAAAAATGACTTTAGGGAAATTGACAGGAATTGCTTGCCTGAGTATTTTTGCAATTTACTTTCATTATTTTATCTACATAGTTTTGAAGACATTTATATTTTTATGTGTGATATGGTAGAAGCATCCCCAGATGCTGCTACTGCTTCCTGCTCTGAAACCACATGACAGTCCCTCTTCCATGTGTCTCCTCCTGCTTGTAGGCCCTTATAACCCCTCCCCTTGCAGGCCCCCATGGCACCTTCCCTTGCAGCCCCCCATGACCTCTCCCACTTGTGGGGCCCCAGTGCCCCTCCCCTTGCAGGACCCCTTCAGCCCCCCCCAAAGGCCCCATGACCCCTCTGACTCTAGGGGCCCACATGGACCCTTCCCTTGCAACCCACTCGCACCTCAGACCCATAAGCCCCCCTACAGAAAACTGTGTAAAAATGCCCCTTATCAGGCAGATGCAGAATCAACAATTTTAAACCATCTGTCTTATTCTTATTCTGCCTGAAAAGGCTGTTTTCTGTTGGGGAGTATAGGTCTACGGTTTGAGTGGAAGAGGGGAAATGGGTGCCCCATGAGAAGGTGGGGCCATGTGGCTCATTAGTGGGAGGGGCCATGGAGCCCATGAGTAGGAGGGGCAAAGGGGGGTTGCAAAGGAAGAGGAAGGAGGAAGGTGGTTGATGGCTCATTTGAAAGGTAGGAACCTGGCTTTTCATTTAAAATCAACTGATGCGCTTTGAGTCCTTTAGGAGAAAAGCGCTTTACAAATGTAATTGTATTGTATTGTGTGGAGACCACAATTCCCCTTCAACCTTCAAACCATTACCGGTAATTCTATTCTAATCCCTAACCCCCTAGACTTTGGCTTAGACATGCTCCATGTGCTTGACAAAGTAACTGCAGACCCTGCTGTAGGAAACATTCTTGCCTTTTATACACAGGTATATAGTTATAGTGAAAATATTTACGGTTGAATAAAGACATACGTCCATCCAGTCCTGCCTAGCTGTTGATCCAGAGGAAGGCAAAAAACAGTATGAAGCAGAAAAATAAATCCTTTCTGACAACCAGTGGCAATTGGAAATATCCCTTGAACAACTCCAAATTTATGTATCCAATAAACTTACCATCACCATGTCCAATGGAAGACTTTCCATAGTTTTACCATTCTCACAGTGAAAAAACCTTTTTGTACTTAAAGACTAAACTTCTTTTCTTCCAGTCTTATGGGAAGTCCTTGTGTCCTCTGACATGTTCTATTTGTGAACAATGCACCAGATTGTATGGCCCATTAAAGGACAATTATACTCACCTCCCCTTTGCTCCTCTTCCTCCAATCGTTAAGTCCTCATGTCTGGGTACTTTACCTAACTCCTAAAATACTTAGTTGCCCTTCTCTGAACGCTTTCCATTTCAAAGATGTACTTTTTGTACACAGGATTCCAAAACTGCACTGCATATTCCAAACTAAACTTTACTAGTGCTTTGCAAAAAAGGAAAATTATATATTTCTCCCTTGAATCCATACACCTCTATAAACTAAACAACATCTTGCTGGCTTTAGTTGTCGCCACCTGGCACTGCTTGCTACATTTATGTTTGTTATCCACCAAAACTCCAAGATTCTTTTACGTAAGAGATTCACTTAAAACACTTTCTAATATATTTTATTAGAAATTAGAAAGGTAAGTGATTGCTAATTTAATCAGCTGTTTAAGTCAGGGGGTAAATGTGTTTTAACCTTAAGACATTTAAAGTGATAAAGTTTCCAGAACATTTCTTCCAGCACAACAGATCTATTATTAGTTCATCCACAGAATAAAGTCTGCCTGGACAGATATGTCTTCCTGTGTGAATATTTTGTTGGAAATTGTTACTATCACCTGGAAAATTTACATTTTATTTTCATGTGTCCAGTAAAAAGTAAATCTGAACAGATAATTAAGATGGGTTACATTTTTGTGGATGATTTGACAAAGATGAGGCAAATCAAAGAAACGACACTGTACTCTAATACAGCTTAAAAAGTGATACCATTTCATATACTTGTAAGGAGACACACACATGCAATTTGCATACTTCCTGCATAATTAGTGAAAATTGAATGTTACAAGACTTTTATTTAGATGCATACTATAGACTGCACTGGTTTCTTTGTTGTCATGGAATCGGTGTCCAAATTAATTGTGATTAGCCTAGGAATATCAGGCCCCCTTGCTGAATTTCGAAAATGTACTTTGTAAGCTATTGTTGTAGAAGTGGATTAATAATACACTTGTACATGTGAAATTTAAAAAGAAAAACAAAAATCTCTTTTGGTCATCTCCATACAAACCTCCATGTATTTCTGCACATAAACATCAAAATATCTTATTTAACATTAAAACAGTTTTCCTGTGCCTGAAACTGTAGTAACCTGTACACAACTGAACATACTATACATAACATGAACAAATAGTATCCTACACCCACAAGACTTATCTGAATTTGGTCTAAAGAGTCTCTGGTGACTTAAGATCTGATGAAATATATACTCCCAGCAAGAAAGAACCTTTCCTCGAGGCAGCAAACTCCCCAGGGAAGGAGTCCCAAGGTTAAAACATTTTGCAAAACAGATCTAAGAAACATCTACCACGGCTCAAACAATAATAATTACGTATTTACATAAAGATTAAATAAACGCAGGAAATCTCTTTTCTGTAAGAGTCCTCATGCACAGCTTTTAATTTTTTTGTGCTTGTGAGTGTTTCAATGATTTAAAGAGACTCTGGTATTTTAGCTCACAGGGTGGTTGGAGGGGGGTATGGGCATGAGTTTGATCCCTGATGTCCAGGGGGGCCAGGTCCAAATTCCATATCTGAGCCCTTAGGTGTAAAGCTCTTCTCCAAACCTAAATATCCTTCAGTCCAAAATACCCCAATCTTCACTGCTGTCTTTTCTTATTGACATTTCACCGGACATGGTTGCCCCCAGGAATTAAAGCGCAAGGTATAAAGACTGAGGTCTGAAAGACCCAGAAGTTCAACTAAGCATAATAGCAGATTTAGGCTGAGAAAAGCAGGCCGGTATAAGTGTTGGAAGATCAGACAAGGCGAAATTGAGAAAAAGGCCAAGTGTCATACACAGATCCGCAAACGTGGTACCAGATAATGAGACAGCAGTGGAGTCAGTAAACAGGAAGAGGTCATACATGGATCAGCAAACAAGGAACCAAAGGATCAGTCGGAAGGGAAGTCAGTAAACAGGCAGAGGTTGTTCCAGGCAACAAGGAATCATAATTGGGAACAAGCAAAGTCAGCAATGGAATCAACAGGAAGAACACATCACTAAGCTGAGAGGCAAACATTATATCAGGCAACCAGAAAAAAGGTGATTTAAACAAGTGAGCACCAATAGAAACAGAGGGATAGTGATTGGCAAATCAGAAACCCTGCTCCTATGCAAGCAGCATAATCTGAGTGAGGGAAAAGGGAAAGCACCTGCACACCCCAAACGCCAGATCCGGAAGTGCATTTAACCAGAAAGCTCGTTCTCTGGCGGAAGTAGACAAAGACCCGAACAGAGCCAAAGTTCCAACGTTGCTGCAGAAAGAGAGAGAGAGATAGAGCAGTGTCTCATATTGTCCCTATTTGTCTTACCATTGGCCAGTCAAGGAACATCCCCGGACTGTGAGAAGGGGCAGTATCAGTTTAGGAGTTTGGTGCACTACATTTGCCCATTAAAGGTCTGTGGCTCCTTGAATTCCTGGGCTGGAATAAATGCAGTTGACATTATCTTTTTGTTTTAGTTTGTATATTGATTAAAAAAAAAACTGTCATATTAGATATTGTAAAAAGCAGTACAGTAATTTTCAGTTTTGCTCCCTCCATTTTAAATGACCACTCTTAACATGAAAAACATTATTCCAAAATTGGCAAGCAGATTGAACAGAACAGAGGGGCTTTTACTGTAGTTATCTCCCCTCAGAAATATGGAAATGTTTATAGAGAAATTGATTTACACATTTAATTTTATTAGTGTTTCCGAGCTTATATGAACATGATACTTTATTAATGGAAACTATTGAATGTCTTGTTCCTTGAAAAAAAACACTTCTTTTATAACAAACAATTCCTAATTAGCTTAATACAAATCAATAACTGAAATAATGCAAACCTGGTCTCTAAAGGGAATCCATCTCAATAGAAAAAAAGATAAAGAACAGAAATAAAATTATCCAGATATATAAATGAATACAAAATTTATGATATACAAGGTCCCTTGTATTTGGCCACAGTTTCCTAATTAATTGAATTAATTACTTTAATATCTCTAAAGCTAGTACACACGTTTCAATTTTTCCTCCTGACTGACCGTTCGAGACTTTCAACCGGTCGGCCAGGAGGAAGGACTGTCGGTTGCGGCAAAAGCAGATGCGTCCGACAGTTAACCACAGTCCATAGAGGACTGCACAATCGGTCATGGTTTTCCGACCCGTCCGAGCATGCTTTCGTCTGATTTGGACGAAGGAACGGTCAGCTATCAGTCGGAGCCGCCATACAATAATTTGCCCCGACTGACTGAAACACTGAAATGACGGTCAGTTGGACTGAATTATTGTATCGTGTGTACTTAGCTTTAAGTTGTCTTACTTGGACAGAGGAAGGAACCTTAAGCCAGGTAAACACCATCCAATAGTTTGGGCCGAATTATTGGATGTGTTTTGCGGCGTCATCCAAACATTTGTTCATCTGAATCTGCCAAATGAATGATTGGATGCGTCAGAAATTAAACCATGACCGATTGGGTGGTCCTCTATGGGTCACGCCCACTATTGCCGCGACCCAACAGTCCTTCCTCCTGGATGACTGGTCGGAAGAGCCAAACGGTCGGTCAGGAGGAAACATTGCATTTGGCCTGATCAATCACATAGTCATATATTTTGGTTGGATTGACCAGGTAATCGAATGTGATACCCTCTTAATTTTCTGTAGAAATGTTTTGGTCAGAATGATGGGCCATGTCTGCAAATCATAGTCAATTGATAGGTCTAGAAGAGTATGCAACCAAATTGTATCTCTTCGAATCCTCCAGTATTCCTTAACCAATAGACAAGCCCTATGCTTGCGGCCAGGCTTGTAGCGCATCACAGGTATCATTTGCCCCCTGGACTTAGAGTGCAGGGTATCTGAACTGAGGCCAGGAATACTTATATAAACAGGGCACAACTAGCGAAAAAAAAGCATGGTACAAAAGAAGAAACCAAATCGAGTCAGGAACAGTGACATAATTTACGTCACATAAGAGACGTCTTTGGGGGCATAACGGCGTAGGTTCGGGTCGTGGGAATTTGGGGTGGTCTCTCGGGTGTACGGGAGAACACCCCAAAATCAGGGAGACTCCCGTGACTCCCGGGAGGGGTGGGATACCTGATGTTTTGCCAGATCTGTCAGGCCAGAATTTTGAGACAAAGTTGGCCTGTGTGTACAAGGCCTGAAACCTAATTGTCATCATCAACCTGGTAGTATAAAACAGATTGCATCTATTTGGTTAAGAATTGTTTCTTATTTTAAGTATATATAGCTCTTGAAGAGCCAAATAACTGTTCTTTCTATTTCTATTAAAAATTGCAGCAATCTTGGCTGCTTCACTGGTGTTGCAGACTTGGGTCCCAACTTCTCTGTTCTTGCAGCCTGTTCTGAAAGGCAGGATGTTGCCCTTTGCATACTGCACTTTTGTGATGAAAGCAGCAGTTTTGTGCCCATTTGCAATTCCCCTTATTGAATGCCCAGCCCTGTTGCTGTTTCGACCCAACGGTGGCAGCTTTTGACTGGAACCTATGAGAGACCATATCCAACCAAAGGTCCACATCTTTCTCCGCCACCTCATGCCTTTGTGAACTGACATCTTTTGGCAGAAACGGTCATCATAGAAGAACCAAAATATTTGTAAGCATCAATGATGGTATCTAAATGTTTTAAAAGTCCTGGGCCCATCTCTGGTTTGCTGCTACATAAAATGTTTGAATATAGACAGAATGATTGAAGCCAATTGTTCAGGCTGCGTGCTAAAGGGCGTCTTCAATCTTGGTCCTTGTCACTAATTCCTTCTTTTTCAAGGAAATCCTTTACTGCAGACAGGAATTACAATACATCTGTATACTCCGCCCTCAATGTTTTATCCTTAACCATAGCTGATAGGTGTAAACTCAATGGGGTAGACTCACATACTGTGACGTATTTAAAATTTTACTCATGCACTCCTGTGCTTCTACCCCTTGGGCCACACCAGGAGACACTGAAAGCATGTTATTCTGAATACATTCTTTTAAGCCAGGAATGTCAAACATAATTACCTGGGGCCAGAGCTGGTGTCTCCATTTGCGCTCCGCCTTCTTGCAGGTGTTGAGAGGGTCCAGGCATTGTAGCAGGCATAGACACTGACATGTGCAGAGCCTGAAAAACTTTGTAATGCCGTCCAGTAGGCAAAAACATTATGTCTTCCCCTCCTCCAGACAGCTCTAGTGAAGTTGCTGGCCATATAAACTCTGGTAAAAGTTGCTGCTCTGACCCGTCCTCCATGTTCTCCTGTCTCACCCTTTTAGCAGACTGTTGCGCTCGCAGCTTTGCAGACCTTCTTGCCTGCATGGTCACCACCTTCTTTCTTTTAATCCTAGGTACCGAACTCCTGCTGGTAGCCTCTTCCAATATCACTGTGGGTTCTCCTCCAACCTTCACACAGCCTTGTAGTATTTCTTCTAGACCAGCGCTTCCTGTTTCTGTACCCAGAGGAGCACCTCCTCTGATATGTCCACCATTATGCAGGTGAATGTGCAATGAAGTTTTTCCCCAGATGAATCTGCCTCAGTCTGCTTCCCTTCTCCCTTGCAGGCCTGCCTTATAAGCCCTCAGATAGTTCCTGCCAAAAGCTTCTCCAGGACCCAGCCAGTCACAGCAAAGGAAAGTAGCGTTCCCTGTGCTCTAACCCCTTCCTTCCTTCCTTGCTTCATCCCCCAAGCGTAACAACTATACCATGGGGCAAAATTTTTTAGATAATTATGCCTACATTACCTTGACATCAACGAATCTTTGGACATTTATTCCCATTGACTATAATGGGTGCAATCCCCAAACATGGACATTCTGGGGTTTCAAGGTCATGTGATCAAATAAAATACCAACTGCCTGTATGAAAAGCACACACAGTAACAAAATAAATGTCCTAAAATGTATACTCAAATATTAATATAATAAAATCACAACATACTATATAAAGTAGAAATCTTGTATGTATGTATGTGTGTATGTATGTGTGTATGTATGTATGTGTGTGTGTATGTATGTGCTCATCTCACAGCCACACCCCTGAATGCATCCACATAACGGCAACATCCTCTAAAAGGGCCGACGCCCATGAAGTCCATTTTGTACAACTAAAAGCCTGCACGTCACTTGCAGAGTTTGATGCCCCAATTCAGAAACTCAGATGAAGGGCCTGGGCTCTGTGTTCTGCCCGACTTCTACAACACAGACACAGAGTCCACTTCAGTGACAAAACAACAGCAAAATGTACGGCTACACAACTCAGAGAGCTGCACACACAGAACAACAGCTTCTATAACAGAGAGAACCAGACATTTCCTTTAAGGTCTGTAACACATTACAATTTGCTCCTGGAAGGTTTCAAATATAAACCCTGGAAAGACTATGTTACTATTGGTGATATGAACCACATTTATATACAAATATAAACCCTGGAAAGACTATGTTACTATTGGTGATATGACCACATTATACCTACAATTAAACTCCTGGAAAGACTATGTTACTATTGGTGATATGAATGACATTTATATACAAATATAAACCCTGGAAAGACTATGTTACTATTGGTGATATGAATGACATTTATATACAAATATAAACCCTGAAAAGACTGTGTTACTATTGGTGATATGAACCACATTTATATACAAATATAAACCCTGGAAAGACTATGTTACTATTGGTGATATGAATGACATTTCTATACAAATATAAACCCTGGAAAGACTATGTTACTATTGGTGATATGAATGACATTTATATACAAATATAAACCCTGCAAAGACTGTGTTACTATTGGTGATATGAATGACATTTCTATACAAATATAAACCCTGGAAAGACTATGTTACTATTGGTGATATGAACCACATTTATATACAAATATAAACCCTGGAAAGACTACTGTATGTTACAATTGGTGATACGAACCACATTTATATACAAATATAAACCCTGGAAAGACTATGTTACTATCGGTGATATGAATCACATTTATATACAGATATAAACCCTGGCAAGACTATGTTGCTATTGGTGATATGAACCACATTTGTGATTATTGTCATGCTAAGAAATTTAAAGCGGCTCCTGGCATGTGACCACGCCCCCAGATATTGCTGTCACGGCCACACTCCCAAATATCACTGTCATGCTCATTCCCCAACCATCAACGCCACACCCCCAAGGATAAATGCCATGCCCCCAAACATCGCAACCATGCCCCCAAATGTTGTGAGCACACCACCCATACATCATGGCCACACCCCCAAACATCACAGTTACATCCCAGAATCATGCCCACATCTACAGACATCCTGTCCATGCCCCAGAACATCACAGCCACACCCACAAACACCAGACCCACTCACACTCCCAAACTTGACACCCACGCCCCAAAACATCATACTCACGCTCCTAAATGGCATGGCCATGCTCTGAAACAGAGTTACCATGCCCCCAAATGTCGCAACCACCAAATATCACGTCCAAGCCTCCTGGACACCACAACATCACATACATGCCCCCACACTGTCCACACCCTAGAATGCCGTGCCCTTCCCACCGCAACATCACAGACATGCCCCATCCACCTACTCAAACCGGGACGGTTAGGGGGGAATGGACTACCTGGGAATGATCTGCATTACCTGGACTTAAGCACCAGACACACACTGCCAAAATGTCACACACTCAGGGGGGCCCCTTCCATGAAGCAAACTGAAACATTTGCTCAGGGCACGCTCCTTCCTGCAATGCCGCATTTCAGAACCAGTCCACCAATCAGTGTTAAGTCAGCCCTCCAGTTCACCAGTCAATGTAAGTCAGCCCACCATACCCACCTCCACAAGCCACGCCTATGTTCCATGATGACGCCATGCTCGCTTCAAGTGTCACCCCCCATCTGCCGATAGGCGCCATTAAAAAGTTGTTTCAGGTGTCAAAAACTCTAGGAACACCCCTGCACACACTTCACAGATAGTTACAACTAAATGAACAAAGACACCATGGCACTTCCAATTCGGACCAGAAATTAACTTTATTAATTGGGATCTAATAGTCAATATAAAGTGGAGCAAGGATAAAGTGTAAACAAAGTGACATACTGCTAACAATGTGCAAAAAAGAGAGAACGCTTATAAAAACACAGCGCAACAGAATGAAGCCCGACTTTACCAACACAGACAAAGAGCCACACGTCACATGCTTTAGAGACACTGACACCCATCACTCACTCAAGTTTTGCTGTATTTAGTTGCAATCAACATGTTTTCCTCACTGCAAATTCCATGTAGCATGTTCACCACAACATTTGTATACTTACGCTCCAAGTGGAAAAACTGATAACATTGTATATAAGGTTTTACAATAAACATATACTATACGTCCCTTAAGTACACCTACTTATTTAACACAGCACACACCTTTCCATGGCAACCATATACACAAAATAAAATATATCTATTTAATAAGAATGTATTATGAAATTCCTTTCATTTCCATAACAAGGTTATTGTGTTTTAAAATCTGCAGCACACACATACACATACATTCCCTTCTAAAATGCCAAAATCAACGTTTATACTTAAACTTTCCCTTTTATAGTTATGCTTCTAAATGGATACTTGTTAACTTATTTCAATGGGCAAAGGCAACATAACAACCAGCTATAAAAATTATACAAGTACACAAATTATACAAAAACACATTAACACATCTTGGATCTGTATATTCTTCCATCAGGTCCATGGAACACATCACAGTTTCTGCATTGGAATTTTGAGGCTGAATTTTTGCAGCAAAATCCCAACATTTCTATGTGGAAAATCAGTTTATACCATGAAAACTGTTAAAGGATAAGTACACTGAAAAAACAAGTTAGGTGTAATTGAAAGCAACAGCTTTAACTAATCATTCCTCCCACTTTTTTTTTTCTCTAGGTCCCTCCTGAGCCTACCCGTGGTGATGGAACGTTCCTGACATCGCGCTGCGCTGTGCTGTACATGCATCCGTACATTTGCTCTTGTCACGTGCACAGGGAGCACACAGAAAGTGTTTTTTGGGACCTGGAGAATGAGGAAAACTAGGAAATCACAGAGGGGCGGAGCTAAGCAGACTAGAATGCAGATCCAAGATGTCAGGAACTTTCCATGACCCCAGGTAGGCTCAGAAGGGACCTAGAAAAAAACAAAAAGGGGGGGGGGGGGGGAGATGAAAAAAGTTTGGTAATTTTTCCCCAAATCCATGTTTGGGATTAACCTACTACTGTATAGTATGTATCTCTAACAAGTACACAAGTGGAATGTCAAGTCAGAACCACTGGTTACAGACTGGCAGCAGTTTAAAACAGCTGATTGTGCCTATCTTTACTAACATACGTGCAATCGGCAGTTAAAAAACAGCTGATCGGAGGGCGCTTCAGTTTGCCCACCCAGGGAGGTGGAAGTAGGATTTCCAACCTCAATAGGTTAGGTGTGATTGTGGACAGAAAGTTTTTTGGGGCCATGGTTTCCCTTTAAAGGGGAACTATGGTCCAAAATTGAATTTAGGTAAATTGAGATAAATTGATAGGAATTGCTCTCCTGAGAATATTTGCAATATATTTTCATTGTTTATTTTACATAGTTTTGAAGATATTTACATTTTTGTGTGTGATATGGCAGCAGCATCACCAGGTCCCCTGCACTTCCTGCTTCCTGCTCTGAAAGCTGTCAGTCAGTCTGCCCCGTGTCTCCTCCTCTTTGCAGCCCCCCTGTTCCCTCCCACTCATGGACCCCATGGTCCCTCCAGTTGCAGGCCCCCCTTGACCCATTCCCTTACAGCCCCATGTGGCCCCACCCACTCACGGGTGTCATGACCCCACCCACTTGTGGGCGCCATGGCCCTGCCCACTCATGGGTGCCTAAGCCCCGCCCACTCACATGTAACTAAGCCACGCCCACTCATGGGTGCCTAAGTCCCACCCACTCACAAGGCTTGTGGCCACTTCTGACCCCCCCCCCCCCAAAAAAAAAAAAAAAAACTCTGAGGAAACAGCCTTTTCAGGCAGAGTGAGAACTCTGCCTGAAAAGGCTGTTTTCACATAGTGAGAGAGAAGGGCTGTAGATTCCCTTACCTTCTCTGCAGCTGCAGGTCCTTCACACAGCAGAGAGGAGGGGAGACTTCCTGTCTCCCTCACACACTGAGGGAGTCTGAGGCTGTGCTCCCAGGTGGCACTGTGCAGGGGAAACATTAGGAATGTCACATGTCAGTCTCCCACTCATTACCTTTCTGGTCAGTCATTTCTGTATATCTTGGGCTGTGGAGCACGTAGAGAGGTGGTTGATGGCTTGTTTTAAAGGTAGGAAACTGACCACTGTTCCCCTTTAAGTTGCCATAAGTAAGCAGCATTAAATATCAGAAGTATGTAAATTAAAGTGTTTAAAGTAATTATTTTTCAGGATATAAATATTTTACCATGGGCTCTCAATAATGGAAAATAACTGAATTTAATGTATTACAGCACTTTATGTATGTATACATACATATGCAGAAGACTGTAAGGCAATTTGAATGTTTGGGAAAACTACACAAAAATCCATCAGAGAAATGATTGGAAAGGAAATCCCTATAGATCCAAGGTTACTACTGTGAGAGCATGGACTCTTCAGGGGAATAACCACAATGTAAGTGGAGCAGATGGATACACTACATAACTATTTATAGCCACACCATACATAATGAAATACCGGCTAACAAAAAACTCTCAAGATTAAAGATATTCAACAGGAACTGAAATAGGGATTGATGTCAAAGCATCTAGAAGGAGATAAAGACTACAATAAAAAGATTTATTGTAAAATGACATACTGATGTGGAAATATAAAATCTGAAACTATAAGGCTGAGTTATTGGTTTATTATAGAATGGTACTGTATGGAACATTTTATGGGGCACAGTTAAATGTGAACACTATAAGCACTTTTTTTAATTCCGGACTTCGCAGCAAATTGGCAATGTTTTTAATGTGTTTCATTGTATTTACTAAGCCCCAAATGGTGCGAATGGCAGTGTTAAAACTAATATAAACTCATAACATTTGACATTTCAGGGTTTGCTAATGCAATTTAGCTATTACAGGTAATAAGTTCGAAAAAGGAACTAAAATGTTCTGAAAGCTTGCTATACTGTATATACTTGTGTATAAACCATCCCGAATATAAAACAAGTTACTTACTTTTAACTGATAAACTAGGAAAACTGATTGACTTGAGTATAAACCGAGGGTTGACTTTCTCCCACAAGCAGCCTCATAGATAGTTCCACAGACAGTCCTATATAAAGTCTAATACACAGCCCTATATAAAGTCCCATACACAGCCCCATAGAAAGTCCAATACACAGTCCCATAGAAAGTCCAATACACAGCCCCATAGAAAGTCCCATACACAGCCCCATAGAAAGTCCAAAACATAGTCACATAGAAAGTCCAATACACAGCCCCATAGATAGCCCAATACACAGCCCCATAGAAAGTCCCATACACAGTCCCATAGAAAGTCCCATACACAGTCCCATAGAAAGTCCCATACATAGCCCCATAGATAGCCCAATACATAGCCCCATAAGAAAAGTCCCATACACAGTCCCATAGAAAGTCCCATACACAACCCCATAGAAAGTCCCATACACAACCCCATAGATAGTCCCATACACAACCCCATAGATAGCCCAATACATAGCCCCATAGAAAGTCCCATACACAGTCCCATAGAAAGTCCCATACACAACCCCGTAGAAAGTCCCATACACAGCCACATAGAAAGTCCAATACACAGCCCCATAGAAAGTCCCATACACAGCCCCATAGAATATCCCATACACAGTCCCATAAAAAGTCCCATGCACAGCCCCAAACACAGATGTACACTATATACCTTTCTGTGCAGCCTGAACATTTAAAGGTTATCTATACTCTAAAATAAAAACAAAAATTATACATACATTATATACTTTACATACAGCAAGATCCCACTACTTCAAAATGTTTTTCGGATTTTAAATCTAAGCTGTAGATCCTGAGAAATCATCATTTGTAATCACAGCATTTACAGGGAAAGACCTGTCACTCCAGAAGCAGATATTATTATATGTGTCCTATGTCTGACCTTTTACTAGGCTTTTTGCTAGTCTGCCAGCACACTTTCTGCAACATTTAAGAGAATCAGCAAAGAAAAGAAGGCAGGGGGAGGGAGGGGGAGATGTGTAAGCAGAGCAGTGTCCATGGTGAGGCTCAGAGGCTGTGCAGAACTCGTAATTGTCGCAGACACTACAATGAGGCAGTGAGTAAAGGAGGGTGGGGGGAATTAGGAGCACTAACTGAACATTAATCATTTAATAACAAAGCAAGCACAGATAAATATGTGAGTACCACCATTTTACTTCTCTAAAATTGTAGTTTCAGTTGTTTGAGTGAGTATAGTGACCCTTTAAAGGTCATTTTTTTGTCTAACCCACTGAAATCAAGAGGACCCTCTGTGTTACAGGGTACAGTTTTTGTTTTCTCAGGACTATGTGATTTTGTCCAGCAGCATCAAGATAAGCACAGGCCCGAGTATAAACTGAGGGGAGACTTTCAAGATGAATTTAAAGGTAAAAAAAATTGGGTTATACTCGAATATATACGGTAATTATCTTAGCCAATAAAGGTATCACCCTTATACCACTTTTGTGTTACCCTGTTAACAGCTTGATAACATAAATTGCCATCTTGATGCCATCTACCCCTTTCCCCCTTTTGGTTTGAATAACAGAGAGCATCTTTTCATTGCAGTCCAAAACATAAAATGAGGATATATTCAGGTCTGTATATAGTCAAAGACTACAATTTTGTGATATAAAAAAAAAAAGAAAAGGGTTGTTTTATTCTAGGTATTGTATGGCGGCTCCAACCGATCGCCAACTGTTCCTTCATCCAAATCAGATGGGTCGGAAAACCACAACCGATCTTGCAGATCTCTATGGACCGTACGATCGGTCGCAGCTAACTGTCGGACACGGCTGCTTTTGCCATGACCGACCCACCTTTACATACAAAGGAATTCTGTAGTTATTATTGACTGGGAAATAAACCCTGTTGAGTTCCAGTAGACTGATAAAAGATTAACTGTGTAATCAATTCTTAAAAATGCCTGCAGGGCCGCCTCTCTAATGAGGCAAGGTGAAGCACATTACAGAGCAGAACCCTGTAGGGAGGCAGCCGTTTTAAAGGCAGAATTTTTTTTTCCCCCTGGCATCATGTGCCTGGGACACATAATTTTCCCATGATTTGCCAGCCCTGCAGATCAAAAATCAATGTTGGGCATCATTTACCAGTCACTGTGGGCATCATTTACCAGTCACTGTGGGCATCTAATACCAAATACCAGTCACTGTGGGCATCATTTACTAGTCATTGTGGGCATTATTTACCAGTCATGTGTATAAAGCCCCTCCCTCTTCTGAACAAGCCACACCCCACTTCCGTATTACCCAATTATAAAAACACACCTCTTCTGACGGCATGGCAAGGGAGGGGGGGGGGGCAAAATTTTTAATTTTTTTTTTCAGGTGCCAAAAAGTCTAGAAACAGGAATTATGACAAAAGCTAAAAATAAACAAAGAAAATATATCTGTTGTATTCAATTAGATCAACTGGACTTGAAATGTAGTTCTTGAAGACGTTTCGCTAGTCATCCGACTGGCTTTCTCAATTCAGAATGACTTGTACAAGAATCTGTGGCAATTATGTACCCTGGAAAATCCCAATTAGCATATCACAGCCAGGTGTTAAGGGTGTGATTAGATAGTGGCTAAGAGGTGTTATAGGAAAGCCCAGAGTAAGGTGTTAAAACAGCATTGTACATGGCAGACAGTTGGTGTCGAACCCCCCCACCTCTATTTAGGCTTGGTTTCTTTATTTTCACATAAATGGCCTCCTTAACACCTCTCTTGAACCAGTCACGTTCCTTCGCCAGTATGTTAACATTACAATCTTCAAAGGTATGTCCTTTATCCTTAAGATGCAGATACACGGCTGAGTCCTGACCCGAGGAACATATCTGAACCAGTGGCTAGGTGCTATGCCCTTAAAGGCTTAATACCTTTAAGGGCATAGCACCTAGCCACTGGTTCAGATATGTTGATGACACCTGGGTTAAAATCCACCAGAAGGAAGTACAAGCTTTCACAGAACACATTAATGTGGTGGACCAAAACATTAAATTCACAAGGGAAGAGGTACAAAACAACAAACTGGCTTTCTTGGACTGCTTGGTAGAAGTTAAGGAAAATGGTAAACTGGAAGTAGAGGTTTACAGAAAACCAACACACACAGATCAGTATTTGATGTTTGACTCCCACCACCCTTTAGATCACAAGCTGGGTGTCATCAGAACCCTGCAACACAGAGCCGAGAACATCCCCACTAGCACAGAGGCGAAGGCTAAAGAAATGAAACATCTCAGAGGAGCCCTTAAAACTTGTGGATATCCAGACTGGGCCTTTGTCAAAAGAAGTAGAAGGAAAGAAAAGAACACAAATACCAACAGTGAAGGGGAAAAGCAAGACAGGAGGAAGAACATGGTCATCCCATATGTAGCAGGGGTCTCCGAGAAATTAAGAAGAATTTTCAAAAAACATCGTATCCCTGTCTGCTTTAAACCGAACAACACACTGAGGCAGCAATTGGTACATCCAAAAGACCCAATACCAAAACACAAGAAAAGCGACATCATATATGCGGTGTAGTGCAGTGAAGAATGCTCTGATTTGTATGTGGGGGAGACCAAACAGCAACTGCATCAACGTATGGCCCAGCACAGAAGAGCCAATTCCTCGGGTCAGGACTCAGCCGTGTATCTGCATCTTAAGGATAAAGGACATACCTTTGAAGATTGTAATGTTAACATACTGGCGAAGGAACGTGACTGGTTCAAGAGAGGTGTTAAGGAGGCCATTTATGTGAAAATAAAGAAACCAAGCCTAAATAGAGGTGGGGGGGGTTCGACACCAACTGTCTGCCATGTACAATGCTGTTTTAACACCTTACTCTGGGCGTTCCTATAACACCTCTTAGCCACTATCTAATCACACCCTTAACACCTGGCTGTGATATGCTAATTGGGATTTTCCAGGGTACATAATTGCCACAGATTCTTGTACAAGTCATTCTGAATTGAGAAAGCAAGTCGGATGACTAGCGAAACGCCTTCAAGAACTACATTTCAAGTCCAGTTGATCTAATTGAATACAACAGATATGCCATGACCTGGATGAATGAGAACCTTCACAAGCAAACAAAGAAAATAACTCCATGAAAAATGATCTTCAATGCCTGAAATACCCAAAAATGCATTATGTAAAAATACATGACACATTGCATTCACACAAGTTTCATCAAACCATTATTTACAATGTTTGTTTCCCCCAGATTTAATCACAGATTTCATTTACCTTTTTATCTTTATTTGTGTCATAATTATATTATATAATAACATTGCTAATAATGCCATTTGTTAATCAAAAAGCCAAGTTATTGCAGCATTTTAGAAGTAATACCAGAACTTTTCCTATCACCAGATATGCAAATACTTATGGTAGAGCAGAGAGACTGGGAGCCCCATCTTCTTACTTTCCCTATGACAGATACAGCCTCCTCCAGAAAACCACTGGTGATATAGTTTTGCTGGGGGTCCTAGTTACGCCACCGCGGAAAAGTATTTGAGATGAAATTACTATTAATATGCTCCATAGTATAAGCAAAGGCTGTTCAACCAACCTATTTTAAAACAGGCCATTGAACAGTCTTTCAGAAAATACATTAGCAGGGATCAGAGAATTGTCTTTGCCAAAAGGAAACACAGTTCTTAAATTAGAAGTTATCCTCTGTAGTATACCTGCATATTTGATAATGCTGCAAAAAAGATGATGGCAAGTAAAATATTTAGGCAGCATTTCTATTTCTCACAAACTCTCTACTTTAATTGAAACCTAAAATGAAACTATGAGTCTGATTAGTATAGTATAGCATAGTATTTGAGGTTGAATAAAGACATAAGTCCACACAGTTTAACCTACAATACCCACATTTCCTGCCTAACTGTTTAAGGCAAAAAAACAACAAAAAAACACCAGAATTATGAAGGGGGAAAAAGTCCTTCCTGACTCCAAATGGAAATTTTTAATGTCCCTGGATCATTTCTTCTTTATGTATCAATACAAGTAACCTGCAACATTCCCGAGAATGTATTTTATCCAGTCCAGGGAATTTATCAATACCAACCTTATTTAGTTGCTTCTGCACCATATCCTCAGTTAAAGGGCAAAAAAATGTTCATGAAATTTGCTTTATCCTCTATAACTAATTTATCTCCAATAATTAATGGTGTCACATTTTTTTTAGTCTTCATCTACTTACTATAAACACAATTTAAAAATTATTTAGGGTTAGTGATGCCTTGTTCAGCTATTCTAACTTAATTATTTTAGCTAGTTTAATTGGTTTCTTACAATCCTTGTTATAGTTTTTATCAGTTCTTTCCATTCCCTCTGACTTTAAGACTTTAAATGCCGTTTTCTTCCTTTCCATCTCACTCTACAATCAGAATTAAACCACATGGGTGCAGACTTATTTTTTTTACATTTATTTCCCAAGGGTATAACTTATAGATGTGAAATAAAATCCCCTTAAACACAGTCCACTTCTGTTCCGTACCTTTACCTGATAATACCTTATGCCAGTTGATATGCTATAGAGCTACTTTTAACCTGGGAAATTTTGCTTTCCTGAAATTAAAAGTCTTTGTTAACCCAGCGCACGTTTCCTTCTGATAGCATACACTAAACGACACTTTATGTGACATGGTCACTATTCTCTAAGCCTCCAATTACATTTACATCTGTAATATTCTTCATGATGTTAGATATAACCGATCCAACAGAGCTCCTTTTCTAGTAGGAACTTTAAAATAGAGGATATAATAGTTGGTAGGATTCACTATATCAAGGGGCGTGTTAACGGGATTTACTGGTGCCTGGAATCCCGTTATGCCTGCTCATTGCTGTCTGCTGTTCTACTTCTCCTAGTTCCCATAGTCCGTTACATAGATTGTTAAATAGACTGTTACATAGATTGTTACATAGATTGTTACATAGACTGTAACATAGACTGTTACATAGACTGTTAGATAGACTGTTAAATAGACTGTTACATAGATTGCCCCATAGACTATTACATAGACTGTTACATAGATTGTCACATTGTTAATTGAGCTGCAAGTAAAAAGCAGAATTTGTTTGCTTCAAAAATGTATCCAGTCTGCCCTGTGATTGACAGGAGCATAGAGAACTGTATCAAAATTAACCCTACAGCTGCCTGGGGTGATTGCTGCCCTGTGATGGAGTTAGTGAGCAAGAAGAGGGATATTGAGAAATCCTGGAGGTGGTTGTATAGCTGATTGGCCACTCTTCATTATATTTTATATATATACACACAGGAATGATGGTTGCGTATACTTTATAACAAAGTAAAGGTGATATATATATTGACTGTGATAATAATCATGACAAGTAGAGAATATATATAATATTATATGATCCACATATAATAGAATATATGTTCAGTGGTGACCCATTCAGGAATCCCCTTTTAGTTGTTATTTCTGTTGAAAGACATTTTTGCCAGTGTTTGGCAGCAAAATTTTTTTTTGCCAGTATTAACAATTTTTACATGCCAAAATCTCGCCACCTAGGGCGAAAGGGCGATCAGACATGCTGAAAATCACAGCTGAACTTTTGGCCTCCTAAGGACCGCACATTCGGTCACATTGAACCGTCGTCCGCGCCTGCATTCGATGCGACCTACAGTGATTCATCCCGACGAGCTCTCACTAGCGGCGAACGGTCAGGATAAAATTTAGCCTGTATATACCCAGCCTTAGCTATTACAGAGAACAAAGGGTATTACTCTTTCAAACATTGCCAAACACAAACAAAATAGCTCCTTGTACTGTAGTATTTTTTGGTAAGCAATGTGTTAAATTGTTATCAGGAGCAAATTGGTACATTAGCATGACCCAGCATTGCTGGTCAAATGTTACGTTAGTTAGAGCACTGTATGCTACCTGGCTGGTGAATAAAGCTTGGGCTCTGTTATGAAGTCCTAGTTATCTGTGTCATACTACAGATACCTTGAGCTTTGCTGAACTGACCCATTTCTTTTGTACTTTTCTCCCGTTTCTATCCCCTTTATTGTACCTGGTATTTTCTTCTTTGCCCTCCATTCTGCTTTCTTAAGTCTCTTCTCCTCCAATTTGTCACCCTTTTTCTCTTTATCCCAATCTGTTTTCAGTCTCCCTGCATGGTCTAGTCTCCCCTCCCTGCATCTTGTCCCAGTATGATCCTCTTTTTGCAGTGCTAGAAATTGTCTGCCTTCTTACTTGTTTATAAAGATTGGCAGTCAGACGGAATAGACACACACAAACACACATTGCAGTCACAGAGATATACACTGGCACAGACTGACACACACATTAAAGTTTTCTGCAGAAAGTCTTCCTGATAACAATCTCAATGCATTGCAGCATTAAGCATTTTTTTCCTGCTCTCTGGACTGGATGGTTCATGAGTTTTGGAAATAATTCCATTTTCAGGGGCACTTGAATAGCAAGAGTAGCAAAGCATGGCCAACCCTCGGTCAGCAAAACAACAAAGAAATATTTCAAAGTGATTGCTCATAACTTTCTGTGGTTCCCTGGTATAGTGCATACAGTAGAAACTGCTTGCATGGGAACTTTTCTCAGATTTATCTTGAACTGCCATAAAGCTTTCTACCATTTGTAATGATAATTGGGTCCCCAAGGGCACTGTATCACTGGAGTCTGAGGATGAGATTAGATTCCACATCAACTGAGTATTAAATATGGCAAAGTTCTATCACATGTCTATTCACTTTATGGAATGTATGGTTATAAACTTAACTGAACAGTCAGTGCAAAGTTAAATAGAAGCATTTCTTTCTTAGAAATTACCTGTTTTTTTATGATATGGACATAACAATAATCCTAGAATTTTAAAAAACATATTTACTGATCAGAATTCTAGCATATTAAAAAGTAACATGTCAGAAATAAAGCAAAGGGGGAAAAAATGTTAATTTCAGGGGAAAACATTCCATATTTTTCCTATCGGCTAGTTTTTAACATCTGTCACTATGTAGCGGCCTAGTGGAATCTTTCAGCCCAGATCATAAATATGTAAGTAGAAATGCACCTCTAAATATGGAAAATGAATGCATATTTTAATACGTAAGTATGCTTTGTGACCTACATTTCAGGTATTATAATAATATTTTTTTTTTAACTCTTTATATAATTCAGTGGATTGATTATAAATGATAGGAGAATGAAAGTATAAACGGAAGCACGGATCCCTTGAATGAATCCAATTCAATACTCTTCAATACTCTTGAATGAATTCATTTCATCATAAGCTGTTTTTTCCCACCTTATTAGGAGAAATAAACCAACAAACAACTTCTAGGGAAGATAATGCAGACATCTAGCAATCTAGTTAATTACCATGTTCTATATTGATCTCTTTCTCATGGAGATTTGAAAGTGACATTTGCAGCTCCCACTGCCCATTGGTTGCTGAGTTACCCCCTTTCCAAGGCTGACTCAAGGACTGAAGAAGGAAGGGACTGAGATGCATTATGACCTCCTTCTCTCTCTAGGGAAAAGACAATACATACAAGGATGGGTAACTATTAAAATTGTAAATTTCCAAAATCGTAAAAGGCAATTGTCCCTCAACTTTGCCTTAATCCATGAATGAATACATGCAAGTGTGTTGTTCTTCTCATTAGCTCTCTCTTAATTGACCTTCCATCTAACATGGTATTCTGAGAAGTCAAGCATGCTCAGCTTTCACTATTTACCAGCAATGGGAAAGGAATTCCCCACCATGCAATTCACACATATCAACTGTCACCATTCCTGTTACAGCAAAACTGTACACAGCAGAAGAGTTTATGATAATAAGGCACTTGATTGACAGCTGAAATTTAAGATCTTTCAGATTATATATCTTAAGATCAACAAAAAATGGTGCAGTGAAAGTTGAAGAATGATGATTTCCAGTAAAAGGGAATTAAAAAAATTAAAAAAACATGTTTGCTCTTTGGGGCAGCAATCCTGCACTTCCTGCATCTTTTAAAAGCTGAAAAAAGCTGAGTTTTAGCATTTTTCATATGTCCTTTAAAACACTCATACACAATCTTCTTCCAACTAAACCATTGTGTGAAGAAAATTTTAACACCATAGCTTGTTAATCTCCCCCAGTACCAGTTTTTGGTATCCACAGGGATGCTGCTTAGACCCACAGTCTCCAGGACCAGGGGGTTACAGCCATTCATGCCTTGGGCCAAGTGCTGGTGATTGTGCCCAGAGGGCACCTTGTAGCCTTAGACAATCCTTGCCTCCTCCCTTTCATGGATTGTATGTGCCTTAGCCATACACTTGGATGGATTAAAGAAAAGTCATAGCTAGTCATAGACAACACAAATATTGGTGGTGTTCTAACTTTGTGACTATGTCAAGTACTTTAGCCACTCTTCACAGTAGCGGTTTCCCTTGTCCAAAACTCATCTGCTTCATTGCAAATCAAAAATCATTTATCTAGATGTGTTTGGAGAAAATGTGCATCAGATGTAGTTTTTATTGGCTTGCTGAGTTTTGTAAAATAAGACCATTCTTTTAATACTAAAGCCTCGTACATACATCAGATTATTTTCGTACGATGTGCCCGACCAATTTTCAGCAACCGTCTCGTTATACACTAGAAGCCTGTACATACATCAACGATAGTGGATAATGTTCGTTGGTAAAGGTGTTACGGGACGTACGTATTAAGTGATGTTCGGAATATCGCGTGATCGTGAAATGTTGCACATGTGTATTTCATTTACACTCTACCGATAATCTGCCGACTATGTACAAACAAACGACAATCGGCAGAACCAATCCGCCAGGCTGATCATAAGAAAAAGCCGAGAATAGTCATGGATCATTGGTCTTAGAAGATTGTTAAAGCTTCATTGTCGCACAAATGTCGCACGATGGGTCGTTCGTCGGGCACATTGTGCGAAAATTATCTGACGTGTGTATGAGGCTTAACTTGTTGTTTTCAGTAATAAACATTAGAATTAGATGATAATAAAGATTCAGTAAAAAAGATTAGATATGATAATAGAGATGTTTCAATGAAGCAAATACTGTATGTCTCTTTATCAAGCAATAAGTTTTATTAGAGATAATAAATCAAAATCTCTGCTCCATTCAAGGTACAAAACATTGATGTCTATACTCCCTGTTAGGCCACATTAAACAGATACTGTACATTATAATGGGGGGAAAAAGCTTTATATTGTACCTTATGTCACAGTGGGAGGATTTGCCAAAGTGCAAATAAAATGATTTAACAAAGGAGGCCATTTCACTGCTTTCACTTTGCCATAGAAAATCCTTTTCTACATTAATTTCCCTTTGTTCATGGCTCTTGGAGTTACCCGGCGTTGTGTTTGTATCTAGTGACTTGCCATAAATGTTTTTTTGGGTTTTTTTGGGTAAAGACAAGATAGTACATCTTAACTCTGATGGCAATAAAAAGCCATTTGTTAATATAATAAAACTTTGAGAAATTGTAATAAATTTGCAGGAACTATTGAACCATAAAAAGATAACCTTTTCCGCAGGATCTCTTGATCCCACCCAATGCCCTGTACATATATTTCACCTCCCCCCCAGTGTTTTATATTGAAAAGAATATCCAGGAAAATGTTTCTACTGGCTACACTGCAAGTGGGAAAAGAGTTAAAGTAAAGAGAAATTGTTCCTGTATGATGTGCTCATTATTTCATTCTCTGACATATTTTAGTTTCTGTTCTGCAGACAAAGAGATCAAGAAAAAAATGACTTTTTATCCCCATTCTTGCTTCCAGTTTGGGAATTGAGAGAATATGAAGCCAGCAGGCAGCAAGTCACTTGATTTCTGTGCTTGTTCCCTGTGTGCCTGGAAAGGTTCAACACATGTGGAGAGATGAACTGCAGAACAAAAGCTTCTAGAAGCTATTCATAGCATTGTGCAGAATCTTCTCCTGGATACCCTATTGCATAGATAAGGTGATCAATTGGGAAATCCGATGAATTACAAAGGGAGCCAGGGTTGTTTATATGAAAATGTAAAAACAAATGGAGTGTTAATAGCAAAAGGACTGCTAATAGCATTCTCTCTTTATAATGCTTCCATTATTTTTTACTTTTCACTTGGTAAAGATTAAAGGGCAACTGTGGTCTCAAAACAAGTTAAGGTTAAATGAAAGCCTGCAGTATTTCCTTTAAAATGAGCTGAAAATTACATCTCTGGCTGGAGCATGTGAGACACTACATTGGGGTGAATGTTCAAACTTCCTGCTTCCAGTAGGTTGAATGACATCACCTGACCTCTGCCCCGCCCATCCGACCCAGGGGAGAAGCATGCTCAGTTAAGACTTAATGCTGGGGAAATCAGGAAGTACCTGGGGAAAAAATTGACAGTTGAGAAGGGGAGCCTATTAATACAGGCAAAGGCTGGTCACATGACTACAAGCTGGTAACATGGTTGAAAACAGGAAGTGTTCAAACAGGAAGTAATATTGCTGAACCTTTCCAGCAATAGCTTCTCACACATTTTATCTAGAGATGTGATTTAGGTTTTATTTTGAATGTATGATGGAAGGCTTTATATATCATTCTTACTAGTTTGTAAGAATTCGAGACAACAGTTACCCTTTAATTACTTCTTAATTCTATATTTTCTTCAACTTCATGGCCCTTCATCTACACCTGAGGTAAATATGTCAGCCTATCCATGTAGGTGTTGCCTAGAGAAGTGCACTTCTGTCTTTGCCGACTCACAATAAGGAATGAATAATATGCATGGGCTTACACGTTTACCTCCTGCACTAGATTAACTATAGAAAAGTAGTAGAATCTATTCTAGCATGTTGTTTTTAATTTTACTTTTACAGATGGAAAATATACTTGCATCAACCTGTCACTCATTAACACAGTCGGATGTTTGAATCTATGGGTTAGGCTGAAGTCAGTATGGGACATCAATGAATAAATGTAATAGTGGGTCAGATCTGGAATATAGAGTATGGAGTATAGAGTATATTATATTTGTTATATAGAGTATGGAGTATATTTATTTTGGTTGGACCAGAAGCACAATTTCTGTAGGGCTGATTTCAATTGGGTGCAATTGCACCACCTTACACTTATTCCTACTCATTCATGTTTATAATTTTAGTATATATTTTTTTCAGTCATTTATCCTAACAAAAATGTTGATTATTATTGCTCTCTTGCTATTAAAGGTGTGTTAAAATAATCAGCTATAGTTTCTGCAAACAGTGTTTGTGTAGCTTCTCTGTGGGATACAATAAGGCCACTCTTTCTAAGAGATTTTTTTCCAGCTATTGATTCAGTAGGGTTCAGAAGGTTATCCTTTCAAGTGAATACATTTTCAGTTTCTTTTAGATGCTCTTCCTCTAATACCATGGATACAATGTCTTTGTTACAATCCCATTTTAAAGCTTGGCTAAGGATTATGTTGTCCAAAACTGTCTCTCATTAATGTAAAATAATCTTCCACTTAGTCTTGTATCATGTCATTGACAACAGAGACCACGACCCTGGTGATACCATCAGAAACCTCTGAGCCACGTTTCTTTAGGGCATTGCATAATTCTGCAAATTAGATGACATATTTATTTAACATCACAATAGAAAAATGTCACTTTCTCTTCTAATGCTGATTAGCACATTTTTACAGACATTTCTCATTACAGTTCATTGTACACTGTATTCTGTATTTGTTCTTCTGAATAATCGATTTGAATAGAAATTCATATAATAGTTAACAATATACTTAAAGGGCATCTATAACGAAAAATAGGTTATTTTAAATTGACCATAACTGGAAACTATAATTCTTCCCAACTACCACTGTGTAATTTTTTTGTTGATCTGCCCCCTATATCTTTAGATATCCAATCTAAATCTTCTTATATTTCATCTGTCAATCAAGCTCCTTGCTCTCAAAAAAAAAAACGGCGCCAGATCAGAGAAAAAGCCAATCGGACACGACGGTAAATCCCCACCGAATGTGTGGTCGCTCATTGGTCTCAGCAAACTGTCTGCCACGGTGATTTCCGCCGTGACCGACAATGATTCAGCCTGGCTGATCAATGGCTTGTGGCGAATGGTCAGTTGGGGCAAAAATTCACCCATGTTTACCCAGAAGATGTGGAAAGGAAGACAATGTAACTGTTTTACAGGGAAATATTATTTGTATGTTTGTGTTCTTCAAATAAAGGATTTAGTTTAGAATTGGGGCCTCATAAATATTGTATTTATGCCTGTTTGTGTGTGAATAATGAATCTGCTGACAATCATTATTTCACTATGGGAAAATCAAGATTAGGTCTAAATTATATAAACATGATTTAACAGTAAATTCTTTACTAGTATCGCTACCCTAATTTCAAATCCATCCTTGTGGATAAAAAGTAACACCACTAACAAAATATTTCAAAGTAATGATTATCTGAAACTCATTTATTGTAAAATCACCCAATTGTAAAATAATACCCTGTATTATTGTTAATATTCAGCACTGATAAAGAGCTGTTTGGAGTTTCTTATGCTGACAATGGGAAATTGGAATGGACTGACATAATTGTTTTGTCTCTTAAGGTTTGTACACAACGATGATCGTGGGTCACGACCCATGACACACGATGTGTACAAACGTTCACTTCGGCCGATAATCGGCCCGTGTATGGGCACTTTATCGGTCGAAACTAAAAAAACTAAAATTTCCCTTGGTCAACAGAAACGCACAGTCCCAAACCGATACACCTATGCTGTGTATAGGGAGAACACTCGGGACTGTGTGTATCCTGTCATTTAAAAAAAATCTTCCCTGTGTGTACCTAGCTTTAATCCTTGGTCTTTCTGAATGTTATGCACCTGGGGAACTGATGTTATATAGTGATGAGAAGCTCTAAATATAGACAGCAATTGAATGTAGCTCCGATGTCAGAACAGGCAAAAAAAAAAAGCAATATTATATTACCAATAAAAAAAAGAACGAGTTAGACAAAGATTATACAGGTTATACAAGTTCTAGAGATGATATTTTCCTATTATCACAAATCCATTTTGGGGATTCTTGCCTTTTAATCAATCAAAAACATTGTTTTAATGTCAATTCTCCCTTATAATAAATGTATTTTAATGTATTTAATTTGTTGCTTTAAAGGATATCTCCACTGAAAACTGTACTTACTCTTTTTTACTTTAATTTAAAGTAAAGTAGGAAAATGAGGCGTTCTGAGCTGTACAGTCAGTGAGTGAGACAGAAAGGGCAAGAACCACAATTAACTAAGGACAGAGGCAAGTTCATATGATTGCAATTTATTTACCTGCTTTATACAGACATCCAACCCTGTTTATATCTGGGAGACCCCCCCAGGACACCTCCCTCATCCAGTATTACAGACAGCCCTCCAGTAGTTATGTCACTTTTAGGGCTGCATTGATTGCAATCTACTTGAAATGAACTGCATTCATCGTGAGTCACAATAAATGCAGTTATTTGCAATCAGTTTGTATTTAGTAAAAAAAAAGTCTGCTGCACATTTTAATTATAACTTATATAGGCCTATACATTTATTGGGTGGCCCTCAAAGGTGGTCAGGGGTTGCACATGAGACCCTTGAGATCCAATGGGTTGGGCACCCCTGGGTCTAAGTTAATTGATGGTGAGATCTGACGAGTAATGCATGGGGGGGGGGGTTACCCATGATTTTCAAAATTTGCATGTTTTGACTAAACCATAGTTAGTTTGAATGTGTTTCGTGTCGGGTTTGGTTAGAATACTGCAAATGCTGGTCATGACAGGTAGCAGGTGCTGTTGTGGGTCTGTTAAATTTTGGGTGCAGATCGAGTGCAGGTCTGTTTAATTTCAGGTGCGGGTTGGATTGTGGGTCTGCCTACGTACAGGTCGAGACGGTGCAGTTATGGAAACCCGCTATCAATGCATGTGAGTTACGGTTTTGCAGGGTGCGGGTTGGGTGTCTGTTTAATTTCAGATGCAGGTAATGGTTTTATGGTTGCCCACAGGACTCTAATCTGACCTTTGTGCTGCTATCTGTTAAAGAATAGAAATGGGATCCGGGTCCGATTCGGAAACCCCTTGGTTCTGAAATCCGGATTTCGGGACTTCAAATGCTCAAGAACATTCGAAAATCCTCGAAAATACAATCGGAAACTCGTAAGTAGTCCCCGATCATATTTTCGCGGGTTATCGAACGTTCAAGGCTATTTTAAAAAATTCTCGAAAATAGCCTCGAACATTTGATAATAACCGAAAATCTGTTCTGTTTTCGGATCTTCGGGATTTTCCCGAGATCCGGGAATCCGAAAACCAAACCAAACTGGTGAGTTTTGGCCATCTCTATTAAAAACAAACTTCCTAATGTAGTCAGTCCCTTTGAATTCAATTGTCTAAATTTGGTTGACTGCATGCATTTAAAACAACAAAATACATTGTGGGCTCTATTTATCTGTGTAATGTTTTGTGAGCTAAAAAGATTGAGGGATATTAAATAAGCCCTTACAGTTTAATTGGGTCCTTAATGCCGAAAGAATAAATGATTTTGTCAAAATTCATGTCTTACAGAAAGCTCTTCTATTTATTACTGTCATAGATTCATTGTTTTTCAGACTGTGTTCAGCATTCAGAACCATTTTTTACAGCTGAGAACAGAGGGGCTGTCTGTCCTTATTAAGGCTGACTGGCAAAACATTACATAACATGCATTTGCACAGCCACCAGACAAAATGGATGTTTAGTATTTTTCCATGAAAACATTGAACATTTATTACTTTAATTGTTTCTGTTTTGCACAGAGGGCAGCAGATGTCACATCACCAGCTGAAAATATATGTATTATATCATTTCATGGGGATTTGCAAAGAACGTTAAATAAGCTCCACGCAACAAATTAATTGTGCCTACATGAATTTGTTTGTTGCTTCAGCGATCCGTTCATGGTCTAAAATCCATGGTCTAAAATAAAGAGGAAATTAAGGAACTATATAGAGGAGCTATAATGCTTGTATTAGTTAAGGTTTAAATCTCCTCCCTCTTACAGTACAGTTAAATGTAATGTCTGAGAAGTACATTTTGAAACAGAGATCTAACCAGTTGAATCAGTAAAAAAACGAACAATCCGGTTACTATAAGCATAGGAAGCAGGCAGGGAATGGCACAATCGGTAAGTAAAGATCAAAACTGCTATAAGGGGGGGGAGCTGTGCTCAGTAGCTAGCGAAGTGCAGCTGGTTAACTATTTATAGTTATGTGGTTATCTGTCCCTTGGTGGGGCCACAGGGATAATTGTCCTGTTTGTCCCCCTAATCCAGCCCAGTTAAGGGGCTCCCCCAACATTGTTTAGTGTTTCTTCCTATCGGATCAAGATACAAAATTGGGACCATTGTAGTCTCCCAGTGGCTCCCCTTCCTTGTCTATAAGGGAATATAAGATATTGTTGAAAGAATCATCTAAAGCCTCATACACATGTGGCTTAGAGGTTTAGCTGACAATCGTGCCGTGTATGGGCACAACAAGCCCTGACCGATTGCCCGCTTCGCCCGACAAAGTGCCCATCCATGGCAAAATTTCGGCCGTGCATTCACATCGTTTGTCGTGGGTCAGCCCCCTGTGATTGTACACGTGTATGCACCTTAATAACGCTCGTTTCTAACAATCTTTATCTCAAGTGTGGGTGCACCATTAAGGGCTGTACCATATGTAAAACAAGAAAGCAAGAGTGCAAAAGACTGTTTTCTCAAACTAGAGAACCTTTTTATTAAGACTGGACTCATATTAAACCATAAACCACAGACATAATGAACAGATTGGTCTATTGCATCTTCTTTTAAGTCAATTTTCATTTTTATGTAACTGTATCTTGAATGCTGGTTCTACAATAGATCTAGGAGGCCTCATCTACAGATACAGCCTTCCCTGGATGAAGCGGGGGGGGGGGCCTATCATAATTTTGCTGGGGATCTAGTGTCTCATCGTTACAGCACTGGTTACATCTTCAACAAAAGGACAGTTTGTTGAGAAAAAAATGATGTCAATACCATTGCAGTTAGGAGGGAGCAAGTACTTTCCTCATGTATACTAAGATTGTTAGAAGTGCAGAGCTATCTCAAGCTGTTTTGTTTAAAATAATTAACAGTTAAAGCAAAGTTTTATGTATGTATAATTTAATTCATAAAGTGCCACTTGGGTACGCAGCTCTGTACATTATATAATACAAACAAGGGAATAAGTGCAACCAAATAAATTAAAATGACATATATAAAGTTTCATACATAGTTCAGGAATACATATATATAAATCATGGATGGCTAGATAAAGGTGTGATACATTAGGACTGTAATCCCTGCCTTGAAGAGCTTACAATCTTACAAGTGAGAGGGACATATACTAGTGGGGGGAGGGATACAAAGTGCTAGATTATTATTATTATTATTATTATTATTATTATTATGGATTTATATAGCGACAACATGTTCTACATAGTCAACTATAATTTTATATTTATTGGCCATTAATCTAGCTTTAAAACAAGCCATCCCCCATTAAAATCCGTTCAGCAAATTTGAAGATACATACATTTTTACAGCATGCTTTTTGCAGACCAGGAGCATCTCCACTGTAATCCAAGCTCTCTGACGTCACCTCAAGCCGTGCCTTCAGCCCCCCCCTTTGTGCCTCCCTCCCACCATCTGGATCCGCATCGCTTTCTCATGATGTCAGCCACGTCTGTGCCAATCACAGACGCGGCTGACGTCATAGAAAGTGCTGCAGGAACGAAGGGCTGTAAGTATAGATAGGATACATTTTTTAAAAAATAACATGGCGTTTAGTCTGGGCAGGGGGCATCTAACATACCCTAAAAGGATTTTAAGCTAGGATGCGGGGTGACCAAGGATGGATCCGGATGGTGGGAGGGGAGCGCAAAGGGAAGCTGAAGACACGCAAAAGGCACGGCTTGAGGGGACGTCAGAGAGCTTGGATTACAGTGCAAATGCTCCTGGTCTGCAAAAAGCATGCTGTAAAAACGTATGTTTCTTCAAATTGTCTGAGCGGATTTTAATGGGTGATGGCTTGTTTTAAAGCTAGAATCATGGCCAATACTATATAAAATTATAGCTTTGGGGGTGGACTTGCCCTTTAAGTATCCATGGGCTAAATAAGGGTACTTATCCATGGGCTACAGTATCCATGGGCCAAATAAGGGTCAGAACTAGAGTAACTGTAAGTTTCTATAAAAAATCATAGTTATATATAGTAGAGAATTACAAATTTTTATTAGTTGAGTTCTAGTAGTTAGTTATAGGGTAACTGTGCTCTCGAATTTTTTCCAAACATCCCTGGATCAACCAGAACTACAGTTTATGTATTAATCCCAGTAATTCTCAATATTTTTAGTTTTAGAAACTTATCTAGCCCTCTTTTAAAGCTATTCAATGAACTTGCTATTACCACATCTGCTGGAAGACAGTTCCACAGTTTCACCATTCTCACTGTAAAGAAACCTTTCCTAACCTGAAGGTGAAACTTCTTCCAATCTTAAAGGATGTCCACGAGTCCTCTGATATGACCTATTAGTGAACAATGCACCAGAGAGTTTATTGTATGGCCCATTAATATATGTAAACAGTCCTAACTTGCCTAATCGGCCTGCATAGTCAAGCTCCTCCATTCCCTTTATTATTTTAGTTGCCCTTCTCTGAACTGCTTCCATTTCCACGATGTCCCTTTTGTATATGGGACTCCAAATGAGGCCTTACCAGTGCCTTGTAAAGGTGGAGAATAATATTTTTCTCTCTTGAATCTATTCCCCTCTTTATACAAGACAATCGGGGTTATTCAATAAAAGTTCTTATCGTTTAAAATGGTGCTAACAACCAATCAGAGGTTAGCTTTCAAATGTTACATAATTTCTGATTGGTTGGGGCAAAATTAGCACCATTTTAAATGACAACTTTTATTGAATCTCCCTGTTTATCTTTCTAGCTCTATCCGTAGCTACTTGCCATTGTTTGCTACAGCCGTCTGTTATGTACCAGAACCTCCAAATCTTTCTCCATTACAGATTCACTTAACACAGAGTTATTTATAGTGTAGGTGGCACAAAGATTGTTAAACAACAAATGCATGAACATTTGTTAAATTGTTGCGTCGAAAAGTCATCACCGCAACCTATTGCCACTTCACTTATTGACAAATCCATCGCTTCTGTAATCACTTGATTGTATTTATAAAACGCAATAATGTGTTTTCTTGCATTAAGATCAGTCGCTAGGTCTGAGGTGCCAAAAACACATAAGTGGCCATATATCTAGCCTGCCAGTGGGTCCTTGAAGGTTTTAGTATATTGTGGAGTATTTCTCAATACTAATAAATAAGATCATTTACTGTAAGTTGATCGCTTTTTACGGTTCCAATTCTTTCTGTTTACCAAAAAATTTAAATGTGGGTCTTACCATAATTTTTCTGCTAAACTTTCCCCCTTTAAGGATGTGGCTACACTATAATGCACAGCAATGCGCTTAAAATCCACAAACGCTAAATTGCATGATTTATGTGCGTGATTCTGTCAATATTCTGTTATTGGAATGCATGCATTTTGCAAACAAAATGGTGATCGCAGTGTAGCCACCCAAATTGTGTTAGCCTGACGTGTTTCGCACACACTAACAGGTGGCAAAATGTGATTGTAAGTGTGTAAGAAACGCGCTAGTGTGAGCTAACCCTAAGGTTGGCAAATTCAAGGGTGGTCTCATAATGGTTGACGTTAGAGGGTAATTTCTCTTTTTGCCACAATATCGGATTTTACGCAATGAATATGGTGATGTTGCTGGCACACATCACCATTAGTACCGTGGCAATACTTTTATCAGCGAAAACGATTGAATTTATAAATATGGCGAAAATAACGTTGCTTGCCATTGCAATGTCCTGCGATACAGGAAATATATGTACCTAATGCTACGGCCACACTGTATTGGACGTTAACGTGTGTTAATAGTGACCACTAAGCGCATGAGATACACACTAGTGCGGTCTAGCCCTCAACATAAAGAAATATGGAGGTTTTTGGTATGCATTACATGCTGTACACAAGTAAATTGTTTATGTATAGTAACTGCTTCTATGTACACATGTCCAATCTGAAACATAAATTAAGCAGCAATGAGGTTTTTTTTTCTGGTGCATCTATTGAAAGAGATCTATTTATCATTAGGAGCTTATTGTACTGTGCTTTATAACATACTCAGAATAATACCATTTTTATTAAGATGTATTAAAAGTGTTCTCATTAAGCTTCTCTTTTTTGCATTCTATTCTTAGTTTCAATTTTTTTATTGACAGATGGTGGAAAGAGAAAAAGGGTGGGGTTATAGTAATATAGCGGCATTGTCATTTTTAGACATATTCGTTAAAGAGACACACAAGTTGAAAAACAAATGGACTAGATCCTGTGTGGTTAAGCCACTAATTCACAAAGCAAAGGTAAAGGAAAAATATAATTGACCGCAAGCACCATATTGTGATATAATTAAAGGGCATGCCCAGCCTAAAAAACTTTTTATAGAAATGCACAGCAATTCCCCTGGGGAACTACACACAGTAAAAATATTTTATAGGTAGGGGATGCAGAAGACAGAAGGGATACGGAGGGAGGGAGGGAGAAGGGCTCCTCTGCGCATGTCACAGTCCTTACTGAGGTAAAGGAAGCAACAGGGACCAGATAACTCACTGACAGCTCCTACTCCTCAGTTTTTATGACTTTGAAAAGACACAACAGGAGAACCTTAAGGAGCAGAGGAGTAAGGTAAGGATTTTTGAACACTACACAGTGGGGCCAGTATGGCCCTTGTCCAGCTTTGTTTTCTGGACGGCATTAATGAAGCCTTTTAATGTCCGACCACTGGATGGCCACTGGATTCCAAAATTTTGCACCAGCCGGTGCTGCAGCTCCTACATTATATTGCACTTGTGGCAATGTACATGCCTCGTGCCCATTTGGAAGGGATCATATCCCTTGACTCTATGGGGGAGAATCAATATAACTACAATAAGAATTAAACCCACGTTAACCCAATATAACAGTTTTACACTCATTTTAAAGGGTAGTGCAAAACTTAACACTGAAAATTGGACCCGGTACGCTGCAATGTTTCCTGCCCTAAAATCAGTGTAGGTCCACTCCTTTGTGGCTTTATGCTCAGGTAAAAAGGGAAATGGAGGAAAGAAAATGGCTTTTAAAATGTTTAAATCTGAGAGAACAGAACAAGCCATGAAATATAAAAGCTGTAAAAAAGGAGTGCAAGATATCAATTAAACAAGCTAAAATAGAAAATGAAATACGGATAGCTGAACAAAGCAAGTTTAACCCCAAAATAAGTATATAAATAGTAAAAAGATGAGGACTGGGAATGTGGGACCATTTAATAATGGGGCTAAGATGGTTATAGGATGCTCAAAAGGCTAATGTGCAAAACAGTTTTTCCCTTTGTATATACTCAGGGCCATTTTTAGGTATAGGCCACCTAGGCAAATAACTAGGGCGCCTAGCATCTCCCTGTCAGCTTTTTCTTGCTATGTTAGAGCTGCTCTCCTTGTTCTGCTGCTGTAAATGCAAATGAACTGAAGGTGAAGGAAGGAGGGGGGAGGATGAGCTCAGCTAAAAGAACTGAGGAGAGCAGTTCAAAAAGGGCAAGTAAAAGCTGCTGCAGACTATAACAGTGGCCCCTGTGACTAGCAGGAATGAGATCTCTATCCCAGCCTCTTTCTTCCTTCCACCCAACTCTCCAATTAGAACTTAGAGTAGGTGAGGAATGAACAATTCAATGGAGGAGACATGAAAAGCAAGTACATATTGTATATCATGTCAATGCTAGCAACTGAGAGGGTTAAACGTTAGGTAGGGTTAATGAGTAGGGTATAAAAGTTGGACTAGATGGACGTATGTCTTTATTCAACCTCAATTTCTATGTTACTATGATTGCACACATCATTTCAACTTTCTGACATACATGCAGTAGGCTGAAGCCCCACTCAAAAAAATTGTCCTCGTGTCAGCTTTTTCTTGGGCTTAAATAGGCTTGTATTAAGTGCGATTTTGACAGAAATGGACCACAAGTGGTGATCACATGCGCTAGAAGAGCTTCCAATATTCGTACGATGAGAGGAAGGTTCATGCCTAGAATCCACATTTCCCATATTCGGTCGATTGGGCCGAAAAACCTGTGCTTCTTTCTGCCGCCGCAACTGATGACATTCACCCCTTAGTGATCAAATATGTTGGTAAATCATGGCCAATCGTGCAGTTCCCTATGGGACCGCACAATCGTCGTGTGAACTGTTGGCCGCCGGCCACTATTCCCTCGTAGTGAACGCTACCTTCAGAGGTACCCAGCCTTAATGTTGTTACTTAAAGTGTATACAAGATGTTCTTTGTATCGGCCATATTGCATTAACTAGCCCCTGCTTTGTAGGGAAACGCTGTTTCCAATGTACAGCTAATACTTTTCTTGGTGGCGTGAAATATCAGGGCATTAGCCTCCAGTTTAGTTGAAACGTAAGGAGATGAGTGAATGTGTTCCACAAAGATATCTGTTCCAAGACTCTCGCACGTCTGCCAAAAAGCATTGCATCTGGTCTGCCACTTCCCCACACCCTGTAAAACATAAGAGAGAATGCAATAGGTAAAGTCTATACAGATGCTGTGGAGTAACATACCAATAGTTCAAGATTTTGAAGAATTTTCTTCAATTATTTCATTGGTGGAAATTTAAAAAAATTAAAGTCGGTTTGTCATGCCAAAGCATTGCATGAACTGCAAATATCCTGTTCATAGCTGAGTACTGTCAGGAAGCCAGTAGCTGATGAATGACTAGGGTGCATTATTGGGGTTATAAACAGGGAGATTTACCCAGAGCCGTAGTTGCTCTGGGCAGATCTCTTTTCCGGTACTCACTACTGTATTCGTGGCTCTGTCTGAGTAAATAGGGATTTAATACATGTGCAACTTTAACGTCAGCTATTACTTGGCAAAAAATAGTGTTGCAGGATGAGCCTCATCCTCAGCTGCACAAGTGTCTTTTGCGATGCCTTTGTAACCGCTGCATACAAGTCACGCTACCAGGTATTAAATCTCGGCTAAAATGTCTTGTATGTGTAAGGGGCTATGATTAATGTGATTGGTAGAGCTTCACTGATTGCATCACTTCTCACTCCGCCTTGCTGCATATTTTATAATATGTGTCCTATCTGGCAAATATACATCTAAAGGTGAGTGTATACATTTTGTTTTGGAAGTAAAAGAAATAATTCAAGGCTGCTCATGTTAAAACTCAATAATGACCTCAAAGTCAACTGCAGTATATAGCTGCACACAGTTCTGCAAATCACAGATAGACAGAGTACTGTGGTACCTCCATTAAAATCTTTTGCGTTAAGCATGAGGATTTCTTTTTACAAGAAAGCAGATGCTGTCGGATGGGTTTTTCATTTCAACGGAATAGCTAAAGAGCAAAAGGGGGGGGAGGGGTAGGGACAGAGGAAAGAGGAGATGGGATTATAGGAGATGGGATATAGGGGATAAAGAAAGCAGAAAGGAGGTGGGAGACTGTAAGTTTTTTTGTATAAATACCTGCAGTGGATTGTTACTAGAGAAGCACCAGCAGCTCCAAGCAGTGTTAATTCTAAATTATGTCCTTAAATAACAAGAGCAATTATTGATAGCTGATTAAAAAAGAGAGAATAATGAGCCTAAGGGCACGGCCGCACACGGAATCGCACGCAATTCCTGTGCGCATGCGATTGCTCCTTTTGAGATACGAAATGCGCAAGCGATTGCGCATAAAAATGGGGATGGATGAGCAATCGCATCGCACCCGAAAACCCGAAGACCGATCAGTTTATTGATTAGTTGTCTGCCAGTTAGAAAGATAAGGTCAAAACTGGTGTTTCCCTGAAGGTGGGCTCCAAAAGTGTATTTTAATCATAGAGCATTTGGGACTGCAACCTCTCTGGCCAAAAATACATTCACAGGGTGGAAAGCAGTGGGTGGGGCTTGTCACAGAGCTTAACATCTTGTGTAATGTATAGGAGACAGGGACAGAATTTATTCATCTTCACCTGCAAGGCTTTACTGACTGTAAAAATACTGACCAGAGGCAACCATATTTGATTGCGTATCAGTCTCCTCATTACTGTTAGAAAGTGCGCATCTTGGAATGTAAATGAATGTTTTGTTTGCTGCATGTAGTACTGAGTGAGGTGTCTATATGCAGTACGCTATGGTGGTTGTAGCAGGACATTAAAGGATAACTATATTGCCTCAATGGATTTTGTTTTAACTGTCTTAAAAAGGTATGCAGCCCTCCCATACATTTTTCGAGCCTCTCTCTGCCTTCAATTAGCCATGCTGTGAAGGGGGCGTAACAATTCTGTCTGCCTCTAACTGTCATTCAAAGCTAGCATGTGAGAAAACACTCCTCCACCCATCCTTGATCAGCTTGATTATGTAGGCTGTATCCTTATGTTAATCATGGCCCTGGGCCGTCTAGGAGGCGGGCTTTTAGCACTCATCTTTGCTGTGTGATATCTAAAAGAGGGCAGCACGGCTGCAAATGTGAGTAAGTGGAAGTGTGGACATGTAATGGGGTAATGTTTTTTTTTTTTATGTTGTTGTCATTTAACCTTTGTTTGTCCTAAGCCACATACCCAGTTAGTTGCATATGTGAAAAGAATAAACCTAAAAAAATGACATGCTCATGTCCATGGCCTGGTTTAACTTATTTACGTATTTTAAACCGTATCTTATACTTTTCAAATAGTTTTATAATTTTTATAAAATCAGTAGTGATTCATTTTCTATTAAGATTCTCTTTCTCTTCCAGGAATCTGTTTGAATGAAAAAGGGCAATGCATGATTTTCTTGTGGCTTAATAAGGGTTACAAAATCTGCTTAAAAATGTATGAGATGAGGTTCTCTGCACATAATGACATACCCAATGCTCTGTTCTGAAGAAATGCACCATAACTATTCATGGTTCACAAGGTTTGCTAATGGATTCCAACAGCAAAAGCTTTAATCAGGTGACATTTAAAATAGGTTAGTGGTTAAAGAGAAAGTATCCAAAATGCAGTTCTTCTCGGTATTCGGAAATGTGCAGTTTTTACTTTATTGCTGTTTAGCAACTTACCGCAAAACATTATTAGAAAATGTATTTTTATTCCCTGGCAGTAATATGAATTCGAAACGAGGCATGTTAGGAGGTCCTATTTACGGTCCCATTTAAAAAAAATTGAAATGAAAATTACCTGGTGCAGGGAGGAAGGATTGATTATTCCTACCTCCTAATATTATATTGTTTAGGAGTACCAGCATGTACAATTTTCATTTGCCAGGTTAGTTTCCTAGGTTTTCTGGATTTAAGGTAGTGCTGAAGCCAGAAGAAAGCCTGTCAGAAGCAGTTTTCTTTGTGCTGGCCTCCTTACAGAAATTTTTGGGGAGGTAGTAATTACTAATCTGATCTCCCTGCTCCAGGGATTTTTGGAAACTTTGTAGACACTGTAGTTCTCCTTTAAGGTGTCTGATTAGTACTGATTTCTTCCAGAAATAATGGAAGCCTAATCATCATTAAGGGTTATGAATGTAATTAAAAAATGTAAAATGTTAAAAATGGAATATGTTAAGCGGGACCCCCCAAAACTTCAGTTCTGTTTTGTTTAAACTTGTTAAATATGCTCCCAGCATGAGAAATTATACTTAAAAGTTCATGATCCACCTCTGCTTCCTCCCTCTCCACTGCTGCTGCTACTACATGCCTTTTCCATTCATGAGCAACAGCATGAGCAACAGCAGTGGAGGCTCATCTGGTGACTATAGATGACCGAAACTGCTAAAATCCGTTCCACTTGCTGATTTGCAGATTTTTGGAAAAATTATAAAATTCGAAAATCCGAGTAAAAACCCATTAAAGTCAATGGAAGAAAAAAATCCTCACAGATCCGCCTAAATATAAGGTAAAATAGCAATGGTAACTTACTGTACATGGCTGTGGGACCTGGGAAATGGTCTGGGGAACAAGTTCATATACCCAGAACTAAAAAAAAAAAACTTTCCTCACAATCGCACTTTTTCCGAGCTTCCGCAATCTATTTTCAAATTTTCAAAAATTTTGTAAAAAATGATACAGTAACTTACTGTAAATGGCTCTGGGACCTCAGAAATGGTCTGGGGAATGGACCAATCTGATTGTAACCAATTCTGATTGAAAAAGAATCTTATTGGTTAGTATACCAATCTGATTCTTTCTAAAATAATTTTAATGTATCCAATCAGAATTGCTTAAAAAATAAAGGTGAAGTTTTAAAACCCTAAAGCTTGAAACCTGTTATTTGCAGTGTATATGCTAATCCAGCCCACTAAAATTCACACACAGAAAGCTCAAAAAAATGGGAAAAAACTCTCTAACTCCTACACTGTCAGGTCTCCACTTGACTCACTTTAACACACTGACAAAGTGGCACCTGTCTAGCTGCCTTTTATACCCGGCGGTTGGCACGGGTAAAAATAGCTGCCATTGGCAAAAAGCCATATTCTGGAAAATCCACGAGTTCTGCGGATTGGCAGATCTCGGAGATCTGCCGTGGAACTAGGTTTGGTTCCACAATCCGGTCCATCTCTAGTTAGTATGCCAATCAGAATTGGTTACAATAAAATTAGAATCTAATTGTAACCAATTCTGTCGGGAAAAGAATGTGATTGGTTGATATATCAATTACTGTATATACTCGAGTATAAACCATCCCAAGTATAAACCGAGGTACCTAGTTTTACCTAAAAAAGGAAGGAAAAGAGATTGACTCGAGTATAAACCGAGGGTGTAACCCCTACTAGTATTTGCCACTTAAGATGTTTGGAAACTACAACTCCCAGCATGCTTTAATTGCTGGGAGTTGTAGTTTTCAAACATCTGCAGAAGCCAATACTTGCAAATAGGGGTAAATCCTCCTTTATTTGTGCATACAGTATGCACAAATAAAGAAGGTTTTACTCTTATTTGTAAATAGTGTGTGCCCTGGTGTCCCTGTTGTATTCTCCTACTTTGTCCGGCGGCCGCTCGCTCCTCGCTCCACATCCTCTTCAGGAAGATGTCTTCAGGAAGCTTCAGGAAGATGTCACTACTCGGCGCTGCAAAGTGAGAGGCGCCGGGTTGTGACATCATCCGGAAGAGCACTGAGGATGTGGATCGCGCAGGCCGCCGGACAAGGTAGGAGAAAGATTTACTCGAGTATAAACCGAGGTAAGATTTTCAGAACTTTTTTTAAAGCCTGAAAACCTCGGTTTATACTCGAGTATATACGGTAGATTCTTTCTGAAAATTCTGATTGTAACTAATCAGAATTGGTTACAATCAGATTATTTTAGAAAGTTCCCCAGACCATTTCCCAGGGCCCTTTACAGCAAGTTACTGTATCATTTTTGCCAAATTTTCAAAAATTCTTTAAAAATTTAAATTTTCTCGAATATTCAAAATTTCTTGAATTTTCGAAATTTCCTGATTTGTAAAAAATTTTCGAACGCAGTTCGGAAAAATTTTGAAAAGCGGAATTCTTGAAAATCCACGAGATCCACATTTGCGGATCTAGGAAATCCGCCGCGGGTCCAGTTTCGGATCCGCGAACTGGCCATCTCTATTGGTGATGGTACTGTCCTGGCCGTGACTGACGGCCTTACCAGGAAGTGAATGGGAGCCACAGCGCTGGATCATGAACTTGTAATTTCTCACGCTGGGAGCATATTTATCAAGTTTAACCAAAATTGAACCAAGGTTTTGGTGGGTCCTGCTTAACATATTCAATTTCTTTTTAAGGGGTGGACATACCCTTTAACAATTTCAATGAATTTACTATTTTGGAAAAGCTGATTTGAATTTTTCCCTCCTATCTTCATTTACCATTAAGATACATTGCTTTCTTAACGTTTTCAGGGCATATTTAAAAAACTGCGGTATCGCAAGTTTGTACGAGCATCGTTGCACATTTATTGCGAGCATTTGTAAATCTAGACGATTTTGTTTTGCAATGTATTTTAATTTTCACATTAATGTGTTTAACAGGATTGTCTGTGGCAAATAATACATTGCTTTATGTTAGTTATTGGATAAGTGATTAATATTACATAATGGCACAGTGTATTGCTAGTATAGCAGTGTTATGGCATCAGTCATCAGTGTCAACAAAAAGTTTCCTACCATTTCTCAATAAGTCACAATAAGAACACAGATTTGTCCCTGGGAGATAATTGTGTGCCCCCATATATGTTTATAGCCTCTGTTTGATAAATTTATTATTGTGACTATTGAAGACGTGCTTTTTTGTGTGAAGATGATTTGGACCACTAGAGGTCCCTCTTGTCTCAACTTTTTAATCTATAAAAGTCTACTTCCGGTTTTCTACATTACATCTGATGAAGGTGCAGTGAAGGTACTGAAACGTTGTGTTGTAGCACAGAATTATGGAAATAAAACACAAACAAGCAAGACTGGGGTGTGGTTCTTATTGTGGTTTAAATCACAAAATGGGCCATAGTGTCCTTGCAGCACACAGCATCTACGGACTATTTCCTTAAACAGGAGTGCAGGTAATACTGTACTAAATGGTTGGGTTTCGCCAGGTTTATGTGCATAATCTGAATTTGAAGTTTTTTTTTTTTACACTTTTCATCAGTTGGTTAAAGCTAAAGAATTGAGGGGGTAGCAGCATTTTAAAAGACTGCTAGTACATTTCTATATCAAACAATATAAGTAATCCCTAGAAATTTCCTTTCCATGGAGTGTAACCTGTCACTAAAAAAAGAACAAGTAAGGTCTATATTTTATTAAATGTAACATACAGAAAGTACAAGTCACCAGTAAATAATTATGGGGATTGGACAATTTGTTTGTAAGGTTTGGGGCTAGTGTCACAATTTGTCTTTGTCCTGAATTTCGGAACTTATTTCTGTATCTAGGAGCCTATGCTCTTCCTTATTTAAGTAGTTGCACATTATTGGTTGCTCAGTAGGTTTGGATCATGGAAGCACACAGATATGTGTAACATAGTGAGCAGTGTCGGACTGGCTCACTACAGGGTTACAGGGAAATCCCCCAGTAGGCCCACAGCCCACTTACCAAAGAAAATAGAGGAAACTACTTAAATTTAATACATTTAAATACAGAGGAACAGTAATAAATTAATTCTAATAAATAATAGGAGTCAGTAGGAGTAAGATAGATATGTAAATGAGTGATAATAGAGATATGAAATGTTAGGTGGGCCCTTAAACCCATCTTGGTGGGCTCCTGGTCTCAGAATTCCTGGTGGGCACCAACACCCCAGTCTGACACTGATAGTGAGCTCTAAGAAGTCTTCTCTAGGCATATATATGTTTGTATTCTGTTTAATTATTCCCTAATTGTGATAGTATTTAGCATTGTTGCTATGTGCCTGTGTATCTATGTAATCACAATATAATATCACTGTTATTATCATACTTTGTGACATTGTTTCCTGGCAACGCTGCAGGCAGGGGATGTAACCTGCTGATATAATATAGTAGCACCAACACTAGTACCATGAAGCTGCCAGCCTTGTGATGAATCCATATATAGCTACCCTCTCTGTGTGTTATGTGAATGCGGTCCCTGTAATAATGAAAATTGTGTAGGCCCTTCTGGTCACAGAAAGTTAGAAGAAAAGACATATTAATAATAATATGCAATTTGATTACTTAATTCTCACAGATCTTTTGGAGTAAAATGTGGCTTTTTTTTTTACCATGTGAACAATATAACAGCCATTTACTCAGGTTCTTGATTCTACAGTCCAATCCTGTTATAATTACAGGACCCAGAATTATGTATTTTTGTTGGGATTAGGCCTAGACTGAACCACATAGGGCAGTTGTCTTTGTTGAGTCCAATTTGTGAAGCGATTCATTCCTTTTTGCCAATTTTTTGTAAATCTCATGCGCTCCGATTCTGGCCTATTACCAAAAGCATAGCACAAATGGACAGTAACATTCGTGAAGCACATTGCAATGAGTTGCCGCAGCATTAGGTGCATATATTTCCTCTATTGCAGGACATGGCAAAGAGCGTTATTTCGCCATATTTATAAATGCAAACGTTTTCACCTATAAAAGTATTGCCATGGTTGTAATGGTGATGTATGCCATCAACATCTACATAATCATTGCATAAAATCCGATATCGTTGCAAAAAGAGAAATTGCCCTCTAACGTCGGCCATTATCAGACCACCCTTGAATTTGGCAACCTTAGGGTTAGGCCACACTAGCATTTTTTTGCGAATCGCATGTGCTCCAATTACAGCGCACACGGACAAACGCAGGAAAAAGATGTCAGATGTACTGCAACTTGTTCCACATTGTAATGGATACTAAACAGTAATTATGCCAGGTGATGTGCTGGTGGTGCCAGAGGGGATGTGCTTGTGGTGCCAGAGGGGATGTGCTGGTGGTGTCAGAGGGGATGTGCTGGTGGTGCCAGTTGGGGATGTGCTAGTGGTGCCAGGGGGATGTTCTGGTGGTGCCAGTTGGGGATGTGCTGGTGGTGCCGGTTGGGGATGTGCTGGTGGTGCCAGGGCATGTGCTGGTGGTGTCAGAGGGGATGTGCTGGTGGTGCCAGTTGGGGATGTGCTGGTGGTGTAAGGGGATGTGCTGGTGGTGCCAATTGGGGATTTTCTGGTGGTGCCAGGGGGATGTGCTGGTGCTGCCAGAGAGGATGTGCTGGTGGTGCCAGAAGGGATGTGCTAGCGGTGCCAGGGGATGTGCTGGTGGTGTCAGAGGAGATGTGCTGATGGTGCCAGTTGGGGATGTGCTGGTGGTACCAGGGGGATGTGCTGGTGGTGCCAGGGGATGTGATTATGGTGTCAGAGGGGATGTGCTGGTGGTGCCAGTTGGGGATGTGCTGGTGGTACCAGTTGGAGATGTGCTGGTGGTGCCAGTTGGAGATGTGCTGGGGGTGCCAGAGGACATGTGCTGGTGATGCCAGCAAAATATACTTTTATTGTTTAATGGAACGTTAGAGAGGGCTCCAAAAATCTGATTTGGGCCTCATTTGGTCTTAATCTGGCTCTGGTCACAGACACTACAAGAAGGCAGTGAGTAAGGGAGGTTGGGGGGAATTAGGAGCACTTATTTAACATTAAAGGGTATGTCCACCCCATAAACTGATTTTTAATATGCTGCTGCACCATGTCCCCCAACCCCAACCGCATAAATATTTTTTTAGAAAGCCCCCCAAACTCTTACTACCTCCCCTCGTTCCCCGCCGCACTGCCGGACCTCTGCTTGCGAGAATGCAAGCAGGGGGCGGGACCGGCAGTCGCGTCTGTGATTGGCTGAGCGGCAGCCAATCACGGAGCGGCTGCCGGTCATTCAGTGCAGCGGAGGAAAGCGGAGAGGTAAGTAAGAGTTGGGGAGCTTTTTGAAAAAAAAAATATGCGGTTGGGGCACATGGGGAGCAGCACATTAAGGGGGATTGACGCTAGGGGGAGGGATAGAGAAGAGGGAGGGAGAGGGAGGGAGAGGGAGGGAGAGGGAGGGGGAGGGAGAAGGACTGCAGTGCGCATGCAAATATCTACCGGAGGCCAGGTAGCAGGCAGAGCCCTGCTATCCTCCTGGTGGTTAGTTTTTGGGATTTGGGGGGGGGTTTACAGGAGAACCCTATGGAGCTGGGATGTGAGGTAAGGATTAAACTACACTACATGGTGGGGCCAGTAGTTGGGGGGATTATAGTTTTGGGGGTGGACATGCCCTTTAATAATTAAATGGCAAAGCAAGCACAGATAAATATAGGAATAACACCATTTTACTTCTCTCACATTGTAGTTTCAGATAATGTAAAGTACTTTGAGTGAGTATAGTAACCCTTTAATTCTAATTTTAGCTAATTGCTTTTTTTAACATGAAAGTTAAGTCCCTATCATATGTGAAATCCAGTCCAGGGGGTTGCCAACTTGTACTCGTATACCACTTGCACTTTTATATGCATCTGTCTCCTGTGTCTATGATGTTTTATTGTTCCGAACTAGACTAGAGAAGCGACAGCCTTATTCATAAGATCAGTGTACTGTATTAGGTTCCTTTATTCACCAAGATGTGTGTTACATTTTTAATTCCAATATTAGACTTCCAGTAATTACCTGTAATTAATTATTTATTTTATACTAGGATGGAAACTTTCATTTATCTTAACATAATTGACTGAACAAAAAGTTTAAACAAAAAAAATAACTTTTATTGCTTATAGAACAAATGTGTAACTTGAACTTTGACATATAACAAATAAAATCAAAAAAACTGATTATTTTATTCTAAATAAACTCTAACTGGGGATTTATCTTTGCGAAGTAACAAAAATATTTTCCACAACCGACCCTGCAATTACTCCCACCTCTCCTATTGGCACACGCAGTTTTAAAGTAGCTCACTGAAATACCAGTTTCTCGCTGAGTGGAACATACTGAGCAAGCTTGCAGGTCTTGGTTTTACACAAGTGTATATCTGGTTAAGAAGGCAAATAATATACACTATTTGTGGGGCAGCACGGTGGCATCAGTGGTAAGCACTGATGCCTTGCAGCGCTGAGGTCCTGAGTTCGAATCCCTTGGACCCTTGGACACATCTGCAAGAAGTTTGTATGTTCTAGTGTTGGTCATTTGTACTGGCTACACTAGATTTGCTGTGATCCTTTAATCAGAGTGCATGAGATCTGCATTTTTTGCAATCGCATACGATCCGACTGCACAGTCGCAGTGCATGTTAACACCCACCAGAAATGTGCACGTTCATGTTTCCGATGCACTTGGGCATACTGCAGTGTGGCCTTGACCTAAACAAGTAATTAAAAGGGTTGTCTGACCAAATTACAATAGAGGACATTAAATTTAAAAGTAGTGGATCGCTTCTCTATCGCTGTGTCTTCAATGACAGCAGTCGCATCTGTGGTTGGCTGCCTCTCAGCTAATAACAGACGCGGCTGCCGGTCTGGCCCCTGCTTGCAACTTCTGCAATGAGGGAGCCGGATCAAAGATGAGGGGGGAGAGACGGGGCTGTAAGTAGCGATCTGAGCATATTTTTAAAGAAATAAATCAGCGTTTGGGGGTGGGCAGGGGTCACCTAACTTATGCCAAAACTTGATTTTTAGGGTGGACATGCCCGTTAAAGGTAGGCATTTGCATTTTTACATTAAAACTCAATCAATTTGGGATCTGATTAACTGTGAAATCACCAGCTTAAATTTTGTGTTGTGACTCCACAAACTTATTTGAACAGACAAGATGGCCCATGGCTACAATCACTGCTTCATCCCAAGTACAAATGACCAACCCTAAACAGAAGAACATATTATTTTAAAAATGTGTATATTTTTTATTCTAGCTGCTTTGCAGAGAGAACTGCCTCCCTAGATCCCTGCCTTTTCTCACTCATTTAAGCACATTTAGAAATATGTACTTATCCAGTTTTAGCTAATATCAAAGGATGTAAACAGTATATTACTAATATTAAGTGCCACAATTCACTTGCTACATTATAAAACACAATTATGTAACAAAGTTTTGACATAGGGTAACTCAAAATTAAACCAGTTATATAAGCAAAAAAAAGCTATAGCTTGAACTGATTTCATTAGTATTGCAAAGAGACAAATTAATGGGGCAAACATACACTGCTAGGCTACATATAAAAGGGAACCCCTAGATTGAATGTACACTGGGATTTTTTTCATTTTAAATTGCCCATTACTATCATTCTACCCAACTATCACTGTACCATTTTTGTTGTTGATTTGTACCCTATTTCTTTAGATATCCAATCTGAACCATTTTACATTTCAGCTGTCAATTAAGTGCCTTATTATCATAAACTCTTCTGTTCTGTGCAGTTTTGCTGTAACTGGAAAGGTGACATTTGGTATGTGAACTGCATCATGGGAAATTCCCTCTCCCAGTGCTGCCTTATTGAGATTACTGATAGTCAGGGAAACTGAGCCTTAAGCTGGGTACACACATTGCCGATATAGGGAAAGTGTGTACGGACGAAACAATTGTTTGCAACGCTCCCCGTTGGCGACAGGAATGGGCGTTTCAGACAGAACATTTCCCTTGTTTGCGGCTCTTTGTACTAAGGTACTAAGGGCTACTAACACATAGAAAAGTTCTTATGGTTGGCATAAAAGCAGCCAGGGTGGATCCAGAGGAAGGGGGTGGGGAAGGGCTACCCTGCGCATGCCAGAAACATCAACAAGGACAAGGAAGAAGCAGGCATCCGGACTACTCACTGACAGCTACTTCTCTTCATTTTCTGGAACTTTAAACAAGGAGCAGAGGTGAAAGGTAAGGAATTAAAAAATTTACCACCACACAGTGGGGGTTAAATTTTAGTTTTGGGGGTGGACATGCCCTTTAATAAAAAAAATGACAGTCTCAATAGCCTATTAATGCTTCTAAGCATTTCATGAATTAAGTCTGTTGTTCTCATAAAAAACACACACACTGTGTTAACAGTGTAATCCAGTTTTTATATTCTCAGATAATATACTGACTGACTTCTAGCAAGTGATCTTTTATCAGGTCAGGGAAGAAAACACTAAAGTTATACTGACAATACAATGATGGGACAATTCAGCTCCTCGCTGCCATCTCCAGGTTTCATGTAAGTACTGTAGGCTCTTGGGAACATATAAAAAGACAGTGTAGAGACAGAAGCCGGGATCATTGGAAAGAAGCTGTGAGACGTGCAGTCACTTGGATTGCTCACTTGGGATTAAGCATGGCTCTGAAACAGCAACCTCTTTACCTGCACCTGGCTGAACTCACTGCCTCCCAGTTCCTGGATATATGGAAACATTATGACTCTGATGGTAAGAAAAAAAGGCTTACCCTTTTGTATTATTCTCCCAAACTTAATTTTCAGTACCTTGAATACCACCAAGCCATTAGAAGAAAAGTAAGTATTTTTAAAAGCTTGCATTAAAATATTTATTTATTCTGTTATACAGTAAATGTGTTTGTACAGACCATCCCCCTGTGAACTTGTGTGCCTGAAACACAAGGAAATGAAATGACGTGCTCAAAATTATAGCAATCTGACTGTGGAACTGAACTATGGATACACTGTGACCAGTCAGTGATCTTAATGGTACATGCCATACGACTCCTGCACATACACATTAAATCCAGTATAGTCAAAATCAACAGAACACAACATCTCCTAGATCAGTGGTTCTCAAACTCAGACCGTGGCACACTTGACATTGTTATTAATGTTGTCATGTTATTTTCCAAATTGTATGTACTTTACCGTACATAATGCAATATTTAAGGTACAGCATAACAAAAATAATAAGTTACGCTGATGAAAAAATGTCCAATATATTTGAGAAACATATAGATTGTACCATTCTACTTCCAATCCAGTACAGTTAATTAGAGACCCAGAGACAAAGAATAAACATTTCATTAATTGGAGACCAATATTTTAGATGGAAAGGAGATTTATTAACACAAATCACCACAATTATACCATATGACATTACAGTTGTCGCTATGTTTTACACTCATGATATGGAACAGCACATTCTGACATTGCAATTTGCAATAAACTCTATAACAATGTCTTAATGCAACTCTTTCCCTTAAATATACGCTGCTTTCCCCTATGTCTATGTGCCAGTAAACAGCGTTTTTTCACATCATCTCTAAGCGCTAATACTGCACAGCTGCATTCACTGCTCATTCACTATTCGTATGCCTTCCAGATTGCTCTTCTCTATCTCAAGATATAGAGACAAGAACTGTATCAAACCACACTTGAGATGAATTTGAGCGCATTTTAAATATATATGTGTGTTTGTGTGTGTGTATTAACATATGTATATATGAATTAAATAACTATTACTATGCTTTGATGTTATGAATGTTGTGTTTTGATGAATTGATGAGTGAGAAAGAAAAGAAAGAGATAAAAATATATACGTTATATGCAGGGTCCCCCGAGACATGAACATTGTATCATTGGTTCCACAAGGATAGGAAGGTTATAGTAGATGCTCGAGTATCTGACTGGTTTATGCAGTCTGGCTATATGTGTGGTTAAATGTATCTAACTTGCTTCTGCAATGCAAATGTTAAACAGTTCCACTTTAAAGCCTCATACACACGTGCGATTGCGGGGGGGCTATCCCGTGATGCATGATGTGTATGCAAGGTCGTTTTGGCCTATAGTCGTGCCATGTATGGGCATTTTGTCGGTCAAACGGTCATGCGGTTGGAGCTCTTAACCTGATCCGCCAGGCGTATCACATGTGTGTATGTACCATCAATTATATCTATTTGCTTTACTTATTCTTCAATCAAGTACGATGCGCATGCTCAAAGAACACAGAGTCCACCGGGGAGCGAGCGATCGGGTAAGTAATTTGCCTTCTCTCCTGGCTCCTGATCATTTTATTGAAGAACGGGAAGTAAGACACAGCTCCTTTACCTCCCGTTCTTCAATAAAATTAAATTGACAAACTTTATTTTTTCAGTAGAGATACCCTTTAAATATCTTTGCTTAAATAGTTTTTCACTTTAATTGAAGAACAGGAGGTAAATGAGCTATGTCATACCTCCCACTGGATGAAGTCAGGATCTGTCAGAGGAGGCAGCAGAGAAGCTGGGTTCCCTCTTGGCTCCTGTTGGATTGAAAAACGAGAGGTCGGACATAGCTCTTTTAACTCCTGTTCTTCAATTAAAATGGATAAAAGGTATCTGTTCAATACACTGTTATGCACAGTTATGTATTGATTTTATAGAGCAGTATTATCAGACAAACAATTAACTACGTCATACATCAACATGTAGACATTATCCCATACAGCTCATTCAAACAAAGCTTCACTAGCCTTTCTGAGTAATTTCATCACTGCATTGTAAAGATATGCCAATCTTTCTCTACACCATACAGTCCAGTCACTTCCCCGGTCTTTGGCATAGTGGGATAAAAAGGAGGTATTTCCTCTTTCAATGAAGCACAATAAGTTCTACCTTCCGGCATTTACACAACATTCTAAAAATGGTTCCAGATCATTTTGACATAATATATTGGCTATATCAACCACTATTCATTTAAATTAGTGTAAAACCCACACTAACCAATGTATTATTGGGTAAGGGCAGGTTTTACACTAATTTTGCGGTGGCAGTAACAGTTCCAAAAAATATGGGAAATAGCAATACGCAGCTAATTCAATATAGGCTAAGTTAAGTTTTGTGCTACCTTTTAGCTTAACAGCAATTGAATGGAGGCGTAAGCTGCACGTCTTACCTGACTGCAATCCCGCAATGCAGTAAATCTAGCAAAGGGATATACAGCATTGTGGAATCATGGTCAGGTACGTAATGCTGAGGAAAATATAACTTGACTGTATATCAAAAGAAATAACATTTGGGAGATTAGTGGCTGACCTTCTATATTGCATTGTGGTTTGATTTTGTAATAATCATGTCAGCGGCACAATAGCCCCCACAGCCCCCCACGGCCCAGGGGCTATGAGGGCCCGCCTTATATAGGTAGGTTTCAAGAGCAGCTGTTTAATACAGCTGATCATGTGTATGTAGTAAAGGTATGTGCTATCAGCTGTTAAAATACTGCCGGTTCCGGTACCAGTCTTTTAAACAGCTGACAGTATTTTTGCTACATATGAGCGATCAGCTGTTTGCAGGGCCTAGAGTACCTAGAAGCACTGGGGAGGGGTGTGTGTCAGGGGCCAGGGTCAGAAACTTGCAGGGGTGCCCAGGCCCTTGCAGTTGCACTGCTGAATAATGTTCTAGAAATGTAATTTTGCTTAATTGGTTAAAAAGTAAGCCAATAAACACACAAGTTTCCAATGACGATGTAGAAAGGAATTGTGTGACTGGTTGTTGCTTGATTTTGTCAACATTGTCAGGCTGACATCATGGGCCAAATTTATAAAGGCACTATATCACAAAACAATGATTTTATAGATTTATGGTTGGTTTAGATTTACATTCCGTAATAATTGTCTCAAGGCTGGCAAAGTAACCTGACCCCTCCCTTCATGCAGTCAATCAAGACTGTGACTGATATCAATAATTGACTACTTTTCACCTGCTGCTTTTACTGCACATGCTCAAGCTTATAAAAAGCTCATTCAGCAGGGTGGAGGCAGATACCTTTGCCAGAAAGGAATACTGTATAACATCTTTAAAATGGTAAAAATATCTCCTTTACCTCTCATTCTTCAATGAATGCAGTAAAAAATTATTCCTTTAATAATACACATTTATATTATTAACAAATAACCTTGATTGACCTACAATAAGATAATACCTGGGATGAGAAAGAATTACATCGTGATTCACAATGTTCCAATATTCTTCGGAGGATGTAATAAAAGTTCTTATCGTTAAAAATGGTGCTAATTTTGCCCCAACCAATCAGATGTTGGCTTTCAAATGGTAAATAACATCTGATTGGTTGGGCAAAATTAACACCATTTTTAATGATAAGAATGTTTATTACATCTCCCTGTCTGTGTTTTAGGATTGGGTTGTTTGTTTTACCAAAATTGGTTATTTTGCAGTTACAGGTACGCTTTTTCTTTCCTTCCATGCTCCAATGTTTCCTTTCCTGGCCATCCCTCCAGACAGCATAAAACATATGGGTAGCTTTTCTTTGCCTATCATAAATAGGAAAAAGATCCTCCTCTTCAAATACTCCACCCCTACCCAGTACCTCAGTCTAGTTCTTAAGCAATCTGAAAAATAAGAGGGTGGGTGCTGTCTGGAGGGATGGCATCATAAAAACATATGGAACATACCAAAGCAATAGATGGTGGAGAATAATTAAAGTGCAAATAAAAAATAAATTTGGTATTGGAAATGGACTTTAATACTATATGTCCAAATTCACTTTAGAAATTTACTTTTAACTTATTTATAGTCTTTTACAAATGTAGTGTTGTAGTGTTTTTTTAAAACTGGTCCTGGCATAAGTCTCTCACAGATGGGAGATGAATAGGTGGTTGTTGAGCCAAATGGTTCCAGTCCTGACTGAGAGCATCTAATGCTACCACCCCTTCCTAGCTGTACCTCAAAAATAATTTTTCTGCCTTTATATGCTGGGCAGAGGCCATCAAGTCCCATTGTGGACTCTACTAATTGGTGATTTCCTAAAAATGTTGTTGTTCAGGCTTCTCTCTCCTTTGTTTTTTCTGTGTTCTAGATAGTAAATCTGCGATCTGGTTTTGGCTCCCTGGAACATGCAGAGCTGTTAAGTCAAAAAGGGTTTTCGAGGCCAAAATCAGGATCGTTTTTACCACTTTCATTGAGCTCTTCCTCTTCCTTCCTACTTGCCTCCTTATAGTATAGTATTTGAGGTTGAATAAAGACATACGTCCATCCAGTCCAACCCATCTAGCAATATCCTCATTTCCTGCCTAACTGTTGATCCAGAGGAAGGCAAAAAAAACCCACCAAATTTATGCAGGGGGAAAAAATTCCTTCCTGACTCCAAGTGGCAATCGGAAATCTCCCTGGATCAACTCTACTTTATGTATCAATACCAGTAACGTGCAACATTCCTTGTTTGCAGAAACTCATCCAGCTTTTTTTTGAAACTGACCAATGAACCTGCCATTACAACGTCCACTGGAAGACAGTTCCATAGCTTTACCATTCTCACAGTGAAAAACCCTTTCCGAGCTTGAAGCCTAAACCTTTTTTCTTCAAGTCTTAAGGGATGTCCTCGTGTCCTTTGACATGTTCTATTGGTGAACAATGCCCCAGATAGTTTATTGAATGGCCCGTTAATGTATTTATACACAGTAATCATATCCCCACACAAGCGCCTTTTCTCCAGCGTACATAATTGTAACTTTTCCAGTCTCTCTTCATATTCAAGCTCCCCCAATCCCCTTATTAATTTAGTTGCCCTTCTCTGAACCCTTTCCATTTCAAAGATGTCCTTTTTGTACACAGGATTCCAAAATTGCACTGCATATTCCAAATGAGGCCTTACCAATGCTTTGTAAAGAGGGAGAATTACATTTTCCTCCCTTGAATTCATACCTCTCTTTATACAAGACAATACCATGCTGGCTCTGGCTGTTGCCGCCTGGCCCTTGGAATGCCAGTGTGACATTTTTCCAATTTTATATATATATATAAATGCGAGTCCACAGCACACCAATCTCTATTAATGATTACATTTTATTTTATACTTGCTGTATCATAAAGGGATATTTCGAGGGAGCGACCCCTCTTCCTCAGGCTCTCAGCAACAGGCAGACATTTACACATATAACAAATCACTCATCATATATATAGAAAATGACATAATCACCTCCATGGTCCACACCTCTTCCCAGACTAACACATGCAACATGGATATCTACACAGTCATAGAGCTGCTCTTGGCCATTTTACAAAAATCTGTTTTTAACCTTATATTTGGTGGTGTATAAAGTGCTGCTAAAGACTAAAGATAAAATTGGTGAGTTTCGTTCTGCCATTGGGATGTAATAAAATTCTATAAATCCAATTTGAACTTTTTTTGAATTTTCACATACAATTTTTAACTCTTCGACCACAATTTTTTTCTTGCGCCTCAAGTAGTGGAACAGGCTCCAGTACCGCAAACCTGAGGTCCCTGTCTTTATGTATTCATTCACAAAAATGTACTGGCAGAGTGAACTTTCCTCAAACTTTTATCAGACTTATGTTGGGAAAATCTTCCCTTGATAGGCTGCATCGTCTCTACTACATAAAATAAGTTGCAAGGGCAAGAAATCAGATACACAACAAATTTACTGTTGCACCTGTCAAGGCAGAAACCACACTTTCAATTTTATTGACATTATTATATTGGGCATACGAAAGACAAGGAAACATCCCAACATAAGTCTGATATAAGATTGAGGAATGTAAAGTGGAATGTTGGAATGATGGCAATCATGAGGAATGATGGCCGAACGAAACTCACCAGTCTCATCTCTAGTCTTTAGCAGGATTTTATACACCACCAGATGCAAAGTTAAAAACAGACACCAAAAATTATTAGTCCAATAATCTGACCAATAAGGTTTTGTCTGAGTAAAATGGCTGAACTTTGGAGACAGAACAACAATTTTCCCTGATCCAATCTTCTCTCTGTGATCATCATTTCAGAATTTGTGTGTCTTTAAACAATCAAAAATGTTCATGTAGTAGGGGAAACACCTTACAACACCAATCTCTCAATTATTGGTGCCTTAGAGGATAATCCTAATTAAAAGTGACAAAGTTCTCAATTAAAAACTTTGTTAGTGTTCATTTATTTTGAGAAAGCAATGGGATCAATCTGTGCACAGCTGCCATTATTCAAGGCTAAGGGGGTTCTGAGCATGATTTGTACATTCCAATGTTTAAAACATAAATTATACACATGCAGAACTAATTATTAATTAGTTCACTCTCTACAAATGTGCACAGAAATAGTATGCACCAGAGATAAAGACTAAAAACACTAGCTTATAGGTGCTACTGAATACATGGATGAGGAAAGAAACCACCCTCAGAAGTGACTGTACAGTTATATCTCATAACATTGCACATCAACTTGCGCCAGAAGGTTACATACAAAGGTTGTGCCATATAGGCTGGTACAAAAAAATACACGATTTCTAGACTTATTTGTTTTCAGCCTTTAGTTCATCCTTCTGTTATAATGTACTTTATTTGTAATTCCCACAGTTCATTAGTCATGTAATGCAAATCATTAATATTATATTAAAGGAACTGTTCACTGCTGAATACAATCTTGACATGTGACATAATTCTCATAGATCCCATACCTTTTTACAGCTTCTCAATCCCCAATAAACTCTCCTGAAAGAAGGACCCCCCTTCTAGTTCTTGAAACCTTAACTCGGCCTCTGCCAATTTGTGCGACCGTCCTTCAACATTTGCGCTTGCGCAATGAGAGTCTGCTTCTGCCAAGTAACTGTGACCTCTCTGAGTGTGCAGGCAACCAATCGATGAAAAGCATTGCGTTGCTATAGTGTTGCATGGCTGTATCTATCATTGCAATAAAAGGGGGGCCTGTTTCTGAATTTATGGCTGATATGTTTTTTTATGGGCTACATATGTTTTATGGGTGACCTGGTAGGGGGTGGGGGATGTAGGTAAAGTCATGGGGTCAAAAGGGGTGGGGTTACTACATACCAATACAGCAGATGGACAACAAGCAGTGAAGGGTGGAGGCCACATACCCAAAAAATGAGCAGAACTTTACAAACTGATTGCAGATACTTTTTTTTAAATAGCGGTATCTTCGGGGATGGGGGACAGGGTACCATATATACTCGAGTATAAGCCGATCCGAGTATAAGCCGAGGTACCTATTTTTACCTGAAAAATTTATAAAAACTGATTAACTCGAGTATAAGCCGAGGGTAGAAATTATGACCACTACTGCCTTCTGATTCTGTATTGTTTTGTGGCTTAAGTTGCCCTTTGCATGAACAGCAGAATTCCCATATATGAATCCCATACAGTAATAGCCAAATCCAGTACCAGTAACCTCCAATTCCTTGGCACACCAGGTGTTTGGAAACTACAACTCCCAGCATGCTTTGTTGTAGTGAGTTGCAGTTTCTAAACATGTGGAGTGGCAAGGTTTAGTAAACTTTTAATTAAACTTACCATCATTTCCTGAACCCCATATAGTAAAGGGCCCTCTGACCCCAATAGTTAAAAATGTCACCTGAGAGTTGTAGTTTCAAGCTGTCACGTGCATTGAACTAGCTGCTGTTTTTTGCCCCAAACTGAGAAGACCCATCAGATTTACAGCATCCAGATGAGCAGTGACAGTGCTGAGTGAGTCCAGCAGCCAGACTACAGGAAGCAGGAAGTGTAAAGGCAGATCAGCTCCTGTAACTTTCTATGCAGGTTAACACAGCGCCACCTACTGGTTACAATTGCAGAATTTGGAGCAAAATTAGGACTTGACCCGAGTATAAGTCGAGGTTAGGTTTTCAGGCTAACTTTAAAACCTGAAAAATTCGACTTATACTAGAGTATATAGGTAGTTTATTATACAGAAGTTTTTTAAATATGTGATTTCTGAGAGAACACTTCCTTTAAATCCAGATCCAGATCATCAAAATATATTGGAGGCAGCTTAAGGTGTAAATTTAATTCATTATAAAAATGGAAACTGCAACAACCTTCCTAAAGTTGTTACTATTCCCAGCAACCTCCTCCCAATAAAAGTTCCTAGAAGTCCTTACTTCTGGGCTTAACTTAGAACACAGGCAATCAGTCTTTGAAGTTCCGATCATCACTGGCTTATCTTTATGCCCTATTTGTAAAGGTGTGGTATCGATTTTTAACAATACCGTGCCTTAAACGATCGTTAAACCGATCATTAATTTCCGATCAGTTTAGCAATCATTAATTTACTATCATTATTGTAAATTAACAATAACAATTATAAATTGATGATAACGCTCATAAATTAATGATACCATTCGTAAATCTAGAATAACGCGATCCTAGATTTACGATCCCCATATTATACCATTGCGGTATTCTAAGACCGAACATTTGTTAATTAACTGGCCACGGTCGTACATTACCGATTTACATATAGGACCCCTAGTCTCCCCTTCTTGTGTCTGGGGCCTGCCCAATCCAAACATGCTCTGCACGAAGCATGTGTTCCCAATGGCCAGGTTCTGGCAAATGAGCAAATGAGACCAGACCAGGGAACAGGTGGGAACAATATACCAGGAAACAGTATAACTGCCCTTTCAAATATGCTCACCTTTAAAGTTTCCCAATGAAAAATCACAAATGATTGTATGAAGGTAAAGCAAGAATTTGTAATCTGTTATTGAGTGCATAAAAGTTTTACTTATATATTCAAAAATATTATAAATTAGCACTATAATGAGAGGCCAAATCAAGCTGGCAATAAACTTAATAAAAGCCAACGGCTAATGTGTTTCGTAAACCCAAAATGGGCCTGCCAGATCTTCATCGATCAACAATAAGACAATCCAATACCCTTGAAAAGTCAGCTGCACTGCTGTGAAATGTCGGGCTGTGGTTTGTTCGTTGATTTTCCTTAAGTAACACATGAAATGGGTTTTGGCATGGAGCTATTTCTGCTTCTTCCGTACACAACACAGAAATGTTTTGTTGAGATAATAATGAGCCACATGTGTCTGATTTTAAAACTTATAATGCTTACAGTTTAATTTATTAGTAAAATAAAAATGCATCTATGGTTAATACAGGAATAAGGTACAGTTATAAAAAATCCCAGAAATCAATGTAGGTAGTGTGCATAGGATGAAGGTACGGTATATTTAAACACAGTCTCAATAGGTTTTTTGATCATATTTAGTATAGTATAGTATAGTATTTGAGGTTGAATAAAGACATACGTCCATCCAGTCCAACCCATCTAGCAATATCCTCATTTCCTGCCTAACTGTTGATCCAGAGGAAGGCAAAAAAACCCCACCAAATTTATGAAGGGGGAAAAAATTCCTTCCTGACTCCAAGTGGCAATCGGAAATTTCCCTGGATCAACTCTACTTTATGTATCAATACCAGTAACTTGTAACATTCCTTGTTTGCAGAAACTCATCCAGCTTTTTTTTGAAACTGACCAATGAATCTGCCATTACAATGTCCACTGGAAGACAGTTTCATAGCTTTACCGTTCTTACAGTGAAAAACCCTTTCTGAACTTGAAGCCTTAAGTCTTAAGGGATGTCCTTGTGTCCTTTGACATGTTCTATTGGTGAACAATGCCCCAGATAGTTTATTGTATGGCTCGTTAATGTATTTATACACAGTAATCATATCCCCACGCAAGAGCCTTTTCTCCAGCGTACATAATTGTAACTTTTCCAGTCTCTCTTCATATTCAAGCTCCCCCAATCCCCTTATTATTTTAGTTGCCCTTCTCTGAACCCTTTCCATTTCAAAGATGTCCTTTTTGTACACAGGATTCCAAAATTGCACTGCATATTCCAAATGAGGCCTTACCAATGCTTTGTAAAGAGGGAGAATTACATTTTCCTCCCTTGAATTCATACCTCTCTTTATACAAGACAATACCATGCTGGCTCTGGCTGTTGCCGCCTGGCACTGCTTGCTACCTTTAAGTTTGTTATCCACCAAAACTCCAAGATCCCTTTCCAACAGGGATTCACTTAACACAGAGCCATTTATAGTATAAGTAGCACAAGGATTTTTAAGTCCAAAATGCATCACCTTACATTTATCAACATTGAATTTCATCTGCCACTTAGCAGCCCAATGTGATAATCTATCTAGATCCCCTTGCAATGATTGCACATCCTCTGAAGTTTTTAATGGTCGACAAAGTTTTGTGTCGTCAGCAAACACAGAAACCTTGCTGACAATACCCACTTCCAAATCATTAATAAATAGATTAAATAGAAGCGGCCCCAACACAGAACCCTGTGGCACCCCACTTAGCACTTTAGCCCATAATGATGAAGCCCCATTAACAACTACTCTCTGCTTCCTATTCATTAACCAATTTTCTATCCATGTACAAATGTTACTCCCCAGACCAACAGACCTTAGCTTATTCATTAGTCGCCTATGGGGGACTGTATCAAAAGCCTTTGTAAAATCCAAGTAAACTACATCTACTGCTATGCCAGTGTCTAAATTTCTACTTACTTCCTCATAAAAGCCAAGCAAGTTAGTTTGACAAGATCTATTCCTCCTAAATCCATGCTGGTTACTACTTATAATGTCAGTCCTTGAAACATACTCTAGAACATGTTCCCTTATTAAACATTCCAGGATCTTCCCCACCACTGAAGTTAAACTTACAGGCCTGTAATTACCTATGAATGACTACCCTTTTTGAATATTGGAATAACATCAGTCTTTTTCCAATCCAGGGGCACACCACCAGACATGAGGGAATCTGCAAAAATAAGAAACAATAGCCTAGATAAAACTGAACTTAGCTCCTTAAGTACCCGAGGATGTATTTTATCCGGTCCCGGAGATTTATTAATATTAACCTTCTTTAGTTCTTACTGTACCATATCCTCGGTTAACCACAGTGCACTTGAATCTTTTATACCATTATTGCTACTATACTCTATGATATCTGTACTTGGATCTTCTATAGTGTATACAGAGGGAAAAAAAATTATTCAAGACATTTGCTTTATCGCCATCCTCCGTAATTAACTTACCCCCATTAATTAATGGTGCCACATTCTCAGTCCTCATCTTCTTACTATTAATATACTTAAAAAAAAATTTAGGCTTAGTGATGCTTTCTTCAGCTATCCTAACTTCATTATTAATTTTAGCTAGTTTGATTGCTTTCTTATACTCCTTATTACAGTTTTTATAATCCCTAAAGGCCCTTTCCGTTCCCTCAGCCTTAAAGGTTTTAAATGCCTTTTTCTTCCTTTCCATTTGCCTCTTTACAGAATTCAGCCACATGGGCGCTGATTTATTTTTTTTACATTTATTTCCCAATGGTATAAATTTAGATGTGAACTGGCTTAAAATCCCCTTGAACACAGTCCACTTCTGTTCAGTACATTTACCTGATAATACATTATCCCAGTTGACATTCTGAAGAGCTGCTTTTAACCTGGGAAAATTTGCTTTCCTGAAATTAAATGTCTTTGTTAACCCAGCACACTTTTCCTTTCGATAACAAAGTCCAAATGCCACTATTTCATGGTCACTCTTCCCTAAGCCTCCAGTTACCTTTATATCTATAATGCGCTCCACAATGTTAGATATTACCAGATCCAACAGAGCTCCTGGTTACTACTTATAATGTCAGTCCTTGAAACATACTCTAGAACATGTTCCCTTATTAAACTCTTCAGGATCTTCCCCACCACTGAAGTTAAACTTACAGGCCTGTAAGTATGTAAGATACTGCAGAATTGTCTGATCTCACACACTTTGGGGTCCTCTGGAGGAGAGTGAGAAAGGCCTTGAGGGACTGATGGACAGTTCTGAGCTTCAATATTGAGGATGGAAGTAATGAGCCATCTGTCTTTCAAACCTCTTGTACAAAATGTTGACATATATGGGCTCCCCAGCCTGTCCCGGCACATCGGTAAACAGGTAAAGCCAGTTGTTCTCCATTAGGGGGTTTCCAAATTAAAGATTCTCAAGACTCATCCACCAAAGCAGATATGTTCTTACCAGATTGTTCAAATAGATCTGCTAATGACAGTCTTGCCTCTTTCTGTTCCACTTGGCAAGAAAGTAGTGTTGCAGTGGCCAGATTTGCCATCTTGCCCATTTGACTAACCCTATAGTCACTGTTAGCAGGCCCAGGAATTTCATATCATACATTGCCATTGTTCTGCTGCAATGAAATAAATGATTCACTGCTTTATTTATCCCCTCGGTTTTTCATCTAGCAATATCCTCATTTCCTGCCTAACTGTTGATCCAGAGGAAGCAAAAAAAACCCACCAATTTATGCAGGGGAAAAAATTCCTTCCTGACTCCAAGTGGCAATCGGAAATCTCCCTGGATCAACTCTACTTTTATGTATCAATACCAGTAACGTGCAACATTCCTTGTTTGCAGAAACTCATCCAGCTTTTTTTTGAAACTGACCAATGAACCTGCCATTACAACGTCCCCTGGAAGACAGTTCCATAGCTTTACCATTCTCACAGTGAAAAACCCTTTCCGAGCTTGAAGCCTAAACTTTTTTTCTTCAAGTCTTAAGGGATGTCCTCGTGTCCTTTGACATGTTCTATTGGTGAACAATGCCCCAGATAGTTTAGTTGAATGGCCCGTTAATGTATTTATACACAGTAATCATATCCCCACACAAGCGCCTTTTCTCCAGCGTACATAATTGTAACTTTTCCAGTCTCTCTTCATATTCAAGCTCCCCCAATCCCTTATTAATTTAGTTGCCCTTCTCTGAACCCTTTCCATTTCAAAGATGTCCTTTTTGTACACAGGATTCCAAAATTGCACTGCATATTCCAAATGAGGCCTTACCAATGCTTTGTAAAGAGGAGAATACATTTTCCCCCTTGAATTCATACCTCTCTTTATAAGACAATACCATGCTGGCTCTGGCTGTTGCCCGCCTGGCACTGCTTGCTACCTTTAAGTTTGTTATCCACCAAAACTCCAAGATCCCTTTCCAACAGGGATTCACTTAACACAGAGCCATTTATAGTATAAGTAGCACAAGTATTTTTAAGTCCAAAATGCATCACCTTACATTTATCAACATTGAATTTCATCGCCCCACTTGCAGCCCAATGTGATAATCTATCTAGATCCCCTTGCAACGATTGCACATCCTCTGAAGTTTTTAATGGTCGACAAAGTTTTGTGTCGTCAGCAAACACAGAAACCTTGCTGACAATACCCACTTCCAAATCATTAATAAATAGATTAAATAGAAGCGGCCCAAGCACAGAACCCTGTGGCACCCCACTTAGCACTTTAGTCCATAATGATGAAGCCCCATTAACAACTACTCTCTGCATCCTATTCCTTAACCAATTTTCTATCCATGTACAATATGTGACTCCCCAGACCAACAGACCTTAGCTTATTCATTAGTCGCCTATGGGGGACTGTATCAAAAGCCTTTGCAAAATCCAAGTAAACTACATCTACTGCTATACCAGAGTCTAAATTTCTACTTATTTCCTCCTCATAAAAATCAAGCAAGTTAGTTTGACAAGATCTATTCCTCCTAAATCCATGCTGGTTACTACTTATAATGTCATGTCCTTGAAACATACTCTAGAACATGTTCCCTTATTAAACTCTTCAGGTCTTCCCCACCACTGAAGTAAACTTACAGGCCTGTAAGTATGTAGAATACTGCAGAATTGTCTGATCTCACACACTTTGGGGTCCTCTGGAGGAGAGTGAGAAAGGCCTTCTGAGGGACCACTCGAACTCCTTGACATTGTAAGCTACAATGTAAACAGTCCATTGTCTCCTTAGGGGGTTTACAAAATTACATTCTCAGACTCATCACCCAAACAGAATGTTCTTACCAGATTGTTCAATAGATCTGCTATGACTCAGTTTGCCTCTTTCGTTCCACTTGGCAAGATATGTGTGCAGTGGCCAGATTTCCGCATCTTGCCCTATTGACTAACCCTATAGTCACTGTTAGCAGGCCCGGAATTTCATATCATACATTGCCATTGTTCTGCTGCAATGAAATAAATGATTCACTGCTTTATTTATCCCCTCGGTTTTTTGTAGGGGTAAGGACCTAGGTGTGAATCTATTCTGGCTCCCAGAGTGTTTAAATTGTTGGCCTTTGGCTCTTTTCTTGTTTCTCCTGGGCTTTTATCAACTCCAATCAGAGCCTTGGATATCACTGAAAGGTCCCATGATCCTTAGTCATTTTTAACTAACGTCAAGAGTCTTTGTAATCTGGCCCCCACTTGGGAATTCTGGGCAGGCCTCACTTTATGGGGCTTGGACTCTTTTGGGGTTATGTTGGGTTGTTACCCCTTTAAAAAATCTATTGCCCTCCTTTCCAGGATGATGTTCCTGAAATTCTCTTCCTGTGCGATGGGTTTCCAATCCTCTTTCCTTTGATTAGGAATATTTCCTGTTGCCTTCTTGGAAACTCTCTGATTTTCTATTAGTTTGAGGAGAAAGGTACTTTTTCAACCTGGTGATTTGGAGACTATGGGGCATATTTATAAAGGTTCGTTAACTTTTCGCGGCCGTTTTTTGCGGGCATTAACGCATAAATCCGTTTAACGCGATTTATAAAAGTCCGAAAACGGCCACGAAAAGTTAACAAGCGTTAACCCTTCACGGCGATACTTACCTGTTACCGCCGCTTCTATTTATAAAGCGGCGGTACTGGTTTCGCTCGGCTAGTATCGGCTGTTTTACTTCGCCACCTTGAAGGTGGCGAAGTCAGCCGATACTAGCCTCCCGCGGCGGGGATGGGCAGGCAACACGCGGCGGGTGGTCGCACCCGCCCCGGGAGACACGCCCACCCCGCCCACACCCCCCACACTTCCCAGCAGCCCCTCCCAACCCGTTCCCCGCTCGCGGCATCATCCGGAACGGGAGGCTAGGAGGGGCTGCCGGGAAGGGGCCGCAGCAGGTGTCGCGACCACCCGCCGCCGCACCCCCCCCCTCCCCGGCAACCCCTCCAAGCCCCCGCCCCGGCCGCCCCGTGTGGGAGGGGAAGGGAGGGAGCCTCTGGGAGGGGTGGAGAAGGGCTTTTTGGGGCTTAGGGGTCCCGCAGCTCAAACCGGACCCCCCCTCCCCGGCCCTTGTAAGGGCCTTTGCGGCACTTACAAGTGCCCTTGCGGCTATGACAAGAGCCCTTTGGGGCTTAGGGGTCCCGCAGCTCGAAACAGGACCCCTCCCCCGGCCCTTATAAGGGCCCTTGCGGCTTTGCGGGGGTCCCGCAGCTCGAACCGGGACCCCCAGTGTGCGGCTCTTAAAAGAGCCCTTGAGCGACGTCTTCGGGCTGGCGACAAACCCCACTCAGGTCGCCGATGCCAGGCAGACTCACTGCGGCCGACAGTGAGCCCGCTGGCACCGCGCCGCCTCAGCGGAGCTGATGTTGCCACGCTCTTTCTTCTTCTTTCTTCTCACCATCTACTGCGATGGCATCTGAGTTCCGCGGCGGAAAGCTCCTCTTTATATAGGTTTGCAGAAATCCATAATCCGTTTCTAATTGGTCAATTTTTTAATACTTGCTTTACATTAACCAATCAGATTTCTGGAAGTTCTGAAATCTGATTGGTTAATGTAAAGCAAGTATTAAAAATTGACCAATCAGAAACGGATTATGGATTTCTGCAAACCTATATAAGAGGAGCTTTCCGCCGCGGAACTCAGATACCATCGCAGTAGATGGCTGAAGAAAGAAGCGGCTGGCAACATCGACTCCGCTGAGCCGGCGGTGCCAGAGGGCTCACTGCGGCCGCAGTGAGCCTGCCTGGCATCGGCGACCTGAGTGGGGTTGGTGTCGCCAGCCTGAAGACGTCGCGTCGGATCAGACCCCCGGGCACAATTCGGACACAAACTCCCAAAAGTTGAGTAGCCAGCTCCGGCGGTTGTAGGGGTAAGGACCTAGGTTGAATCTATTCTGGCTCCCAAGTGTTTAAATTTGTGTTGGGCACAGTTGGCTCTTTTCCTTGGATCTCCTGGGCCTTGTTATCAACTCCAATCAGTAGCCTTTGGATATCACTGAAAGGTCCAGTATCCTTAGTCATTTTTAACTAAACGTCTAAGAGTCTTTGTAATCTGGCCCCCACTTGGGAATTCTGGGCAGGCCTCACTTTTTGGGGCTTGGACTCTTTTGGGGGTTTGATGTTGGGTTGTTACCCCTTTAAAAAATCTATATTGCCCTCCTTTCCAGGATGATGTTCCTGGAAATTCTCTTCCTGTGCGATAGGGTTTCCAATCCTCTTTCCCTTTGATTAGGAATATTTCCTGTTGCCTTCTTGGAAACTCTCTGAATTTTCTATTAGTTTGAGGGAGAAAGGTACTTTTTCAACCTGGTGATTTGGAGACTATGGGGCATATTTATAAAGGTTCGTTAACTTTTCGCGGCCGTTTTTGCGGGCATTAACGCATAAATCGCGTTTAACGCGATTTATAAAAGTCCGAAAACGGCCACGAAAAGTTAACGAAGCGTTAACCCTTCACGGCGATACTTACCTTTACCGCCGCTTCTATTTATAAAGCGCGGTACTGGTTTCGCTCCGGCTAGTATCGGCTGTTTTACTTCGCCACCTTGAAGGTGGCGAAGTCAGCCGATACTAGCCTCCCGCGGCGGGGATGGGCAGGCAACACCGCGCGGTGGTCGCACCCGCCCCGGGAGACACGCCCACCCCGCCCCACCCCCCCACACTTCCCAGCACCCCTCCCAACCCGTTCCCCGCTCGCGGCAATCTCGGAACGAGGCTAGGAGGGGCTGCCGGGAAGGGGCCGCAGCAGGTGGTCGCGACCACCCCCGCGCACCCCCTCCCCGAACCCCTCCAAGCCCCCCGCCCCGCCCGCTCCTGGGAGGGAAGGGAGGGAGCCTCTGGGAGGGTGGAGAAGGGCCTTTTGGGGCTTAGGGGGTCCCGCAGCTCAAACCGGACCCCCCCTCCCCGGCCCTTGTAAGGGCCTTTGCGGCACTTACAAGTGCCCTTGCGGCTATGACAAGAGCCCTTTGGGGCTTAGGGGTCCCGCAGCTCGAAACAGACCCCCTCCCCGGCCCTTAAAAGGGCCCTTGCGGCTTTGGCGGGGGTCCCGCAGCTCGAACCGGGACCCCCAGTGTGCGGCTCTTAAAAGCCCTTGAGCGACGTCTTCGGGCTGGCGACACCAACCCCACTCAGGTCGCCGATGCCAGGCAGACTCACTGCGGCCGACAGTGAGCCCGCTCACCCGCCGGCCTCAGCGGAGCTGATGTTGCCAGCCGCTTCTTTCTTTCTTTCTTTCTCAGCCATCTACTGCGATGGCATCTGAGTTCCGCGGCGGAAAGCTCCTCTTTATATAGGTTTGCAGAAATCCATAATCCGTTTCTATTGGTCAATTTTTTAATACTTGCTTTACATTAACCAATCAGATTTCGGGAAAGTTCTGAAATCTGATTGGTTAATGTAAGCAAGTATTAAAAAATTGACCAATCAGAAACGGATTATGGATTTCTGCAAACCTATATAAGAGGAGCTTTCCGCCGCGGAACTCAGATACCATCGCAGTAGATGGCTGAAGAAAGAAGCGGCTGGCAACATCGACTCCGCTGAGGCCGGCGGTGCCAGAGGGCTCACTGGCGGCCGCAGTGAGCCTGCCTGGCATCGGCGACCTGAGTGGGGTTGGTGTCGCCAGCCTGAAGACGTCGCGTCGGATCAAGACGCCGGCAACATCGGCCTCGTTGAGGTCGCCAGGCGCCCGGCGGGGTACCCCTGGCGGCCGCAGGGTACCTCTCGGGGGTCGGCGGCCTCGGCGGAGCTGGTGTCGCCGGACTGGAAGAAAGAAGACGCCGCCCAAGCTCTTTTAGAGCCGCACTGGGGGTCCCGGTTCGAGCTGCGGGACCCCCGCCAAAGGCACTTGTCAGTGCCGCAAGGGCCCTTATAAGCCGGGGGAGGGGGTCCCGGTTCGAGCTGCGGGACCCCTTAGCCCAAAGGGCTCTTGTTAGAGCCGCAAGGGCACTTGTAAGTGCCGCAAAGGCCCTTACAAGGGCCGGGGAGGGGGGTCCCCGGTTCGAGCTGCGGGACCCCCTAACCCCAAAGGCCCTTCTCAGGGCCCCGGGAGCGGCCGGGGCGGGGGCTTGGAGGGGTTGCCGGGGAGGGGGTGCGCGGCGGGTGGTCGCGACCACCTGCCGCGGGTACCCCTGGCGGCCGCAGGGGTACCTCTCGGGGGTCGGCGGCCTCGGCGGAGCTGGTGTCGCCGGGACTGGAAGAAAGAAGACGCCGCCCAAGGGCTCTTTTAAGAGCCGCACTGGGGGTCCCGGTTCGAGCTGCGGGACCCCCGCCAAAGGCACTTGTCAGTGCCGCAAGGGCCCTTATAAGGGCCGGGGAGGGGGGGTCCCGGTTCGAGCTGCGGGACCCCCTTAACCCCAAGGGCTCTTGTTTAGAGCCGCAAGGGCACTTGTAAGTGCCGCAAAGGCCCTTACAAGGGCCGGGGAGGGGGGTCCCGGTTCGAGCTGCGGGACCCCCTAAGCCCCAAAAGGCCCTTCTCAGGGCCCCGGGAGCGGCCGGGGCGGGGGGCTTGGAGGGGTTGCCGGGGAGGGGGTGCGCGGCGGGTGGTCGCGACCACCTGCTGCGGCCCCTTCCCGGCAGCCCCTCCTAGCCTCCCGTTCCGAGATTGCTGCGAGCGGGGAACGGGTTGGGAGGGGCTGCTGGGAAGCGGCGGCGGGTGGTCGCCGCCGCGGGGTGTGTGGGCGGGGTTGGCGTATGCCCCGCCCCCTTAGGAGAGGCGTCGGGAAGGGATTTTAAGTCCCTTCGCGGCGATACTATACAGTATCGCCGCAAAGGGGCTTAAAATTACCGCAGCATATCGCGGGAATGGCGCTCGCCGTTATAAATGCGGCGATAGCGCTATTTTCGCGGCCGCGATGTGCGGCGGTAATTTTTTGGCGCTATTTTCGGTGCTTTATAAATATGCCCCTATATCCTCCAAAGCTTTACTGAATAACTTTTTGCCTTCATAGGGAAGTTGATACGAGGAATTTTTGAAGGGGTGTCAGTGTACCAGTTTTTCAGCCAGAGATCTCATCTGGAAGTTTGTTTTATCATTTTATTAAGATTGGGGATCTGTCTAAAAATTAAATTCACTGTTTTTTATTATCTGAATCCTTAGATGACTGAGACTCTTCCAACTCATTTTGGGGCTCTCTCATCTACAGCAGATGTTAATGGGTTGGCCTGCTCATGAAGGGCTGCTTGTTTAAAGAGCAACTAAAGCCACGGAACAACACTGAACCAGAAGGCAGAACACCTTGATATAAAGCCAGTAATCTGTGTCTTACCTCTCATTTTGATACAGGTTGCTGGAACATTTACCTAAATAACACATGGTTTGTGCTTTACTTCTCAGCATTCTAGTATCACACAGTTTGGTCAACGACCAATATGTTCTGCACGTGCTCAGTCCTTAGCTATGCCAGATACAGAAAGGATCCTGCACACTCCCAGTCCAATATTCGCACTAGTAGAGTGCTGGGTGCTCCAGCGCAGTGGCAAACTTCACATATATCGCAAGGAATGCTGTGCACACCAGACTTATACAGAAAAGGTGTTTATTACATCAGTAAGAAACCCTGTAACGTTTCGGCGAAATAATTTCCGCCTTCATCAGACACATCCTTAGCTATGGCACAAACTTGTTACAGTTGGTCACACCCATTAATAATATCTAGCCAATCCTTTTACAGGACAGATAAAGAAGGAAGCATGTGACTGAGGCCAGGAGGTGTGGTCTGACACTGCACATACACACAGATACTTCATCCAGTTCTTAACAGGCTTTGATTTACTTTAACAGAGTTTACTAAAGTGGCATCTTATAGCTTATTGGTGTTTTTAGTTGTTTTTTTTTCAGATTCTGGAGTATAAAAAATTGGGTTTAGTTCTGCTTTAAACCACTGAGCCACTGCCTGTGTTATCTGGTGCAGTATTTCTGGCTGTTCAAGTGGGCAGGTGGAAGGGAATCCATTCTCTTAGCATGGTGTCTATCTCTCTCTTCCACATCTGCCATGCGGTATCTGCATAATTTTCTTTTCCTCTCAGCCTCAGAAGCTCTGCAGATCTTGGTCTTTTCCTCTAGGCTGGAATCTCTTTCCTTCCTTTTAGACTGCTCTCGAGATGTATCAGAATGGCTGTAAGTGGGGGAAGGATTATTAATCCACACACAACAGGCTCTTTTTGTAGTAAGCAAAGGAAATGACACTTACCACCCCCTCTAGATCCAGAACACCTCTAATGCTGGGAACACACAAGCAACTTGCAGAACACAAACCAGGGGAAAAAAGGGCAGACAAAGTCTGTTTTTCCAAATTTGCTGGGTAGACGCGAATGACATCATCACGTCACATCACCCAGAGCGAACGCAGAAGTCTCTACCTTGCCAGAAATGAGCAGAGGCTTTCACATTGGCTAAAGTCTTCAGCTACAGAGAGCCCAAACTGTAGCTGCAATAACAGGCAGAAGAAGAAGAGACTGGGGTACTGAGTAGGGGAGGAGTATTTGAAGAGGAGGATCTTTTGCTTCTGTCTAATAGGCAGGGAGAAGCTACCCATTTGTTTTTATGCTGCTTAGGGATGGCCAGGATGCACTCTGTTTATTTATATGTTAAATTTTGTGTAAAATTGTAGCGCACACAAGTAACTCCACCCATACTAACCATTTATGCATTTGTTAGCATGAGTTTTACCCTGCTCTGGGATATAGACAGGCTTACCACAGCGCTCCTCTTACCTTCCGGGTTTCACCGATGCAGTAATCACTTTGTGAGAGAATCACTTTACGAAAGAACTTGGAAGGTTTCGTTTTTACTAACACACTTGATTGGATGTAGAGGTGCTGATCCATTTAAAGTCCTGGGTAAGACTGTAATAAAGTGCTATTGTTTCAATATCTCATGTTGCCATTCTGAAGCATACATCTATGGAGCAAGTGCTCCATAAGTGCACATTGACTGATGAAGTTGTTACTGCAGATGGATACTTTTTATACTCCCCATGGATATTAACTGTTCCCTGTTTTTTGTTATTGAGACACTTTATTCTTACAGGTAGTCTGTGCCTGGGGGTAACATTTTGAGATGGTTTTCATGAACTTTATTAGAAGTTTGCATTGAGGACGCCCATTGTTCTGTTTGCACTTGATATTACTGTGATATTTACAATTTACATTTATAATATGGGGGTGGGGGTATTGTATATAATGGGCCATGGTTGGAGTATCTACCTGTGCTAATAAATAGTGTTTTTGCATTTATTGGAGGGCAAGTGTGTGAATGCTGTATACTTGGGGAAACCTTTTATCCTGCATTTTGTGTTGGGTCTTTATGATATTTTGATCCCTAGCACCGTCCCAATGATGATAACACACACCCATTAGTAAGAAGAAGGTAAAATATATATATTCCCTTGATTCTGCCCCCTGGGTGTGCATTTACTTCCGGTCTGTCTGCATTACGCATCAACCAATGATGTAGAAACTACTGTTACGAACATTTCAAGGAATTAATCATCCTTGAAAGGAGAACAATCATAGCAGGACATAAAATGGCAGCTTACTGTTGGCCACTGCAAGCTGCTCTATAGCAAAGGAAGTTAAAATAATGAAGAGACATAAAAAAAAAAAAGACGTGCCATATACAAAGCAATGTAACTGCAATTAAGTTGACCATACACTAGGAAGACATCAGACAAATATCTAATCTATCTACCTCCTAGCCTGTTCTTTTATGCAATCAATTTGAGATCACAAAATGAATGTGCCAAATTGGATTATCTTAAGATAAGAACCGCTGCTTGTAAAATGCGGTCTTTAGACATTAGATAGATGAGACGTTTATCTTTTGACAAACGTCTAATCTGTCTAATGTCTGCCTAGCGTTTGGCCATCTTAAGATGGATTAGACATTTGTCTATAGATGTTCGTCTAATCTAAATGTCATACAACTTTCCTCCTGACCAACCATTTGAGACTTTGAACTGGTCAGCCAGGAGGAAGGACTGTGGTTGCTGCATCCGACAGTAACCATGACCAAGCGTGTGAAGCCATAGAGGGCCACATGATTGGCCGTGCTTTTTTGACCTGTCCGATTGTGCGTTTGTCCGATTCAGATGAACAAGTGGTTGGCATCAATGTCTTAAATCTAGTACACAGGTGTCTATCAAAGCACAAGACCAAGGGTGAAATGCACCCTCGACAAATCAGTGCATGTTAAGAACTAATACATGCCTACAATCTCTCCGAATCCAGAACTTTCCCACTGGTTTGGCTCTTAACCTGACTATGGGGGGGGCCCTTTTTTTTTTTGAGGATGGGATTGGGTAGAACTAGGTGGAGTTAGGACAAGCTGCAGAGAAATTTCACACCCACTACACATGCCAATTCAAAAAAAGTATTTGTTCACAACCCGGTAATTCAGTGGTGGAGAAGATACTGGAAGTTTGATACAGGTACATATTCTAATGTATGTTTCAAGGACTGACCTTAAAGTATATTCAGCCATGGATATATGGGATTTTGCTAAGGCTTTTGATACAGTCCCCCCTAGGCGCCTTATGTAAAAGGTTTGCCACAGGGTTCTGTGTTGGGGCCACTTCTATTAAATCTGTTTATTAATGATTTGGAAGTAGGTATTGTCATCAGGGTCTCTGTGTTTTCAGATGAAACACAAAACTTTGTTGACCATTAAAAGCTACAGATGATGTGCAATCATTGCAGGTGGTTCATTGGATAGTATTTAAAACATGTGATGACCATGCAAATAGAATACAGAGTCCACCAGGACCTGTCAGAGGACGAGGGATTCATGGCTCCTGAACGTTTTAAGAACGGGAGGTAAGGCACAGCTCCTTTACCTCCTATTCTTCAATAAAAGTGAATAGCAAAAAGTGTTTTTAACCACTAGAGATACCCTATAAAGCTATTTCATGAACTATTTATACAGATGTTTTCACACCAGTATGGAAGCCCCTGATAACACTTTGAATGTTGCTTGTTACCCTGCAGATTATTTACCATCCATTGTGGATTGTTTGCAGCCTTCCTGGGGCAATATAAAATAGTCAGCTGATTTTACTGACTTTTTTTCTTTAAATTCTGTTCCTAGCAAAGATAAAGCTTCTAAATATACCTGTGTACCTTGCAAGTGCTGTGGTGGCTCACCTGTTAAAGCATTAATTTTAGAAGCACATAGTCCACAAGGTCACAGATTAAAATCCCTAGACTTACTTCTTTTTGTTTTCCATACTATTCCTAGCAAAAGATAAAGATTCTACATTTAGCAGTTCTCCACATAATATGCAGGTTGGGTTATGGGTAAAAGCTCTTCTTTGAGCAAGTTCATGGGGTTGCAGGTTCAAGGGTTATTTCATTGTATGGACTGGACAATTAAATGTTTTTGTTTTGTTTTTTTTAAAAAAACAAATCCCTGTTCTGTGTCAGGGAGAGGGAGGATCTGTGATCTTATGATTTGCCATAAGCTTCTAGGAAACAAGCTGCAACTTCTTTGTTTTGACCTGTTGAGCACTACAGAGCATGTGAAGTGTACTAAGGTGGATTATGGGAGTTGACCCCTTGTGTCCACAGTTTAGTTTTATTTATCACCCAGCTGCCACAGTAAAGGGAGAGATGAGACACAACTTTTCACGACCCAGAAGTACAGAAGGCATAACCTGTGATATAACACCATATGTGTCAAGTATACTGTCAAATCAAAAGAGAGGCTGGGAACACAAATTGCAGATTTGTATTAGATGACAGACAGACACTCTGTTGCCTATTTTTTCAACATACACTGCTTATATATGGCAAATTTAGCTGGAACTGACAGGATTTGTGTTTTATAAGCCATGAGTGTATCCAGGTTTAGTGTTCAGCAAACATTGGTTTGCTATCTGATAAAACTACTTGTATTCATTTATCAATAAAAGGACAGGTTTAATTGGATAAACAAAAGGTATATATCTGTATTGGATATGTGCTAATAATTAGTCATATGCTTCATGCTTTCGTAACAAAATTTTAATTTACACTGCAGAACCAAACAATTTAGAGAGATTAATGTATTTAAACAAAGGGGCATATTTATAATCACTATTTTCGCAATGACAAATAGCGCTATTTTCGCCTTATTTAGAAAACTGCTCGTTTTCACTTTCGCCTTTGCGGAAAAGTATCACTGCGGCGATGTGTGGCGATAGTTTTTGCCTTATTCATTGCGTTAAGTGTGGTATTACTGAGAAAAGAGAGATTGCTCTCTAGTGTAATTTCAGAGCTATTTTTGTCATTTTTTTATTTAAAGCTATTTATGAATAGGTGGATTTTTACCTTTTTGCCTCTTTTCTTCCTTTTGTTGCATTTTTTTCAGTTTTACCAGAATTTTCGCCAAACATCATTACTTACTGGAATGTTCCATTAACATGACTATTTCTTACACAGCACTATGGTATGTTCCCATATTAATGGAACTGGTTTGATAATTAGCTGCAGTTTGCTGAAAATAAACAATACTAAAAAATGTGTTCTTATTTTTACCATGTACTATTAATAAAATAGAGAAAATTCGCCTTTTGAGTTTTACACTATTTATTATTTCTTTGGCTTAAAAAAAAAACACCAAATGTGTTAGGCTATTTTTAAATAACAAAGATAGGTGTTCAGTGTGTATTAACCAATTTAATACTACTTTGAAAAACCACCAGGGAGTATTACCTATTTACCATCATATGTGCTGAGCCTTTTCAGCATTATTAGTGTTACTTTTTGCTAGATAATTTTCGCTTTTGATGAAAATTCACCTTTTTAATAACTTTGATGAAAGGAAAAGTTGAAAGTTTAAAAAATTGTGGTAAAGGCTGGTGGGGAAAAAAAAAAGCAAAAATAATGTCCTTTATAAATATGTCCCTCAGACCCCCATTTGATTTTATTGGTAAATAATCGTATTACAGTTAATGCTGAAAAACAGTCTAACACCCCCCTGAGTACTTATTAGTATTGAGTACATCCACTATGTACTAGCACCTTCCATGGACCCATTGGCAGGCTAAATAAATGGCCACTTATGCATTTTCGCCAACTCAGACTTGGCGAATTGTAATGGCTGAACTTAACTCAAAAATACACTTTTTGCCATTTAATAATTGTGCTTGAGCGTTTACCGCAGCAATGTATGTGAAAAGCAAAAAGTAGCGGTTATGACCTTTCGCCACTGGTTATCACTGCTTTATAAATAGCGAAATTTAGCGAAAAGTCTGCATTAAAGAAGGCGAAAAGTTTAACGACCCTTTAAAATATGCCCCAAAGTGTATAATTTTATTAAAACATGCTAATTTCAGACATGCCTACCTGTGCAAAACAGATCAAGTCATCTATAGATGGTAATATTGTTTATGTAGACTGGGTCTAACATCTAAAAATCCTTGGGTGCACTAACATTAGGGGGCATATTTATAAAGGATTGTCTTTTTCGCCAAATAATTAGCGCAGCACATCGCAGCGAAAATAGCGCCAAAGCGAAAAAAACACACTTCGCATCTGAAAAAGGCGAACGGGCGCGATAAAGAGCGAAAAGTATCGCAGCGAAAACTTAACGCAACTAAGAAGACTGCATTGCGAAAACCATTCGAAACCAGAAAAGCCCACTAGAAAATGATGTCAAGTTCAAAATGGCCACCTCACATTTACCAAGAAGTCAGCCATGTCTTATTTAGTCAATCTTCTTAGAATTTCTCAATTGGAATACAATTTTCTTTTGCACTGCACATTCGCCTTTCTAATGCGCGATCGCTTTTCCAAGGCATATTCCATTATAATGCGCGGTCGCCTTCCTAATGTCGCTTTTCCAAGGCATATTCCATTCTAATGCGCGATCGCCCTTCTAATGCGCGTTCGCTTTTTCAAGACATATTACCCATTAGAATGCCTTTTCGCTCAAACAATGACTTTTTACCACCTTCAGGGTCACGCTAATCTTTCGCTCTTTTTAACGCAAAAACCACCTTTCGCTCTTTTATAAATCGTTTTATGCCTTTTCGCTCCCTTTTCGCTAAAATTACCATTGCGAAGTAAGGTGAAAAGGGTTTTAGCGATAGCTCGCGGAAACGGTTTCGCCATTCGTTAACGCTACCTTTATAAATATCGTTAACTGTCTTTTTGGCGAAAACCCATGCGAAAAGCGAACGCGAAAACATTTAGCTTCTTTTCGCTCTTTTATAAATATGCCCCTAGGTTTATTGATGAGTAAGGCTATCCCTAGTTGATTTGCATCATGTTCAAAGAACTTTTATGTACATGAACTGTCCAAGGCTGCAGTTTCTTGGTATTAAAGTATCAAGGTATATTAAATGCATCAGGCTGTTATATCTATGGCATATTGGATTCTGTGATTGCTGTTCCTTGTTACTGCTGTTTGCTGCAATGTTTACTAAGTTTTAACTGGTTGTTGAAAAGCTGGTGGATCCCCTAGACAGAACATAGATCACTGGAGACAACAGTTTTCCCAATGGAGCACTCTGTCTTTTATTCCTTAGGACATTATAGTGAAAACAAACTTGGAGCCCAGCTGTGCTCATTGCCTCCTCCACACACCTATGTTTTGGGACTAATATCTCTGCCATGATTTCATTTAGCTTATTCAGTACTCTGATCCATAATGTTGGTTTCCCTGCATTACCAGTTTTATGTTAAATTTGTGTGGGTCTATATAAGAAGTGCTACCTCCCTGTGATCTATGTTATTTCTGTGTCTCCCTGGGCTTTCTCATGCAGTGCTCCCAGACTGGGGTTTGCAGAACTTTCAATAACACCTTTCCTATTCTGTGTACTGAGATTAACTTGTTTTATTTAAAGCCTGTTTTGGCAAATCTAGAAATTTTGTATCATTATGCCCATTATACATTTCTGTTTTTAAGCTTTTATCTCCTCTTTTTTGTTTTCAGGTTAAAGCAGAACCACCATTCATCTAATCTTACAGAAAGGTGTACCGGTACATTTTTCTGTGATAAATATGTATGTGTTGTCATGCCTTGTGTTAGAGGTTGGACAGCCCAGATGTTTGGTGTAACATGGTACAGTCACCCAACATATTAAAGACCATTGATCACCAAGGGCCATATTTAAAAATATGTGGGTTTTCGTTACTGTACAGTTGCGGCTGTAAATGCACAGCCGCAATCATAGAATAATTGGCGAACGTTAGTTTGTAGAATACCATGCGGTAGTATGTATTTTAGTCCCGATACCACTCTACACAGGTATATGTGAATAGGCCTTAGGCCTGCATGGATTGTGTCCCATATTGACGGAATAACAGATGAGTACCTTTTGACTTTTTTGTCCATATAAAAATGCATCAAACACCTTTCTTATCTAACTTATTGATCGTTCTCATACAGTATTTATTGTATTACAAACAGTTGAAAAGTTGGCAATTACATTTTAAATAAAAAGTTACATTTTAAAAAAAAATCTTTTCCTATTTATGGGCCCCACAAACGCACTAATCAGTATTGTACGATCAGTATTGGTCCGATAAAATTTTTGTTTGGTTAGTTAAGCTTTTTTTTTCAACAATCGGACAAATACACGAATCAATATCGTACAATATTGGGATATCCCGATATTGTATGATCAGAATTGGTGTGTGTATGGGCCCCATTACTCTAAGGAATTGAATGGGGTTGTTTCAAATATATCAATCCATGTACCGATTAAATGGAAATCAGCTTAGTTAAATTTGACATATATGGCCATATTTATCAATTTAGCGATACCATGCTTTATCAGTAATGTACATCTGCGTTCGTACATTTACACTGAGCGTCGTTAATTAGCAAATGTTTGGTTGTAGAATACCATGCAGTAGTAAACTACCACAATGGTATTCTATGGGGATCATAAATCTACAATCGCGTTATCGGCGATGTTATCAGTAATGTATAATTGTTATTGTTAATTTACGATCGTTATCAGAAATTAACGATTGCTAACCCGATCGGAAATTAAAAAGCGTTACGTGCCTTTGTGGATATGGCCTATAGTTGTCCTTTTCCAATTATTTACTAATAAGACTTCGCTAGTTCCCAGTATGGCTACAAGGGAAATAATAGTTTACATTATTTGCCAATTGCAATAGGCCAATGCAAGAGACTGACAATATAACGGGTGACAATGAGCATTAAGGGCTAGGCCACACCAGCGCATTTTAACACGCAATCTGATCACATATTAAAAAGTGCACACTAGTATTGGCCACACTAGGTGGACTGGCCACACTAGGTGCACTGGGGCCGTTGTGCCGTGATCCGATGATCGGAGCGCATGCGATCACCATTGTTAGTGTGATTTGCATGTGCTTTGATCCACAAAAACTATAGGGATCGCAGTGCAAGCGGGAACCAATGCGCACAAAGCACTTGTGCGTGCTCAACTCACATGCTCACTGTGGCCTTGGCCTTAACCAGTATTTAGTGCCATGGGAGAAATACTATTAGGCTTAATCTAGTGTTTATTCACCATAGACAGCCATTAATGCTTGGGGACTTTTTATTTTTTTATTTGGTTTCATCATGTGTGGGTTTTTTGGGGTTTTTTTTAGAAATGTATCTCCTATAGTTCAATAGAGAGACCTACAATATATATTTTTCATGAGAAGTGATAGTTTATGTTTTCTAGCTGTAAATATGTATATTACATATATTACAAAAGTAGCAATGCAACATGAGAAAGATTCTAACAATATCATGTATATAATTTTATTTCAAAAGACTTTCCAATTACAAGCATAATATTCTGAGTGTACATATGGATTGAAATGCTCAGCTGGTGGAGGACTTCTTTTCCGATTTCGTTTGGTTTTTTTTACAAGAATTTTGTTATTTTCCTGGCACACAAAGGAAATAGGAAGTACACATTTTATTGATTGTTTGTTAGGGTCCCATCAACAGTAGGTCTGATCAATTTCACTATAATAATTCCTACAAATGGAGGCGAGGTTTACACTGTGAAAACGTGCTAGCCTTAAACACTCAATTAATACATCATGTTTAAATACATTGACATTGTAAAGGAACACAAAAGCCTTGTACACACTTGGCATTCTCTCAGTCAACCTTATAAGGTAATCACCTGGAAGGGTTTTCCCAACCGTCTTAAAGAGTTCCCAGAGGTGCTAATCACTTGTTGGTTTATTTGCCTTTACTCTGCAGACCTTGTCCTAAACCATCTCAATTGGGCTTAGGACCCCATTAAACCTTTTTGTAAAATAGCCCTTACATAGCCTAGAGGGGTGTTTGGGGTAATTGCCGTAATGAAAAAAAAAACAAAAATGATGGTCCTACTTAGTGCAAACCAGATAAGGTGGCATGTCACTGCAGAATGCTGTGGTAGCCGTGTTGATTAAGCGTGCCTTACATTTTTAATAAATCACCAACAGTCTCCCCAGCAAAGCACCCCACACCATCAAACACGTTCCTTCTTGCTTCACAGTGGGAACTTTTACTGCATCAAACAAAGATCTGTAAGATCTTACAATGTGTAAGACTAAAGTACAGTTTTCCACATATCCATTCCTTTTTTCTTGGCCCAAGTCATTCAGTTTTTCGTATTGTTCTTCCTCAGAAGTGGCTTCTTTGCAGCAATTTGACTTTGATTCACAGTTTCCTGTTAACAGTTGATAGCAAGATGTGTGTCCACCATCTAAACTTTGTTAAGTATTTATGTGGACTAACTTGTTTTTAATTCGTGGTTTTTAAGGCCGCTAACTCTATTGAATGTATCCTATGCTGCAGAGGTTACTCTTTGTCCTCCTTTCCTGAGACAGTCCTTATTAGAGACAGATTTAGCATAGCATTTAAAGGTTTTCAACTGCACTTGTGCCTTCAACAAGGTGCGCACGTCCATGCTCCCAACAAAGTGCGTGCATGTTCATGCTTCCAACCAGGGGCACACGGATGGTCCTTCAACCAGCCACGTGCACGGACATTCCTACAACCAGGGCTTGGGGAGGGGGGGGGAAACTGGCATTGGGACACTGGACACTGAGAGGGATTCTGTATAACAGATAGGAGAGAGAAAGGGGCTAACTCGCAACACTCTGGGTCACAGAACACAGTAGATTATGTATGCCGTGCATAATAAAGATACTTTATTGCTGACAGGGATACAACTTGATTAAAAACTTTTAAAAAACATCCCAACATTCCCAATAATAGTTTATAGAATGTGCAAATCCCAACTGTGCAAAATCAGTTATAAATACTCATCAGTCATAAAGTGCTAGATAATATGCATTATGGGGGTTACCCTGCTTACGACCTTTCTATGGAGACACAGTGCGATGAGAGGAAGTCTGGGCTAAAATCGAGTCCAGATCCATGTGGCAGGATGCGTTTCGCTCCGCTCAAGTCACATCATCTTTCTCAGCTACAAACAATTCCTATCAAAGCGTCTAACCGTCTATGCATGCAACGTCACCTCCATGCGAGGTAGTCCTCTGTGTATTCTAGGCAAAAGATAGGCTGTCTGTTAAGTCACAAGATCCGGGGGTCCAACAAAGTTAACTCTATGAGTCCCTGTCATACTATCAGTGTGTACATATAACTTATTACCAGTGGATAAACACAGAAACATATTATGGCAACTAAACAAATAGATTACATATGACATCATGACCAGAAGATTGCAATATTTACAAAGAACAAGAGGACTTAAAATAGAGTATACATATATATAAGTCCTATATAAGGACATTGAGGGGGGCTCTGGGCTTCAGACTCTGAGGGGGGGGATCTGGGCTTGGGACACTGAGGAGGACTCTGGACTTAGGACACTGATTGGGGATCTGGGTTAGGACACTGAGTGGGGCTCTGGGCTTGGGACGCTGAGGGGGGACTCTGGGCTTGGGACACTGAGGGGGGACTCTGGACTTGGGACACTGGGCACTGAGGGGGTGGATCTGGTCTTAGGAAACTGTAGGGGGATTCTGGGGTTGGGACACTGTGGGGGGGTCTCTGCTTGGGACAATGAGGGGGGTGACTCTGGGTTTCTAGTGCCCATTAATGTAATGGGCTTAATGACTAGTATCAAAAATAAAGACAGATGGTTCAATGAAAGTGTGTGTCCAAACTTTTGACTGGCAATATATATACAGTATTTCCTGGATGATATAAAGCGCAGAATATATTATCTTTAGTCTAAAAATTTTATTTTAACAAATATTTTCTACAATGTAATATAGAAAATTCATCAGTGTGAAAAAAAACATCGAAAACAAATTTGTGTGAAAATGTTATAGAATTTTTTTCTATTTAATAATTATGTACAGAGTCAGGACCAACAAATGAATACTCTATGTTATAATTTGACCACTTTCTTATTTAAGGAAATGGATACATTGAGGGCAAAGAACTTGAGAACTTTTTCCAAGAACTGGAGACAGCGAGAAGAGGCGCTGGTGTGGTAAGATTTTCTACTGAGCACAAGAATTATTTCTTTAAAACATTATAACACTATTACATCAAACAAGTAGACTTTTCACAAAATATTCTGTTATGGTGATGCATTTATACAAAAAATTAAAGAAAGGCAAAAGTCAAAAAGCAAACTTGTATTGTTGCTAAATTTTCTTCTGATTTTTTTAGAAGTGATCTGATATATATTCTAATCATCACAAGTCATCGCCTCATTTATCAATGAAACAAATGTTCAACGAAGAGTTTTTATTCTACAAGAACTTTCTACACTAACACTAGATTTATTTGCTGCTAACTCATTCCTGATGAGGACATTTGCTTGTCATTTGGTACTCATCATCAACCCCTATAATCCTATTTTCAAGGGAGTATATTTACTGGAGTGGTATTTTACAGTTTATTAGTATAATTATTGTTTGGGGAAGACGTTTTCAGATTCTAGAGTATAAACATGTGGGTTTAGTTATTCATTAAAGGGCATGTCCACCCCCAAAACGCAAATTTAACCCCATACTGGCCCCACTCTGTAGTGTACAAAAATTCTTACCTTACATCCCAGCTCCTTATGGTTGCCATGCTGTGCCCCTCCAAAGCCAGGAAAATTGCAGTGTAGAAGCTCCCAGTGACTCATCCTGCGCTTGTCTCTGCCTCAACCTCGACAAGGTTGAGGCATGTGCAGGAGAGTCCTCCCTCCCCTCCCTCTCCCTCCCGTTTTTTTCTCCCTCCCCCTAGTGTAAAATCCCCATTATATATTATATATATTGATCCCCCAGCCCCAACCGCCGTAACAGATTTCATAGAAAGTGCCCCAATAGTTATTTACCTTCCCTCTATCCTCCGGCATTCTGAGCAGCCGGCAACCGCGTCCCTGATTGGCTGCCTCTCAGCCAATCAGGGACGCGGCTGCCGGTCCCGCCCCCTGCTTGCATTTCCGTGCAAGCAGAGGGCCTGGAGAGTGCCGCGGAGGATAGAGGGAAGGTAAGTACATATCGGGGCACTTTCTAAGAATTTTATTACGGCGGTTGGGGCTGGAGGATCAATATGTATAATATATGAAAAGTTTAAAAAAGGGGTGGACATGCCCTTTAATGCTGTGCAGAGCATTAGTATTATCTGCACACCTTGCTGTGACATTCCCTAATTCTTTCCACATAATTTTGATTACAAAATGATTCAAAGCAGTTTTTGGACTGTTATGAGAATACTGATGTGCATTGCATAATGTATGGCCAACATAACTTGGCAGGTCTGCACACACAGGTTAAATAGTGTACACATGAAGAGACATGGCACGGTATGTCTATTTTGAGTTACCGCGCCTTTTTTTTTTTTTACTGGTTTTATTGTTTCCACAGGTGTTTAAACATTATACATTTCAATAAAGTTTATCATAAACATTGTTGTGTACATCATTTTTCATTTCTTTAACATATTGGATTATATTGCAGAGATTACTTGTTATATTAAGGGAGGTAGCGTGTCAGTTCGCTCCCTCAAGGTAACTAAAAAACTGGGAGGGGGGGGATTGGGGGGAAGTCTTCCAAGCTAGGACAATTGAGACTGTTTATTCATCTCATCTGTCTTTGATACACAAGGGGTGTCGCTTTGGGGTCTATATGGTTTACATGTGTAGTACCTAACTTGTTACCTTCTAGGTAGTTGGCTGTAGAAATTTAAACTGGGTTAAGTGATCTGGTTGTTTCTCGTGCCCTGGTTCATTGGTTCGAACAGTTACCCATTACAATATTTTAGACTGCTACATCTGATACCTATCCTGTTGTCCAGTCGGGCCATACTCTTTGGTATTTTTCAGGGCATCCTCTTCCTTTGTATATAAGTTGTATATAGGGGAGGTCCTGGTTTACAAGGGCTTTCTATTGCCCTATTTTAGGGTATTCAGGGGCCATCCATTTAAGTGCAATCGATTTCCTGGCATAGAACAATACCTCCCTCAAAAATGTTAACTGGTATCTGGACCAGTTGTCAGTTTCTGGGACTCCCAATATGCATAATTTAGGATCCATTGGAATTGGAGATTGCATTAATTTTGTTGTTCAGTTATCACTCTGTACCAAAATCTCTGGATTCCGGAGCAGTCCCAGATAAGGTGCCAAAATCCTGCATCTGGGTGTGAACATTTAGGGCATGTGTTTGCCTGACCCTTCCTCATATGTTTGAGGATGGCAGGTGTGAGGTAGGCACGTTGCAGAATATAAAATTGTATTAATTTGTTTTTTGCGGCTGGGGAGACAAGGGTGTGTGATACGGTCATATCTTCCCATTCATCATTTGTGATTGAGGGTATATCCTTCCGCCAGGAGCCCAGTAGTGACCTGCTTAAAGGATCAGATTGTTTTTGTATAAGGTACCCATATACCTTGGATATAATTTTTTTGGTATCGCATGTGGTTATATATGTAAATATTGCCATATTTCCAACTGGGATTTTGAGGCCACCAAACTCTGCTCGTATACAGTGTCTTAGCTGTAAATATTGAAAATGGTGGTTTGTTGAGAGAGAGTATTCAGTTTGCAAGTTTGCAAATGATTTTAGTTGTTGGTTTTGAGTTATTTGGTGGAAATATTTTATACCTCTACTTTCCCAGAATTTGTATGGGGTAAATGCTGATAATTGGGTTAATTTGGAATTTTTCCACAAGGGAGTAAGTCCCAGAATTATTTCCGTTTGCATTAGTTTCTGCAGGGCTTTCCAAACCTTGTACATTTGCATATGTATGGCAGTGCCGTTTCCCGTAAGTTTATGTTAAGGGTTATCTAGAAATGCTAAGGTAGAAATTTGGGAGGGCGAGGCCGGCTTCGGATTTTGGCCATTGCAGTGTTTTGAGTTTCACTCTAGATCTGCCGGATCCCCAGAGGAAGGAGGTTAGCATGCTATTTAATTCTGTGAAAAACTTTTGGGGGATAAATGTCATTGAATGTTGGAGTATATAAAGTAACTTGGGAAGTAATATAATCTTGACTAGGTTGACCTTTCCCCATAGGTTGATTGGTAGTGACTTCCATGTTGATACGTTTTGCTGGACTAGTGCTAGTAGCGGTTGGATATTTAGATCATAGAAGTCGGCAGGTGACAGTGTAAGTGTAATACCTAGGTATTTAAGATGGGTGACAGTTGGTATATTGGTATATACTAGTGGTGTGTTTGGTAGTTGGTCTATTGGGAGAATTGCTGATTTAGACCAGTTAATTAGTAGACCCGAAAGGGGTCCAAATTCTTCAATTGTATCACACGCTGCCGTTAATGATTGTTCGGGATCTGCCAAGTAGAGGAGAAGGTCGTTTGCATAAAGGCTGAGTAGACTAGTTTGTGAGTTGAGGGAGAGGCCATGTATGTTGGGGTTGTGTCTGATTTTAGTTGCTAGTATTTCGATAGTGAGGGCAAATAGGTAGGGCGATAATGGGCAGCCTTGCCTGGTTCCCCTTCCCAGTAAAAATGGTTTGGATGTATGCCCATTGATTCGGATACTCGCCTTTGGGTTGAGTAATTTTATCCATTTGATGAATGAGGGGCCAAATCCATATCTCTCCAAGCATGCCCATAGAAAGGGCCATTCCACAGAATCGAACGCTTTGTTTGCGTCCAGAGACAGTAGTAGTCTCGTGCCGCTATTGTCATGGTCTACCTGTGTGTTAATTAGGGCTTTTCTTAGATTAATTGTTGTGGATTTGGATGGCATGAATCCAGTTTGGTCTTCATGTACTATTGTTGTGATTACTCCTTGTAGTCTATTAGCTAGGATTTTTGCTAGTACTTTATAGTCTACATTGAGTAGTGATATTGGGCGGTATGACGCGCACTCCTGGGGGTTTTTGCCTGTTTTTGGAATTAGTATTATTGTGGCATCATAGAAAGACGGGGGTAGTGCGTTCGATTGGAATCAGTGGTGGTATACTGATAAAATTTGCTGTTTAACGTTGTCCTGGTATTTTTTATAGACCTCCACGGGAAGGCCATCAGGGCCAGGCGACTTTCCACTTGCTAGCTCTCCTATTGCTTTTGTAAGTTCTGTTAGGCTGATGGGTGCATCTAGTGTTTGTGCGTCTGTGTGGGATAGCTGTGGCGTTGGGAGTTTTTTATCTGTGTGGTGGAGTGAGTTATTTTAGTCTCGTATAGGGATTGGTAATATGATTGGAAACTTTTCAGTATGTCTGGGGTATTGGTTAGAGTTCCTAGTGTTGGATCTTTGATGGAGGTGATTGTATTTTGTTGTGAGGTGGAGTGGGCCAAGTGCGCTAGCCACCTCGCAGAGATATTGCTGTATTCAAAGTATCTGTATTGGAGAAAAAAATATTTTCTATTGTTGTGATCAGTGCGATTGATGTTATACTGGGTTTGTGCCCATTGCCATATATTTTTGTTTGCCTGGGTGGGGTGTCTTTGTAGGATTTTTCTGCTGCTGTGAGTTCTCGTGTTATCTTGATGTCTGAGTTTTTAGTATTGCGTTTGATTTGTGAGATTTTGGATTGGAATATGCCTCACAGTACTGCTTTAAAGGCATCCCATTGGATGTTTGTGGAAGTTGTGTCCTGGTTCAATTCAAAATATTCCTTAATTTGTTCTGGGGTGTCGTCTGTGTCTGTGAATAGGTTAAACCAGAATGGATGTAATCTCCAACTTATAACAGGGGTTCTTTGGTCAGGCACTGTGAGTTCTATTTTTATTGGCGAGTGGTCCGACAATCCTCGTGCTAAATGGCAGATCCCGGTCACCCCCAACAACGTGTATGAGTTTGTGAAGCAGTAGTCAATTCTTGAGAATGTATGGTATGTTGCCGAGCAACAGGTATATTCTCTGGTGTTTGGGTGAAGTTTCCTCCAGATGTCTACCCATCCCACTTCTTCAATTAAATCTGACAGCCGGGAGTGTGTCGGTCCCTGTGAGTTTGGTGTGGTTAGAAGTTTATCTATTTGGGGGTTCATCATTAGATTGAAGTCACCCATGCAGATCACCCTACTACCTGAGTGTTTCAAAGCAAAGCTAACTGCTTTTTTTAAGGGGGTCAGTGTCGCTGAGGGTGGGTCATAGATTCCTAGTATAACATAGGGTATAGAGTGGATGTCGAGTGCGGCGAACACATATCTGCCCCGTACTTTATCATATTTGATTTCTTTTATCTCTATAGGTAGTTGTTTATGGATTAGGGGGGATACTCCCCCTAAATATTGGGAGTGGGTGCTGTGTGCAGCCCACCCTATCCATGGTTTTTATACTCGGGAATAGGGTAGAGGGGGTCAGGTATGTTTCTTGTAGGCAGATTACCTGAACCTTATAGTCTAGTATTTGTGTAAATATAGCCAATCTCTTTCTGGGGTTATTTAAACCTCTAACGTTCCACGTAAGGAATCCTAGTGATCGCCCCACGAGACACCCACTCTTGTCATATACATATTACAGTTCAACTGAAATTTCAACACTGTTTCACATTTGAGGTTAAGCGAATCACATAGTATGACTTGCAAGCGACAAAACTCTGTGCATTCATATAACATTATAGTTGCATTCCTAGTTTGAAGCAGATAGGTTAACTTCATTATCCACATACAGATGAGATATACATAGACTTCCATTAAAAAGGGGTAGAGAAAACTATTAAACATTAAACCGCTTAACAATAACATAAACTTAACCTGATAGGTTGAACAAAACTTTTACTCCCAATTTAGGACTGTTGGTAGGGAGAGTTATATTCCTGGGGCTGTACTGGGGTGTACTGCCAAAATGGGTGTGAGGGTTTAGTCCCGGTCCAGGTTGTATACCTGACTAGTCTCATATTTGTTTGTCGACTCCTTAGAAGTCGTAGAGACATGGGGGAGGGTGGGAAGAAAAGGGGGTATGAATCAAGATGGGATTTTGAGTCAGCGACCATAGCTGGAGATCCTACCCCAGGTTTGCAGAGTTATACAGTTCAGTTTTAAATACCTTTATCTTTATGGTAAGTTGATCCTTGGCTGTAGTTCTTTGGTCGCTATGGTTCTACCGCAATGCCCAGGGAGTCTATCCATATGCATGCGTCTTTAGGGTTGTCAAAGAATTGTACTTTGCTCGCGTATACTACTCGTAGGTGAGCAGGGTATGCCATGGAGTATTTGATGTTTGCTGCTCTCATGTGTCTTTTTATATCTATGAAGGTGGCTCTTCTCTTTTGTAGTTCGATTGAGTAGTCAGGGAAGAGCATGATTTTGCTGTTTTCGTAGGTAAGGTCTTCTTGTTCGCGTGCCATTTGGAGGATTTTATCACGGTCTTTGGCTTTTAAAAATCTGGTTATCAGGGGCCTCGGCCTGGTTCCCAATGGGGGGTTTTGCGCCGGGATTCTGGGGGCTCTTTCGATGGTGAAGGCAGGGGACAGTGATGAACGGTCAAAGCACTCCAGCAGCCATTTCTCTAGAAATTGTGCAGAGTCTTGCTTTTCGGCTCCTTCTGGGAAGCCTATAAAGTGAATATTTTGGCGGCGGCCTTGATTTTCGAGGTCGTCCAGTTTGGCTTGTGACATAGTAACATAGCAATTAAGGTTGAATAAAGACATACGTCCATCAAGTCCAACCTATTCACCCTCTTTTTTTTTTTTTTTTTAACCCTACTAGTTAAAAACTGTGAGGTGGCTAGTTGTTGTTTTAGATGTGTAATCTCGTTTGTCTGTGGGTGCAGGGTGTCTTCTATTTCTGATATCCTGCTTTCCGTTTCAGCGACTCTCTGCCTGAGGGTTTGAAAGTCCTGCCTAAGCAGGTTGATATCTATCTTGACTCCCTCCATTATACTGGAAAGAGCAGTTTTGGAGTCATATATTGCCTGCATTAACTCCTGCAGGGTGGGCTCAGGGTTCGGGGTAACATTTGTACCTGGGGCCGGGGGACCCGGTGTTGTTTGCTCCGTGCACGTGGTCTCCTCCTCCAAGGGTCTTGCAGGCAAGATGGCGGCCGCACGCTGTGCGGCCGAGTGGGCAAATTGTCCGTGTTTCTCTACTGCAGAGGCTCCCCTTCTGCCTCTCCCCCCCGTCATCATGTCTCAGGTGGGTGTAGGGGTTGGTGTTGGCTCGTTAGCTGGGTCAGGTCGGTTTATTAGCCTCGGATTTATGCGTGGGACCGGGAGCTCCTCACAGACGCGTCCTACTGCATCAGCGTCTTAGCCACGCCCCCCCGATTTACCGCACCTTTAATGATCATTGCTACAATCGTAATTTCACAATTCCGGATGTAAATCTATGATAGCGGTCGTAAATTTATGATTGCAATCGTGGATTTACGGCCACAATAGCCCATACAATACCAATGCAGTATTTTTTTTTTAAATAGCATAGCATGCATTTTAAAAAAAACAAAAAACAGCACATTTCACAGCTACAGTCCTGTGCATGTATACTGTATAAGCCCTGCTATATATTGTGCTGTATATATTGAGCACTTAAAGGGCATGTCCACCCCCAAAATTATAATTTAACCCACTACTGGCCCCACTGTGTACTGTAGAAAAATCCTTACTTTACATCCCAGATCCAAATGGTTGCCCTGCAATGCCCCTCCAAATTCCAGAAAACTGGCCACCAGGAGCCTAGCAGAGGGGGAAATTGTTTTCGCCTCTGAGGCTTCCTCTGAGAGGTTTGTAGCATGCTCTGAGCAGCCCCCCCCCCCATTTTAGTCTCCCTACCCCTACCATTAAACCCTTTGGATATGTGGCAGGGCTTGCTGCCCCAGCCCCAAACGCAAACGCATTCATTTTATTTGCAGAAACTCCCCCGATCTCTACTTACCTTCCCTCTCTCCTCTGGCGTTCTGAAATACCAGCAGCCGCGTCAGTAATTGGCTGCCACTCAGCCGGTCCGGCCCCCTGCTTGCAGTTCCATGCAAGCAGAGTGCCGGGCAGTGCGGCAGAGGATTGAGGGAAGGTAAGTAAAGATCGGGGAAGGTTTCTGCAAATAAGATTAATGCAGTTGGGGCTGGGGGAGCAAGCCCTACCACATATCAAAAGTTTTTTTAAAGGGTGGACATGCCCTTTAAGGTTTTGAGATGACATGGAACGTCTGTAGTGGAACATATACATATACTATTAGCTTGTCTACTGGATACTCCCGACAGACAATCAAAATACTTTATTATATTTAAAATATTGGAGTTTCCTTAGTGCTGGAGTTAAAAATGACCTCTTACATTTCAAACCATTGTCACTAATAAATTAAATTGGAAGAGAAAAAGGCATTACAGCTCCCTGTCAGTGTCTGCAAATATTCCAAACATGGAAATTAGCCAGAATTCTCTGTTCCTTATTTCAAACCATCATTTAGTCAAGTAAATTACATTTTCCCTGATAGATCTTTCCTTTTTTCTTTTCCTAGGAAGGATCCACCATTAATCTTGGAGATAAGTTGAAAGAATTTATGCAAAAATATGACAAGAATGCAGATGGACGCATTGAAATGTCAGAGGTGAGTTTTTCTTTTACTTTCTATGAAATAAAGTGATCTTCTGCTAGTTACAATAACCAGTCATTCCACCTGAATCTGCTTTTTTAATTTTTATCAGCTGGCTCAGATTCTCCCCACCGAAGAGAATTTCCTGCTGTGTTTCAGACAACATGCCGGCTCCAGCATTGAATTCATGGAGGTTAGACATTGAGGAATTCACTGTTGAACAATGTTGTTAGCAATCTCTAACATAAAACATATTTTTCATTATATTAAGGCATTACATATCAAATGTCCTTATACAGTATAAAATTTCTCACAAACAAGCAGATTAGAGAAATCAAGTTATAACTTGTTTTAATTGGCAGTTCCTAAAGGTTTCTACACACGTGCGATCATGGGTGCCGACCCACGACACACGATATGTACAATTGTCTGTTTCTGTGTATGGGCAATTTATCAGCCGAAACAGTCGTTCATTTGGAGATCGCTGCCCGATCTGCCTGGTGGATCTCCGAACGAGCGGACGTTTTTCCCGAGAAAGTGCCCATACACGGGCCAATTATCAGATGTTTGTGCGAACCTTTAACTATATGTCATGATAAAACAGGATTTGCAGATTAGGTTTCCTTAACTAAACTGATCCTGTGTAACGTGAACCCACGGTTTACGTTACAGACAAAAACTCATTATGTCAACCAAAAATCAACCAAAAATCAATCAAAAATAACCATATAAAATGCCCATTAACATAGGTGTTTCTGGAACCAGTGCTGTCTGAGGCCAGTCACCTACGTTGATGAAATAAACAGATGTATGGGCAGATAAACTTCAATAGCAGTGTGAAAGTTCTCATTCATTCAGGTCATTGTATACCTGTTGTATTCAGTTAGAATAGAGTCAACTGGACTTAAAGTTTAGCTCTTGAAGACGCTTCGCCAGTCATCCGACTAGCTGCCAGGTGTTAAGGAGGTTCCTAAGTTTTCTAAAATTAACATGTGAGAAGTCCTTACCCATAAGATACTGCAACAAAAAGTTTACTTTTTGTGCAACAACTGTTTTTACTTATTAAGTAGAAAAATATTTTATTTTAATTGTACCTTTATGGAATAATATATTAAAGAAGGAATCGGACACTTGCAATTATAAGTGTGATTATGTAGCATTAAGCGGCTGAGGCCTAGAAAGTCCTTGGATACAGTGAGAACCCATTTTTGCCATTGCTCAGATAGCTCCTGTTTTTCCTTCATTATTTCAAAAAAATAGATTGTAAGCAAAAAAAACAAACCTTAAGGCTGTGTACACACAATGCAATTTTTTGGCCCAATTAACCAATACTTCAGTGTATCGATTGATTGGGCCAGAAAAATTGCATGTCTTTGCGGCGGCCCATGACCAAGATCTGCAAACTGTCGCCCGCAGATACTTTTGTCAGGACAAAGGATCCCGTAGTGTGTACCCAGCTTTGTGCCTGTTTACTCTTCAGCTGCACTCAATACGGTGTAGCCATCGAGTAATTTTCTGCATTGATTTGTTCTAAAGGTTTTATTGGGCAAGGCAACTGATGTGATCTTTACCAGTCAAAAAAAAAATGTTGTTTTTTTTAGCTTTCAATTATCTTTTAATAAATCAGTCCTCTTAATATTTTTGAATGATTTTTAGTCATTGTGAAGAACCATAGAGCATTGTTCAGTTTTAAATACTGTAACAAATAATCACACTAAGGAAACAGAAATACTGTAGCACAAAACTAATTGTAATTGTTGTCACATCTTAATTCAGTTGTACTGACATATTGTTTATCTAATTATTGCTTTTTAGGCCTGGAGAAAATATGATAATGACAGAAGTGGCTACATTGAAGCCAATGAGCTACGGGTATGATATCTCTTCACTTTAAAAACGCTAGGTCTTTACCCCAGGAAAAAGAGGATCAGGGGAAATATGCTCCTTGTGATTCCATCAATATGTCTGCTACCTATTGAAGGAAACACTTCTTGAAGATTAAATCTTCCTATAGGTTAGCCTGTCTGTTGGGGGTGGGGCTATAGTGGACCAGAGCTGTACCTCTGAAAAATCTGAAAAAGGTGTTTTTGTGGCTGGCCACAAATAATGTTGTTCGCTAGTGTCAAACAGTTGGCTAGGATGAAGAATCTTACCATAAATACCCAGCCTTAGGTCCTCACCCTGAATACATAAAAAAAAGTGTGTTTGTTAAATGATCACTTTAGTTCCCCTTTTAAATCACATTAAAACACTGCATATTAACTACATGAGATCTGTTTGTTTCTGGATGCATTTTTAGGGTTTTCTGTCTGACCTTCTAAAAAAAGCAAATCGTCCCTTTGATGAGAAGAAACTTCAGGAGTATACACATACTATTGTGAGTATACAACAATAATTCATCAAAATTCCAAAATCCTATGTTTTGGATGTCTGCTTTTACTTATGTTCTGCGCTGTTTTGCTGTAGAGTTTTTTAAGATTACTAAGGCTTATTAAAAGTATGGTAATAAATAACTTATATAAGTATGGTAATAAATGATAAGGACCCTATTTGCCGCAGCTCTTTTCTAAGGTTATAATCTCTTCAGTCTCAGTGATGTTAAGCAGATGAAACTTTTATTAATTTGGCTTAAAGAGCCAAAATTACTGTTCTTTCTATTTCTTCTTCTTCTTTTTCTTCCGTTTTATTCTTAAGCTTTTTTGGACTGAATCTCCTCCCACAGTTTTTTAAACTAGAGACATGAAATTTGGTACAGACGTGCGGGGCATATAGGAGTGTATAGCATATATAAGTGTGCTATTACGTAGCTAAGGAATCCGCTGAAGCGTTACAGCATTATCCATTACTGTGGCAGCCATGCTTAAAGGGTAGCTAAAGTCAAAAAACAAATTTTGATCAATAATCAAGAGTTAGTTTTTTTAAACCCCCAACATGACACAGGTTCACACACCTACTGACCTACCCCTCCATTACTGTGGCAGCCACACTTAAGGGTAACTAAAGTAAAAAAAAATTTTTGACCAATCATCAAAAAAGTTTGTTTATTTAACCCCCAACCTGACAGGTACACATACCAACTGAGCTACCCATTCATTCATGTGGCAACCATATTTAAAGGACATGTCCACCCAGAACTTTTGACATATAATAGAATACAGTCCCCCAGCCCCGACCGCTATAAAAATAATTTAAGAAAGTGCTCAGATGTTTACTTACCTTCCCTCTCTCCTCCGACGCCCGGCCCGGCCTTCTGCTTGCGAGACACTGCAAGCAGGGGGCAGGACCGGCAGCCACGTCCGTGATTGGCTGAGAGGCAATCACGGACGCGGCTGCCGGCTTCTCAGAATGCCGGGGGAGAGAGGGAAGGTAAGTAGAGTTCTGGGGACTTTCTTAAAAGAATTTTTTTGCGGTTGGGGCTGGGGGAACATATACTATTAAATGGGCAAGGGGTTTTATGGTAGGGGGAGGGATAGTAAAACTAGAGGGAGGGGGAGGGAGAGGGAGAAGGGCTGCAGTACGCATGCCAAACTTCTCCCGGAGGCCAGATAGGAGGCAGAGTCCTATATGGACTCTGCTATCCTCCTGGTGGGCAGTTTTTGGGACTTTGGGGGGGGGGGACTACAGGAGAACCTTATGGAGCTGGGATGTGAGGTAAGGATTTTACTACACTACATGGTGGGGCCATTAGTGGGGGGGATTATAGTTTTGGGGGTGGACATTCCCTTTAAAGGGTAAGTATAGTAAAACACATTTTGACCAATCATCAAAAAGTCTTTTATCCCCCAACCTGACACGAGTACTCCCACCAACTGACCTACCTTCAATTCATGTGACAGCCATATTTAAAGGGTAAGTAAAAAACAACAATGCCCTCAATGCCCTGCAGCAAAACACACACATTTCCTTCTAAGCCAAATTCAAAGTTTACACTTAGGAGCATATTTATAAAGCTTTGTTAAGTTTTCGCATCTGTTTTCCCTGACATTTCCGCATAAATCGTGTTTAACGCGATTTATTAATGTCCAAAAACGGCCGCGAAAAGTTAACGACGCGTTAACCTTTCGCGCCGATACATCAGAACTTTCCAGAAATCTGATTGGTTAATGTAAAGCATGTAAAACAAGCATTAAAAAATTGACCAATCAGAAATGGATTAGGGTTTTCTGCAAACCTATATAAAGAGGTGCACTCCACTGCGGAACTCAGATGCCATCGCAGTAGATGGCTGAAGATAGAAGAAAGAAGCGTCTGGCAACATTGGCTCCGCTGAGGCCGGCGGTGCCAGCGGGCTCACTGGCGGCCGTAGTGAGTCTGCCTGGCATCGGCGACCTGAGTGGGGTTGGTATCGCCAGCCCGAAGATGTCGCATCGGATCAAGACGCTGACAACATCGGCCTCGTTGAGGTCGCCGGCGCCCGCAGGGGTACCTCTCGGGGGTCGGCGGCCTCAGTGGAGCTGGTGTCGCCGGGACTGGAAGAAAGAAGACTCCGCCCAAGGGCTCTTTTAAGAGCCGCACACTGGGGGTGACCCCGCCAAAGGCACTTGTCAGTGCCGCAAGGGCCCTTACAAGGGCCGGGGAGGGGGGTCCCGGTTTGTGCTGCGGGACCCCTTAAGCCCCAAAAGGCCCTTCTCTGGCAGGGAGGGGCTGCTGGGGAGGGGGTGCGCGGCGGGTGGTCGCTAATATCGGGGTTTTTTTATAAATATGCCCCTTAAACTTTCCCTTTCTAGTTTAATATTGTCATCTTTAAATCTGTGCGTATCAATGTAAATGCTAAAGCAGAATGCTTATAGGCAAGTAATTTTCTGCTCCCTAAAAACTCAACTCATTTTGTGTTCATTGTTTAGGATATTTCCTTTTACTTCTGCAATCAGTAATCTCTGTTCTCTCTTGTTCTCCCACTCAGCTGCGCATGTTCGACCTAAATGGTGATGGGAAGCTATGTTTATCTGAGATGTCAAGGTAAGAGATACAGCCTTTCCATTGTAAATAACACATATAACCACAATTTAAAAGATGAGTAACTTGGTGACCAGTTTCTTATATGTGAAAAAGAAAGAAATTCTGGACATTCCCTAGCATATTTAAAGGCTGTTTACAAACAAATTCTTCATCCTGACCGGCCGTTCACCACTAGCGAGTATCCAGATAGACAAATGAATATCATCACTGCAAGTAACTGTGGCCAACATTTTGCTGTGATTGATTGTGTGCTCCATGGGGTACCGCATGATTGTTACTGGCATGTCTTTTTTTCCCTATCCAGACTAATGGGTGACCGGCCAGGCACAATAAAACCTCTGATTTATCAGGCCTGTGACGGGGACACTACAACCATCAGCCCAGGGGCACTCTGAGCACGCTTCTCACTGCGAAAATCCCAAAACCCCCTACTGGTAGGAGTATAACAGAATATCACCAGTATATAATATACTGGTAAAAACATAACGTCTCAGAGGCAGAGTTCCTTAGTTATAATTAGAGCAATCAGAGATTTAGCTAATGATTTAAATATAATTTAATTATAATAAAAACAATGCAAAAACAGTGCAAACAATAAACTACAGACAAATAAAAAACACAAGCAACGGTAAAACTAAATGGGATGAAAAATTAAAATAATACTTAGGATGTTCTCGGATAAGTGAAGGAAGTAGATCTTTGTAAGATGGAATCCATGGTTCACCCAGCCCTCAAAATAACTCTTATTAGTCCGAAATTTAGATGGTAATGGAGTGCTAGCTCTTTGGGTTTTAAAGACATTTTTAAACCCCTGGAAAGGGTGGAACCAATTACCCACACCCAATCATAGGAAAGGGTGGGCTGAGCTAGAGGAGTGTAACACACTCCAGTTGGTCTCCCTGACGCACCCACAAGGTGGCTGTCCTTGAAAACTCCCATATGCAGACAGGGTAACGTGCCATAATACGCCAACTTACAAATCCGTGTTAAGGGCGACAAGATGGATTCATAGATACCAAATTCAGTATGGTTACTGCTTATTAAATGAGAACAATATCAAAAATAAAAACATCACATGTCCACACTTCCAAAACTTGAAATGCCTTGTTGCTAGGATACAGCCTACAAAATCAAGCTAATCAAGGGTTGATGAAGGAGTGTTTTCTCGCATGCTAGCATTGAGTGACAGTTAGAGGCAGACAGATTTTGAGAGGCTCGAAATCAGGGGGGGGAAATTATGTGGAGGGCTGCATACCTTTACTCTTTCTAAAGCAGTTGAGGCAATACAATTATCCTTTAATCCATAAACCAACCAAAAGTGTGTCTGTCGGGTTCCACACCAAGTAGACCATGGGTGTTTGGATTCCCATGAAACAGCTTTTACCCGAGTCTACTTTTAAAAACAGTTCACATAAATTATGGTCACAGAAAGAGATATGAATCCTGATATATGTTTTGCTTTTCACGTAGTTATGAACTGGGATTAAATTAGAAGAATTGCTTATTACCTCCCACAGAGTCAGGGTCTGGAGTTTAGCACCTGGGCAATACAGATGACTGGGACCACAGGAAGTCTTTTCATCCTGGTAACTTCACATAATGAAGTTACCTGTTGGTATCTACATTAACCAAAATACCTTGTACAGACAGAAAATAATACATTTAAGAGACGAGGAACTGGACAATCACATACAATAATACAAATCGAAACATAAGAAATTGGAGAATCATATACAAATATACTGATTATAACATACATTTCTCCATATAAATATACATTAATCACGATTGTGACAAGGCCGACTGACAAATACACTAAAATATCTGTACGTTGCCCCCAAAAATCTTCTCCTGTGCACCCAGTCTCTGTACACATTAGATTTTCATAGCTGCCAGATCTATGACTGTTTCGGTTCTAAAGTGTACAGACAACCAACATTGTTAAGTGATCTGTCCTGACAGATCGCTTAATGATATTGTGTGATATTGAGTGGTGGGATTGTTCTCCGCTGCCCCCTCTACATATTACAAAACAGGCTGCCTGACTACTACAAAGCAGCCTGTCTGTAGGGGAATCATTAGAAAAATTCTGTTTACTTAGTTTTATTAACTGTATTTGTTAAACAATCACAATGCGATTTGTGCTGTCGTTGGTGACCGATGTCTGTTGCCCATTCGCCTGTATCAGGTGAACAGGAGATCAAACACGGCAGTAAGTCACGCCTGATTATTCATTCGCGGCAACTTGTCCCGGCCAATCTTTTGGTTGTGGTGAACGATCAGGGCAAAACATGTGTTTGATGCATATTATGCTTCCTTTAACAAGTCATTCATTCATATACATCAACCATCCTTTGCTTATTTGAATTTTAGAAAACAAAGTATTTCTAAGGGCTATGCAATCGCGGCAATGCACCAAAAATGTGCATTTTCGAGTGCGATTTCGATTTGCGATCTCATGCGTTTTCTATTTCTAATGAAAAAACGCATGCGATTCTGTGGGCGTTTCCAGTGCAGTGTGGCCTTCCCTAATTGGGATAAAAAATCAGGTCGTATATGTAAAATCATTTAAGAGTCTACCACAAAAATGCTGCTTTACTGCTTTTATGGTATTTAAATGCAATTTAAAAAAAACTGCAGTGCTGCAGTATTTGAATAAATTGTCATGGTTGGGCCCCACTATAAATGTTTCAAAGCTTTTTTTAGCATCTGTTTTGCAATGGCAAATAGTTTCCCACAAAAAGCTCTATATGTGATTCCCACTTTGCACTGTTATGCAGCCTGTTTTCAAAACACAATGCATTTCCCCCCCCAAAAAAATGTATTATTATGAAAATGTTCAAACAATGGGAAAAAAGAATCATAATGCAAAGTACAGTGCAAAGTTATATTACAAAGAAATGCTTCAAAAATCAGTATTTGGTTTATTATTTATAAAATGTTGCCAACATGAATTTTTCTTTGGGATAAAAAACTATCTGGGGCATAACTACCAGGGGTGCAGGGGATGAGACTGCACCAGGGCCCTTGACCAAGAAGGGGCCCCATTTTGTGCTAAGGTTCCAAAACTAGCATTCTGTGTGCCAACTGTTTTACCAGTGGTCTATGTACAAAGCATTTTTACCATTGTCTTTGTGCCAAGCATTTAACCAGTGTCTGGCTGTGTGCAGTGCCAGTTTCCCAAACAGTTTATCAGTGACTGCATGCCAAGCATTTAAAGGGTATGTCCACCCTTCAAAAAAATTTTTCACCAAACATTCCCCGTCCCCCCAGCCCTAACCGCTATGTTAGTTATATCAGAAAATGCCCAAAACTTTACTTACCTTCCCTCTTTCCTCCGCCGCGCTGCCAGGCCCTCTGCTTGCGAGAAAATGCAAGCAGAGGGGCGGGACTGGCAGTCGCATCTGTGATTGGCTGAGCGGCAGCCAATCACGGACGCGGCTGCGGGGAGTTCAGTGCGGCGGAGGCAAGAGGGAAGGTAAGTAATGTTTTGGTCATTTTCTGATATTACTAACATAGCGGTTGGGGCTGGGGGGACAGGGGGAATGTTAGGTAAAAAGGTTTTTGCACTAGGGGGAGGGAATCCTAATCGGGAGGGAGAGGGAGGGTGAGGGAGAAGGGCTGCAGTACGCATGCCAAACTTCTCCCGAGGCCAGGTAGAGGCAGATCGCTATATGGACTCTGCTATCCTCCTGGTGGGCAGTTTTTGGGACTTTGGGGGGAATACAGGAGAACCATATGGAGCTGGGATGTGAGGTAAGAATTAAACTACACTACACAATGGGGCCAGTAGTGGGGGGGATTATAGTTTTGGGGGTGGACATGCCCTTTAACCAGTCTTTGTGTCAACTATTTTACCAGTGGTTATATACAAAGTGTTTTACCACTCTCTGTGTGCCAAGCATTTTACTAGCGTCAGTTTCTTAGTTATTTTAGAAGGTTTAGAAATACTGTTTGAATCTGATTGGATAGTTTTGCTAGGTGTATAGGTAACGTTTGTTTGTCTGTTTCAAAATGAGTGCCTTTAAAAAAATGTAATCATGAAGGATGTTTTTTATGGAAATGATTATTTGGTTTACGGTGCCGATTTGTGTTTGCGGCGGTGTCGGGGGGCCCATACCCAAATTTTGCATCAGGACCCATAAGTCTGTAGCTATGGCACTGTAAATTATATACTTCAAAGTGTTTTGCCATAGACTTTTCTTCAGGTCATATGAATAGAATGCATAGAGTAGAAGATTAGAGGATTGATGCAGAGAGTAGAGGATTGAAGACAAGGTACCGTAACACTGAACTGGGGGGGGGGGGGGGGTCAGTAATCCCATACAGTAACCCCCTATTCCTTGCCACTGCAGATGTTTGAAAACTACAACTCCCAGCAACTAAAGCATGCTGGGAGTTGTAGTTTCCAAACATCTGAAGTCCCAAGGAATTGGGGGTTACTGTATGGAATAACTGATCATTTAAATGGCAACTAATGCCTCAAAACAATACAGAATTAAGAGGAGGGTAACTACTGTAAAACGTTTGCCTTCTGATTCTGTATTGATTTGAGGCTTCAGTTGCCCTTTAAATGGACAGCAGAATTCCCATACAGTAATAGCCATACTGGATTTGGCCATTACTGTATGGGGTTACTGTATGGGAATTCTGCTGTCCATTTAAAGGGCAACTAAATCCTCAGAACAATACAGAATCAGAAGGCAGTAGTGGTCACAATTTTACCCTCGGCTTATACTTGAGTCAATCAGATTTTCCTAATTTTTCAGGCAGAAATAGGTACCTCAGCTTATACGGAGGTCGGCTTAAACTCGAGTATATAAGTACTTACTTTACTTGACATGAAAAAACTCAAAATGGTAGCTTTAGCCACACCTCTAAGAGTGCTACAGGGTCTCCATGTAGACACTAAAAGGAAGTGGAATTTTACAAACATCCAATTAGGTTCTTATCTTACACTGTTAGCAAATCAAAGTTCTCTTAGCCATTGTATATGACAAGGCAGGATGTGTAAGGAAGTATTACATCTAGTTATGTGCTGTTTGTAAAACATGTGACAGTCTTAGCCAATTAGCCAAATTGACTCCCCCCTCAACCTTCTCTATAGAAAGAAATAAGACATGTCTTACCGATGTCTGTATATGATAAAATGGCTTTGCATGTCTTGGAAACTACCCAGCATTCTTAGAAAAATGGGCAGTTTTCCCACTATTGATGTATTTATAACATGAGGCTGTGAGGTACCTTCTGTCATAAGATGCAAAGTATAAAGTCCACTGCGCACACCAGTCATTTCACACAAATGTGTTTATTACACATGTGACATTTCGGTACCTCTTAGATACCTTCTTCAGACAGTATAAACCAACAAGTGCTACAAAGTGCCTTTAAATAGTGTGGAGTTACTATCAATAACATCTGACCCCTAGTGTTACTAAATATAAACAACAATCAATTTAAACATAAAACATTGTATCAGGTAAGTACACACTATATAAAATGTATGAATAATCAATATAACATATGTTTATCAGATACTTTGCGTGTCCCCAACCATTTCTCTGGAAATAAGAAATATGTGTTTATATGTTACCTTATTAGGGCAATGCTATTATAATAACATGAAGCTGTGATGTACCTTCTGTTATAAGAAGGCTCTGTTTCATCGGCACCTATATAGCCAATAAGTATTTTGAGCTACCAAGTCCTAACCCCATAGTGACTGTAAATCTGGAACTTGATGTGGTATAAACCTTAGATTGCCCAAAGGTGCTATTTAGGTTGAATTACATATTGTGGCAGGATTGCCCAAGTCTGTTCTCAGACCTGCAGGTTTATTCCACTTAGACCCTCTAGGTTCTAGCTGGCAGGTGGAATAGATAAACGAGGGTATATGTGTGTGTTTGTTCATATAATGTTGTGTGATTGCTTGGGTCTTTTTTTAGGACCTTCAGGCTAATCTTATTTGGGGGCCCCTGGATGCTTCCTGGTGGTTCCTGAGAGCAGAAAGGGAGGAAGTTTGCAAAGGTTACTGATGCCTACTGGCTTAAGAGACCTAACTAGCTTCTCTCTAGAGCTACAGCTTAACAGCTGTGGGCATGAGAGAGGCATATGGATCCTGAACCACTTGCATGTTTGTGCACATGTTATCACAGAAAGCATAACCCTGAGCTTTCAATTTTAAAAAAATGGCGCTGTTTAGGTTGAACTGCACATTGTGGCAGGATTGCCTGGGTCTATTCTCAAACCTGCAGGTTTATCCTATTTGGTTTCCCTGGAAGTTCCCCTGGAAGCTGATGACTATGAATAACAGTTTAAAATATCCCTGTATAAAGATTTTATAGACACTTTATCTACACATAGAAAAACATACACTCATAATTTCCACTGTGCACAAACGGGCACACTTTTGCTAGTATAGAGATATCCTCTTTTGTTATAAAGTGTATTCATTAAAGCTTGGTACACACAAGCAAATTTTGTGGCTCAACAGAAGGATGTTTCCATGTAATGGTCAGTCTGGCCGAAAATGGGTGGTGATTTCGCTGACCGCATATGCCACGACCAACGATTCTCCGCCCCCGCTGACTGTAGGTTCAGATGAAAAATTTGTCCATGTGTACCCAGCCAGTTTTACATTATCATAAGTGTATTTCAAAGTCAGGGTTGTGACACTGATGGTGGATCTGACAGAATTTTCTGAATATTATAGTATCGGGATCTATCAAGCAAGATGGAAAATCTCCATAACTGGTTCCCTTTACTACAGTAGAGGGAGACAATAACATTGGACCATGTATAGGCTCATTGAATGATCATTCTTTATAAAGAATACATGGAATGATCACTACTGTGTATATATAATATAATGAAATGTTGACAGTCAGCTATACAACCACCTCCAGGATTTCTCAATGTCCCTATTCCTGCTCACTAAACTCCATCACAGTGCAGTAGGTACAGTAAGTTCTGTATATAAACCCAGCCTCAGCAATCACCTCAGGCAGCTGCAGGGTTAAAGGGCATGTCCATCCCCAAAACTATCATTTCCCCCACTACTGGCCCTACTCTGTAGTGCATAAAAATCCTTACCTTACATCCCAGCTCCAAATGGTTCTCATGATATGTTCCCCCAAAGTCCAGAAAACTGTCCAACATGAGCCTGGCCACCAGGGAAATTGTTTCCGCCTCTGAGATGTCCTCTCAGAGGTTTTTGGCTTGCTCAGAGCAGCCCTTAACCCAACCCCCCCCCCACTACCACCAGTTTTGTTCCCCCTCCCCCTAGTGTAAATCCCCTTGTACATATATAGGCTATTTTCCCCAGCCTCAAACGCTATATTATATTTTCCAGAGACTTCCCTGAACTCTACTTACCTTCACTCTCTCCTCCAGCGTTCTGAACTGCTGGCAGCCGCGTCCGTGATTGGCTGCCTCTCAGCCAATCACGGACGTGGCTGCTGGTCCGGCCCCCTGCTTGCAAGCAGAAGGCCGGGCAGTGCAGCGGAGTAGAGAGGGAAGGTAAGTAACGATCGGGGGAGTCTCTGGAAAATATAATATAACGGTTGGGGCTGGGGGAACTAGCCCTAGTATATATAAATTTAAAAGGGGTGGACATGCCCTTTAATGTTGATACAGTTCTCTATGCTGTTGTCAATCACTGGGCAGGCTTGATACTTTTTTGAAACCAAAAAATGTTGCTTCTCACTCACAGCTCAATAAACAATGTAACAATCTATGTAACAGTCTATGGGCACCAGGAGAAGTAGAACAGCAGGCAGTACTGAGCACACCGAAATGAAGGATTCCAGGCACCAGTAATCCCCCTCTAAACATGCCCCTGTATAAGGGCTGATGCTTCCTGTTTACACTGTAAGCTGTGACATCACAAGACCATTGTTCCGCCCCCTTGCCGCTGGCTTGCCGTAAAATCTCCGCTCAATATTACAATAGATTTTATGACAGAGGCAGTGTAGGGCCAGCATAGACATGAAATATAGAGACAGAGCAGGATGCACCACTCACGTAGAGGTATTAAATTTATGTCCTTTTGAAAAAAATAAAAACTTGGATAGGCAAACACAGGTCACCGACCTGACGTGTTTCAGTTCCAAAATACTATAAAGTACATTTTGTATTTTTATGTTCAGTTCTCCTATTAGCATAGTGTAAGATTGACTTTTGCAATATCAGTTAATAGGATGAATGTGTTTAATGTCTAGAATAGTAGTAATGCTATCAGGGATGGATTTACACCTCAGGAGCCTGTAGACACCAAAAGCCTGGTGTCCTGGGACCCTCCCTTAAACAAACCACACCCCCAAACCCCACCATTTTAAAAAATTGGGGGTGAAAATAGATTATAACTGGGGTGGAGTTTGACAGCTGCCCCTAGGTGTTTGCCTACTGTGCATAATGGTAAATCCGGGCCTGATTTTTATACACAAAAGTTGTAAAACAAGCATTTTCCCTATGTCCAATAACATTTTTCTTGGTCCTGATTCTTTGTTGGCCATCACACATAATACCATTATTGTTATCTTTGCTAGTATAGGCCACTAAAAACAGAGATCAGTTGACCTTCCCCAACCTGGCACTGTTATTCTCATTATATTATTGTTGCCCTTATTATATAACTGAGCTGTAACTGTAAATGTATTACAGATTGCTTCCAGTGCAGGAGAACTTCCTACTAAAATTCCAGGTAAGCATTATTACAGCAACTCTGGAATGTCTTTTTTGCATTCATCCACAGTGCTTGGTAAACTTCTGATTACTTTTATGTTCATTTGCAGGGGATGAAGCTGAGCTGTGATGAGTTTAATGCCATATTCAATTTTTATGATAAGGTAAAGTAGGTTCCAAAATGTGTTCTTAAAGGGTATGTCCACCCTAAAATAAAGTTTTTGATATAAGATTCCCCCTGGGCTCCCAGCCCCAACCGCTATATTTTTATCTTTAGAAAGCCCCCCAAACTCTACTTACCTCCCCTCTTTCCTCCGCCGCGCTCCCGGCCCTCTGCTTGCGAGAAAATGCAAGCAGAGGGGCGGGACCGGCAGCCTCGTCTGTGATTGGCTGAGCGGCAGCCAATCACGGACGTGGCTGCCGGCAGCTCACTTCGGCGGAGGAAAGAGGAGAGGTAAGTAAAGTTTGGGGAGCTTTCTAAAGATAAAAAATAAGACGGTGGCCTGGAGCCAGGGGAATCTAATACATGAAGGATTTCACGCTAGGGGGAGGGAATCGGGAGAGGGAGGGAGAGCTGCAGTACGCATGCCAAACTTCTCCCGGAGGCCAGGTAGGAGGCAGAGTCCTATATGGACTCTGCTATCCTCCTGGTGGGTAGTTTTTGGGAATTTGGGGGGGGACTACAGGAGAACCAGATGGAGCTGGGATGTAAGATGTGAGCTGGGGCCAGTGTTGGGGGGATGGGGATTATAGTTTTGGGGGTGGACATGCCCATCATTCTGTGTAAGGATTTACTGGATACTCACTGTGATATCACACTTCATAAACATGCACATTGTGATGGCACTATGGCACCATCTACATAATAATAGATGCATTCAAACATCACTTGTGCAGTGTTCTCAATTCATTGGCAAGACCTTACCCCAATAACCTTCTTGCAACAATCATAATGCTGTGCAGGCATAATATGGATTGTCAAATTCTGCAAAAACTGATAGAGGCATAATTATAGGAGGAGCGTTTTTTTTTTTTTCATAACATTTTGTTAATGCCAGACTTTGCATTGGAAAATATTGTTATTTATAAAAAAAAAATTTTTTGCCACAATGATATGCGGTGGTAATATTGATGTATTCGTTGCATTATATATAGCCTCCAGACAACATTGCCCCAATTGAAAGAGAGAACATTCACAAAGATACATCTTACCTCTTCCTTTGCTCTGGATCTGGGGGATTTAGGAAAATAACCTGTATGGACTAGGGGTCAGATCCCATAATTCACCTTATCTGGTAAAACCCAAGTAAGGGTATACAGTACTCTTCAGCTTTGCTTCCTGGAAGCTGACAGACAATTATATTACAGCTCAGAGATCCCTCTCTGATACAGAACATGTATTTAAGTGCAGTTTTTGTGTAAACAAATTAAAAATGCTCCTGTCCCTAACAAAGATAATGCCTTTGCTTTTAATACAAAAAAGTTTGCAGTTTATTTATTTGCTAGAATGGTTAGCAGAGAATTGAACCTGCAAACTTATATGCTATGTCTTGCTAAAAAGAAAGCTTTCTACCTCTATGCCACAAGGGCTGATAGATCAGTAAATGTAGAATCTCTATCTTTTGCTAGAAACATAATAGAAACAAATAAAAAGGTGAGCCTGGGAAATTGAACCTGTGTCTCAATGGTCTGGTAGTTTCCAAACCCAGAACTTTAGCAGCGCCCCACCACTGCAGATGCAATAGATATGAGTACATTTGTGTGAATGTCAGTAAAATCAGTTCACTATTTTGTATTGCTCCAGGAAGACTGTCAATTTACACTGGTTGGTAAATAAAAAGCAGGGCTGCTATATATAAAGTTTGTACATACCGTATGTACTCGAGTATAAGTTGACCCGAGTATATGCCGAGTTATCTATTTTTTCCTGAAAAAATTATAAAAACTGATTGACTCGAGTATAAGCCGAGGGTAGAAATTATGACCACTACTGCCTTCTGATTCAGTATTGTTTTGTGGCTTAAGTTGCCCTTTAAATGGACAGCAGAATTCCCATACATGAATCCCATACAGTAATAGCCAAATCCAGTACCAGTAACCTCCAATTCCTTGGCACTTCAGATGTTTGGAAACTACAACTCCCAGCATGCTTTGTTTGCTTGGAGTTGCAGTTTCTAAATATGTGAATGGCAAGGTTCAGTAATCTTTTAATTAAGCTTACAATCATTTACAATTCTCCTGACCCCCATATAGTAAAGGGCCCTCTGACCCCATATAGTAAAGAGCACTCTCACCCCCATATAGTAAAGGACTCTCTGACCCCAATACTTAAAAATGTCACCTGAGAGTTGTAGTTTCAAGCTGTCATTTGCACTGAACTAGCAGCTGTTATTTGCCCCAAACTGAGGAGACCCATCAGATTTACAGCATCCAGATGATCAGTGACAGTGCTGAGTGAGTCCAGCAGCCAGACTACAGGAAGCAGGAAGTGTAAAGGCAGATCAGCTCCTGTAACTTTCTATGCAGGTTAATGCCACCTACTGGTTACTATCTGCAATTGCAGAATTTGGATCTCAATTAGGACTTGACCCGAGTATAAGTCGAGGTTAGGTTTTCAGGCTAACTTTAAAGCCTGAAAAATTCGACTTATACTCTAGTATATACGGTATGTAGAAACTTTATATTTCTTTAGAAACATGATGCAAACAAACAAAACACCCCCGCCCCCCAAAAAAACTCAGGCAGTAGACTATGTTGCATTGTTTCATAAATAAACCAGGGAATTTGAACTTCTTCTTGGGATGCGTGTTCCTAAAAACATGGCATTTAAATGATGCACCAGCTTCTCAACAATCAATGGATAAAGGTACATTTAGAAACATAAGCTAGAAACTCTATGCACAGAGACAATAAATCCTGCGGTCAGGGGGTGTGGCTCTTGAAGTCAAAATGGGCTATGAGTTGTACTGTGAAAAGCTGTCACCTTAGTATTAAAAAATGTACATTAAGCTCTCCTTTAAAGTCCTGTAATAAACCCTTCTCCTACAGTGCACGTAACAGGCAGATAAGCAGGGATGGTTTAAGGTCAGAACAGATAGTATTTTGCACTTGCAAAATGTCATTTTCGAAAATTCTATTAGTAACACAAACTTTTTTCAGTTTTGTTAATGTTAAAGGTTACTTACCATGCAGTTTAAAGGACAATAATACTCCCCTCCTCCTCACAGCTCCATAGCTGAATAGTACCCAGGTTAAGGACCTAAACCACCAAGTCCTCAAAAGAAAACAACGTAGAGGGTCGCACTCCAAACAATAGTATATTTATTAGTGACCACACATCATATCACAATGTTTCGAGGGGAATTAATGTGCCCCCTTCCTCCTAAGTCCTCAATCCTGGGTTGAGGGTACTTTACCTAGCAGCTGTTATTACTTATATTTCGTTTTCCGCGCTGTTCCGGTCATCTTCCTCAGTCCACGATATAGCCAATGGGAACACACAATTAAAGGATACATTGCAAGCTGTCACTGACAGAAAACTTTTAGTACCGGTAAGTACTACTGCAGTTATGTAAAGGACCCAGTGGTGAGGACTACGCGATTTGGGCACTATGCAGCTATGAAATGGGGAAAAGATGAGTACAGTTGTTCTTCAAATACCTGGAGTACAGGTAAAGAAATTTTAAAAGTGCTTCTTTTATTAAGAAACAAAACAAAAACCTTCCTTGTAATAGAATCACATTGACACAATGGTAAATCATTTTCTTTTTTATTGCAACATTCCAAACTACCAAAGGAAAGTGTCTCTAAATGACTATTTCTGTATAATATTATAATATACTAATATAATTATGCTGGTTTTCTTAGGATGGAAGTGGTTATATTGATGAGAATGAACTGGATGCACTGCTTAAAGATTTCTTTGAAAAGAACAAAAAGGTGGGCTAATGCAACTTTGCATTTACTTCATATTACACTGCTTTGACCACTTTGAGCCTTTGAGAAAATGGTGCAGTGGAGAAGGGAAAATGGACCATTTCATGCTACTAGGAGTCCTAGGACAGACAGCACTAGATATATGATGTGTCCTGTGCAACAACATAGTTTTAAGTGGGGACCCTTTCCTGCGTACCTTTGAGACTCCATATATACATGGATGTGTCTCACCAGGGTAGGGTAGAGGCAATGATATATTGCTCGATTAATGGTTTTATCCTTTTGTTGTAGTAAGTCTATGACCTTTTTCTTGTAGCGGCTGGTGGGATCCCTTATTAAAGCCTCATATGTGTTATCAGCCAGGAGTGTGGTCACCTTAGCCTGGTAGTCTGATGTGTTGAGTACTACTGTGCATCGTCCCTTGTCTGCTGGCAGAATGGTGATACTAAAATCTTTTTTGAGGGATGTTAAGGCTCTTCTTTTCATGTGAGATAAAGAAAATTTAGCACTGGCTAAGGCGGCACATACCTTAAGGTGAAGTTATTCTGCCTCACTCTGGGGTACATTATTATTGTAGATTGAGGCTTCTGTGGCTGCTATAATATCCACCACAGGGATGGCTTTTGGAGTGATGGCAAAGTTTAAGCCCTTAGCCAGGACTTCCATTTCTGACTGGGTCAGGGTCCTGTTAGACAAGTTTCTCACCCATTCCTCCTTGTCTGATGAAGTGACTTTATCTTTGGTCTCCAAGATAGTTTGTCTCCTTTGGGGGTGTTCTGGGATAACAGAATAGCAAACTAGTTCTGTTGCCTTTGCTTGCCCTTACAGTGCTGAGAAAGCTGTGCTTGTGCTTTCCCAGATGGCCACAGTGAGCAGTGTGGCCGGGTTCTGTTCTAGTCACTGATGTTGTGCATTAAAGCATCAACTTTATTAGCCTGTATTAGCCTGAATAAAGGTGGGGGGTTCGGCACCAACTGTCTGCCATGTACAATGCTATTTTGACACCTTAGGCAGTTTCGTTAACACCCGTTAGCCTCAATGCATCCACATCTTGCATTCAGAAGGTCCCTAACACCTGGCTGTCATATGCTAATTGGGACTTTCCAGGGTACATAATTGCCAACAGATTATTGTATGAGTCATTCTGAATTCAGAAAGCCAGTAAGATGACTAGCGAAATGTCTTCAAGTACTAAAAGTCCAGTTGATCTAACTGAATAAAACAGGTATACTAAATGAGAACCTTCACAAGAATAATCTTGAAATTGCACAAAACTTTGTATTACTTTGCATTAAAAAGTTTTATGAAATTTGGTAATGATCTGATCTTAATGTATTAATATTTTTCTTTAGGATGTGAATATCCAGAGCTTAACTGGTTACCGCCAGAGCATTATGTCTCTGTGTGATGGAGGGCGACTGTATCGCAAAGAGCTGGAGATTGTACTTTGCAATGACTCTTCCTCCCTTAAGTAGTGTGGGAAAATATATGTTTACACAATCAGCACTGCACTGAGCCCTGTATCTTTTCCTGCCCCACCCTAACAAATAAGAGAGAGTACCATTTGTGTGAGAGAGACTGGGAGATGATTAGGAGAGGATACAGCACATCTTAAATTGATATTCATCTTTTTAAAGATCAAGATGTATTAAAATGTAGTGGAAAGTAAGTAACAGGTGGCAAAGAGCCCTACATTTTAATTTTTTTTAAGTAAGTGATGAGTTGTCAGAATTTGCGATAAAGGCTGATAGCAGAAAACTGGAGCTCCCCTAGTGGTGTGCCAGATAAAAAAAAAAAGATTAGCAAAAAAATGTAAAACAACAAAAAAGGATGGTTTACATGCAATCAAAAATGTACCTTATTATATATACTGTATCTGCATTCTGTAGGGTTATGTTCTTTTCATAAGTATAGGTTTAGGTTAGTACAGCAGATAGAGGACAACATCCCACCTTGAATTGTTCAAATGATAAACTGAAGAATACAAGGTGTTATACAGGATTTGTTAGCCATTCATAAAACAATCTCTTTATTACCACTTGACTGAAGGCAGCATAATAGTTGGAAGCACATTGATTGTCTGAAACCACAGAGAAATATTAATAAGGAGATTTTCACAGGATTCAGCCTTACAATTGAAATTGTATTTAATTCGCAGATCCATTACTATTTTTACTCAGTGGTACCTCTCACTAAGGGTAATTCAGTTAACTCCAACATTTCCTTTTAGAGTCTGTCCACATTTTCTGTGCCCTCTCTACTGAACATTTCTTCTCTCACACTCTTCTGCTTCTCTAAATCAGATTCCTGCTGCCTTGGGTTTAGGATGAGCAGTTTCCACCCCATTTAAACAATGGTTTCCTCAGAGTGAATCCTTTATTTTAATTTTGGGCTTTGCTTGTTTACACCAAAGAATGAATAAAACTGACCAATCCTATTTATTTGTCTCTGAGTCCTTCTATAACATGTGGATATTTTTTCTAGGCTGTTGTTTTTACAGAGTTTTAAAAAAAAGGTACAGTCCTTGTGGTTACATTATATTGCTATGTATTCTTAAGTATATTAAAGGGCATGTCCAGCCCCAAAACTCACTTTTTGTTACAAGGTAGGTGAACCTTGCCCACCCCCAACCACCGAAATATTTTTTGCAAAATAATGCTCTGATCGTTACTTACGGACCATCCTCTTCTGCGCCGTCTCTAATCCAGCTCCCTGCTTGCAGATGAAAAGAGATTTATAATACATAAGGCTAGGCATTTTCAATGGGACGGTGCAGTTGCGAGAATCTATATTACAGTCATTCAGTGATGGCAACCAGGTGCAAACAGCCCGGCAATGTAATATGGTGATATCAGCTCTCGGAGCATCGCTACCTGCCATTTTTCTATTTTGGCACTTTTAATGCCAGCTATTAGCAGGCGTTTAAAGTGCCGCCATAGAATGCCGTTTTCGGCATATAACATCGCTTACAGCGGCTGCATGGTTAACTTTTGTGTTAGCCACGCAGCCGCCGCAATGAAGGAGTTTAAGTCATTCTAACCAATATAACATCGTGAATAGGAATAGGATATGCTCAAATCATACAGCCACAATAATTCAAGTTGAACATATGGCAAACAATTTTAAAGCACAATTTTAAAGCTCTTTCGCGCAATCCTCTGCTGTCACACTGACAGGTCCTGACCGTTAACTGGTTCTGATCAATTATAGCGCGCATGTGCGATAATGCACGCTAGAGTTAATCAGAACTAGGAAGTGGTTGAGAATTTCAATGTGGCAGCGGAGGTAGGGTAAGTTTCTTCTATCTTCATTCCTGGCTCCACATGCATTGATTAAAGAAAGGAAGGTAAGGCATAGCTCCTTAACCTCCTGGTCAATGCATTAAAGAAATAGATTACTTTTAATAACAAATTTTGGCCATTGAAGGTGATAAATCCCTTGGAATGTTGACATGAAATAAAGTCTTATGTGTTAACACTAAAGGACGTTCTATTTACAGCATGCTTGTACAGGTAGATCCAGTTGCTAAATTGGAAAAAAAAAAACTTTTCTCTTTTTCTTCCCATATGGAGTGTTATAGACGCTGCAACTGCAATATCTGTAATGCTTTGATAGTGGGAGAAACATTTGCACATCCCCATTCAGGGCAGGTATATAAAATTCCAGCCCATTACAATTGTAATACAGAATATTGGCATTTACCTTTTAAGATGCCCATGTTTAGTTGTGTATATTGGCAAGACAACTGGTCCCTTTAAGTGTAGGTTCCAGCACCACAGGAGTGACATCTATCACTGATAAAAATAAAACAGATGATACCCCTGTTGCCAGTCATTTCTGTGCAGTTAAACACCACGTTACGGATCTGCACAGGATGCTCATTGATCATGTCCCTCCCCTCCAGCAAGGTGGTGACAGACACAATGTCATGAAAAAAATAAATCATGGCCATATCTACTATGTCCATGCTAAAAGACCCCCACATATAAGGTACAGGACACTTGTTAATCAAAAAATACAAATAATGTTTATTGCCACTACCTGCACACAAAGTATTAAACCTGCCTCACAGGCACAGTCAGTGATGACCCCATCTACCTAAGACTCCCACACACTCAGGGATGGCTAAGACGTTCGAACCAGGCAGAGCGGTGGTACGAGGATTGCGAGGTGGATCTGTGATAAACAAGTGAAGAGTTTGGCCATCGGTAAGTAGAAACGCTTACTTTATACAGAGCTTACCTGACCTGGCTTCTCACAGAAATAGCCTCAGAAAGTATGTCCACTGGTATATGATCCATGTGATGCAATTATGTCTCGCAGCAAACCGCTACTAAGTGTCAAGCTGAAGGCACTAGTTGTGTAACAATGTGAACGATGCAAGCCAATTGAGTTACAACGCTAACTAAGGAATGCAACAATATATCCTCCAACTGATACTTTGTGATTAGTCACTGTTGCCAAGCCTGTAACAACTTGGAATATAGTCAGAAGTGTGGGTCCATAGGAGCTTGGTTTAGTGAAGCTCCATTACTCAATATGAGAGGTGGAAGTGGACATTTTTAGTATTATGTTCAGGGACGCCTGAACGTGTGTTTTCTTGTGTTTGGTTTTGGGTATGTGGGGTATTTATTTATACATATTCTCGCACTGATATGAGAGGGAAGGGATAAGAATTGTGGGGCAGGTTTTAATACTTTGTGTGCGGGTAGTGGCAATAAACATTATTTGTATTATTGATTAATAAGTGTCCTGTGCCCTATATGGGGGGTCTTTTAGCATGGACATAGTAGAAGATATGGCCATGAATTTTTCCCCCCGTGACTATATGTACATCTACCCCCTGGTGCACGGGCCAGAATGAGCCTAGAGACACATAATTATAAAATTGGCGGTGCATCCCCCTCCTCAATTAGGTGACAGACACAATGCACCTCTGGGAAAGGATCATACAGCATATTAACATTATAAGCACTACAGCCTAAAGTTTAAATGCCAATCTAGGTTTATCTTGCTTACTCCCTAAAAGGTAACTGTGTTCGTATCTCATAACTACAAGCATTAATATTTTGCTAGGAACAGATTTAAAGAAAAAAACACACCAGTAAATTCAGCTATTTTGTATTGTTCAGGGACAACTGTTGGTAATGGACACTGGCTGGAATAAAAACTGCAGGGTAACAATCAGCAGCTTATCAGGGACTTCCATATTGGTATGAAGACATTTGTAAAGAAAATACTATGTGCAGAGAGACAGTGAATAGAGGGTATGGGGGCATAACCAATAGTTGATATGCTCACAAGCCTATTTGATGACTACATGGGCTTTGAGCTGTACTGGCAACAACAACATGGAAGCTTTTTTAGTTATAGAATCTACCATACTTCTAACATATACTAACCTCAACTTACAAGAGAAGAATCTTACAATGTATACAGTAGGTGCTTAAAGGATAAGTACACTGTAAAATCAAGTTTAGTTCAGTTCAAAGCTGCAGCTTTAAAAATACAGATGCCATATTTTTTGCCTATGCCCCTTCAGAGCCTACCTTTGCTGACATCTTGGTTCTGCTTAGCTGAATGGTTAGCTCCGCCCCTTTGAGATTTGCAGCTACCTCCTGTTTCTTCAGTCCACCTCGCACGCGTGCGCGCGGCAAGATGACGTCAAGAGCGCACATATGGTGCGCGCACACTGATGTCGCAACGTGTGTGCTTTACCATTTGATGCTGAAGAATCAGGAGGTAGCTGCAAATCTCGGAGGGGTGGAGCTAAACATTAAGCTAAGGAGAACCAAGATGTCAGCAACTTTCAAGCTGCAAAGGTAGGCTCTGGGGGGGCATAGGAAAAAAAATATGGCAACAGTATTTTTAAAGCCGCAGCTTTCAACTGAACATAACTTGATTTTATAGCGTACTAATCCTTTAATAGAGGAAAGCTTTAACATTAAGATTAAAAAGTATTACATTTAGTTCTTCTTTAATTGCTTTCTTATGCCCTTTGGAACAGAATGTGCCAGAAAGCAAGAAACAAAAATGATGGTACAGGACCCATAGAATCGGTTATCTAAGAAATCTGAGGAAACAGTCGCAAGTTCTTTTAAATATTTTTACAAATTAGTTCATTACTTCCAATGTTAACTTTGCAAAGTCAATTTGACACTTTCTTAATGAAATGCACCTGGATACAAGGCATATGCTTAACTATACTGCTTTTGCACAAGCAAAATAAATATCCTAATGTATGCTTGTAATGTGAATGAAATTTACACACATTAATAAGGTTCTGTGCAACCATGGCATGTTCTATTCTGAAATGCGTTTTTCATAATCCAAATCACTGCGTGTTTAATGGTGCAGCCCTAATATAATGACACTGTCTCAAAATATCAATATTATTTCCATCAGTTTAGGGTTGCATATTACATTCATTCCCAAAAATACTGCAATGAGGTTGATATAACCATTACTAGCAGAATTCTACGGTGACAGTAAAGTTATAGTATTGTGAATTAGCGATAATACGCATTAAGAAAATGCATTTTGTAACAATATTTTTAATTTTGATTCCGATCTGATATATTCAGTCTGTGACCCTATAGCTATTGATAGCAAACAATTGCCAGTGGCCTATAATTTCCAAATTATCATATTAAAGGGAAATTAAAGTTAAAAAAAATTGGACTAGAAACAGTGCATAGTACATAATGCTTAGAGCGTCATCAGCAAAATGACAGTGAAGTTACATGGTTTTAAAATTACCCAATGGGTATCATATATGCCCAAAAGCCATGGTACATACAAGTTTGCCTACTGTGACTGGTACATACAAGTTTGCCCACTGTGACTGGGACATACAGGTTTTCCCACTGTGATTAGCAATTACAAGTTTTCGCACTATTATTAGCAAATACAACTTTGCCCACTTACTTACTGGGGTAGAAGGCAGGCAGAGAAAAGATGAGGTGGAGACGCCCACAGATGAAGACAGAAGAGGTACACTGTCCAGAAGCAGGACATTTTGTGCCCTGGGTGCTCTTTTTGGGGTCGCACGAACATGTTTTTGTTTTTTTTCCTGCTGCCGAGGTGGCTGAGTGGCAGGAGAACCATCTGAGCCAAAAGGCTAACTCTGCCTCATGGGAAAGAAGGGATGGTGCCTATGATTAAGGACCGTTGGTCCGAAACGCGTCAGGCCGGGGGTCGTGTTTGATTGCCATGGTTTTAATAAAGTAAGATTTTTCTATATTTCACCACCGCAGCAAGTGTTATTTATTCATGCCAGTGTGTGCCAGCGCAAGTGTTTGGAGAGTGGAGGATCGTATTTTAAGGGAAAGACAGCCAGGTTTCTAGGACACCAACAAGGAGCAAGCAAGCAAACAAAATTATAAACATGCAGTGGCATAGCTATTGTCTTATGGGCCCCTATGCGCAATTCAGACTCCTGCTCCCTTTCCACACACTAAATCTACTAATCTATTTACAATAGAACATTTACCGCCGGCCATAAAATTGACAAACAATACAGCTCATAAGCTGGATCATGATATAAAAAATCTATAGCAAGTACAGAATATGAAGCCTTTAAAATAGATCTCCAAGCAAAATTAGAAGAGTTCCAGCAAGAATTGCTACAATTTAAACTTTGCAAGTTCAAACGAGATACCTTGGACCATGATAGGAAAAGTGTCTATACTTGGCCCCAGATAAAACAATGAGGCAGGCAGAGGGAGAGGAGTCGCGGAATGGTGACGTCAGCAGAGAGCGCCGCATCACTCACCACTGACTCTGAATGTTCCCGACATAGAAGCAGAAGCAGCAGTTGGCGTTGTTTAGAATCCCGGCGGCCGGCGAAAGGGGAGACGCACCCGGAGAGGACACAAGAAAAAAGCCGCTAAGGATCCCCCCTACAAGAATAGCCAAGGAATCGAGGAGGAGACGCCGAATATACAGAGGTTAGTGGGGGAAGAGGGGAGACCATTTGACAAAGAATCCCTAGTAGTTAACATCTCAGGGGAAAATCTGCAACCAGAAGAGATTAAAGTTATCACTAAAGGTCTCAACTGTGTACCCACCCACCAAGGCTTCCTACTGGACACTAAAATTGATTTATACAAGTTTGTGCAGAGACTTAAAGGGCATGTCCACCCCCAAAACTATAATTTCCCCCACTACTGGCCCCCCCATGTAGTGTAATCCTTACCTCACATCCCAGCTCCATAGGGTTCTCCTGTAGTCCCCCCCCAAAGTCCCAATAACTAACCACCAGGAGGATAGCAGGGCTCTGCCTGCTACCTGGCCTCTGGTAGATTTTTGCCATGCGTACCCCCTCCCCTCCCTCAGTTTTTATAGTTTTTATATAGAAATACACTGAAAATTGCACTTAAAGGTTCCAATAACGATATGCACAGGTACACTTTATTGAGACTAACAGGGCTATGTACCGAGAGCCGTTATCGGCTATTTGTGTCTTAAAGTCACGTTAACCTGACTTTAAGACACAAATAACGGCAGTTGCGACGTTACGCAAATTTTATGTCGCGCAACTGCCATGTACTGGGTTTTTAAGACGTAATCTCTGACGCCAGCAGACAGCTGGCGTTAAAGATTTGCATAAGGAAAACTCCATTTGCAATGCACTGAGAGCCACTATCAGCTCAGTGACCCAAAAGCCTCTTAAATACTCATGCATTGAGCCTCCCAGAGGGTGGAATCACCAATATTTTTACTTTTTGAATGAGAAATTTTCAAGGATGGTATTTATAAATTATCAGCAATTGCAAATCCTATTACCGTATTAATTTTGGGGACAGATTTCTGTTCTTTTTCAGTCATCTTTTGAGGTCTTCTCTTTCCAAGTTCCCTTGATTTATTGGCTTCCTCGTGATGTCTCTGTTCTGATAGTGATTTATTTAGAACTTGAGTTATCACAGAATCTCCTTGCCCAACAAGAAACAGCATAGAGACCTTATCCATAATCAGTTGTCACTAGACCATAGAACCAGGAAGCAGAAACAGGGGAAACAGGACATGGACAGGACAGGTGCAGAATTTCAGGTTAGACTTGTATATTTCAGATTTCAAACAATTACCATTTAGGGTTTTGGGAGGTGATTATACTGTATAGAATTTTCATTTGAGGGCTGGGCTTGTCCTTTAACGTTTTACAAAGGGAAAAGTGTCTTATAACAATGATAATGTAGTGACTTTACCTGCAGACAACAGCAGCAGAAGAGAGAGGCTGAGATCTGTTACCGGAAGTGAAGGGGGAGCCACCTGTCAGTTGAGTACAGGAGAAAAAAGACACTGAAAGGGAGGACGCGCCAGAATTTATTTTCAGAGGGAGGGACAAGCCTGTCATTCAAGTAAAAGGGGGATTAACTCATAGGATAACCACTGCTGTGTGAGGGCCAGGGAAATACACAATACAAACGAAGCACAATATAACTTGTGACCAGACGAACAACATTACTCTGAGGAAACGCAGTGTAACATTGAAAGTGGTGCGCGTTATGACTTCACGCCGACAGATTACGTTCTTGGCTTTTCGGAAGTATTGGCAATGAGCGGGGCTGTGGGTATTTACACTCATACAGTGCTTGTCTAGATTCGCAGAGAATGTGAAGACACGGTCGCAAACTCACCGGCACGTAAATGTCTGGAATTAAAAACAGCCAGGTGGCAACCACAATGACTTGCTCTTGCTGACTGTCTCAAATCAGCTATATTGTGCACAGTTTGACAAAGAAATTTAGCCTGCCATCTGGAAATGCACCATGTAAGTTAAACTATTGTATGAAACCAATAGGACTTGGCTGTCAGTCTGATATAAATAAGGCTGCCAGATCGTGGGGAATTGCTGCTTGGCCAGAATTAATGCTGTTTAGCGCAATCGGTGAAGGCCAACTGATTGCACTTTTCCCAGGTTAAGCCCTGTTCACACTTGTCAGATCCAGACACCCACCTCTCTCTGAAAGTAATAGGAACTGCCTAAAATTTTATACAATCTCCCTGAAATGTGTATTTAATTAGTGATCCCAGGGTTAATTGAAGATAACAAGTGACCAAAACAATTCATGGTGAAGTAGTTTAAATATAGCACGCATGTACGACAATTAAACTAAAACCGGAAGCTGTTGGGAATTTTCAATGGAGCTGGCGGTGGATTGTCAGCAAGGTAAATATACTCGCCTTCATTCATGGCTCCTGATCGATTGTTTGAAGAACTGAAGTTAAGGCATAGCTACTTTACCTGCCGGTCTTCAATCAATGCACTTGATTTTCAGTGAACTATTCCTTTAAAGGAAAACTTTACTCTAAGTCAGTGTTAAATTAAAGGGATCAAGCATTAAATCTACCATAATGTTACCTAATCCAATTCTTCGGGGGTCTCGAATTACGGAAAAATTCTGCAATTCTGCAATTTTTTTTTGTTTTTATAAATTAAAGTGCATGTTCATTGCTTAAATTAAAAATTATATATAGGTAAATCACCCCCAAAACAACAATAGTTAAAAAGATGGCAGGTGTCAGGTTAATCTGTTATGCAGCAAAATTATGCTCTCCCCCTTCTTTCTGCCTCCCAAAAGTTCCCCCTCTACTCAGCAGCTGTCACTCATGGATGTACCGTATATACTCGAGTATAAACCGAGGTACCCAATTTCAGTTAAAATCCTAATAAAAGTTGTTGACCCGAGTATAAACCGAGGGTAGCAACTTGGCATTCAAGATGTTTGGAAACTACAACTCCCAGCTAATAAAGCATGCTGGGAGTTGATAGTTTCAAACATCTTGAATGCCAAGTGAGGGTGGCATTCAAGATGTTGGAAACTACAACTCCCAGATGCTTATTAGCTGGGAGTTGTAGTTTCCAAACATCTTGAATGCCACCCTCACTTGGCATTCAAGATGTTTGGAAACTAAACTCCCAGCTAATAAAGCATGCTGGGAGTGTTGTAGTTTCAAACATCTTGAATGCCCCCCTCACCCAGTTCAGTTTTACCTGTGGGCTCTTCTCCCCTCTCCTCCATCCAAGGGCTCTGACATCCAAGGGCTCTGCTACATCCAAGGGCTCTGCTACATCCAAGGGCTTCCTGGCAGGTGCAGTATCCTGAGCATTCTGGCAGCCGCGCGTCATTCCAGTACTGGCGCGCCGGCTGACGTCACTGCCCGGCGCGGGCAGTGACGTCAGGCCGGCACGCCGTACACAGAAAGATCGTGCGGCTGCCGGAATGCTCAGGTAAGCTACTGACGAGTATAACCGAGTCCAAGTTTTCAGGCTGATTTTTCAGCTGAAAAACTCGGTTTATACTCGAGTATATACGGTAACCGATGTAAACTGGAAGGAGAAAGAGTGGTTACAGAACATCAGACTGCACTTCAGGTTTGACTTGTATCTCTCTGATTTCTATCAATTTCAGTTTTGGAAGTTAGTTGGGTGTTTTACCTAACACAAATTATTTTTATTTTAGGGGTGAAATTGCTCTTAAAGAAATCTTAACCCAAGGGGAATTGTGGTTTACATACAGGTTTCCTTGGTTACATTTGGAATTGACAAAAAATTGTATCTGTAGCTGCAGTATATTTACAGCTATGTAGAGCTGAATGGACATTCCTGACTAATAAGCCCACCCACACCCAAAAAGTGTTTTAGACTGAAGATCAAGAAGGGCAGCTTCACATTGCCCATGTCCTGTACTAAAGGAGAAGTTAAGGTAAATATTACAGCTAAACAAAGGAAAACCTGGGAATGAGGACCAAGCAGTTTAGTCCTCACCCTAGGTAGTGTTATTGGGAGGAGGGGGGGGCTATACCCTAACATTTTAAAATTGTTGTCTTTGCAAGGCCCCAAAGGTTTTTTATAATATACATTTAAAAATATTTTCTGTTTATTTTCTAGTTTTGTGCCTTTCCACCTGGAGGAATACTAGAAATTAACACTGGAGGTCGCCATGTATAGTAACGACATTCCAAATGAAATAAAAAGTCTATTCAGTAAGCAGTATCATTATGAAAAAGCATCTGATTGGCATCTTCCCAGCACTTCAGAGATCTTTAGTTGTGATCATGAGGAATTTAGCGATTTTATTGCACTGAAGGAGTCTCTAAATAAAACAAAAAATCTTCTAAGTGATAAGAAGCTTGATGATTGGCATCAGCATACTGCTTTCACAAACATAGCTGGGAAGGTTGTTTCTGAGGTGCGGAAATTTGCCAATGCTGAGCTATGCACACAAGCATGGTGCAAATTCCATGAGATATTGTGGAGATATCCTCTTCTACCTGAAGAAGCACTTTGGAATCGTGAATTATCCTCGGTTCATCTCTGTGAGGCTCCTGGGGCTTTTATAGCCAGCCTTAACCACTATCTAAAAACTCAGGAAGTTTATTGTGACTGGAACTGGGTTGCCAACACTCTAAATCCATACCATGAGGCTAATGATGGATCAATGATGATTGCAGATGACCGTTTGATAGCTAATACATTGCCATGGTGGTATTTTGGCCCTGATAATACTGGAGATATCATGATAAACAATTACCTAACTGGGCTTCAACAGTTTATTACCAATATGCCAGTAGTGCATCTTGTCACAGCAGATGGTAGTTTTGACTGCCAAGGTGATCCAGGGGAACAGGAATCCCTTGTCTCTCCATTGCATTATTGTGAGGTTGTTACCTGTTTACTTACACTTAGTAAGAAAGGATCTTTTGTCTTAAAAATGTTTACCCTTCTCCAGCATACTTCAATTAATCTAATGTATCTCCTCAACAACTGTTTTAGCCAAGTGCATGTCATTAAACCAGGAACAAGCAAATCAGGCAATTCAGAAGTATATGTGGTTTGCTTAGACTATTTTGGTAAAGGTGTTGTACAAGAAATCTTATTTAAAATGATTGAGAACTTTGGGCATGGAATTGTTAAAAAGTCTTTGTTTCCTCTTAAGTGTCTTCCAGAATCGTTTGTGAAATGCCACCTTGAATGCTGTACTTTCTTTTACAGGCATCAGACTAAGACAATTAATTCAAATCTTCAGCTGTTTTCACATATGTCAAAAGAGGAGCATCAAAGAGTGAATACTTTGCGTGATTTTGCTGTTACTTATTACCTTAAAAGCTTCCAGTTGAGACGTATTCAAAGAAAGAATTGGTTAGTAAGTAAGCCCAGTGCTGGATGCTTTTTAAATGCACCATGGATAGGCATTCATAATCGTCGTACAGACACCTACAATGAGAGAAAGCAGCTGGAGGCTCTAACATGGGCAGAAAGGGTTGATCAAGGTTACTTTGAGTGTTGGTTAAATAACCATGTTCAAAATAATGTAGGTGCTGGTTGCATCTTGGAAAGGTCATATGGTAACCTAAATTGCAGTGAATGGTACATTCAAACAGGGAAAGCTTTAACAAGAATACAAAGCTCACCTTTCTGTGAAAATGGACTATTAAAATCATTAAATGACACCATATATGGATGTTTTAATGGATCGGCCATTAGTATTTTATCATTTCCTTCTTGTTCATCCTGCTCCGTTCATAATTTAGAGTCCTTTGCATCAGAAATATTAAACATGGTAGCTGTTCATCAGAACATCTTAGTCTGTGGTTCTCAGTTTTTGTATGAATACTTGACTGAAAGGCATAAATATTCTAATTTTCTAGAGATATCCATGCCATACAAAAGTATATCTCTTCTCCATGATGGAGAGCCAGTCTACGAGCAGCAGTTAATTACTGTAGTTGCTAGTGCATTGCAGATCCTGAAATCTGGTGATGTACTGGTGCTTCCTATTCTCTCCTGCTTTACTCGTTTTACATCAGGTATTTTATATATATTAAATCACTGTTTTGATTTAGTCACATATGTGTGTCCCACAGCTAGTGTGAATTTTGCAACTGACACTGTACTTCTATGTTGTGGATTTCACCCTTTACCCAGTCCTGTTCTGAATCACATTGAGATGCTGAAAGATCATGTAGAGAGTTCAGAGTCTCACCAACAGGTATTAGAATTTGTGCCTATGGAGGCTCTCCTGAATGGCCCTTTTCTCAGATTTTTATGGGATTTAAATGCTGCCATAATCGGATATCGTTTACATTTAATTGGGCGCCAGGAGCATGAAAAATTGTGTGCTAAAGAAAAATGCATAGATGAACTTCAAAGGCCAATACATTCACAAGCTGCCTACTAGAAAGGTGTAATTAAAAGTTGATCCTGCAAAACACGTGTGTAACTATACAAAACTTCCTAACAAATGTCATAACCAGTTAAGATGTTTTTGCATAGTAGTGAATACTATTATTTCCAATTGTATAAATATAGTCTTTATGTAACAAGATGGAACTGTTCATTATTTGCGCAGAATGTGATTTAGTTCTGTATTTTTATTTTTTTTGTATATTTTTGAGATCCCAAATCTTAATGTATATATTTATATATTGTGCCAGTTCTAAAAATAATGGCAAATATGTAGAATTTTTTATTTACCTGCAAGCAAGCATCAAAAAGTGTGCCTTAGATAACGGGGCCTAATCTCTATTTGTTTAATATTTACGGGGCTGTACGTCTGGTTTAAAATTCTTACTTTGACACATCTGTGTAATTTCTTTTTTTTATAGTTTTGAGTCCTTAATTAATAAACCTTTCAAAAAGTATATAGTTCGTAGGAGCAATTAAGTAATTTACCCAAAGCTGTTTTTTACTTATTGTTTTGTTAACTACATTTGGAAACATATAAGTGAATTTGACATTTCACTGAAATGTGAAAGCTTTTTTCCCCAGAACACCTACAAATTGTAAGAAACTTCTATGGTAAGTTGCATTTACATACATGTAAGAAGTATGTTCTGTATCTAAGAAGGCTTGCATGTTGTTGCCCATGCAGTCTTTTAAGAACCTTGTGAGTATGTGCACCTATTGGCCATGCTCCAACCCAGTATTTACCATCTTTAATGCATAGTATTCTCTATACAGATGTATTCACACAATATAGAAGTCCTTGATAAGACTTTGAAAGCTTCTTGTAACCCTGCAGTCAGGGCCGGATTCCCCCGCTAGGCCACAGCCACCAGGGGCGGAAAATGACTGACCAGTAAGTTAAAGGCTATGTCCACCCCTAAAATAGAATTTTAATATTATGCTTCCCCCATGCCCCCAGCCCCAACTGCATGATTTGTTTTTTCAAAAGCTCCCCAAACTCTTACTTACCTCCCCTCGATCCTCGCCCGCACTGCTGGCCCTCTGCTTGCGAGAATCAAGCAAGGGGCGGGACCGGCAGTCGCGTCTGTGATTGGCTGAGCGCAGCCAATCACGGACGCGGCTGCCGGTCATTCAGTGCAGCGGAGGAAAGCGGAGAGGTAAGTAAGAGTTGGGGAGCTTTTTAAAAAAAAAAAACATGCGGTTGGGCTGGGGGACATGGGGAGCATAATATTAAGGGGGTTAATGCTAGGGGGAGGGATAGTAGAACGGGAGGGGAGGGAGGGGGAGAAGGGCTGCAGCACGCATGGCAGGAATCTCCGGGAGGCCAGGTAGCAGGCATTGGTCCTATATGGACCTGCTAGCCTCCTGGTGGGCAGTTTTTGGAAATTTGGGGGGGGACTACAGGAGAACCAGATGGAGTTGGGATGTGAGGTAATGATTAAACTACACTACATGGTGGGCCAGTAGTTGGGGGATTATAGTTTTGGGGGGTGGACATGCCCTTTAAGTTAGGCAGCATTGCATTCCCATATTAAATTTACACATTAGTCAGCACACAGCAGAGCCTTACCATTTTTTGCGCACTTTGAAGAGATCACTGATTCGCTACGGGTGGTGGGTCTCTCTCTCACAGACACCATCTCTGCATGCGCGTCTTGGCTAAAAAAAAGTGCCCATCCAGTTGTTTGTTTTTTTTTAAAAGGCAAGAAGAAGCAGGCAAGGAAGTCTGCAAGTGGTGTCTTTGTCGGTCTTCTGGGCTAGCCTCTGCTCTGTGCGACCACTCATGTTGTTAAACGAAAAGGAACACATTCTGGTCTGGTTTAACATTTGCTATATAAGCTTGCTAGTGCAGTGCTACTGTGCTCCCTTCCTCAATGCACATACATCATGTTTTAAATAAACAAAAACTTAAAGGGACACTAATTTTCCCTTATATAAATATATTTATATCTTCATAGGAGATTGCATTGAGTTTTTAGGAGCTACCAATGTGGTGGGGGGTTTATGATATTACATATAGGAAAGGTGTGTATGTATGTAATCTCAGTATTACCATTTAAATGACCATCAGTAAATGTATATAAAGTATAGCACTGACTTATATTAAGTACAATACAAAATACATAAACTTACTTACAGAGCTGAGATCCCGATTTAAAAATGGAATGGTCAAATAGCAGCTTAAACCACACCCCTACGTCTGCTCCATGTGAAAGGAAGTATAATCCAAAAAAAGTTTGTCTGCTACACAGGATGTGATGTGTATTGTAATGGACATATACACTCCTAATGTACACTCCTAATAAGACTCCTAATATACCACCTCCAGCCTGCAGGTGGTGTCAGCGAGTAATAAAAGACAAGACTTCCCTGCTCTCTGTGGCTGGGAGGAGAGAAAGTGAAAGTAGATTGTGGTGTGTGCTTTGGAGTGACATAGTCACTGCAACCCCATATCCTGTGTATAGGATCCTGTTACCACCTGTTGGGAGGCAGATTATTGGACAGGCAATTTACCTTATTGGATACAAACTCTGAGGCAACTGATAAGTGTACACCAACTTACAAGGACACACAATATATCGGCCTGGTTAATATTCAAATTGGTGCACCATAGACAATGACACCCCTGATTACTTCACATGTTATGTGGGGATGTATTATGGTATCAAGATGCATACTCCATGAGTCTAAATGGGAAGTGGTACCAACCCTATATCCTATCCTATCATATCCTATATACATGTTATGTGGGGAACCTGTTTATGTGCTCTGTCTGCTTTGTGCCAGACCACCAGAGTAACCCACTGTGTGCCATGCTACCCATAATCATTCCATAAAGCAGTCATCTGGTACAAATTGGTGGCAGCGGTGCTGGTAATTCCATTTATTCTCCCTGTTTTCTCTGTATAGTTGTTCTCTGTATTAAGCTATGGAGGCTGCTACTGAAAGTATTGATTTAAATCCTCCTGTCCTTGTACCTGCAGGTGAAATACCCCAATTAGACTCAGTAGCTCTACCAGGCCCAATTGCCAAACCTATTTTTAAACATGATCCATTTGATGGGGTAACTAGGGGGTGGACTGATCGGCTAGAACATTTTGAATTGGCAGCCACTATTAATGGTTGGGATGAAGGTGCTCACTTGCAAGTCCTTAGCCTTTTGCTTATTGGTAAAGCCAGGCAGGTATACCAAGGATTTACTGTAATACTGAAATAAAAAGCATTTATCAGTTATTAAAAATTGCTCTGAAGAATTTTTTTTTTCAATTAGATCTGTATAAAAGAGTATATAAAGGATAAATCCATTTCTTTAGGTAAACTGGGAATGAGAAATGTTTGTTTGTGTTAGATTATTAGGGCAATGCTATTATGATGCTGTAAGGTACCTTCAGTTATAATATGTCAGGTACCATAACCACTTGCTGTGGTAAATACTAATAAGTATTAACGTGGCATGTTTAGTTTCAACCACACAGTGTGGCAGGATTGCCTGAGTCTACTCTCAGACCTGTAGGATTATCCTATTTGGTTCCTCTGGAAGCTGGTGACTGTCTGAGTAACAGTTTAAAGCATACCTGTGTAAACATTCTATATCCACACATAGCAAAACATACACACACATAATTTCCATTGTGCACCAATGGGCACACTTTTGCTAGTATCTTATATATAAAAATGGGATAGTATAAATCCACGCAGAGTGCAACTAGAGACCAAATTAATTCAATACGTACAAAAATTAGATGCCTAGTGCACATCCAATTCATATGCTTACATTTTACTTTACCATTGAAATGCGACTTAAAAAGCCTGCCCTTCTCTCTGGATAAATTAAAGCAATTACTTCAATAACTTGGCCAAATTATTTTAAGCCCAGCAACCACTTTGCTTTATTCTGCTGGGTCCTAACTTTTAGCCTTTTTTTACCTTCATAACGTTTTACCTTCTTAGGAGATGTAATTCTCAAACATTGGCTTTATATCAGTGCCTGCTTTTTATGAGATCAAAGTCCCTGCTGCTCTTTCGCTTGCTTTCTTGCGACTAACTCTGCAGCTTTCAGTACTTGAACACATGACCCACTGTGGGTGGAGTAAGTTAATTATATAGTAGTAAATTAATTGGATGTGCACTAGGCTTCTAATTTTTGTATGTTTGCCTTATCTTAATATATAATTGAATACATGTAAGTAGCACTTATTCTGATTTGAGTGGTTGCTGCATGCCTTCAGTCCAGCACACATTTTGTTTTGGAGCAGTATCCCACCTCCCTCTTTTAACCACTTCCATCCGACCTGACTTTTTCCCACAAACCAACTTTCAAGCCTGCACACAGCATACCAACTGTCAAAACTCTGTCACCATTCCAGCTACAGTAAAACTACTCACAGAAGAATAGTTTTTGAGAGCAAGGAACTCAATTAGATTAAGAAGTTTTAGATTGGATATCTAAAGAAATAGGGGGCAGAACAACAAAAACATGATGTGGTGGTTGGGAAGAATTATAGTTTCCAGTTATGGTCAACTTAAAATAACCTATTTTTTGGTATAGATGCCCTTTAAAGTGCAACTGTGGACTCAAAACAAGTGAGGGTTAAATAAAAGCCCGCAGTATTTCCTTTAAAATGAGCCGACAATCACATCTCTGGCTGGGGCCTGTGAGAAATTTCATTGCGGTGAATGTTCAAACTTCCTGTTTACAGCAGGTTGAGTGACATGACCGGACCTTTGCTACGCCCCTCCTCCCCAGGGGAGAAGCATGCTTAGTTAAGACTTAATGCTGGGGAAATTAGGAAGTACCTGGGGGAAAAAATTGACAGTTGAGAAGGGGAGCCTGAGCAAGGACTGCTCTCTAGCCTCTACAATGGGAAAAGTGAGTGTCACTGAGCGATGTAGGGGGCGGCACAGGAAGTACAAGTTAGCTGGCCTAGGAGAGAAAAAAGTATAAATCCAGGCCTGTCTGCAGTTTTTTACAGCCAGCATGCATTGCTCACATCCTACCAGGAATAATATAAAACAGCTGATTTTAGTGCCTGATTTTGATGGTTTGTTTTAATTGTGTTTCTACGAAAAGATAGTACATATACTGATAATTTACACCAAAATTCTGTTGCGAAAGTGGTATAATACGCTGTACTGGAGGCTACAGGCTAAATTCCCCACAGGCTAAATTTTTACTGAATAAAAAACAGCGCTAGCTAATAAATAAATTGCAAATATTACTTTTTATTTTGTGTATGAAAAGCATACATTATACCCTGAGTGCAGTCTATACTATTCTGTCATCCAGTTGGTTTTACTTCCTTGCTTTCCAATGTCCACCCTCAGTCCTCCAATTTACCTTCTAGCTCTCCTTTAACCAGCCTCCGTTCTCCAGTACCCAGCTCATTGCTTCTTAGCTGTCCAGCATTTATATCTAACCACCTTGGTCCAGCCTTTGTCTTCCAGTGGATTAGGTTTTTAGTTTTTAACCTATTCCCTCTGTACCCTGCGGTAATAGTTTGAAATCTGAAATATATTAGTCTAACCTGAAATCCTGCACAATATCCTGTTTCCCGTTTCTACTTCCTTGTTCTTCCAGTAAGCAACTGTCCGTTATGGATTTGACAGTTGACATCACAGCCAATGACTGAATCCCCTATATGCCTCTTCTGAGCATGCCCAGGCTCAGTACAGGTTTTAAATTGCTCAGTTTCAATGAGGCATCCAGAAGCATAGCAGGCATAAAGTAATGAATTCATAGGACAAAGTATGATATATCAACATATTTTAAAGAGGCCATTCTTTCTAAAAGATGTCATTATGAGGGTGGAGTTGCCTTTTAATGCAACCCAACATCTAGCTTCTTCCAGTAACCAGCAATTACTTTCCAGCTCTCCCCTCAAGCATCCTGCCTTTTGTCTTCCTGCTCTCTAGTTTCCAACATTGACCCTCTGTACCCTGCAGAGAAAATGGTGTGCCCTGTGCTCTCCAGCTTCCTTCTGATTGGTTGATTCCTGAAGCAACAGATGGAGTGTGTGCAAATTATGGTAGGGTGTCCTTTCCATACAGTATATACAAATAAGAAAATTATCGCTGCACTGCATGTCCCCTAGTCTCAATAAGTAAACAACAACAACAACAAATCTTTATTCAAATATCTTAAAGGGCGATTCCATTCCTCAAATGAAAAAATTGTATGTAGGTAAATCAAACACCAAAACTGCAATAGTTGCAAAGCTAACAGATGAAAGACTAACCTATTATGCAGCTTTTTAACTATTTAAAGGACAAAAAGACAGCACTACCTATGTATAACAGGTCATTTCAGATAGCTTACCCTTTGATACATAGATCGTATCGTTAGGGTAGTGCCCTTGTTCTCGCCAACCACAAGATTCACAGTATCATCGCCAACCACAGGCACAGTGTCATCACCATGACCATTTTATACATTATTAACCAGAAATATGACACTGGTATTAAATTAAGTGCACACCAAACTCCCACTTTCCATTACTACATAACAGATATTTCACATATCGGCTGGTACATCAGGCCCTGGACACCAAACTATCTATTTGAACATGCACCCTCTCCAAGGGTACTTAATAAGTCTCCTATATGCCTGTAAACATGCTGTTAGGTTTTTATATATTCTGTATAATCACTTAGCCTAATAGCAGGCATCAAGTTTCCAGGTTGGATCAGTGTAGGATATATTATTCTTACAATTTGGTGTCAGTGAAGTGGGGATACAACCTACAGGACCGTAAGTATTGAACTTATTAATTTTAAGTTCTGTCTTGCTTGTTCTGTAACTTGTATCAGCACATTGGTATAGATTTTAAAACGTGGGTCTGGAAGGGCGGACGCATGCCCCACGTCTTACAGATAGGTCTGTAAGTAGAGTGTCTGTAAGTAGAATGCCCGCAGGCTGGGACCTGTGATCGAGTTCTCTTAAGGAAGTTGCTTCGTGGGTGGAGTGTTAAATTCTGAAAGAGTTTTATTCCCTGAGTGGAATGTAAAAACTTGGTGCTGGGTGTTCTAGAGAGTTAAAGAGTTAAGGTAGACTCCCGCAGGTGGCGATCTGCATTTTTTAGTTTCTCTTTGGAAGAGGTAACTGGGAGCCGTACAAGAGATATATTTTCCCCTTGATTGATAGGATCCCTATTTGCGGGTTGGACTCGCAACTCGTAGTTGGACTACGAGATAATACTCCCGCAGGCGACGACCTGCACATAGAGAGTTAATGTTTTCTCTTTAACTAAGAGTTTCTTCAGCGTGAAGTGAAGTGTGAAACGTGGGAGTTAGGGACGGGGACTTAAGAGTTAAGCTTAACCATTTATAGAACGGACAGTGTGGTCCGGTTCATTTGAAGTTCGAACTTCTGAGTTGTGTTTCTTTGCTAGCTAGCATTATACGGAACATTGAGAAACCCTACTATTTGTCTTGTCTGTCTTGCATGCTTATATGTAAGTGTCTGATTTATTAGAGTATAAGTTTTTTTCTCTCTCCCCTCTCTTTGCTTCAGTGTGATTTGTTTCCCTAATTGTATTCACTGCGCTTATTGTTAACCTTCTTGCTTACAGGATGGAAAGTTTCACAGTAAAGGTGTCTGACCCAAACATGATAAGTCATTTAAAGTATATTAAAGTGTTTTAATTCTAAGTTTACAGGTTTCCAATGTGTGGGAAAATACTGATATTCCGAAGAATTTTCCTGGAAACTCAAGAGGATTAGGTTTTTTTTTTTTTTTTTATAGTTTTGGGGGGGACATGCCCTTAATTAGGCAGCATTGCATTCCCATTTAAAATTTACACATTAGTCAGCACACAGCAGAGCCTTACACATTTTTTGCGCACTTTGAAGAGTCACTGATTCGCTATAGGGTGGTGGGTCTCTCTCTCACAGACACCATCTCTGCATGCGGTCTTGGCTAAAAAAAAGTGCCCACAGTTTTTTGTTTTTTTTTAAAAGGCAAGAAGAGCAGGCAGGAAGTCGCAAGTTGTGTCTTTGTCGGTCTTGTGGCTAGCCTGCTCTGTGCGAACCACCCATGTTGTTAAACGAAAGGAACACATTTGGTCTGGTTTAACATTGCTATATAAGCTTGCTAGTGCAGTGCTAATGTGCTCCCTTCCTCAATGCACATACATTCATGTTTTAAATAAACAAAAACTTAAAGGGACACTAATTTCCTTATAAATATATTATATCTTCATAGGAGATTGCATTGAGTTTTTAGGAGCTACCAATGTGGTGGGGGGTTTATGATATTACATATAGGAAGGTGTGTAGTATGTAATCTCAGTATTACCATTAAATGACCCATCAGTCAATGTATATAAAGTATAGCACTGACTATATTAAGTACAATACAAAATACATAAATACTTACAGAGCTGAGATCCCGATTTAAAATGGAATGGTCACATAGCAGCTTAAACCACACCCCTACGTCTGCTCCATGTGAAAGGAAGGATATCCAAAAAAAGTTTGTCTGCTACACAGGATGTGATGTGTATTGTAATGGACATATACACTCCTAATGTACACTCCTAATAAGACTCCTAATATACCACCCACCAGCTGCAGGTGGTGTCAGCGAGTAATAAAAGACAAGACTTCCCTGCTCTCTGTGGCTGGGAGGAGAGAAAGTGAAAGTAGATTGTGGTGTGTGCTTTGGAGTGAACATAGTCTGCAACCCCATATCCTGTGTATAGGATCCTGTTACCACCTGTTGGGAGGAGCAGATTATTGGACAGGCAATTTACCTATTGGATACAAACTCTGAGGAAATGATAAGGTACACCAACACAAGGACAACACAATATATCGGCCTGGTTATATTCAAATTGGTGCACCATAGACAATGACACCCCTGATTACTTCACATGTTATGGGGGATGTATTATGGTATCAAGATGCATACTCCATGAGTCTAAATGGGAAGTGGTACCACACCTATATCCTATCCTATCATATCCTATATACATGTATGTGGGGAACCTGTTTATGTGCTCTGTCTGCTTTGTGCCAGACCACCAGAGTAACCCACTGGTGCCATGCTACCTAATCATTCCATAAAGCAGTACATGGTACAAATTGGTGGCAGCGGTGCTGGTATATTCCATTTATTCTCCCTGTTTTCCTGTATAGTTGGTTCTCTGTATTAAGCTATGGAGGCTGCTACTGAAGTATTGTTTAAATCCTCCTGTCCTTGTACCTGCAGGTGAAATACCCCAATTAGACAGATGCTCTACCAGGCCCAATTGCCAAACCTATTTTTAAACATGATCCATTTGATGGGGTAACTAGGGGGGGGACTGATCGGCTAGAACATTTTGAATTGGCAGCCACTTAATGGTTGGGATGAAGTGCTCCACTTGCAAGTCCTTAGCCTTTTGCTTATTGGTAAAGCCAGGCAGGTATACCAAGGATTTACTGTAATACGAAATAAAAAGCATTTATCAGTTATTAAATTGCTCTGAAGAATTTTTTTTTTCAATTAGATCTGTATAAAAAGAGTAATAAAGGATAAATCCATTTCTTAGGTAACTGGGAATGAGAAATGTTTGTTTGTGTAGATTATTAGGGCAATGCTATTGATGCTGTAAGGTACACTTCAGTTATAATATGTCAGGTACACATAACCACTTGCTGTGGTAATATAATAAAGTATTAACGTGGCATGTTTAGTTTCAACCACACAGTGTGGCAGGATTGCTGAGTCTACTCTCAGACCTGTGAGGATTATCCTATTTGGTTCCTCTGGAAGCTGGTGACTGTCTGAGTAACAGTTTAAAGCATACCTGGTAAACCTTCTATATCCACACATAGCAAAACATACACACAATAATTTCCATTGTGCACCAATGGGCACACTTTTGCTAGTATCTTATATATAAAAATGGGATAGGATAAATCCACGCAGAGGTGCAACTAGAGGCCAAATTAATTCAATAGTACAAAAATTAGATGCCTAGTGCACATCCAATTCATATGCTTACATTTTACTTTACCATTGAAATGCGACTTAAAAAGCCTGCCCTCTCTCTGGATAAATTAAAGCAATTACTTCAATAACTTGGCCAAATTATTTAAGCCCAGCAACCACTTTGCTTTATCTGCTGGGTCCTAACTTTTAGCCTTTTTTTACACTTCATAACAGTTTTACCTTCTTAGGAGATGTATTCTCAAACATTGGCTTTATATCAGTGGCTGCTTTTATGAGATCAAAGTCCCTGCTGCTCTTTCGCTTGCTTTCTTGCGACTAACTCTGCAGCTTTCAGTACTTGAACACATGACCCACTGTGGGTGGAGTAAGTTAATATATAGTAGTAAATTAATTGGATGTGCACTAGGCTTCTAATTTTTGTATGTTTGCCTTATCTTAATATATAATTGAATACATGTAAGTAGCACTTATTCTGATTTGAGTGGTTGCTGCATGCCTTCAGTCCAGCACACATTTTGTTTTGGAGCAGTATCCCACCTCCCTCTTTAAACCACTTCCATCCCGACCTGACTTTTTCCCACAAACAACTTTCAAGCCTGCACACAGCTACCAACTGTCAAAACTCTGTCACCATTCCAGTACAGTAAAACTACTCACAGAAGAATAGTTTTTGAGAGCAAGGAACTCAATTAGATTAAGAAGTTTTAGATTGGATATCTAAAGAAATAGGGGGCAGAACAACAAAAACATGATGGGGGTGTTGGGAAGAATTATAGTTTCCAGTTATGGTCAACTTAAATAACCTATTTTTTGGTATAGAGCCCTTTAAAGTGCAACTGTGGATCAAAACAAGTGAGGGTTAAATAAAAGCCCGCCGTATTTCCTTTAAAATGAGACGACAATCACATCTCTGGCTGGGGCCTGTGAGAAATTTCATTGCGGTGAATGTTCAAACTTCCTGTTTACAGCAGGTTGAGTGACATGACCGGACCTTGCTACGCCCCTCCTCCCCAGGGGAGAAGCATGCTTAGTTAAGACTAATGCTGGGGAAATTAGGAAGTACCTGGGGAAAAAATTGACAGTTGAGAAGGGAGCCTGAGCAAGGACTGCTCTCTGCCTCTACAATGGGAAAAGTGAGTGTCACTGAGCGATGTAGGGGGCGGCACAGGAAGTACAAGTTAGTGGCCTAGGAGAGAAAAAAAGTATAAATCCAGGCCTGTCTGCAGTTTTTTACAGCCAGCATGCATTGCTCACATCCTACCAGGAATAATATAAACAGCTGATTTTGTGCCTGATTTTGATGGTTTGTTTTAATTGTGTTTCTACGAAAAGATTGTACATATACTGATAATTTACACCAAATTCTGTTGCGAAAGAGTAAATTACGCTGTACGGAGGCTACAGCTAAATTCCCCACAGGCTAATTTTTTACTGAATAAAAAAACAGCGTAGCTAATAAATAAATGCAAATATTACTTTTATTTTGTGTATGAAAAGCACATTTTACCCTGGTGGCAGTCTATACATTCTGTCATCCAGTTGGTTTTACTTCCTTGCTTTCCAATGTCCACCCTCGTCCTCCAATTACCTTCTAGATTCCTTTAACCAGCCTCCGTCTCCAGTACCCAGCTCTTGCTTCTTAGCTGTCCAGCATTTATATCTAACCACCTTGGTCCAGCTTTGTCTTCCAGTGGATTAGGTTTTTAGTTTTTAACCTATCCCTCTGTACCCTGCGGTAATAGTTTGAAATTAGAAATATTAGTCTAACCTGAAATCCGCACAAAATCTGTTTCCCGTTTCTACTTCCTTGTTCTTCCAGTAAGCAACTGTCCGTTATGGATTTGACAGTTGACATCACAGCCATGACTGAATCCCCTATATGCCTCTTCTGAGCATGCCCAGGCTCAGTACAGGTTTTAAATTGCTCAGTTCAATGAGGCATCCAGAAGCATAGCAGGCATAAAGTAATGAATTCATAGGACAAAGTATGATATATCAACATATTTTAAAGAGGCCATTCTTTAAAAGATGTCATTATGGGGTGGAGTTGCCTTTTAATGCAACCCAACATCTGCTTCTCCAGTAACCAGCAATTACTTCCAGCTCTCCTCAAGCATCCTGCCTTTTGTCTTCCTGCTCTCTAGTTTCCAACATTGACCCTCTGTACCCTGCAGAGAAAATGGTGTGCCCTGTGCTCTCCAGCTTCCTTCTGATTGGTGTGATTCTGAAGCAACAGATGGAGTGGGTGCAAATTATGGTAGGGGGTCCTTTCCATCAGTATATACAAATAAGAAAATTATCGCTGCCACTGCATGTCCCCTAGTCTCAATAAGTAAACAACAACAACAACAAATCTTTATTCAAATATCTTAAAGGGCGATTCCATTCCTCAAATGAAAAATTGTATGTAGGTAAATCAAACACCAAAACTGATAGTTGCAAAGCAACAGATGAAGACTAACCTATTATGCAGCTTTTTAACTATTTAAAGGACAAAAAGACAGCACTACCTATGTATAACAGGTCATTTCAGATAGCTTACACCTTTGATACATAGATCGTATCGTTAGGGTAGTGCCCTTGTCTCGCAACCACAAGATTCACAGTATCATCGCCAACCACAGGCACAGTGTCATCACCATGACCATTTTATACATATTAACCAGAAAATGACACTGGTATTAAATTAAGTGCAAACAAACTCCCACTTTCCATACTACATAACAGTAATTTCACATATCGGCTGGTACATCAGGCCCTGGACACCAAACTATATATTTGAACATGCACCCTCCCAAGGGTACTTAATAAGTCTCCTATATGCCTGTAAACATGCTGTTAGGTTTTTATATATTCTGTATAATCACTTAGCCTAATAGCAGCCATTTTGTTTTCGACTCCATTTTGGTGCCCATATACTTAGTCTGTTTTTCTCAAAATGTACCAAGCTGTACCTAGCCCAAGCTGTTCTCATGGCCATAGATAATACGTTATCTCAAGGTCTTCTGCCTCCTATGTCAACTTGTCTCTATTTCTCGCTTCCAAGACATGTTTTATTATATTATTTGCAGACAGAGTCTGGTAAAGCACCCTTCGTCATGCAAAGTTTTTCCTTTGTTTCATAATGCCAATGTATGACCTAAATAAACATGAGATAGTTTTCAGTACATGCCATGTGTGTGTCTCAATTCTATCTTCCGCAGCTGTGAGGCTTTTTCAATGTTTAGATAGGCATCAAGTTTCAGGTTGGATCAGGTAGGATATATTATTCTTACAATTTGGTGTCAGTGAAGTGGGGATACAACCTAAAGGACCGTAAGTATTGAACTTATATTTTAAAGTTCTTGTTCTGCTTGTCTGTAACTTGTATCAGCACATTGGTATAGATTTAAAACGTGGGTCTGGAGGGCGGACGCATGCCCCACGTCTTACAGATAGGTTGTAAGTAGAGTGTCTGTAAGTAGAATGCCCGCCAGGCTGGACCTGTGATCGAGTTCTCTTAAGGAAGTTGCTTCGTGGGTGGAGTGTTAAATTCTTAAAGAGTTTATTCCCTGAGTGGAATGTAAAAACTTGGTGCTGGGTGTTCTAGAGAGTTAAAGAGTTAAGGTAGACTCCCGCAGGTGGCGATCTGCATTTTGTGTTCTCTTTGGAAGAGGTAACTGGGAGCCGTACAAGAGATATATTTTCCCCTTGATTGATTAGGATCCCTATTTGCGGGTTGACTCGCAACTCGTGTTGGACTACGAGATAATACTCCCGCAGGCGCGACCTGCACATAGAGAGTTAATGTTTTTCTTTTAACTAAGAGTTTCTTCAGCGTGAAGTGAAGTGTGAAACGTGGGAGTTAGGGCCGGGGACTTAAGAGTTAAGCTTAACCATTTTAGAACGGACAGTGTGGTCCGGTTCATTTGAAGTTCGAACTTCTGAGTTGTGTTCTTTGCTAGCTAGATTTATACGGAAACATTGAGAAAAACCTACTATTTGTTTGTCTGTCTTGCATGCTTATATGTAAGTGTCTGATTTATTAGAGTATAAGTTTTTTCTCTCCCTCCCCTCTCTTGCTTCAGGTGATTTGTTTCCCTAATTGTATCACTCGCTTATTGTTAACCTTCTTGCTTACAGGATGGAAAGTTTCACAGTAAGGGTCTGAACCCAAACATGATAAGTCATTTAAAGTATATAAAGTGTGTTAATTCTAAGTTACAGGTTTCCAATGTGTGGGAAAATACTGATAACAAGACTGGTAAAGAAGTTCCGAAGAATTTTCCTGGAGGATTAGGTGATCCGTATTGGCAATCCATGGTTTGATAATATATTGGGTTGGATAAAAGATGTATATTCTTATTGTGAGCTCTCTTAGTGAATTTTATTATAAATCTGGTTATATTAATAAGTAAAGGTTAAATTTGGTTAATGCTGGTTTCACTTAGAATGTTTGGACTCTATGTTTTCTATTCTGTGTCTAATTCTTATCTTCTTACATTCCTAAACCCGCTTCCCCCTCCTCCTCTCCTTTCATGTCTAACTAGTTGTAAATGGGATTTTTATAATTGCGAATGGAGGTAGGAATGTCTACGGAAGTTTTTTTTCTTATATTACAGAGGTTTTTGAGAAAGTGAAGATTTAGAAAGTGAAGGGCAAGGATCTGGTAGAGTTTCTGTTGGTGTTAAAGAGGAATCAGCTTCATAATAGCAAATGTTTATTTGTAATAAATTAGATCATTGGTGAGACCCATTATATCTATATAGCTAAGTAGGATGTGAAAATACAGTCACAGATAGATATGCCCTATGATGGCAGTTGTGATGGATTTTCCCACAAGTGATTCCCTCGCTGTGGTACAGCTCATGGACAGAATGTGTAATCCTATTTGTGTTCTTCATATACGAGGTAAGCTGTTTAATTTTTTTGATGATACAGGGACTATGTGCTTCTCTATCAAAAGCTTCCTTATAATAATGGTCCCTCAGCTAATTGCAAGTCTTTTGTAGAGATTTATTAGGGTACTTGCTGAGACTAAGAATAAAAAATATTTGTCACTAATAGGGATAATGGCCAATTGTTATTGTCTTATTTTTCCTTTGAATTATTACCAGATTACCCCATTAATTTGATAATACCGGATTTAGTAAGTAAATTGTGTATCTTAATTTTCTTTAGTGGCATAACTTGTTGGAAGTAAAAGTTGATGTACGGATTTTTTTTTTTATGCCCCTAACCCCCTTTTTAACAAGATATAATTAATAGTATTCTGCTAATGGTTTATACCTTTGTAAAGCAATGAGTGATTATAAAGACTATCTTCCTATTTTATACCCCTATTATAGCTCATAATACAGATAGTTCCTATAGTTTTGGATATTTAAGCCCTTATTAGCATTTCTGCCAATACCCAATGTAATACAGTTGTTGATTTTGAGATATGCCTTTTTTCTGCATGTCGGCTGGTGCTACGGCTCAGTTTTTTTTTGTATTCATTTTTTGAAAAGTCCCATTTCATGTGTCACTGTTTGACATAGAGACTTGGTGGACTTGCCAGTGACAGACTCTATGGCTCTCTGTGAAGTGTTAAAATAATAATGGGTTCAGCCACATGGTTCTAGGATTAATGAAATTATTGAAATATGTTAATTGTCAAATATATTAATGATGGTTATTGTGTATCCAGAGCATGGAGGTATGTAAAATGTTTCTCTCTCCTCAATTGTGCTGCATCAAAAATTTCCAGAAAATACAATATTGCAAAGACTCAGTTCAATATCTTGGTTGTATAATATCTAAGGGTGAATATCTGGTCAGCCCCGCCAGAGATAAAGACATTTCAAACACCCTGTAATAAAGCTGAATTGGTCGGCTTCATGAACTTTTACCAACAATGAATCCCAGCCAGCTCCCACTGGGACCAAATGCTCCAAAATGCACCATTAAAGACTGTCCAAACATCATTCTATGGACACTGCAAATGACAAAGAATGTTTAAATAATTGTAATAACATTTATCTCTGCCCCTGCTCTGAGCTTTGTGAATTATGATAAATCTTTTCATTTGTATTATAAGAGAACATTGTAAAATCATGGTGGCAGTTTTATCACAATATCACAGAGACACCTTGAAACTAGTCACTTATTTTTTTTTTTTTTCCCTCTCTAAGTCATTGGCAATCACTGTTCAGAGAATGCATCTCTGCAACTTGTGCAATGGCTGATGAGGCCCCAACTTTATTATATTGGACACGGAGAATGTTTAATTAACATCTAATTATGTTTTATAAATGCTAAAGAATACGAATATGAACTATCCGATGTCTTACAGAGTATGAGGTTATTTTAAATCCATCATGGTCTTAGAAGTTAAATATATTCAGGTCTTACCCATAGTATATTCATTTTATTTACTGTATTAAGCTTACAGGTTAAATTAATACCCAAGTAATTAATATTTAAATATAGGTGTAGATCTCTCTTCAGTCCGATTTGATTCTCTACCAATTAGAGCTGGTATGGTTGTACGTGTTTGTGTATAATGTATATAGATCTTCAATTCCCAGATTCTGTTTGGAATTTAGTTCGTTACCGTGTTTTGTTTATTTAGCTTAATCTTTTCTTTGACCCGTACCAGTGTTTTGATTAAGGTTTAAGCTGTTAGTTCATTGTTTCCAGGTATGATTTTAATGTAATTGGTTTTGGTAGAATTTGGCGGTAGATAGTTTATAAATGAGAATGGTGAGCTGACTTTACATTAATTTAATTTGTGGATTATTATCTTCCTTATGTTTTAGTTGTTTGGATGGAATGATTGTGAGTTCTTTTCATGTTGTTTAAGGGATCTCATATATGTGTATAAGTTGCTATTCTTTTCTCCGTTTCTTTTGTTTCTTTCCTGCGTTCATACTTTTCCCTGAGAATGTTATTATTTCGGTTTTAATTTTTTGTTTTCTCCCGATTCATTTTTTTAAAGATTTTTTTTTTCTCAAGTATTGTTTTTAGACCGTTTAGGTCTTTATTAAAGAGGGGATAGTTATAGTAATGTTATGGCTCATAAAAGTCTTAGCCACTATGTTTATTGCCCAAATGTATATATGTTTAAAAAGAAGATTTGAAAACTTGCTAAAATTATTATTCCTAAATGAGGTTGTCCTGTTAGGATAGATTCAGATAAAGGGCCAGCTTTTATTTCTATTACAGCAGATTGTGTAATTGATGTTTATTGAATAGAAGTTTCATATCCCCAGAGTTGTAGAGCGAATGAACCGCACAATAAAAGAGAAGTTTAGGAAGGCTACTGCAGTTTTTTTCAGTAAATGGGATATTTATTTACCAGCTGTATTAGCAGAGATTCTTATGGCCCCAATTCTACATACAAGTTGTCTCCTTTCGAAATTTTAATGGTTAAACCATTTCCTACGCTTTGGGCAGTTAAGACGGGGATATTAATTACAGGTGCCCTGGAATTTATCCAGGAAGTTTATGTAGTAAAACTGATTGAAAAATTGAATGGCATCTGTGGTGATGTTTCTTTGTTTTTTTCTTTATTTTCTAGTGCTCCGACGCACCCGTTTAAATCAGGTGATGTGGTCTTGATGAAGGTGTTATGACTCGCACAGCTATCTTGGTTGAAGGCAATCCATCGTGGATACATGCTTCCAGAGTAAAGCGCGCACCGAATCTGTTGATTGGAGAACGAGATGGCTTCAGAGACCGCCCAGATGACTTCAGAGATGACAACATACCCACCCTCAAGGAGGAGGATTAAGATGAGCCCAGATTCCAAACCAGTGATGAATTGTAAACTCCAGATGAAATACATTTTCCTGACCTGTTCATTTTTCATCTTATTCTGTGTTTTTCTATTTTGAATTTATTATAATGAACAGAGCTTCCCGCTCTACATGGTCTTAGAAGTTAGATATATTCAGGTCTTACCCATGGTATATTCCTTTTATTTACTGTATTAAGATTAGGTTAAATTAATACCCAAGCAATATAGGTGTAAATCTCTACCCAGTCCGATTTGATTCTCTACCAATTAGAGCTGTTATGGTTGTGTTTGTGTATAGTGTATATGGAACTTCAATTCCCAGATTCTGTTTGGAATTTAGTCCGTTACCGTGTTTTGTTTATTTAGTTTAATCTTTTCTTTAACCCGTGCTTGTGTTTTGTTTAAGGTTTAAGCTGTTAGTACATTGTTTCCAGGTATGATTTTAATGTAGTTGGTTTTTGGTAGAATTTGGCAGTAGATAGTTTATAAATGAGAATGGTGAGCTGACTTTACATTAATTTAATTTGTGGATTATTATCTTCCTTATGTTTTAGTTGTTTGAATGGAATGATTGTGAGTACTTTTCATGTTTAAGGGAATGTTATTTTATATATGTGTATAAGTTGCTATTCTTTTCTCCGTTTCTTTTGTTTCTTTCCTGCGTTCATACTTTTCCATGAGAATGTTATTGTTTCGGTTTTAATTTTTTGTTTTCTCCCGATTCATTTTTTTTAAAGATTTTTTTTTTCAAGTATTGTTTTTAGACCTTTGGGTCTTTATTAAAGAGGGGATAGTTATAGTAATAATATGGCTCATAAAAGTCTTAGCCACTATGTTTATTGCCCAAATGTATATATGTTTAAAAAGAAGATTTGAAAACTTGCTAAAATTATTATTCCTAAATGAGGTTGTCCTGTTAGGATAGATTCAGATAAAGGGCCAGCTTTTATTTCTATTACAGCAGATTGTGTAATTGATGTTCATTGAATAGAAGTTTCATATCCCCAGAGTTCAGATGTTGTTGAACGAATGAACCGCACAATAAAAGAGAAGTTTAGGAAGGCTACTGCAGGTTCTTTCAGTAAATGGGATATTTATTTACCAGCTGTATTAGCAGAGATTCTTATGGCCCCCAATTCTACATACAAGTTGTCTTCTTTCGAAATTTTAATGGGTAAACCATTCCCTACGCCTTGGGCAGTTAAGACAGGGACATTAATTACAGGTGACCTGGAATTTATCCAGGAAGCTTATGTGGTAAAACGGATTGAAAGATTGAATGGCATCTATGGTGATGTTTCTTTGTTTTTTTTTCTTTATTTTCTAGTGCTCTGACGCACCCTGTTTAAATCAGGTGATGTGGTCTTGATGAAGGCGTTATGACTCGCATAGCTATCTTGGTTGAAGGCAATCCATCGTGGATACATGCTTCCAGAGTAAAGCGCACACCGAATCTGTTGATTGGAGAACAAGATGGCTTCAGAGACCGCCCAGATGACTTCAGACACGCCCAGATGACTTCAGGGACCACCCAGATGACTTCAGAGATGACAACACACCCACCCTCAAGGAGGAGGATTAAGATGAGCCCGGATTCCAAACCAGTGATGAATTGTGAAATCCAGATGAAATATATTTTCCTGACCTGTTCATTTTTCATCTTATTCTGTGGTTTTTCTATTTTGAATTTATTATAATGAACAGAGCTTCCCGCTCTATTACTTTTCCCCGTGTTCCATTGCCCCCAGGTAACATTTGGGAGTATATTTTAAAGAAGCTCCTAAATATAACTGACTTTTGTTTAGGAAATGTAAAAGTGTTCAGGACATTATAAGTACTTGTTTAGTCGCTATTCCAGTTTCAGTTCCAATATGTCTCCAATACTATCTGACTGATCAACACTATAAGATATTGGATCCCAATTATCCGAGAAGATGATGTAACCCCGCTTAAATTTTCCAGAACAACTCAACAAACTTCCCGCGAACGAACTGTAGATATAGTTATGATTCGGACTCAAAATGTTACTGATGCTGAAGTTTGTTTTATTTTTACTTGTCCTGCTGCTACACAATGTGTTTCTGTGAATAATAACATGAAGTGTAATCTCACCTACCAAACGACATCAAATTATGTACACATTGTTTTTTCAGAGGGATGGGTTATGGCCTGTGGGAATGTTAGCTACACTTATTTACCTGCTAACATTTCTGGAGGTCCTTGTGCCATCAGTAGATTAAGTATGGTGATAGTGCCAAGCACACATTTGCAATCTTCTTCTTTCCTCTCTTCAGGTAAACGTAATCGCAGGGATCTTATAACTATGCCAGAGGATTGTAAGTCTAATGTACATCCCCTATCTGAAACTGAAGTTGTTGCTTTAGGTGCTAGTATCGTAGGAGTTCCAGGTCTAGCAATATATACTGGTAGACAATTGCTTTATCTTGCATGTGTAGTAGCTAAAGAAATAAATATAACTAGCTCTATCCTTACCAATATGCTAACTGACTATAATACTCTGGAACATGCTGTTCTCCAGAATCGTGCTGCTATCGATTATCTACTTTTGTTGCATAGTCAAGGATGTGAAAGTGTTGAAGGTATGTGCTGCTTTAACCTTTCTGATCATACCCTCACTATTAAATATCAGATCAGTACTTTGCAACAACTTAGTAATCACATCAAGGTAGATGATGGTAAATTTTCTTTATGGAACATGCTTTTTTGGTGGCTTCCCTCCTGGGGTCAGCTTCGCAATATTTTTGGTACAATTATAATAATCATATGTGTTCTGATTCTCTGTTGCTGCTGTATTCAATGTGCCCCAGGATGTATTTCTATATTCGCATCTGTTTGCAAGTTTCCTACTAATCGTAAAACTATTGCTCACGCTGCAATGTATACTGATGTAATCGCTATGAATGCTATTTCCACTGATAATGTTGCTATAAATTACATATAATTTCCGTTTAGTTATCCCTTTGGGATAAAAGGGTGGAACTGTTAGGTTTTTATATATTCTGTATAATCACGTAGCCTAATAGCAGCCATTTTGTTTTCGACTGTGAAATCCAGATGAAATATATTTTCCTGACCTGTTCATTTTTCATCTGATTCTGTGGTTTTTTTATTTTGAATTTATTATAATGAACAGAGCTTCCCGCTCTATTGCTCCCCGTGTTCCATTGCCCCTAGGTAACATTTGGGAGTATATTTTAAAGAAGCTCCTAAGTATAACTGACTTTTGTTTAGGAAATGTAAAAGTGTTCAGGACATTATAAGTACTTGTTTAGTCGCTATTCCAGTTTCAGTTCCAATATGTCTCCAATACTATCTGACTGATCAACACTATAAGATATTGGATCCCAATTATCCGAGAAGATGATGTAACCCCGCTTAAATTTTCCAGAACAACTCAACAAACTTCCCGTGAACGAACTGTAGATATAGTTATGATTTGGACTCAAAATGTTACTGTTGCTGAAGTTTGTTTTATTTTTCTTTGTTCCCCTAATGTAAAATGTGTTTCTGTGAACAATGACATGAAGTGTAATCTCACCTACCAAACAATATCAGATCAGAAATTTGCAACAACCTAGCAATCACATCAAAGTAGATGAATATGTTTTCTCTGAATACTATTTCCACTGATAATGTTGCTATAAATTACATATAATTTCCGTTTAGTTATCCCTTTGGGATAAAAGGGTGGAACTGTTAGGTTTTTATATATTCTGTATAATCACTTAGCCTAATAGCAGCCATTTTGTTTTTCGACTCCATTTTGTGCCCATATTACTTAGTCTGTTTTTCTCAAAATGTACCAAGCTGTACCTAGCCCAAGCTGTTTCTCATGGCCATAGATAATACGTTATCTCAAGGTCTTCTGCCTCCTATGTCAACTTGTCTCTATTCTCGCATTCCAAGACATGTTTTATTATATTATTTGCAGACATAAAGTCTGGTAAAGCCCCTTTTCGTCATGCAAAGTTTTTCCTTTGTTTCATATATGCCAATGTATGACCTAAATAAACTGAGATAGTTTTCAGTACATGCCATGTGTGTGTCTCAATTCTATCTTCCGCAGCTGTGAGGCTTTTTCAATGTTCTAGACTAGGCATCAAGTTTCCAGGTTGGATCAGTGTAGGATATATTATTCTTACACATGCTGTAACCAAACATAGACTACCTTCCTCCTAACCTCCGGAGCGCTCCTACTAACAACTATGAAAAGGAAACACCTTACCGGTATCCCGTATCTCGGCAGTGCATAGGCTACCAAAATTTACCACTCGGGGGTCTCCGTTTGGTTCTGCACCATGATGTCTAGCCGAACAGAAATGCCGACTTACGTTTCGTCACATGACTTCAATAGGGCCCCTTATTTTAAAGGTATTACGATCAACAAGAATGGAAATTTAAGTGTTTGGGTTTAAAGGCTGTATTTTGGAAGCTGATATGTGTGTCTGTGTTGCAGGTTTTAAAACTCGATCTTGCTATGAAAGAGGACCTTTAAATGTCATCCATTCTGTTTTTATTGTGTGTGGTTACTATAGAAACAGGTGGGGTGGTTCTGTCTGCGGTGTAAGGGGTATGTTTTTGCAATTATAACTGTAAAACTAACTTTTTTTGATGATTGTAACCTGACAAATTGATCAAATACCAACACCATTCGTAATGTGAGCATAAATGGCATTAATATTCCGATCAATTCGATCAAATTGATCAAATTATAGCTGATACCTTTTTGGCTTTTCGATAGACCGATCAGCGATAAGAAGGAAAACATTCCATCAACCCCATCTACCAGAAACATACCTTCAGTAGTTTTCAAGATGAAATCTAAGGAAGATCAGTGGTGTAAGGTAGGGATATATTTGCAGCGGTGCAAGGTACGGAAGAATATTGCACAGTGTATGCCCACCTTTATATATACCCTTAAAACAAATGGTGCAAAGTTCATCTTGTCAGCTCCATCTAGTGGCCAAACAAAAATTAGTTTTCAAGGGAAACTACCACTAATATAGTCTATCCCAAACAATATGTAAGGGATAATGCACCCCTTACAGCATAATATCCTTATATTATAATGTAAAGGGATGCATTATTTCTTATAATACATAAGTATCTGATTTTTTCACCCCATTCGCATTTTAAATTCTAGCCTTGTTCCTATTCCCAACTTCATTTAACACCCCCCCACGAGCTACCTTCTGTAAATTAAACCCAGTAGAAAGGAACATCCCAGCCAAGCATCTATGCGGTTAAACAAATCTTTGTAGAGGAGGAGACATTGGTTATGAAGTGACAGGAAGCAGCTCCAGTAAAAAACGCTAAATCGTTGTTCAGGCATGAACACTGGAATGGGAGGAGCAGTGGGATATAAGAAATGAGTCACTTAGTGACATAGCGAAGTGATTTTTATAAGGATTTATACCACTGCAGCTCCCATTATAAAATATCACATTTATAGTAGTAAAAGTATGTGAACCCTTTGGAATTATATGGATTTCTGCACAAATTGGTTATAAAATGTGATCTGATCTTCATTTAAATCACAACAATAGACAATCACGTTCTGCTTAAACTATTACCACACAAATAAATGTTTCCATGTTTTTATTGAACACACCATGTAACCATTCACAGTGCAGGTGGAAAAAAGTATGTGAACCCTTGGATTTAAAGGACAACTATACTGTAAAAATGAACTTTTTAAAAATGAAAAGCACCTGTGTCAGGGAGGTAGGATTGATGATAACCACCTCCCAATATTGTTTTGTTGAGGAGCTACAGAACATACAGTTTTCATCTGCCAGGTTATGGCCCTGGGCCATTCTATATTAAAGATAGTGCTGAAGCATACAGGAAGACTGGCAGAAGCAGTTTTCTTCGTCCTGCTGCTCCTCATAGAAATTATATTGGGAGGTAAAAAGCACCAATCCTACGTCCCTGCCTCAGGTACTTTTTATTTTAACTGTTTTTAAAAAAAACTTTATACGCACTATGGTTTCCCTTTTAATAACTGGTTGAACCTCCTTTGGCAGCAATAACCAAATGTTTCCTGTTGTTGCAGGTCAGATGTGCACAAGGGTCAGGAGTAATTCTTGACTGTTTCAGTTCAGCAATATTCTTGGGATGTCTGGTGTAAATCGCTTTCTTGAGGTCATGCCACAGCATCTCAGTCGGGTTGAGGTAACTGGGCCCCTCCAGAAGGTGTATTTTGTTCTGTTTAAGCCATTCTGTTGTTTATTTACTTCAATGCTTTGGGTCATTGTCCTGTTGCAACACACATCTTCTGCTGGGCTTCAGATGGTGGACAGATGGCCTTAAGCTCTCCTGCAAAATGTCTTGATAAAATTGGGAATTTACCTTCAATGATAGCAATCCATCCAGGCCCTGATGCAGCAAAGCTGCCCCAAACCATGTAAGTCTTTAGCTGACACTCTAGGATTCTTCTTCACCTCATTAAACATTCTGTACGCGAAATGTAAAAGTCCATATCTGTAAAGGGGGTTAAAAGCATCCATGTGAATAAGTTAACCACTTTACAAAAAACATTTTATACCAAATGCATAAGTTAACCCCTGGGGTTCGATAGTGCAGTGCAGATCCCCATCTTAATTCTACCTGCAGAGGCAGGCTTCTGAAACCACCACCTCTCAGGGGTTTAGAAATTTGTTCCAATACTTGCCATTTAAGACAACAACCATATGCTTACTGCCAAAGAAGTGTTAACACACATTTCTTTAATTCTAATAGACCTCCTCTGTTCACTTATCTCTTTAAAGGGCAAGTACACTGTAATTATATGTTTTGGGTATTGGACAAATGTCCCTTTAACCCTTTCACTGCCAGGAGATTTTCATTTTTTTTTGCGTTCACTGCCAGAAGAATTTTCAGGATTTTGTCCTTAATCGCTTTAGACTAATTTTACAGTAGGAAACCTTGCAGTAAATCAGGAATATTATACATTGTTTTTTTCAGCACAAAGTGTACTTTAACATGGTAACAGAATTTTGTAACTTTTCTGGAAATTTTACTGGAATTATGGGTAAAATATGTAAAAAAACGAAAAATTTGCAAATTTTCATGGATTTTTCCCATTTTTACTTATAGTTATCTTAAGGTTACGCACAAAAATCTTACTGTTTCTAAAAGCTCAGATACTCCCGAGTACAACAATACCAGATATATGTAGGTACCCGACTTTTCCTGTACAGGAGACCCCCCCAAACTAAAACTGCACCTCCTAGAATATTACACCAAATTAAAATGTATAACCACTACTGACAGTTAACATAGAATATCTACCAAATTATCTAAAATATCCCCACAAGTGAGAGATTTTTAGAAACTACACACCCACAGGATTTTACGAGTGAGGTTAGTTTCGATCAAAATGCAGATACCCGGACGCAGCTCTTCGTCAAATTGTAAGTTACTTTCTCACATTTTCCTTTTTTTCCTCAACTGTAAAATCAGAGACAAAATCAAATGCGAATTTCAGCTAAAAACTGTGGAGGAAAGTTCAAACGCATCTCAAATATGAAAGCCTAACCCCTCCTGAATAAAACGGTATGCCACATTCATGGGTGTACCCAGAGACATGGCTACCAACTAACCCAGAGCGTGACCAGTGCCAAATGTCAGTAGCAGCAAAAAAAAATTTGCCAGTTTTGTATTTGAACAGTCTGCAGTTTTTCCACAAAACAGCCCCCCAACTCAAAAATACCCCCCACAAACTATATATTCCTGAAATCTACACACCTTCAGCTATGTAACGCTGTAGTTCGTTCATTCATATCATCAATGGTGTGGGCGCAGTTCTTCGTAGAAGTTTGCATTTTTACCAGATTTTCAAAAAAAATTAACATCAAACAACGTTCAAAAAGGTAGAAATCATGCCAAAACCCCATGGAATGTAAAAAAATAGTAAAGTAACCAAATATCAATCTCCCAAATGTCCTGAATCAAACGTAATGCATATGTGTGGTTACACATGCAGACGTGGAAGCGGAAAGCCACAAGTGAAGACAATGCACGATGGCTCAGAAACGGCGAAAATATTTAGCCAACTCCGAATTTGGACAGTCTGCAGTTTTTTCCACAAAACACCCCCGTAACTCAGAAATAACCCCCACAAACTATATTTCCTGAATCTCACACACCTTCAGCTATGTAGCACTGTAGTTCGTTCATTCATACCATCAATGGTGTGGGCGCATTTTCTTCGTAGAAGTTCGCACTTTTCGGAAAAAATGAACAAAAAACAACTTCAAAAGGTAAAAATCATGCTAAAACCTCATGAATATCTAAAAAGTTACTAATAATCAATCCCAAATGTCCTGAATCAAACGGTATGCCATATTTGTGGTTTACACACGCGACGTGGAGCGAAAACCACAAAGTGAGACAATGCACGATGGCTCCGAAACGGCGAAAATATTTAAGCCACACTCCGAATTTGGACAGTCTGCAGTTTTTTCACAAAAAACCCCCGTAACTCAGAAATAACCCCAACAAACTATATATTCCTGAAATCTACACACCTTCGCTATGTAGCAGAGTTCATTCATTCATACCATCAATGGTGTGGGCGCAGTTCTTCGTAGAAGTTCGCACTTTTCTGAAAAAATGAACAAAAAACAACTTCAAAAGGTAAAAATCATGCTAAAACCTCATGAAATCTAAAAAAAAGTTACTAATATCAATCTCCCAAATGTCCGAATCAAACGGTATGCCATATTGTGGTTACACATCGGACGTGAAGCGAAAAGCCACAAAGTGAGACAATGCACGATGGCTCAGAAACAGCGAAAATATTTACCAACTCCGAATTGGGATAGTCTGCAGTTTTTTTCCACAAACAACCCCGTAACTCAGAAATAACCCCCACAAACTATATATTCCTGAAATCTACACACCTTCAGCTATGTAGCACGTAGTTCGTTTCATTCATACCATCAATGGTGTGGGCGCAGTTTCTTCGTAGAAGTTCGCACTTTTCTGAAAAAATGACACAAAACAACTTCAAAAGGTAAAACTCATGCTAAAACCTCATGAAATCTAAAAAAGTTACTAAATATCAATCTCCCAAATGTCCTGAATCAAAACAGTATGCCATATGTGTGGTTACACACGCGGACTTGGAAGCTAAAAGCCACATGTGAGACAATGCACGATGGCTCAGAAACAGCGAAAAATATTTAGCCAACTCCGAATTTGGACAGTCTGCAGTTTTTTCCACAAACACCCTGATAACTCAAATACCCCACACAAACTATATATTCCTCAAAATCTACACACCTTCAGCTTGTAGCACTGTAGTTCGTTCATTCATCCATCATGGTGTGGGCGCAGTTCTTCGTAGAATTTCGCATTTCTAACACAATTTTCTTGGAAAAATGAGAAAAATAATTTCAAAGTTACAAAATCACACCAAAACCCCATGTAATGTAAAAAAACCTTACCAAATATCAATCTCCTAAATGTCCTGAATCAAACGGTAATGCCATTGTGTGGTTACACACACGGACGTGGAAGCGACTAGTCAAAATGTAAAACAATGTGCAGTGAGCCATAACAAACAGCATTTTCCCAGATTTTTCAAACTGAACACCCCTCTAACTTGGAAATACCCCCGCAAAACTATATATTCTCAGAATCTACATACCTTCAGCTCCGTAACACTGTAGTTTGTTCATTCATACCATCAAGGTGTGGGCGCAGTTCTTCGTAGAAATTCGCATTTGTCTGAAAAAATTAACAAAAACAACTTCAAAAGGTAGAAATCATGCCAAAACCCCATGGATGTAAAAAAAGCTACTAAAATCAATCTCCCAAATGTCCTGAACAAACGGTATGCCTATGTGTGGTTACACACGTGGACGTGGAAGCCAAAAGACACAAAGTGAAAAATGCACAATGGCTCAGAAACAGCAAAAATATTCAGTCAAATCTGAATTTGAACAGTCTGCAATTTTTCCCCACAAAACAACCCCCACAATCCATATATTTCTCGAATCCTCACACCTTTATCTACGAAAATCTGTAGTTTGTTAATTCGTACCATCAATGGTGTGGGCGCATTTCTTCGTAGAAGTTCACAGTTTTAGCAGATTTTCTAAAAAATTTGAAAAAAAAACACTCCAAGGTAGAAATCATGCCAAAATCCCAAGTAATGTAAAAAAAAGTTACCAAATATCAATCCCCAAATGTCCGGAATCAAACGTATGCCCTATGTATGGTTACACGTGCAAACGTGGAATCAACTAGCCCACAAAGTGAGCCAATGAACAATGGCCCAATTACAGCAACTTTTCAGATTTGTCAGACTAAACACCCCCTCTATATTAGAAATAACCCGCCCCAAACTATATATTCTTGGAATCTCACACACCTTCAGCTACACACTGGTGTGATTCCTTTATGCATACCACCAATGGTGTGGGCGGAGTTTCATGTAAAATTTCGCTTTTTTAACCAATTTTCAGGAAAAAATTTATAAAAATACAATTCAAAGTTAAAATCATGGCAAATTTCCATGTCATGTAAAAAACTTGTCAATTATCAATCTTCCCAAATGCCCTGAATCAAACGGTATGCCATATGCGTCGATGTAACAGGGACATGGCCACCAACTATGCTCAAATGGGACACATGCACAAGTGTAATTACAAGAAAAAATCAAAGTGCTCTGTAATTTCAAACAGCCCCAAAACTTGGAAATGCCTCCCACAAATAAAACCCCCAACTAATATCAATCTCCCACTGTTCTAATCAAACGTATGCCCTATGTGTGGATGCACACAGAGACGTGGCCACCAACTAGCTCAATGGGACGCATGCACAAATGCAATTACAAGAAAGAATCAAAGTGCTCTGTAATTTGAACAGCCTACAATTTTTCTAAGGAAACAGTCTCCAAACAGGTAAATTCCCCCCCAAACTATATATTTTGGAATCTACACACCTTCAGCTACGTTACGATGCCATGCTTTCATGCTACATGAAGAATTCCAGACCCACTGATCCAAAGAAATCCGTGTTTTTAGGAGGTTTTGTGAAAAATAAAATAAGATGATTCAAGGGTTGAAATCCTACCTAAACCCTTTTGACAAGCAAAAAAACCCACTAAATGTCAATCTCCCACATATCCTGCATCAAACAGTATGCCATGGTGTGCGGTGCACACAGAGACGTGGCCACCAACTAGCTCAAATGGGACACATGCACATTGTAATTACAAGAAAAAAATCAAAGTTCTCTGTAATTTCAAACAGCCCCAAAACTGGAAATTCCCCCACAAATAACCCCCCCCCACTAAAATATCTCTCCCCACATGTTCTGAATCAAACAGTATGCCATATGCGTGGATGTACACAGAGACGTGGCCACCAAGCTCAACAATCGGATGCATGCACAAGTGGTAATTACAAGAAAAAAATCAAAGTGCTCTGTAATTTCAAACAGCCCCAAAACTTGGAAATTCCCCCCACAAATAACCCCCCCCCACTAAATATCACTCTCCCACTGTTCTGAATCAAACAGTATGCCATATGCGTGGATGTACACAGAGACGTGGCCACCAACTAGCTCAAATCGGATGCATGCACAAGTGTAATTACAAGAAAAAAATCAAAGTGCTCTGTAATTTCAAACAGCCCAAAACTTGGAAATGCCCCCCACAAAAAACCCCCACTAAATATCAATCTCCCACATGTTCTGAATCAAACGTTATGCCATATGCGTGGATGCACACAGAGACGTGGCCACCAACTAGCTCAAGTGGGACGCATGCACAAATGCAATTACAAGAAAGAATCAAAGTTCGTGTATTTGAACCCTACACTTTTCTAAGGAAACAGTCCCAAAACATGGAAATTCCCCCCCAAACTATATATTTTTGGGAATCTACACACCTTCAGCTACTTACCATGCTTTCATACATACATGAAGAATTCCAGACCCACTGATCCAAAAGTCCGTGCTTTTAGGAGATTTTGTGAAAAAAATAAAATAAGTGGACTCATGGTTGAAATCCTACCTAAACCCACTTGGCAAGTAAAAAAAAACCCCTAAACGGCAATCTCCCCATGTCCTGAATCAAACGGTATGCCATATGGGTGGGTGCAAACAGAGACGGGGCCAACCAACTAGCTCAAATGGGATCCATGCGCAATTGCAATTACAAGAAAAAATAAAAAACGCCACAAACCACCCCCCCACACCTATCCCCCCTCCCACTTTTAGTGGTATTTTAGTGAAAGCAGTTAGTACGGAGAGTCCCACAGTTTTTGCACACTTTTACTGATCCTAAAAGTTAAATATCCGGCTTTTTTGGTACCTCTGCAAAATTCCCTACTAAAATAGGCTTAGTTTCCCTTGAAATCGAACAAATATGATCCGCGTTTACTTTGCGATATCACCGGGGACATTGGGAAGCTTGAGAAGACAATTTTTTTGATAATTTTAGTTTTTAGGTAAAAAAAAAAAAAGGTGTGTGTATCACTTTAATTTTATTTTGTGTGCATTTCCCCTTTTATGGGGGGTTCATTCCCAAGATGATCATCAAATCATCTTAGGGAATGATACCAACTTGGAATACGGGCATAAATGCCCGTTTTCCAATTCGAAATCCGATCAGAAAAATCACTTTCCGGAAATCATTTTCCAGGAAGTGATTTTTCATTCATTGGCAAAGATCAATATTTGGTGATCAGAAGTGATCACCAAATTTTGATCTCTGTCCCCATTTTTTTTCAAAGTCTTCGCTAAGTAGCAAAGACTTAGAAAAAATCCTATTTGTGAATGGAACTTTGAGTTCCATTCACAAAATGTATATTACAGCTGTCAGCTTGACAGCTTGTGCTATACAGGTACTGCAGCATGATCTAAATTGAGATCAGGCTGCAGTACCTCAACTAGACCACCAGGGGCAGAGTACAGTTTCAAGGGAAGACCCCGGTGAAGGAGGAAGTTCTGTGAGTCACCGGGGTCTCCCTTTCCGCTTCTGGATGATTCTCCACGTGGGACCAGCAGCTCACCGGCGATCACAGGAAAAGAGGTACCATATCTCCCGATCCCCCCCTCGGATTTGGACCAGATCGAGGGGGGTAGGGGGGCAGTCGAATGCTGCCCCCCGATCGCGGCTAGAGGGGGACAAATTTTTTTGGGGAGGGGGGAAGCCACAGATCGTATATTCACGATCTGTGGCAGTTTGTGCATTCACTGCACAGATCGTGAATATACGATCTGTGGCAGGGAAAGGGTTAAATAAAAACTGTTGTGTTTACTTTTTCATACTACCCTGGCAGACCATACCTTTTCCCTGTGATCTCACTCCTCCACTGTCTTCACAGTGTAAGCACTGTCCTTTAAGACTTGCAAATCTCGGGCAGTCTGATTGTCAGGGAAAGACTCACCCATGTAATGTCACCGTGCACAGCCGTTATCAGCTATCTAGTTCTCGCGCCTTCCTCTCGCATTTTTTGGAGGAGAGGAGCCATTGACTTTTTTCCAACAAACCAACTCTCAAACCTGCACATAGCATACAGCATTCCAACTGTCAAAACTCTGTCACCATTCCAGCTACAGTAAACCTACTTACAGAACAATAGTTTTTGAGAGCAAGGAACTTGATTGACAGATTAAATGTAAAAGTTTTAGGTTGGATATCTAAAGAAATAGGGGGCAGGACTTCCGGGGGCAGAGCGCCAAGAGCGGCTGCATTTTATAGAGGCTCCACACTCCTCGAGTCAAAAAGAGAAAATAAATCTAACTTTAACCAACAAAAGGGGTTAAAAAACACCATACCCCAACTGACAACCACCAGAGACACTGGTGGCTGCCATCTCTTTACATCCCCCGAAGTCGGGCCGGACTGGCGGGAGCAACTCCCCGACACCCGCTCACCGGCTGGAACCCACCAACCCACGAACCTACCACCTGCACCCGAGGCTCCCATCTCCATTATGCACATGGAGGCTGGAGCCCAGACACCAAGACGGAGACCCCACACTGAGGAAGCCTGCCACAGCAAAGGACCTCGGGGACACCCTACAACTGAGATCAACTCCAAGTCCGGAGGCCTCAGGTACGTGAAACTAACTGCTAACTCAGGATAGTACCGAGGCCCCGGTGAAGACACGACTTGACCAGAACGGTGCGGAGACCACGTGGAGCCCGGACCTTACAGAGGCAACTAACGAGACCACCACCGCTAACCTGACGAATCATCCTTAAGCCTAAAAAGGAGGCCCCAGACAAGAACTCACCCAGTCCCGGAGCTCCGGACCTGCCACCGAGCCCAGGGAACCCCAGAGTCTCCGATACCCCAGCGCAGCATCGGACACAAACCCGGCCTGCCACGCCGGGCCAAACTATCTTTCCTGCCACGTGCTGATAGAAAACCTAATTGCACAGGCCCAATCAACCATAGGCCTCAAGCTAGCCCAAGCAACCTGCGGATCTATACCACCACCACCCACAAAACAACCCCTAGACTTAACACAAATCATAAAGGCCTACGCTCAAGGCCCAAGAGTGGACTCACATAAACCAAGACCTAGAGACAGCCCAGGCCCGACCTACATCTGAACCCTCCAAAGCTTCTCTGGGCCAAACGCTGCTCAGACCACACAAAGAAGTGGGATAATAAGATCAGAGACCCCATTACTAAAGCCATCACCCAGGCCCCAAAAACAAACACTAAGTAGGGATCACCCAAACCACTACCTATCAAATGGACTCCAAATACAACCAAATATCAAAATACAACCAATTTACTTCCCCCCCTTACGACTACCCCTGTCAACTTTCAACCATCATATCATCAGCATCTAATCCCAAACTACCCTTCTCCTCTGCATACCCATCCCACAACATACACCCCAGTTGAACTCTGCTACCACTCCATCTACCTCCAAATATACCATATTATTACTAAGTCGGTTGTACCTGAAATGCCGACAAATCTTTGGAACTCCGGAACGAACCTCAAACCCCCATCAAAACCTGATAACCCCAACTCACTGTACGAACTAAACATGTAAAACGAACCTCAAACCCCCATCAAAACCTGACAACCCCTACTCACTGCACAAACTAAATATGTAAACTGAAAACCACCAAGAGCCCTTAATCTCTCTTCTACAACCTGCAACGAAAGTCTTACCCCACGTCTGAGACCAGTTAAACTATGAACAAATATATAGAGAAATCTACCTCAGACATGGGCAAAAGAAACAAAAAAAGTGAACAACAAGCTTCCTCCGGACCACCTACTCATAACATCACCAATAACAACAAAGACAAACCACCGCAAACCCCAAAACCACAAAGACATAAAGACATGCCTAAACCTTCCAACAAACCTTCTACCTGAGGAAAACGAAATGTCTTCCGAAGATGAAACTACCACCCCCTATACCTCAGACTCACAAACCATAACCTCCGACCAAGCAGCCAAAATAGCGACAGAAGTATCCAACATAATAATGCCACTACTCGACAAAAGACTGTAAGTACTACACTCCATCTCCTCAGCACTCTCACAGGTCACCGAAAACACACAGAGAATCTCAACCCTGGAGACTAGAATTAGTAATATAGAGGACTCTCTAACCCCCTAGGAAAACACATCCAGATTACAACGCGATTCTCTACAACAACTACAAGACAAGCTAGATGACCTCGAAAATCGTACAAGTAGAAATAATCTCAGAGTCATCGGTATACCAGAAACATACAAAGGCCAAGATCTATTACAATATGTCATCTGGTAAACACCCTTGGAATAACAACATACCATAATGGATTGCAAATCAAGAGGATCCATAGAATCGGCCCCGAGAGCAGACCGACTACTGAAAGACCTCGACCAGTAATCATGAAACTTCTAGACTTCAGGGCTAAAGAACTAATCCTACAAGCATATCGAAAAATGAAAAATCTGGAAGTTGATAATCATAAACTTCTCTTATTCCAAGACTTCTCGGCAGCAGTAAGCGCCAAGAGAAAGGCATTTAACCGAGTCTGTCAATACCTACATGAACACAATATAAAGTTTCAAATGCTATACCCAGCCAAATTGAGAGTAACAGACAATGGCAAATCACAACTCTATACCACGCCTGAGGAGGCTTCATCCCACTACCTGGGAAACCACTAAAGCGGACACACCAACCAATTTCTATAAAATTAGAAATGAACTCATAAGCACTAGGGGCTCAAACCAACCTGAATTTTACTTAATGTTGTTTAAAATGTCTTTCTTTATTTTTTAATAAGTTTGAAACAATATCCACTATTGTTAGGGTCCTCACGCACCTAAAGAGGCTACGCTCACATATAACCCTACTCCAGGAGACACACTGGAAACAATCCGAGGAAGGCTTCCTAAAAGCACCATGGATATTACACTGCATATCAGCCTCACATACATCAAAATCCAAGGGAGTAGCTATATTAATACACAAAGACCTACCGATAACAATAATAGACACAATAAAGGACCCGGGGGCAGATTCCTGATCTTAGACCTAGAAATAAAAAACACAACATATACCATAGTTAACATCTACGCCCCAAATGGGAACAACACAGGGTTCTACTCTGATCTTTTGAGACAGCTGCTGGCCAAACCACATCGCCAAACCTTTATTGGAGGAGACTTCAACACGATCTTGAACAGCACCATAGACAGAACAGGCCCCAGACTAACCCCAACTATCACACCCTCTCCCCTCCTGGAAATAATCACACAACTAAGTCTCTGCGACCCTTGGAGGCTACAACACCCAACAACCAAACAGTATAGCTTCTATTCCCACCCTCACCACTCACTCTCGCGCATAGACAACATCCTAACATCCAACGACCTATTCCCTCACATATCAAACACATTCATAAATAACATACTAATATCGGACCATGCACCAGTCGAACTATCAATAAACCTGAATACACAAACTACACGATCAAACCATTGGAGATTTCCAGCCTACCTATACAACTCAGAAGACTTTAAGATATTTATGACCACTTAATGGCAAAATTACGTAGATGACAATATAGACCACAACGAAGACCCGGCTCTTTTCTGGCAGGCCTCCAAGGCGGTGATGAGAGGCCATATAATAGCATATGTTTCACACAAGAAAAAAGTTCACAGGGAAAAATACTCCCAACTAGACCATGACCTCCGGGAGGCGTGCAGCCAATACATCAATGACCCCACAGAAGCAAACAAAGAATGCTATACATCAATAAAAAACCTACTAGATACATATCTCCTAGGACAGGCGCGTTGGTCAGTAGACGCTAGAAGAAACAAATACTACAGATGGGGCAACCGAACAGGCACATTACTAGCTAGACTGACTAAACCACAACGCTCTCGTTGCTCCATATTACAGATACTTAACACTAACACAAACTAAATTATAACCACTCAACCAGAACTACAACAACATTTCTTACAATACTATCAAACCCTATACACACCACACACAACTGTACCTGAAGATGCCGACACATACCTAGAATCATGCTCCCTCCCCCAACTAACATCAGAACAGCAGGTTTGGACCTAACAAAAGGAAGTTTCCTGTGAGTGTAACGAACTTGTGAGTGGCCCTTTCTCTTAAGGACCTTGCTCTCAAGGACATATAAAAAGGACACTTAATCATTTGATGGTTGTATGGTGTGTGTGAAAGTTTGAAAATAAGGATTGTTTGAAAGTTTGAAAATAAGGATAGTTTGTACTGTTAAGGACTATGTGTGCAGGACTGAGTGTGCAGTAAGCAGACTAATCTTTCTTCTTCCAGTTAAAGGGTGTGCTGGACTTCTATATTCTAGTATTGTACCTGTTGTAATCACAAACAGGCTGTGAAAGGGTTAATAAGTGTTTGGTTTTTTTTCCCTCTCTTTCTGGCTCTTGCACTAATTGGTGTGGGGGTTGGGGCCTATTAGTTAAATAGGATTCACAGTTGTTGGGCCTGTGGTTTGGACCTAACAAAAGGAAGTTTCCTGTGAGTGAAACGAACTTGTGAGTGTCCCTTTCTCGTAAGGACCTTGATCTCAAGGACATAGAAAAAGAAGGACATTGAAACAAGAAGGGCAATTAAACAAGGTTTGTGCGTCACTGTGTTGGTGTGGTGTATTAGAAGGGACAGTTTTGTCAGTACCATGCAATGTGCATCGTGCCACATGTATAGGAACCTGGAGCAGACGTTCCGGGGAACCTATGTCTGTGTCAGGTGTGAGTGGGTTGCCCGTTTGGAAGCTGAGGTGGAGAGTCTAAGGGGGCAGCTTGCAGCGTTGCGGGGATTGGCAGTACTGGGGGGTCAGCAGGCACTGGCTGGGGCCAGTATAGAGGTGGGTGGAAGAGGGACAAGAAAGGATGAGGAAGGAGGTAGTTTTGTTAGGGTTACTAGGGGAAGTGGGGGACGGAAGAGTAGGGGGGCTTTTTCCCAGATTGTCCATCCCAGCAGATTTACCGCCTTAGGTAATGAAGTGGAGGAGGACACCTCGGAATTAGCGTGTATGGAGGGGGCTAGTCCCTTGAGCACCCAGGGGACTGCCATCTCTGATACAAGGGAGGAGGAACGAAGGGTCAGGAATGCAAGGCAGGTGGTAGTGGTAGGGGACTCCATTATAAGGAAGGTAGATAGGGTAATCTGCTGCCAAGACCCTACATGCCGAACTGTGTGTTGCCTGCCTGGTGCTAGGGTTCGGCATGTGGTGGATCGTGTAGACAGATTATTGGGTGGGGCCGGGTGTGACCCGGCGGTCTTGGTTCACATTGGTGCCAATGACAAAGTTAGAGGTGGAGGTGAGGTCCTTAAACATGATTTCCGAGAACTAGGGGCCAAGATAAAAGCAAGGACCTCCAGGGTAGTGTTTTCAGAAATACTACCGCAGCCACGTGCTAAGCCAGGGAGACAGCGGGAGCTTAGGAGCATTAATGCGTGGCTAAGAGAGTGGTGTAAGGAAGAAGGGTTTGGGTTTATTGAGAACTGGGCAGACTTTGCTGTCGGCTACAGGCTCTTTAGTAGGAATGGGTTGCACCTCTCTGATGGTGGTGCAGCAACAGGGTTGGAGGAGATTTTAAACTAGGTTTGGGGGGGAGGGTATTAGCAGTCTCACTGGGATAGATTGTCCAGGAGGAAAGCAGGGTGTAGATAGGCCAGTGGTGGGCGGAAAGGGGGGTGGGGCTAGCATAGGGGATAGGGAGGAATGTGTATCAAAGTGTACGAATAAATTACAGGATCATAATCTAAAATGTATGTTTGCAAATGCAAGAAGCCTGCCTGACAAAATGGGTGAATTGGAAATGATGGCATTGAATGAAAAGTATGATGTAATAGGTATAGCAGAAACGTGGTTGAACAGTTCTCACGACTGGGCTGTAAATATAGAAGGATATGCCTTGTTTAGGCAGGACAGAAAAAAAAGGAAAGGGGGAGGAGCATGTGTTTATATTAAAAAAGAATTGAAGCCAAATTTAAAAGAAGAGATAACTGGTGATATGGATGATAAAGTGGAGGCAATATGGGTGGAATTAGGCAACAGGAAAGGCGGTAATATCATTGTTGGTGTCTGCTATAAGCCGCCAAATGCTAGCAGAGAGGAGGTGAGTCAACTTCATATGCAGTTGGCAAGGGCTGCAAGTTTGGGGAGTGTGCTCATTATGGGGGACTTCAATTACCCTGACATTGATTGGTGTGGTGGAACTGCCATCACAGAAAAAGGCGATGAGTTCCTGAATTTGCTGCAGGATAATTTTCTCTCACAGGTGGTTAAGGTTCCTACTAGAAAAGGAGCTCTGTTGGATCTGGTAATATCTAACATTGTGGAGCGCATTATAGATATAAAGGTAACTGGAGGCTTAGGGAATAGTGACCATGAAATAGTGGCATTTGGACTTTGTTATCGAAAGGAAAAGTGCGCTGGGTTAACAAAGACATTTAATTTCAGGAAAGCAAATTTTCCCAGGTTAAAAGCAGCTCTTCAGAATGTCAACTGGGATAATGTATTATCAGGTAAAGGTACTGAACAGAAGTGGACTGTGTTCAAGGGGATTTTAAGCCAGTTCACATCTAAATTTATACCCTTGGGAAATAAATGTAAAAAAAATAAATCCGCGCCCATGTGGCTGAATTCTGATGTAAAGAGGCAAATGGTAAGGAAGAAAAAGGCATTTAAAACCTTTAAGGCCGAGGGAACGGAAAGGGCCTTTAGGGAGTATAAAAACTGTAACAAGGAGTGTAAGAAAGCAATCAAACTAGCTAAAATTAATAATGAAGTTAGGATAGCTGAAGAAAGCATCACTAAGCCTAAACATTTTTTTAAGTATATTAATAGTAAGAAGATGAGGACTGAGAATGTGGCACCATTAATTAATGGGGATAAGTTAGTTACGGAGGATGGTGATAAAGCAAATGTCTTGAATAATTTTTTTTCCTCTGTATACACAATAGAAGATCCAAGTACAGATATCATAGAGTATAGTAGCAATAAAGGTATACAAGATTCAAGTTCACTTTGGTTAACCGAGGATATGGTACAGGAAGAACTAAATAAGGTTAATATTAATAAATCTCCTGGACCGGATAAAATACATCCTCGGGTACTTAAGGAGCTAAGTTCAGTTTTATCTGGGCCATTGTTTCTTATTTTTGCTGATTCCCTCATGTACGGTGGTGTGCCTCTGGATTGGAAAAAGGCTGATGTTATTCCAATATTCAAAAAGGGTAGTCGTTCACAGCCGGGTAATTACAGGCCTGTAAGTTTAACTTCAATGGTGGGGAAGATCCTGGAAAGTTTAATAAGGGATCATGTTCTAGAGTATGTTTCAAGGACTGACATTATAAGTAGTAACCAGCATGGATTTAGGAGGAATAGATCTTGTCAAACTAACTTGCTTGGCTTTTATGAGGAAGTAAGTAGAAATTTAGACTCTGGTATAGCAGTAGATGTAGTTTACTTGGATTTTGCAAAGGCTTTTGATACAGTCCCCCATAGGCGACTAATGAATAAGCTAAGGTCTGTTGGTCTGGGGAGTCACATTTGTACATGGATAGAAAATTGGTTAATGAATAGGATGCAGAGAGTAGTTGTTAATGGGGCTTCATCATTATGGACTAAAGTGCTAAGTGGGGTGCCACAGGGTTCTGTGTTGGGGCCGCTTCTATTTAATCTATTTATTAATGATTTGGAAGTGGGTATTGTCAGCAAGGTTTCTGTGTTTGCTGACGACACAAAACTTTGTCGACCATTAAAAACTTCAGAGGATGTGCAATCGTTGCAAGGGGATCTAGATAGATTATCACATTGGGCTGCTAAGTGCAGATGAAATTCAGTTGATAAATGTAAGGTGATGCATTTTGGATTAAAATTACTTGTGTACTTACTAAAATGGCTCTGTGTTAAGTGAATCCCTGTTGGAAAGGGATCTTGGAGTTTGGTGGATAACAAACTTAAAGGTAGCAAGCAGTGCCAGGCGGCAACAGCCAGAGCCAGCATGGTATTGTCTTGTATAAGAGAGGTATGGATTCAAGGTAGGAAATGTAATTCTCCCTCTTTACAAAGCATGGTAAGGCTCATTTGGAATATGCAGTGCAATTTTGGAATCCTGTGTACAAAAAGGACATTTTGAAATGGAAAGGGTTCAGAGAAGGGCAACTAAATTAATAAGGGGATTGGGGGAGCTTGAATATGAAGAGAGACTGGAAAAGTTACAATTATGGACGCTGGAGAAAAGGCGCTTGCGTGGGGATATGATTACTGTGTATAAATACATTAACGGGCCATACAATAAACTATCTGGGGCATGTTTCACCAATAGAACATGTCAAAGGACACGAGGACATCCCTTAAGACTTGAAGAAAAAAAGGTTTGGCTTCAAGCTCGGAAAGGGTTTTTCACTGTGAGAACGGTAAAGCTATGGAACTGTCTTCCAGTGGACGTTGTAATGGCAGGTTCATTGGTCCGTTTCAAAAAAAAGCTGGATGAGTTTTGCAAACAAGGAATGTTGCAAGTTACTGGTATTGATACATAAAGTAGAGTTGATCCAGGGAAATTTCCGATTGCCACTTGGAGTCAGGAAGGAATTTTTTCCCCCTTCATAAATTTGGTGGGGTTTTTTTGCCTTCCTCTGGATCAACAGTTAGGCAGGAAATGAGGATATTGCTAGATGGGTTGGACTGGATGGACGTATGTCTTTATTCAACCTCAAATACTATACTAATCACTCAATCGCCCAATAACCCAACAAGAAATCTCTAAAGTCATCAAAACACTCCATAATACGAAAACCCCCAGCCCCGACGGTCTCCCCACAGAATATTGCAAATTACTAAACCCCCACATACTCACCGCCCTCACAGTCCTATACAATAATATACTCAGTCAAGTACCCATATCCCCATATCCAAAATTTTAACGACTCCCAAACCATTTTACTCCTCAAACCAAACAAAGACCCACTACTGGTCCAATCCTATAGGCCAATATCATTACTAAATCAAGACTATAAAATCCTGACAAAGGTGATGGCAAATAGGCTTAGTTGCATCATGCCAGATCTAATCACGGACTCACAATTAGGATTTACTAAAGGCAGAAATACCACCAAAGCCATCCGTACAGCTATAGCCGCCATATCAGCCTACCCCACCAGAACCCACCCCCAGGAGATCCTACTTAGCCTGGACGGCTGCAAGGCCTTTGACAGGGTCTCCTGGGAATTCCTACACAAAATCCTTACAGCACGAAACTTCAGATCCAACTTTATCAGACTAATTACATTCCTTCATAAAAACACGAATACCTCCCTACTAATCAACAACACCAACTCACATACATTCCAAACCCACAGAGGGACGAGACAAGGATGCCCACTTTCCCCCCTATTATTTAACCTCAGCATAGACCCACTACTCAGAACCATATCCAATAACAGACAATTTACAGGCATCAAAATAGGCAAGGAGGTTTTAAAACTCAAAGCGTACGCAAACAATATCCTCTTATTCATTATTCATATCCAAACCAACCAGATCCATACTAGCTATAATGAACGATTTGACACAGTTTGGGAGACTGTCGGGACTGCAAATCAATTATAACAAATCAGAAGCACTCCTTCTGGGAACAAACGACCCCCCAAATTGGTCAAAGAACCTCCCATTCAAATGGGCCAACACAGCCATCACATACCTAGGAGTCCGCCTGCCCAGACAAATCGAACAGCTATACTCAGAAAATACCCCCTTTTAACCCGAATGACAAACACATTAACAGCATGGGCGAAATTCCCTTTATCCTTCACAGGAAGAGACAATCTTATAAAGATGATCCTGTTCCCTAAACTACTCTATCTACTACAAACTTTACCGCTATTCCTAACCCAAAAAGATTTAAAACATATAAACTCCTCCTTCCGCAGATATATATGGAACAACAAGCCCTTACGAATCAATTTCAACACACTCATGCTACCCAAAAACAAAGGAGGTATCGACTTCCCAAATATCGAACTATACAATATGGCCTCCCATCTTAGAATAGTTAGGGATTGGCTGCATGCCTCCTCGAACTACACTCCTAGACCAAGAACTGTGCGGTTTTCAATCTCTGCCCTCGATGTTACACACTCGCTACGCGGATCTGCCAGAGGAGATCAGGGACAACCCTCTCTTGATGTCGGGCTGGAAAGCCTGGAACAAAGCCCACCCAATGATGGGCCTAAAACAATTCCATTCACTATGGTTACCATTTACTAACTATCCAAATTTCCAGGAGGGGAAGGCACACACAACATTCTACAGATGTTGGAATAAAAACAATTTGAGAACTAATAGACACAAATACCAGACACCCATTATCCTTCTCACAGGCAAAACTCAAATTCCCTATCATAGGACCGAATTTTTTCACTATCTACAGGCCAGCAGCTACGTCTCAAAATCAATCTCTCAACTAAGAGAAATAGACTGGAACAACCCACTAGATACACTCCTCCACTCCCCGGAACAAAGCCTGAACTCCTTATCCAACTACCACAAAGTTTTACAATATCATGTAAAGGCCCAAACCACCCATCAAAAGATAAATCAATGGAAACAAAACATACCCACACTAACAGAAAATATCACACAAGAAATTATAAACCTACACACAAAATAACTCCCAGCAGTCTCATACCACGAGATTACCTTAAAACTGATACACAGAGGCTATATTTCACCATACAGACTGGGGAAGATCAGGGGTCTGCCTCAGACCTTCTGCCCAAAATGCAAAGACCCCAAACCAGACCTCTTCCACTGTATGTGGTCCTGCCCAGTTATTCAAGACTTTTGGAATCAAGTGGCAACATTCTCCACACAACATTTAATAAACTATGTCCCTCTAACACCACTCTGGGCAATCTTTGGACACGCAAATACAGAAACCTCTCGTATTACACTAGGAGCAAAGTAACTACTCCTTATCATATCAGCCGCAGCCAGAAAAACCATACTCCAACTGTGGATAACACCCACCCCACCATCCATAAAACTATTCAAAACTAAATTATCATTTCTATTCCGAATGGACTGGGTGGAAGCAACACTAGACAAGGAAAACAAAGTCAGACAATTCTTCAAGCTCTGGGAGAGCTTTATTGATATTCTACCAACACATATCAAACAACATATCCGCAACCACTTCCATGTAACAGTGTGGTTTTCAGAACAAACCCTATGTCCCAACCCCCAAATTTCTCTACCATAGCCATACATATATGTCGGCACGCGCGCTACTCCCCCTCCCCCCCCAATCCTCATTTATCCTAAGCTATCTACACCCAATCCCTGACGACTGGATACTGACAATAATCGTTATTATTGCTAGAATAATCTGTAGGCATTAGTTAAGTATGTTAATGTTATAGCTCTGCAACTTAATTGCGGCAGGTTACCCAAGTTAATAATAAAATACTAAAAGAAAGCTCAGAGACAGGGTTTAATAATATCTCCAGAAAGCAGAAGTTATGCTAAATGTTAATTTATATGTGAACTATATCTATAAATTACAAACAGCTATCACCCGGAAGCATACAAGGACACAGAAAATGCAAGAATTTATTGTACTGTTCTTATAAATGCCACCTAATCAACAGTATGCTCTAATCTTCTTTTTAATTTTCTTTATTCTGTAAAGCCTCATCTCTGACCTCAATAAAAACATTTTGAAAAAAATAAAAAAAGAAATAGGGGGCAGATCAACAAAAAAAATAATAAAGTTGTGGACGGGAAGAATTATAGTTTCCAGTTATGGTCAATTTAAAATAACCTTTTTTTTGGTATAGATGCCCTTTAAAATATCTGAGGTATCTGGGATAGGACAAACTTAGTTCCTCCCCAATTTTCTCATAAATGTGCACTGATACATATAGTAACACACATGGTAACATTCCTGAAAAAAAATATAAACCTGATAATAGTAAGAAAAGGTTTATCATAAAATATGTGACACATCCCCTCTATTGTTTAACCCCCTCAGGTATACTTATTCTGAGGGTAAATATCTATTAGACCACCTGTTTATTAATTGTGTCCACAAGGTCTGTGTGTCTTAAGGGTAAATTAAACTTTTGTATGGCCTCTTCCTTTATGTGTCTACTTATTCTCTCCTTCAAGCTCCTTGTAGACCTGCCCAAATATTGTTTTGAGCATTTTCTACATTCTAAGAGATGTATGACCACTTCGGTTTTACAATTAACATTGTTCTTTTTTTTTCATAGCAATAGTGCTGCTTCTACAACCACATCGGTAGGTGCCACAAGTTTTTAATCATCAGATGTCAGATTGTTGCCACTAACAACCAAGTTTGGAGTTAACATAGAGCCCAAAGTAGCAGCTCTCCTAGCTACAAATCTTAGATTGTATTGAATATATCTCTGTCAGTGTCTGACTCCAAATTAGCGATAAGTTTTTATATAATGTTTTTGCCTAAAAAAAATTTCACTATATTGTGTGGAAAAATAAATTCCATATTTGTCTTTACCCAGCTCCTATGTCCTTTTTGTCAAATTATAGTATTTCCTATTTTTTTGTCTTGTATGTACTCATGAACCCTACCTAAAAGTTGATCCACGGGAAGGCCAAAATTAAAACTCAGCTGGGGATGGGTGTTACTTTCTGACTCCAAGTGGCAATTGAAAAGGATCACTGGATCAACAAGAACTAAATGTATGAATACCTGTTATAATATTTAACATTTTTTAAATTTAGAAATGTATCTAGCCCAATCTTGTAGATATTTAACAAACTAACCATTACCAGGGGTGCTTCTGGACCTATTGGCACCTAAGACAAACCTTTTAATGCTGCCAATATCTTTATGTGGCATGCAAAGTCATAAAAGTTGAGCCTAGCTTGTGGGGTGGTGGCTTAACACTGGGTGGTGAACTGAAAAAGCTGGCTTAAAACTGACAGTGGCCCTAAGCAGAGGCAGATAAATGTAAGTGCCCCTGAACAGAGACTGGTAAATATTAGTGCCACTAAACAGAGACTGGTAAAGTTCAGTGGCCAATGTAAGGGCAGCCCTCAAGTTCAACAGACACTGTTAGGTCAGCCCTTTAGTTCAGCAGACATGGTTTTGGTCAGCCCTCCAATTCACCACACACTGTGAGGTTAGCCCTCCAGTACACCAGATACTGTTATATCAGCCCTCCAGTTCACCAGGCACTGTTAGGTCAGCCCTCAAGTTCACTGGCCAATGTAACGTCAGCCCACCATTTCGCCAATCACTGTCGGTCAGCCCTCCAGTTCAGAAGCCACTGTTAGGTTAACCCTCTTGTTCACCAGCCAGTGTTTAGTTTACAGTGGGCATTGTACTGGAGGGCTTCAGCGGCAAGCGCAGGATTTTCAAGGGATGGAGGGGATTCCTAAATGGGTTGCCAGTGAACAAGCCCAGAAGGAGGTTCATGACTGAATACATTCATGTTTTCTATTTTATACGGATCATATAATAATATTATATATATTTTCTAATTGCCATAATTATCATCACAGTTGGCCAATACAGATGTTCAACACAACATATTAAAACATGGAGTAATATATAAGTATATATAACGCTCACAACCCATATGGATACATTTAATTGCAGACCCACTCACACAACATGTTTTGGACAACAAGGTCCTTTCTCAAGTAAGAAAGGACCTAAATTAACGGTAATGATGGTAAATCTATGAAAACACGATCATAGATTTACGATCACCATTGAATACCATTGCGGTAGTTTACTACCGCATTGTATTCTACGACCGAACATTCATTAATTAACAAACGTTCAGCGTAAATGTACATCTATGGCCGTAAACTTACATCCGCTGTCATACATTATCGTTAACGCGCGGTATCGCTCAATTGCGATACTGCGCATTCATCACAGTGATGTAGGTACAGTACTGTAATTACTGTATATATAAACCCATTATCAGCAATCATCTCCGGCAGCTGCAGGGTTAATATTTATACATTTCTATCAATTGTTATTAGTTATGCTGCTGTCAATCACAAGGCAGACTGGATGCATTTTTAAAGCATACAAATGCTGCTTCTATGTGACAATCTGTGTAAGAGTCTATTGGACACCAGGAGAAGTGGAACAGCAGACTGCACTGGGGTTTCAGGCACCAGTAATCTCCCCTTAAACACACCCATGGGCTGACCAAAAAGTGGCTGCTGAACCCTCCACACTTCCAATTCAGCAGACACTTAAGTTCAGCCCTTCAGTTAACCCAACACTGTTTGGTCAGCCCTCCAGTTCAGTGGCCACTGTAAGGGCAACCCTTCAGTTCATCAGACACCTTTAGGTCAGCCCTCCAGTTCACAAGCCACTGTTAGGTCAGCTCTCCAGTTCACCAGACACTGTTAGGTCAGCCCTTAAATTCTGTTATATTAATAAATATTTATAAGTGAATAAAAAGCAAATATGGCATGTAACATCCCAAATGTTACATGCCATGGGGGAACTTGTCCTCAAGAGCCAAATCCATTTAGCCTCTGCTTTTAAAAGAGCTCTTTCCCTCTACTATCCTTCCTAATAGAATATTTCACTCCCAAAGTGAACTATTCCTTTAATGTATTGATTAAAGCCCGGGAGGTTAAAAACCTATGCCTTACCTCCAGTTCTTCAACCAATAGCTCAGGATCCAGGAACGAAGATTTGAGAAACTTACCTTTGCGCAATCCACCGTGAAATCTCAGACCGCTTCCTTGTCCTAACTATAGCGCTCATTATTGCGCTATAGTTACACACTATATAGTGTGTATACTATAGTGTGTATATATACACACTATAGCTGTATAGAACCAGGAAGCAGTCGGGACCTGTCACTGTAGCTGTGGCGGATCATGCAAAAGGTAACTTTCTTGAATCTTGCTTCCGGATCCTGAGCTATTAATTGAACAGTGGGAGGTTAGACATAGCTCCTTAACCTCCCGGGCTTCAATCCATACATTAAATGAATAGTTTGCTTTGGGAGTGAACCATTCCTTTAACTACCTCTATACTTTGTATGCTCAGTGTATGTGTATCATTATTATCACAGGAGGGACTGTAGATGCGTCAGAGTGTAAGTGAGAAGCCAGCACTGGACCGTTCGTGGGTAAGTTCTCTCCTCTCTCCTGATCATTTAATTGAAGAGACATAGACATAAGACATAGCTCCTTTACCTACCATTCTTCAATTAAACTGAAAAAAAAAAAAAAACTCAAAAAATTAGAGGAAATACCATTTAAACTGGGTTCACACAATAGTACTAAAGGGCCAATCCCTTTATGTGTGTAGCAGAGAAACAACCATTTCCAAATGCTGACTGAACACTGCCCAATAAAGGGTTGAATGAACACTGTCTGGTGAACTGGAGGGCTGAATGAACACTGGTAAAATAGCCTCCTCCCAGAAAACCACTGTAGGTGAAGCACGGATAGGGGCGCCCAGGGGAGTATCTAAGGGGAGCAACCACAGCCCCCCCCCCCCATCTTATTTTTCCTATGACAGATATAGCCTCCTCCCAGAAATCCACTGTTGGGGATGCATGGATAGGGGCCCCATCATATTTTTGCTGGGGGCCCATTAATTACTAGTTATGCCACTGCTGGAATGCTGACTGAACACTGGTGAACTGGAAGACTGACTAAACACTGTTGAACTGGAGGGAGGGCTGGCTGAATACTGGTGAACTGGAGGGCTGACTGAACACTGTTAACTTAAAAAAGGGGGGGGGCTGACTGAACAGTGGTGAACTGGAAGGCTGACTAAACACTTGAACTGGAGGGAGGGCTGACTGAACACTGTCTGTTAACTTAGCTTGGAGGGCTGACTGAACACTGGTGAACTGGAGGGCTCAAATAGTAGGGATGAGTGCACCACCCAATATATAATAGACCTTATGTAAAAATCCCTATTAAGACTGTGCTAAAAGAGTCCAAATATGGTAAAATATACACATAAAGAGCAGACAGATGTCCACTAGAGACCCTGCCTACAAGTACAAAGCACTAAACATTTGTAGGTAAATGAAAATACAGAAACTTTATTGTTGTCCCTTGAAGTAAAACACACCCAAGATCCCCCTTAAGACATCACCAAATACAAACAACCATAAAAATGTGTCCAGGTGTCCCTAGACAACTGTATATAATGCCCTTCAAAAGTAGCCAGTATTAAATATGCAGATACAAGTTCTGCTATCCTGGAGGGCTGACTGAACACTGTGTTAACTTATGAAGGGCTGACTGAACATTGGTGAACTAGAGGGAGGGCTGACTGAACACTGTTGAACTGGAGGGAGGGCTGACGGAACACTGTTGAACAGAAGAGGGGGCTGACTGAACACTGGTGAACTGGAGGGAGGGCTGGCTGAACACAGTTGAACCGAAAAGAGGGCTGACTGAACATTGTTGAACCGGAGGGAGGGCTGGCTGAACACTGGTGAACTGGAGGGAGGGAGGGCTGGCTGAACATTATCCGGCTTTCTGCTCACCAACAAAGCAATAGTCAGACAATGCACCCTTACCTAAAGATCAACCTTTCACTCGCTAACGCTGAGGATTCTAAGCGAAGGGGCGGGGCAAGGGAGGAGTCAGGGTCACTCAGAGTGTATTACTGGCTTAGACAGTGCTGTCAATCACAAGCTAAAGGGGAGGGTCCGGGGAGTAGCACAAAAGTGATGAAGTTTGCATCATTGCCAACAACCTCCAAGCCATTGGATGGCGCTATGTGTTACGGGTCCTCTATAGTAACATGAGAGGGTGGATAGAGAGGACCTTATCACTGTAACATTAACCTTTCAGTCTGTCAGTAGTTAGCTTCTTCCTTACATACAACATGGCCCTGCGGGTTTGTAGTCTTGTTGCTGGAGCGGCTCGTTATCAGCCCTGCTTGTCCGTGGTGCAGGGACGGGCCAGGTAAGCGAATGGTAACTTCATAGTACGGAGTGGTTCGAGGATTTTGGAAGCGGTGAAGGTGGGAGGGTGCCTGGAAGGGGGAGCTCCAGGGAAATCAACATTGGCCGTGGGGAATGAGTACAATGTGTATATATATATATATATATATATATATATATATATATATATTTATTAATGGAATCTTTCCATCGTGTCACCCTGAAGGACTTTATCAAGGTCAAATCATCTAAATAGCGCTTCTATGGGGTTGTCAGGTCACGTGGGACATTGACTCGCACAGTATACGCAAAGGCTGCAATGTGAGTGAGAATACACGCTATATAGATGCAATTGGCAGTAAATTGATGCACATCACATATTTGAGTGTCCTCCAATCAGCGTATGGTCTGGTAACCCTAGCACTGATTGGATAAGAATTGCCAGTCCGCCTTGACATGTGAGAGTGATGTTGGAATGATCACATGTCTGGGGATATTAACCCTTTGATCATGGTGATTCCGTGACCCGATAATTTACTGATCACCTTTGAGCTACAAACCCAGTAAATGTACTTCTTAACAACACATGTTATGTGGTGATTACAAGAGTTTACTTTACTTTGTAAAGAACAGTATATGATCCTTATAACTAGCCATAGAACCATGCACAGCTCTGTTAAAGTAGAACTAATGTTAATCCAGCTTCCACGTTCCGATATTTAGGCCCAATCGGCCGATTAGTACCAGATATTGTAAGTATCCAGTTTTAAAAGTTCAGTTTTCAAATCGTCTTAATAGATTGAAGTGCTGTTGATAATACAAACCAGACTGGAATGAGCATATTGTAAAATATAGTGGATAATGCACCCCCAACTGTAAATTATATGGATATTAGAAGTCACAGAGGAGTTGAGTGACCATATAAAAGCACGAGGCTGCGGGCCGAGTACCTTTTATACAGGGCACAGAATTCCAAGGTGACTTCTAATATCCATTTAATTTACAGTTCGGGGTGCATTATTTATTATAACCTACCCCTTAGTGGCTTCTGATTTCCTTCTCCTGGAACTGTAAGATTATATGGCTATAATCTTAGTTCCTCCCATAGAAATCCACTACAGAGGTAGGTTATAAAAATATTAACCCCTTCTTGACTTTGGTTTTGTAGGCTTTCACACACCTCTATTCCCCCTACCCCCATTCATAAAAAAACTTTTAATAGTACCGCTTGATATCTTAAATGTAATGGTTATAAGTTACTGTTGTGCACTAGAAAATTAATTTCAAGTTTCCAACAGGGTAGGGATTAAATTGAGTTTTTTTCAGGTGGATTTCTCTGATTTTAGTTATGCTGTAGGCTGGTGGAGCAAATGCTTATATTAGCCCTTTTCTGAAAAGCAGTGTTTATTTTTTTTAATGTAGCGCTTTAAGATTAAAGCCCCACTGCAATACACAAACGCACTGTGCATTTTCACCTTATGCTTGTTGGCTTTTACATGCATTTCTCAGGAGGTTCTAAAAAGAAAATTGCTTGTCCTATTGCTTGTCTATTTTTTCATGCACTTCTGTAGACCTGTATTAAGGTCACCATAATTAAGTATGGTGATCATGTGTGTTAGAAAATCGCAACAGATTGCAGTTCACACAGTGAGGACTTCTTGTGATTTACATTATAAATAAAATGTGAGCAGAGTGCTAAATCTTGGCAGTGGGGCCTAGGCCATACCTAAATCTAAACTTGTGGTGTTCTGCCCCCAAAACGTATATGCAGCATTTCTGTATTAAATTCCTCTGACTAGTGACTTTTCTACATCCCCTTCTGTAGGGGGATTTGTTTTGATTTGCAGAGAAAATAAAGAGCCATGTAGATGTAGGCTGAATGGGGCAGCCTAAAGCCTCGTACACACATCCAATAGTGTGCATGATATGTGATGAATGCCCGTTTTAGGCTATAATCACAAGTTTGTAGCCATTCAGTTGTAAACAGTTGGTTAATGCGCCGGTTGATGCCCAATTGGCTACACACGTGTGATTATAGTTCGAAATGGGCAGACTTGTACTAAGCTTAATGCTTTGTTGCTAAACAATCACCTGTTACACTAGTACTTAAAATGCTATATTTTAAATTAGTTTTTTGTGAATGGTTATAGAATTATAGTAAACACTCATTTGCTCAGTTAAGAATTTTCAATTTTTTTTTAATTTACTCAGAGTTGGAACATTTAATGCTCGGTAAGGGAGGAAGCATAATGTCAGGGACACCCAAGGTGAACTATAAACAGCAGCACTCTGCATTTGGCTTACAGCTATTTGTTAGTGTTAAGGGTTTGTAACAGAAATAAAGCAAAGCTATTTTATAAAAAGTGGGAATATTTTGCTTGTGGTGTGTTGAGGTAATATTATATTGATATTAATATTGTATGGAACTTTCAATTAACAGCAGTACCATAAAAGAAAGAAAATACTCAAAAAGGCAAACTTTTTTTACAAAGTATTAAATAGATATATTTTTTTTTTCTGCTCTAAATTTTTGATTACTACACCAACTGCTTATAAATTTGTTAGGCTGTCTGTACACAAATTTCAGGAGACATTGAAGATGCTTCATGGATTAAATAGCATATTGGTGATTTAAAGGATAACTATATTCACTCAAACAACTTTACATTCTTTTGAGCCACAGTTTCAGAGAATGTAAATTATTAATGTTGTTGTTAGTGAGTGCTCCTAATTTCATTCTATATTCCAATTTTAAGTCTGCATTGTCCTTTATGGATAATGGAGGACCTGGTAAATATGTCTTGGCATCATAGTATTGGAAGTTGACTAAAGTCCTACATCTATCTAGTCCAACCTTTTTAGCCTACCCATGACCCCTAATGGGGGGGGGGGGGGACATTACAAGGGGAACTGACTACAAATGGTAGTAGCAGAGGATCCCTGGATCAACCAGAATTATAAATATAAATAGATTAGAAGTGTTTCACAGGTTTACATTTTATCACTGTTAAGGAACATTTTCTAACTTTAAACTTTTTTTCCTTCTAATCTGAAAGGTTAAATCTATTGGTTAACAATGCACAAGACAGTTAATTGTATGGCCCTTTAAAGTTTTTGTACAAAACGTCTCTATTGTGTAAAAAAAAAAAAAAAAAAACTTGTTTGTTCTGTCCCTATAGTCAAGCCCCTCTTTTTCTTTATTAAATAAATTGCCCTTCTCTAAACTCTTTTGATTTGCAAGATGTTCCTTTTATATACAGTGGTCCGAAATAGTTTAAGTATACCACATCCATGGGGTCCATGCAGATTTCTACTTCTAAAGTCTGTCCTTGAGGCATATTTATTGATATGGCTCAATGTTGCAAGGTATCAATACTTATCAAAGTGCCGTGGATGTAATTTAAACATAAGTATTGTTTAAATGTATCTGTTGTATTCAATTAGATCAACTGGACTTGAAATGTAGTTCTTGAAGACGTTTCGCTAGTCATCCGACTGGCTTTCTCAATTCAGAATGGCTTGTACAAGAAACGGTGGCAATTATGTACCCTGGAAAATCCCAATTAGCATATCACAGCCAGGTGTTAAGGGTGTGATTAGATAGTGGCTAAGAGGTGTTATAGGAACGCCCAGAGTAAGGTGTTAAAACAGCATTGTACATGGCAGACAGTTGGTGTCGAACCCCCCCACCTCTATTTAGGCTTGGTTTCTTTATTTTCACATAAATGGCCTCCTTAACACCTCTCTTGAACCAGTCACGTTCCTTCGCCAGTATGTTAACATTACAATCTTCAAAGGTATGTCCTTTATCCTTAAGATGCAGGTACACGGCTGAGTCCTGACCCGAGGAATTGGCTCTTCTGTGCTGGGCCATACGTTGATGCAGTTGCTGTTTGGTCTCCCCCACATACAAATCAGAGCATTCTTCACTGCACTGCATTGGTGTCAGTAAGTGGGGATACAACCTACAGGATGGTGAGTATTGAGCTTATTAATTTTAAGTTCTGTCTTGCTTGTTCTGTAACTTGTATCAGCACATTGGTATAGATTTTAAAACGTGGGTCTGGAAGGGCGGACGCATGCCCCACGTCTTACAGATAGGTCTGTAAGTAGAGTGTCTGTAAGTAGAATGCCCGCAGGCTGGGACCTGTGATCGAGTTCTCTTAAGGAAGTTGCTTCGTGGGTGGAGTGTTAAATTCTGAAAGAGTTTTATTCCCTGAGTGGAATGTAAAAACTTGGTGCTGGGTGTTCTAGAGAGTTAAAGAGTTAAGGTACACTCCCGCAGGTGGCGATCTGCATTTTTTAGTTTCTCTTTGGAAGAGGTAACTGGGAGCCGTACAAGAGATATATTTTCCCCTTGATTGATAGGATCCCTATTTGCGGGTTGGACTCGCAACTCGTAGTTGGACTACGAGATAATACTCCCGCAGGCGACGACCTGCACATAGAGAGTTAATGTTTTCTCTTTAACTAAGAGTTTCTTCAGCGTGAAGTGAAGTGTAAAACACGGGAGTTAGGGACGGGGACTTAAGAGTTAAGCTTAACCATTTATAGAACGGACAGTGTGGTCCGGTTCATTTGAAGTTCGAACTTCTGAGTTGTGTTTCTTTGCTAGCTAGCATTATACGGAACATTGAGAAACCCTACTATTTGTCTTGTCTGTCTTGCATGCTTATATGTAATTGTCTGATTTATTAGAGTATAAGTTTTTTTTTTCTCTCTCCCCTCTCTTTGCTTCAGTGTGATTTGTTTCCCTAATTGTATTCACTGCGCTTATTGTTAACCTTCTTGCTTACAGGATGGAGAGTTTCACAGTAAAGGTGTCTGACCCAAACATGATAAGTCATTTAAAGTATATTAAAGTGTTTTAATTTTAAGTTTACAGGTTTCCAATGTGTGGGAAAATACTGATATTCCGAAGAATTTTCCTGGAAACTCAAGAGGATTAGGTGATCCGCATTGGTGGTACAGATTATGGCAATCCATGGTTTGATAATATATTGGGTTGGATAAAAGATGTATATTCTTATTGCGAGCTCTCTTAGTGAATTTTATTATACATCTGATTATATTAATAAGTAAAGGTTAAATTTGGTTAATGCTGGTTTCACTTAGAATGTTTGGACTCGATGTTTTCTATTCTGTGTCTAATTCTTATCTTCTTACATTCCTACACGACTGCCCAGTGTGTAGTGTAGCTTATCCTTACTTTACATGCCAGCACCATCTGTTTCTTCTGCTTGTCTTCCCCTCCCCCCCCCCCCCCCAAGTCCAAAAAAAACGCCCACCAGGATTACTGCAGAGTCCATATAGGACTCTGCCTCCTGTGTCCCCTCCGGAAGATTTTGGCATGTGCACTGCAGCCCCTTCTCCCCTCCCTCCCGATTTGGATTCCCTCCCCCTACCTAAAATCCTTTTTATATAATATTCTCCCTGTCCCCCATCCCCAACCGCTTTAGTTTTAAGTTCTGAAAGTGCCCCAAACATTACTTACTTTTCCTCCGCCGCACTGAACTCCCGGCAGCCGCGTCCCTGATTGGCTGCCGCTCAGCCAATCACAGAGGCAACTGCCGGACCCACCCCTCTGCTTGCATTTTCTCGCAAACAGAGGGCCTGGCAGTGCGGCGGCGAAAGAGGAAGGTAGTAATGTTTGGGGCACTTTCAGAACTTAAAACTATAGCGATTGGGGCTGGGGGGACAGGGAGAATATTATCTAAAAATTTTTTAGAAGGTAGACATGCCCTTTAATCAAGAAAATAACGGTCATGTAATATTCAGACATTGCTTATTTGCCATTTTGGAAGACCCCATGAGTAAAAACCAGGAGTCCTGAGTGCTGTAAAATAGTGTTACATTTTTCGGCTCATTGGATAACGGTCTTCTGGATTTTTCCAACCCTTAAAATAGTTGACCTATTCTGACTTCTGTGATTAAATGATTTTTTCTCAATTGAGCTGCATGGTTTTGATTTCTACATGTTTAACTGCAAGTCCAAATGATTTTTCTCTCCTTACCTGCAGTATATTACAGTGCAGACATATCTGGCACAGGGTCACTGCGTGTTGGAGCCAACTTTTTGGTAAGTTTTAACCACACTTTTCAATTTGGTTGCAATATCTTGAAAGATAGTGTGAAAATGCTCATTTGATGTACCTTAAAATAATTTTTGCAACAGCCTTGATACATTTAGTTTAAAAATGAAACACATTTGTTTTCTAATAGGGATTTGGGCAGCATGGTGGCTCAGTGGTTAGCACGGATGCCTTACAGTGCTGAAGGCCCGAGTTTGAATCCACCCTTGGACACACCTGCAAGGAGTTTTTATGTTTTCCCTGTGCTTGCTGGGTTTCTTTCCGGGCACTCCGGTTTCCCCACAATCAAAAAGACATAATGATAGGTTGTATGTGTCAAATAAATGTGCTTAGTTGTAAGCTCTTCAGGACAGGGCCTGATGAGAATGTATACATGTAATTGCAAAGCGCTATGGAAGATGTTGGCGCTATATAAATCCATAATAATAATAATTTTCATAAACCGTAATAGGTGTGTGTAAGGCATTACAGCTCCTGCTGTTTGGTAGAGGTGCGCATGCGTTGTCTTAGGCATGTTATTTAATATTAAAGGGTAGTGGTGTGTTAGGCCAGGGATGCACATCCCGTTTGTTATGGGGATGCAGGAGTGTGTGTGAGGCACAAAAGCATACCCAGATTACTCCTAGAGTTGCCTAAATGGCTCCTGTTGAAAAATAATTTGCCCTGCCATGACTACATACTAAGGGTAAGAATGGTAAACTACTGGAACGGTCTTTCATTGGACGTTGTGATGGCAGGTTCATTGAATAGTTTAAAAAAAAAAAAGCTGGAGGGTTTCTGAAACAAGGAATGTTGCATTTTTCTAGTACTGATTCATAAAGTAAGAGTTCATCCTGGAATTTCCGATTGCCACTTGGAGCCAGGAAGGAATTTTTTTACCCTTTATAATTCTGGTGGTATTCTTTGCCTTCCTCTGATCAACAGGCAGGAAATGTGAGTATTGCTGAGGAGGCTGGACTGGATGGACATATGTCTTTATTCAACCCTCAAATACTACTATATTACCTCCGTGCATGTTTGTGTGTGCATTATTTCAATCTGTTGCAAAATTATGTTGTTGTGTGTACATATGAGCACAGTGGGTCAACATAAACATGCATACCTTGCTAGTACCGTATATACTCGAGTATAAACCATCCCATATAAACCGAGGTACCTAGTTTTAAACCAAAAAGGAGAAAAAAAAGTGACTTGAGTATAAACCGGGGTGTAACCCCCTACTAGTATTTGCCACTTAAGATGTTTGGAAACTACAACACCCAGCATCTTTAATTGCTGGGAGTTGTAGTTTTCAAACATCTGCAGAAGCCAATACTTGCAAATAGGGGTAAATCCTTCTTATTTGTGCATACAGTATGCACAAATAAAGAATGTTTTACTCTATTTGTAAGTATTGTGTGTCCCTGTGGTATTCCCTACCTTGTCCGGCGCCCCTCACTCCACATCCTCTGCGCTTCAGGATGATGTCACTAGTCGGCGCCGCAAAGTGAGAGGCACCGGGTAGTGACGTCATCTGGAAGCGCACTGAGGATGCGGATCGTGCGGCCGCCGGACAAGGTAGGAGAAAAATTGCCTCGAGTATAAACTGAGGTAAGATTTTCAGGCTTTTTTTAAACCTGAAAACCTCAGCTTATACTCAAGTATGTACGGTATGTATAAAATTAAAAAATGCAAGAGGCTTCCTCCTTATAAGCCTTGCAAGACACTGTAGATTGGTGCCAAATTTGTTCAGCCTCATTAGTACAGTAGGCAAAAGTATACATCAGCTGCACACAGGTTAGTTACTGGGTCTTAAGAAGATGCAATTTTAGCACTGAAACTGTATAAACAGCCTGTTTTTGCCTGGTGTACGTGGGACTTATCCTTTTCATACGTTGTTTAACTTGGCCCGATAGGCTAAACTTTGTCTGTCAGTCAGCCAAAATATGTGGCATGTGTACACAACCATTCTCCTGCTAACTGCTCATAGTTTGTGTTGTACATCGAACAATCGATGTTGTGGCATTCCTTAGTGACATGGAAAGATAAGTAACCGAAATATTCTTTTTTCACAAGGCATATATGGAAAAAATATTCTGCTCAACACTGCATATTATACAGCAGGTGACTAAAGTGCAGAAGAAGAAAACATGGATTTAAATAAGGAATAGTAGTTTGAACTAAAAACTATATTTGCTAGCAGCCATGATTAAACGCAATAAGATTTTCCTAGGATGCATGATTTTAATTGATTGGGCACATGTAAATGATGAGTTAGGAGCTTATCCAGAACTTTCTAAAACTGGCAATAAGCTATCATGTTTGAGATGTATATAAAAGTTTAATTTTTTTATATAGTACATTTTGTTTCGACAGCAAAGGTTCTCACATACAGTAGAGATGTTTATTTACCAAACCATCTTGGGGTAACACACCCCAATATTCCGGGATGCTGGAATGGAGATAAAAGGTTATCGCTATTATGAACCAAAAACTTGTGGATTTGATTTTGCTGGTGCTCTGGAACGATATCTCGGTAAGACACGTAACATATGCCTGTAATAGTCCATGTCAGACCTTTTCTTTAAGACCAACATAAGTACTTCAGATTGTGAATTCTGCTGTTGTTTGGGATATTATCAGGAATGTATTAAGGAACATAAACACATGTAAAGCAGTGTACTTTTTTTTTTTGTAGAAAAATCCTTATAAGAAATTGCACATCCAACCCCATATGTGGTTTTGTAGTACTTGACAAAAAGAAAGTCCTCCTTTTGCTGTATAGCAGACCAAAAAGGAAGATTTTTTTTTTACATGCAATACGTGAAGTGGCTGCACTTTTAAAATTTCCCGGTAGTTCGGGACATGTATGGGGAAAGAGCAAATAAAACTAGAATGGGAAAGTTTAAGTATTTGACTTTGGCTTGAAAGGCTGCATTTCAAAAGGGAATGTGTGTGTGCTACAGGTTTAACTCTATAACCTTGCTATGGTATGAAAGAGAACTTTAAATTACATAACATTCTAAATAAAAACATATTTTGCCATGGAAACAAAGACGAGTGGGTAGGTTTGTGTGTTGGTTTAGGGGGTATGTTTTTTGTGTTTGACCATAAGAGAGTTCTTTCCTGTTACCCTGAAGATGTTTGAAAATTACAACATCAACTCAAAAGATGCTCACACTAAACCCCCCACACCAAAATCTTTTTTTGAATGTGGGAGGTTATCCAGATTTATCAAGACGATCCCTTGTGCTTTCAGAAAGAACAAAATCTCTAAATTTTAATGTTTTGTGATTGTTGAAAATGTCAGTTTGAAGCTGTACAATGCACATTTGCATGCAGAATTTAGGAGATACTCCTAGTGTGAGCATTTTTGTAATCTCCCATCTTGTTGCATTCAGAAAATTCCGGAACAGAGCATCATCCTTTCCATGCTTGTGCCCATAACCCCACCGGCGTAGATCCCAGGCAGGAGCAATGGAAAGAGTTGGCAGCCTTGGTGAAGGTAATGCACATGTTTGTCAGTGGGCCTCATGTAATATTCCATCTATAAACACACATATAATAAAAAACACTAAAGGCAGGGGAAAACTTAATTGTCAGAAGTTATATTATGCTATATTTAAATACAGAATATAAGATCAAGTTACATAGTGATGTAAATACTGGAAAATAATTGATCTTAATGGTGGGGTTTAAAGATGCCAATTAATTATCCAATTTGTTCTTGTCTGACAAGCGATACCTGGCTTGACAAATGTCAGGAGACGTAGAACGCACCGAAATATGTACACTGGCAACACAATTTGCCCACCTATGCCTTGTATAATTAAGGAATAGAAAAGATCCCGTACACCTTTTGAACAATGCATGTAATGGGCATCTCTTTGCTGGGTGCATCCAGAACAATTGCTAGCAGTGTAGATTCTAAGATATACAAAACTGGGCACCCATCTTGAAAGGTGACAACTATTTTACTGTGAACTTTCGGCAAAAAAATGTGCCTTGTCTGAGGAAGGCATGTTTTTTGTGCCGAAATGTTACAGTAAAATTGTTTGTCACTTTTCAAGACTGGTTTGCACAGTTTTTTATATATCTATGCCTTATATGATGTTAGTACAGTGGCCCTTTGATCTGCAAACCAGACCTACTTTGTGTGCTGAGAATGTTCGTTAGGCCAAACATGCATGGCTGGCATTCATGTTCTGAATCTAAAAGCCAAACAGCATGCATTAAATATATGGAAATATTATTTTCTTAAAAGGACTGTTCCTCCCCTGAATGAAATTTTGTAAATAGATAGAGCACCCCCTTAAAACCCTAGCTCTTTTCACTTTTGGTAGACGTTGTATTGTGGCAGATGGAGCATATCTTTCTAACAGCGCTATTAGGTATGTTAGGAATAGGTTATCAGGTTGGGGGGGGGGTCTATCTGTACAATTTTATTTTGAGGGAAGACTAGTTTTTTAAACTTTTAGTTGGTGGTTTTTTTAAAATGTTAAATATCTATGCTTCTTAAAGTAACCTTTATTGCATAGTTGTATGGTTCTGTAATCCTATTTTTTGTCTGCTTATTTCCTATTCCATTAGAGTCGCCGTCTATTCCCATTCTTTGACATGGCTTATCAAGGCTTTGCTAGCGGAGACACTGACAGAGATGCCTGGGCATTGTCGCTACTTTATCCAGGAGGGACAATTTAGTGCTGTCTCAGTCTTATGCTAAAAATATGGGACTGTATGTTGAGAAGCACAGAAAACATATCTTAGTTTAACCAGTAATAATTATCATCCCATAAAAGGTTATAAACTGTGTGTGCTTTTAGCATCTGGCATGGGCTCTATTGAAGTAGCTAGTTCCTACCAGGAGCTTTTTTTGTACAATGGCAAAGTTCTATAGCGCTGCATGCTCCTAACTTGCATCATTTAAAAATAAAAACAGGAAGTGATTTGTTACTTTTCCCACAAAAAGAAGTAACAAATAAATTCAAAAATTTACAAACAGGTAAGGCAGCAATCCCTCCAAACAATCTTTGTTTGGAGGTTTGTACAATAAAAATGTAATGTTGTCCGTGGCGGTAGTTTGCATTTTGGAATGTTCATTAAATTGTAATAACAAAGTCCCATTTTACAGATAACTCATGGTTAAAGTACTTCATTGCTGTAATAATAAGCTGAGTACACACCAGAAGATATCGCTCGTAGTGAGCGATCAGTCGGGACAAATAGTCCCTCCATGTGTACCCAGCATAAAAACCTGGGTGTAGTTGTTTCACGAGTGTATTATGCAGCCGGGCTATTATTTGTTAATTGGAGAGTAACTAACTATTTTAAACTGACCAATTCTCATGTTAATTTAAAATTTCCTTGCTTTGCTATAAAATAAATTAATTGGATATATCATTAAATCTGGGCAGGACAAAGGCTAACTATAGATTTTTAGTCCAAACTTTAACAGTATTTTTATTCAAGTTTGCAGTAACAGACTTGCATTGCAAATGCCTGGTAGTGAGTCAACTTTCTAGCCAGTAGATGTTTGATCTGTTACTACAAAAGATTTTGTATATTGTGTTCTCAAGACTACTTTCATCATTAACGTTATTGTAGCCTTTTTTTATGTAACGTTTTGTCAACCGTGACTGCTTAAAAAAAAAAAGTCTGGTAACTGCTATGAATGCTACTAGAATGAAAAATGCCCTAGTAAAAAGCCTTAAACTTCTTTTGTCAACTTGGGAAAAACATTAGTACCGTATTAGTCGGAACTATCATCACTTGAGGAGTCGGAGTGAAAGGTTTGATATACAGACTGCTGATGGTCCTGATGCTGCTTAAATAAACTCTTATATAATTGTGCAGATTTGTCTGATATTTAAAGCATCCTCACCCTCACAGGGACGCTGCCACCTGTATACCTGTGTACTCTTCCCACGAGTCCCATTAACAAAAAATTGGAGAAGGTGCAGGAGTATAGCTGGACTCAAAAGCAACACAACAGTGTCTGCACACACTACTGTTTTTTCGACAGATGTCTCAAGTATAAATAGACACCTGTTCAAAACATGTAGTCTGCTTCACCTGCTAATAATAAGCTAAATTGCGACACTTGCTTTTAAGTCCACTTTATACTGCTACCATCTCTAATTCATGTGTTGTCTGATGTTAGTACTGGATAGAAGCACACGTTTTTACCTTTTGATGCTTATAGTCCCATGTTTGTTTAAATGGTGTTTTAATAGTACAACATTTGGACTTTGTTAGCATGCACTGTGGATTAAATTGACTTCTGTTTCTGGAATGAGATATTTTCCTTATGTTGTTAGGTGAACGTGTGGGTGCATTACTGTGGTTTGCATTGATAGTGATGAAGCAAAGAGAGTGGAGTCTCAATTGAAGATTCTGATTCGCCCTATGTATTCCAATCCACCACTGAATGGAGCACGGATAGCAGCTTCTATACTGACCCAGTCTGAGCTCCGTAAAGAATGGTACTGGTTGATCATCTATATATAACTTATAAATACACAAATATTTTTAAATAGTAATTTGCAAAGGCAAATGAGATTAGACACATGGAAAAATGAAGTTTAGATTTAAAAAGAAAAAGGTTTAACATTTTGCAGAAATTCTATATTTAAAATAGACTGCTTTTAAATGGCCATATACTTGATAGACCTTAGTCCATTAATTGTTCAATACTCAAATTAATGGTAATATCTAATATCCAGTGGATCTTTCCTGCCGACCCTTACGCAATGTTGCCCAGTTTAATAATGCTTTACGATTGATGATACACCTGTAACGTTAGTCAATAATTGATTTGGGGGGCAGTTGTCCGGAACGTTGGTAGGTATTAAGATGTATGGTATTTCAAAGTTGCAACACACGAGGGATCTCGCGTGAACTTTGTGAAAGTCGGTGTTGCCGTCCATATGGAGTCTCCATGAGTTCCCCTTTCTTTCATCTACTGCACTTTCTCATTATAAGATGTAGTGCATGTGATGTCTCGCTTACTATATTATCACAAAATACGTTTGCCTAGACTGCCTGATGTAGGCATGTGATGAGTAAGAGAAATGTAAACACTGTCTTCTCTTATATCCCAAATTCAGACTTTACTGTCAAGAAGTCCTAAATCCAATTTGAATACAGTAAGGAGACCCTCAGTTTTTTTGATAAAAATGTACTGGCAACATGTGTACAGATGGGTAAATAAACTTTGAACACTTGACTTCCTTCATCATTGGATTAAAAAGTAATGAAATCCTTTTGATGGGGTTTTGTTTAAAATCAAATATAAATTTTCTTGACACAGGAGCTCTTGCCTACCTTATTAACCTCTAAGCGGAGATTGAAATACTTCCCTAACCACGATCCTCAGCACTGCTGTGTCTCTCCTGTCTGAATAGGATACGGCAGCACTATCTGAGAATTGTAGTGGATGGGTTTAGGGGAAGTCCAAAAAAAGTGAATGGATAAAGATCTTTTCATGGTAGTGTTAGATAAACATGGGAATCTGAAGCCTTTCTGAAAGGAAACTGTGGGAGAAAGTGAAGAGTAGTAGCTTTCTGTGAGTCATCCACTCCCTTCTTCCTTGTCAAGATTTCTGGCATGCGCAGGGAGCCCCCTCCATCCCTCTGGACCCATCTTGGCTTCTTGCCCCCCTACCTATAGAACCTTTTGCTATAGTGTAGCTCACCATATCCCACCCACCTGCCAATTTCGTTTTGTAAAAAGCCAGAAATATATATATGCAGCTTCTCACAGATGCTGCTGCCAATCTGACCCCTGCTTGCAACTTCCAGCAAGCAGAGGGCCTGGAGCAGAGTGCCGGGGAATGAAGGAGTGAAAGTAAATTTCTGCTGCTTCTTTTACAAAATGAATTTGGCGGTTGGGGAAAGGCACACTACAGCAAAAGTGAAAAAGGCAAGTACATTTTTTTTTTTTTTTGTGAAAATACCCTTTACATTTTAATTGTTCTTGACAATATGCCTGTAAAAGTTTAGTGTTTATGCTAATTAGACTGTGTGACCTGCCTAGTGCACTCAACATAGTCTCTCCAGTCCATCTCCTGGGATAACAAACTGTATTTAAAATACAGCAGAGGTAACATCTATATAACTTCCCACAAAAGCATTCACAATGTTTAGACCTGGCATTTGTCTGAATGTCATGGTAACAGTTGTACAGAGGTCCAAGGAGCTCTGGGTATGGGTGCAGCCCATATAAATGCTGGCATTTTTTTTATAAAACTGTATTTTCCAATATTGCATATTTAATATTTGCTTGTGAAAGAAGTAACTTGCTCTTTGTACTTCTGGGAAAGAGTATACTCTGCTTTTATTTCTGGGGGAGGAGGGAGAAGGGCAGGTACCCTCTGTTTGTACTGGGAGAGGGGGCTATTGTTTCTGTTCATATCAGGGAGGATCCAACCAGGGGGCTCCCTATAAAATGTGCATAAACTAGCAGTAGTAAAAGGCTTTACCATCTGAAACGGTTAATAGTGGGTTAATGCTGGAATTGCCCATAATGCACATTTGTATTACAATATTTTTATATATAATTTAGGATTTAGTGAAAATGTATATATTGAAAGTGGTGCGCAATATGTTATGAATATATATCAACATCTTTGAGTCGTAATTTCTGTTTGTATGCTAAACCAATGCTTCATTCAGAAGCTTTCCTCAGTTAATATATTTCCTTTAAACTAATGTTAATGCCACAATCTGCCATTTTGAAGATTGTGTAGACTGTTAATATCAAATGTATCCACACATAGCCACACAACACCCAAATAATTTGCACGGTGCACCACACGGCACACTTTCCCCCCCCTGCACTTTCCCTCCCGTCAAAAAAAGTGGATCAGCGGACTATCACTACGAAATAAAACAGGGTTAAATAGTTACTGCAGGCATCACAATAAAAGCGAAAGAAAACTGAGTGATCTGTGGAAGCGCATAAAACATTACAGGAGAGTACTTGTGCTTAAAAGTGCTTCAGTGTGGCCTAGCCCTTTAGTGAGTGTGAACCTGCAGTGACTATTTCTATAGGTGGATTAGATTACAGAATAATTTCCCATGTGTCACTGCTTAGCAAAGTGAGTATGCAGGAAGAGGACTTGCACACATTGTGCAATCACACATGCACGCATTGTTCGCTCCTGCATGCAATTTTGGCAATTTGCCCTTATCTGAGCACATGCGCCAAAAATGTTGATTGCATTCGCTCCGATAAGCGGATCGCAGCAGACACCACAGAGATGATGCAGCCAGCCCTAAGCCCAACACTAAGCATTAAAGTGAGACGGTGAGAGATCATTTGAAAGGAAAGACAATGGCCTTGGTAAGCAGCATAGCGACACAATTTTAGTATACCTTATAAATCTTCAACTGATTAAATGACGCAAACTGTCACACCTGTTGTTGCATTATAACATGAGCATGTGTTTGTTATACCTAGGCTGCAGGAAGTCAGGGATATGCCAACAGAATAATCAGCATGCGGGAACAACTGGTGTCCAACCTGAAAAAAGAAGGATCCATCCACAACTGGCAGCACATTAGTGACCGATTGAATGTTTTGCTTCACTGGCCTGCGACCAGAGCAGGTCTGTAAAAGAATCTTTCACTGTGTTTTAGTATAGTACAGTTATCTGTTTTACAGTACATTTATATTCTATTGTATTTGCATTAGGTGGAAAAACTGATTAAAGAATACTCTGTCTATATGACCAAGGATGGCAGGATTTCTGTAGCTGGAGTAACGTCCGGAAATGTTGGATACCTCGCTCATGCTATTCACCAGGTCACCAAATGAGAGATTTCCTACATCAGTAACAAACTACACTATATTAGCACCTTGAAGACAGAAGAAGCACTTAAATTCAACCCCCCAGCCCTCCTCACTAGAAGTATTATAAATATCCAGAATACATTTCATACTATGTTTTAAAGCTAAACACCTCCACCAGCCTAAATTGTGTCCAAAGGTTATTGCAAATTGAACAAAAAGTTGGGTTTTAAAGTGTATCTCCACTGGTAAAAAATTTTTTTTTGCTATTCAGTTCTATTGAAGAACAGGAGTCGTCTAACCTCCTGTTCCTCATAAAACCTGCAGGAGTTGGGAGAGAAGATTCGGAACTCTCGCTCCTCCTTCGCATTTTCTGAAGGTCCCGACTGTGAATAGCAAAAAATTTTTACCGGGGAGATACCTTTTAAAAGAAAAAAAAAATGCCTTCTATAATCTTAAAAGATGTCATGTGCTAGGATTTAGCTGTTCTTGTCAAAGCATGCGTTTTATTAGTGTGTCTTTTACGGACTCTCATCTCTCTTTATCGGGATAAGCCTGAAACCTGATGTTTTACAGCCGATGTGTCACCAGTCTTCTAATGACTTAAGTTAATTGGCTTTCGCCCATTTAATTTTTTTGTTATCTGTTACATTTAGAGTCTGCAGGTGCTGATGAACGGAGACTTTCTGAACTTATGGAGCTATAGATGTACTTGCTTTCAATAAATCCTGTCTGGGAACCAGTTCTAACATATGTTTTTTTTTGTTTGTTTGGGTTTCTTGTGGTGAAACGATAATATAACAGGACATGTCTGAATGCTTTGTAAATGAGAATTATATCTCCAAATAAGTTTGGTGGTAAATAAAAACCTGTTTGTTGTCTGCCTTTAAATGAGCCCTGGTTCATGCTCAGTTTGGCTCTAACTGCTGGCAGTCAAACAATTTCAGCACTGTTATTTCTGCTTCTTGCTTTGCCCTTGTCCTGGATGAAGATTGAAAGTAGATTACACCTCTGTTTTCAACCCTTCATTGCTTAACCCTTTCACTGCAAGTAGAATTCCCCATTTTGCATGCATTCAGTGCCAGATGAATTTAGTAGGACCCCCCCCCCCAGTAATGATGATAATATACAGGTTTTTTTCCAGCACAGGGTGTATTTTAACAAGTAACGTTTGCAACTTTTTTTGAAGACTTCCCTGGATTTTTGGGTAAAATATGTAAAAATTCCATTTCTTTTTTTTTTTTTTTTTTTTTCGTCATTTGCTTTTTTTGCATTTTTATTTGTAGAAAACCTAAGTTTATGCATAAAAATCATAAAGTTTCTAAATGCTTTGTGACCTGGCTTGAGGTTAGACGTGGGCTATAGGTGTTATGCTCGTGCATCCTGAAATCCTTCTAGGTGCCCCTAAATCAGCCAAAAAGAGCACCAAACAATCCCCAGCATCTATACTCACCTTGCTGCCTGGTCTGTCTGGGACAGATAAGTCCTGGAGGCCTTTGCTGCCAAACAACCTAAACTGGAGGAAGTGATGGTTGACATTCTCCCATCTGACAAGAGATTTATAATCGGGGTAACCAAGATGAATCCCGCATCGGCAGTATGGAGGACCATGTGCCACCCTTGCACCAGGCCTCAACCAACACTCAGCTGCAATACAGTAGGCCTCCCTGAAAAGGCAGAGGGCCAAGATCCATCAATTCATGGAAGGACTCTTCCTAACCGTTTATGTTGGGGAAGCCTTTTTCTTCTATATTCACAAATGTATGTAAACTGCACACCAACCCACACCTCCCCTCTAAGACCCTTCTAGCAGGGTTTCTAACTATAAAGACAGACACAATATTGCCCTCTTCACAGAACGAGAACTAAAATACCACCATAGTGAAATGATGTATAAGGAACCTACAACTCAAATACGCAATGCTTTACCAAGCTTGCCTTAAAGTCTTTGACGATGATAAGCACATTTCTTTTCTACACAGATGGGACCTAAGCTGGCTGCATTTTACCAGAAAATGCTCCCCCCCCCCGGTCACCACCAGCTGACTTTTTTGTTAGCACATTAGCCATTTGGCATCCACTTTCAATAGCCTTGCCTAAGAGCATATCACAATAAGCATAAGTTCCATTTGTGCCACTTTGTGGCCTTGGTCACTGTCTATGTGATCAGTTTCACACCTGTACGCATTCTTGCTGAACATTTTTCCAAAATTTGGGGACAGACCAGAAGAGATGTATTAAAGCACCATCTGCCCATTGCACCTCCACAATACCATTCCAAGGGTGGCCAAAACATGTAAATGAATCTGCCAGCAATTTTTGGTTGTAATCACATACAAAATCCCAAGTGACCTTCCATACTCCTATGGGGATCAAATGGCTGCGCGTCCATACATTAGACAATTGTATCGGCTCTCTCCAATTAAAGTAATGGGAGCTAATGCCGACTGATGGAAATGTTTTCATTTGTCCTGACTGACTGCAATGTTTTTCATTTTGAGAGGTGAATTTCCCTTTAAATTGTGCATCTAATAACATTGTGCTGTAGTAGAACTCAGGCACACTTTATAAAGAGAATTTCTATCACAGCACACCTGTGCTTTAAATACAGGACTCTGGGTTAAATACATATACTTCCAGTGTATATTGCAAAGGGTATGTCCACCTAAAAATAAATATTTTTCTGTAGTGTAGCGACCCCCTTCCCAACCTAACTGCATGGTTTAAATTTAAAAAAGTGTCGGACAACTTACTTACCAGCCTTCGTTCACGCGGCGATGGCCTCTTTGTACTCTGGGAATGAAATAACATTAGGGTCCGAACCGGCAGCTGCATCTGTGATTGGCTGAGAGGCAGCCAGTCACAGACGCGGCTGCCGGCTATTAAAACAGCCAACAGAATGAGGTCTGGTAAGTTATCTGGCACTTTTTATTACATATAAACCATGCGGTTAGGGTTGGGAGGGGGGTAGTTACACCTACTCACTGCAGCATGGAGGGATCCGGAGGGGGTGGCTCTGAGCATTCCAAAGTCCTTCAGAGGACAGGGAGGAGCATATACATTTTACACAAAGGAAAACTCCTACTCTTTACTTTCCTGACTTTGGATAGGCACTGTAGGTCCAGGACATCCATTTGGATAAGGATTTTTAACACTATACAGTGGCGCCAGTAGTGTGTTAATTTTAGTTTTGGGGTCGGACATGCCTTTTAAAGAACTGGATGAAGTACTAAATATGTATTCAAATTCTATTATTTATACTTTTTTTTACAATATATTATAAGTAATTTAAAATAAAAATTAGGCTGGTGAAGACACATTGATTACTAAAATCTAGAGGTATACCACTGGCCCCCTCAAGGCATAACAATGTGCTCAGTCACACAAACACATAACATAACAATCTGTTTAACTAGCACTCGTCTGGTAAACAAAGCAGGCTCATGCTTGTAATTCCACCTTCTACGCGTAATACAATCAGCAGAAGAGCATCATTTTTAATTTATATTGTTTTATTTATTTCCTTAAAAAGTCATTATATTACATGCTGCACCAGATGGCTCATATGTGTTTGTAACCGAAGTGCAACATTTTGATCACCCTGACTTAACCCTTTCACTGCCAGGAGATTTTCATTTTTTTTTTGCGTTAACTGCCAGAAGAATTTTCAGGATTTTGCCCTCAATCACTTTAGACTAATTTTACAGTAGGAAACCTTGCAGTAAATCAGAATATTACATTGTTTTTTTCAGCACAAGTGTACTTTAACATGGTAACAGAATTTTGTAACTTTTCTGGAATTTTACTGGAATTATGGGTAAAATATGTAAAAAAAATGAAAATTTTGCAAATTTTTCATGGATTTTTCCCATTTTTACTGATAGTTATCTTAAGGTTACGCACAAAATTCTTACTGTTTCTAAAATCTCAGATACTCCCGAGTACAACGATACCAGATATTGTAGGTACCCCCACTTTTCCTGTACAGGAGACCCCCTCAACTAAAACTGCACCTTCAAGATATTACCCAATTAAAATGTATAACCACTACTGACAGTTAACATAGAATATCTTCCAATTAACTAATATCCCCACAAGTGAGATTTTTTAGAACTACACACCGCAGGATTTATGAGTGAGGTTAGTTTTGATCAAAATGCAGATACCCGGACGCAGCTCTTCGTCCGATTGTAAGTTATTTTCTCACATTTTCCTTTTTCCTCAACTGTAAAAGGAGACAAAATCAAATGCGAATTTCAGCTAAAAAACTGTGGAGGAAAGTTCAAACGCATCTCAAATATGAAAGCCTAACCCTCCCGAATAAAACGGTATGCCACATTCATGGGTGTACCCAGAGCATGGCTACCAACTAACCCAGAGCGTGACAGTGCCAAATGTCAGTAGCAGCAAAAAAAATTAGCCAGTTTTGTATTTGAACAGTCTGCAGTTTTTCCACAAACCCCCCCCAACTCAGAATACCCCCCACAAACTATATATTCCTGAAATCTACACACCTTCAGCTATGTAACGCTGTAGTTCGTTTCATTCATACCATCAATGGTGTGGGCGCATTTCTTCGTAGAAGTTTGCACTTTTACCAGATTTTCAAAAAAATGAACATCAAACAACATTCAAAAAGGTAGAAATCATACCAAACCCTATGGAATGTAAAAAAAAGTTACCAAATATCAATCTCCCAAAAGTCCTGAACAAACGGTATGCCATATGTGTGGTTACACACCCGGACGTGGAAGCGAAAAGCCCAAGTGAGACAATGCACGATGGCTCAAAACGGCAAAAATATTTAGCCAACTCCGAATTTGACAGTCTGCAGTTTTTTCCACAAACACCCCCCGTAACTTAGAATAACCCCACAAACTATATATTCCTGAAACCTACACACCTTCAGCTATGTAACACTGTATTTTGTTCATTCATACTATCAATGGCGTGGGCGCAATTCTTCGTAGAATTTCGATTTTGTCTGAAAAATGAACAAAAAACAACTTTCAAAGGTAGAATTCATGCCAAAACCTCATGGAATCTAAAAAAAAGTTACTAAATATCAATCTCCCAAATGTCCTGAATCAAACGGTATGCCATATGTGTGGTTACACACGTGGACGTGGAAGCGAAAAGCCACAATTGAGACAATGCATGATGGCTCAGAACAGCGAAAATATTTAGCCAATTCCGAATTTGGACAGTCTGCAGTTTTTTTCCACAAAACACCCCCGTAACTTAGAAATACCCCCACAACTATATATTCCTGAAATCTACACACCTTCAACTATGTAACACTGTAGTTTGTTCATTCATACCATCAATGGCGTGGGGCCAATTTTTCGTAACGTTCGCATTTGTCTGAAAAATGAACAAAAACAACTTCAAAAGGTAGGAATCATGCCAAAACCCCATGGAATGTAAAAAAATTTACTAAATATCAATCTCCCAAATGTCCTGAATCAAACGGTAGCCATATGTGTGGTTACACACGCGGACGTGGAAGCGAAAAGCCACAAAGTGAGACAATGCACGATGGCTCAGAAACAGCGAAAATATTTAGCCAATTCCGAATTCGGACAGTCCTGCAGTTTTTTCCACAAAACACCCCCGTAACTTAGAAATAACCCCACAAACTATATATTCCTGAAATCTACACACCCTCAGCTATGTAACACTGTAGTTTGTTCATTCATACCATCATGGCGTGGGCGCAATTCTTCGTAAAGTTCGCATTTGTCTGAAAATGAACAAAAAACAACTTCAAAAGGTAGAATCATGCCAAAACCTCATGGAATCTAATAAAAGTTACTAAATATCAATCTCCCAAATGTCCTGATCAACGGTATGCCATATGTGTGGTTACACACGCGGACGTGGAAGCGAAAAGCCACAAAGTGAACAATACACGATGGCTCAGAAACAGCGAAAATATTTAGCCAATTCCGAATTCGGACAGTCTGCAGTTTTTCCACAAAACACCCCGTAACTTAGAAATAACCCCCACAAACTATATATTCCTGAATTTAACACACCTTCAGCTATGTAACACTGTAGCTTGTTCATTCATACCATCAATGGTGTGGGTGCAGTTCTTCGTAGAAGTTCGCATTTATCTGAAAAAATGAACAAAAACAACTTCAAAAGGTAGAAATCAGCCAAAACCTCATGGAATGTAAAAAAAAGTTACTAAATATCAATCTCCCAAATGTCCTGAATCAAACGGTAGGCCATATGTGTGGATGTACAGAGAGTGGCCACCAACTAGCTCAAATCGGACGCATGCACAAGTGTAATTACAAAGAAAAAATCAAAGTGCTCTGTAATTTCAAACAGCCCCAAAACTTGGAAATGCCCCCCACAAATAAACCCCCCCACTAAATATCAATCTCCCCATGTTCTGAATCAAACGTTATGCCTATGCGTGGATGCACACAGAGACGTGCCCACCAACTAGCTCAAATGGGACGCATGCACAAATGCAATTACAAGAAAGAATCAAAGTGCTCTGTAATTTGAACAGCCTACACTTTTCTAAGAAACAGTCCCGAAACATGGAAATTTCCTCCCCACAAATATATATTTTGGAATCTACACACCTTCAGCTACGTTACGATGCCATGCTTTCATAACATACATGAGAATTCCAGACCCACTGATCCAAAGAAGTCAGTGTTTTTACGAGGTTTTGTGAAAAAATAAAATAGATGATTCAAGGGTTGAAATCCTACCTAAACCCTTTTGACAAGCAAAAAACCCACTAAATGTCAATCTCCCACATATCCTGCATCAAACGGTATACATATGTGTGGGTGCACACAGGACGTGGCCACCAACTAGCTCATTGGACGCATGCACAAGTCCAATTAAGAAAAAAATCAAAGTGTTCTGTAATTTGAACAGCCTAATCAACTTGAAATACCCCCCCACAAACTATATATTTTTGGAAGCTACACACTTCAGCTACGTGATGGTATCATGCTTTCGTATATACATGAAGAATTCAGGCACTGTTATCCATAGAACTCTGTGTTTTAGGAGATTTTTGTGAAAAAATAAATAAGAGGACTCAAATGGTTGAAATCCTACCTAAACCCACTCGGCAAGTAAAAAACCCACTAAACGGCAATCTCCCACATGTCCTGAATCAAACGGTATGCCATAAGGGTGGGTGCAAAACAGAGACGGGGCCACCACTCCTCAAATTGGACGCATGCACAAGTCCATTACAGAAAAAAATCAAAGTGTTCTGTAATTTGAACTGCCTAATCACTTGGAATTAACCCCCCACAAACTATATATTTTTGGAGCTACACATCTTCAGCTACGTGATGGTATCATCTTTCGTATATACATGAAGATTCCAGCGCTGTATCCATAGACTCCGTGCTTTTAGGAGATTTTGTGAAAAAATAAAATAAGAGGACTCAATGGTTGAAATCCTACCTAAACCCACTCGGCAAGTAAAAAACCCACTAAACGGCAATCTCCCACATGTCCTGAATCAACGGTATGCCATAAGGGTGGGTGCAAACAAGACGGGGCCACCAACTAGCTCAAATGGGATCCATGCGCAATTGCAATTATAAGAAAAAATAAAAAAAACGCCACAACCCACCCCCCACCCCTATCCCCACTCCCCCCTTTTAGTGGAAAACCAGTTAGTACGGAGAGTCACACAAGTTTTTGCACACTTTACTGATCCTAAAAAATCATACGGTCTTTTTTTTGGTACCTCTGCAAAATTTCCTACTAAATAGGCTTAGTTTCCCTTGAATCCAACAAATAATGATCCGCGTTTACTTTACCGATATCACCGGGGACATTGGGAAGCTGGAGAAGACAAAGTTTTTTGCTAATTATAGTTTTTTAGGGTAAAAAACAAAAAGGTGTGTGTATCATTTTAAGATTTTTTTTTGTGCATTTCCCCTTTTTTGGGGGGATCATTCCAAGATGATCATCAAATCATCTTAGGGAATGATACCGAACTTGGAATCACGGGCATAAATGCCCTTTTTCCAATTCGAAATCCGATCGGAAAAATCACTTCCCGGAAATCATTTTCCAGGAGTGATTTTCATTCATTGGCAAAGATCAATAATTTGGTGATCAGAAGTGATCACCAATTTTGATCTCTGTCCCCATTTTTTTCTAAGTCTTCGCTAAGTAGCAAGACTTAGAAAAAATCTATTTGTGAATGGAACTTTGAGTTCCATTCACAAAATGTATAGTAAAGCTGGCACTTGACAGCTTTTGCTATACTAGGTATGCTGCTGCATGATCTAAATGTAGATCTAGCTGCAGTACCCTCCACTAGACCACACCAGGGCAGCATCTTACCTCTCTAAGGGAAGACCCCGGTGAAGCAGGAAGCTGAGGTGATGTCACCGGGGTCTCCCTTTCCGCTTTGAAGATCTCCTCTCACCTCTCTTCGTGGAGACCGGCTGATGCATCTCAAGGTACTGATATCTCCCGATCCCCCCCTCGGTTTGGACGAAACCGAGGGGGGATCGAGGGGCTAGGGGGGCTTGAATGCTGCCCCCGATCGCTCCTAGCAGGGGGAAAAAAATTTTTGGGGGGGAAGCCACAGATCGTATATTCACGATCTGTGGCGTTTGAGTATTCACTGCACAGATCGTGAATATACGATCTGTGGCAGGGAAGGGTTAAAGGATATTATACATGAGTCTGTGAAGGTATTCGTGTAACACTAAACATTACTTGTTTGCACTATGCACATTAAAACTAAATATTAAACTGGAAATGCTATTTTTATTTTACAGTACTAGTCACATACTCCGCACAGTTCCATACCATTCTGGCACTCACAAACATTCTCTCTCACAGTTCCCTTGCGCAGTCTGTCCACAAATTTAATGATAAGGCCTATTTCTTTCTGGCAAAAGTATCTGTACCTCTACCCCTGCACAAGAGCTTTTTTATCGTTTGAGCATGTCAAGAGGAGACGCAGGTGAAACAACAGTAAATTATTGGTTGTGATTCAGCAGTCACAGCCTTGATTGACTGCATGGAGGGAGGAGCCAGCTTACTTCCAGATGGGACACATACCGTAATTATCCTTAAATATCGTGGTTAGTATGGCAGGGGATAAAGTGCAAACATATATCAGTTGGGTTGAGGGAAGGTAACTGACAATGGACCAGATTTTTGTTTAAAGGGTGAGCATGTTCCTTTAAAGGGCATCTCCACCTGTTTTAAAAACTTTAGTATGTTGTGGTACAGTTTCTGTGTTTGCTGACGACACAAAACTTTGTCGACCATTCAAAACTTCAGAGGATGTGCAATCATTGCAAGGGGTCTAGATAATATCACATTGGGCTGCTAAGTGGCAGATGAAAATTCAATGTTGATAAATGTAAGGTGATGCATTTTGGACTTAAAAATACTTGTGCTACTTATACTATAAATGGCTCGTGTTTAAGTGATCCCTGTTGAAGGGATCTTGGAGTTTTGGTGGATAACAAACTTAAAGGTAGCAAGCAGTGCCATCGGCGCAACAGCCAGAGCATCATGGTATTGTCTTGTATAAAGTAGGTATGGATTCAAGGAGGAAAGTGTAATTCTCCCTCTTTACAAAGCATTGGTAAGGCCTCATTTGGAATATGCAGTGCAATTTTGGAATCCTGTGTACAAAAAGGACATCTTTGAAATGGAAAGTTCAGAGAAGGGCAACTAAATTATAAGGGGATTGGGGAGCTTGAATATGAAGAGAGACTGGAAAAGTTACAATTATGTACGCTGGAGAAAAGGCGCTTGCGTGGGATATGATTACTGTGTATAATACATTAACGGGCCATACAATAAACTATCTGGGGCTTGTCACCAAGAGACATGTCAAAGGACACGAGGACATCCCTAAACTTGAAGAAAAAAGGTTTAGGCTTCAAGCTCGAAAGGGTTTTTCCTGTGAAAACGGTAAGCTATGGAACGGTCTTCCAGTGGACGTTGTAATGGCAGGTTCATTGGTCAGTTTCAAAAAAAAGCTGGAGGAGTTTCTGCAAACAAGAAATGTTGCAAGTTACTGGTATTGATACATAAGTAGAGTTGATCCGGGAAATTTCCGATTGCCACTTGGAGTCAGGAAGGAATTTTTTCCCCCTTCATAAATTTGGTGGGTTTTTTTTGCCTCTCCTCTGATCAACAGTTAGGCAGGAAATGAGATATGCTAGATGGGTTGGACTGGATGGACGTATGTCTTTATTCAACCTCAAATACTATCCTACTATACTATCCCCAACTGCTATAATCTTATTCCAGAAAGTGCCCCCAATAGATACTTACCTTCCTCTCATCCTGCCGCCAGGCCCTCTGCTTGCACGGAACAGCAAGCAGGGGGTGGGGCCGACAGCCGCATCTGTGATTGGCCGAGAGGGCAGCCATCATGGATGCCCTGCCGGCAGTTCACAAACGGCGAAGGATAGAGGAAGGTAATTAACTATCGATTATTTCTGGGGGAACTATCCCTACAATATACTAACAGGCTTTTACACTAGGGGGGACAGGAGGCAGAGTCCAATATCAGAGAGATTCAATATCTTATCGTTTAAAATGGTGCTAAATTTGCCCCACCAATCAGATGTTAGCTTTCAAATGTTAAATAAGATCTGATGGTTGGGGCAAATTTAGCACCATTTTAAATGATAGAATTTTATTGAATAACCCCCTTAATACCTTATGTTTCCTGGATTTGCCCTGCACTCCTCACAAAGACAATCTTCTCCACAACCCCACTAATACGGTCTCCTCCTCCTTAAACCATTCTCTGCTGCTCTGAACCTTTAGAACTCTCCCTCTCTCAGACATTGGTTATGAAGTGACAGATGCACAAACCACTGAGTCATTGTTAAGGCATATGCACTGTGCTTAATTTGTTAACAGGAACTGGAATGGACGGAGCAGTGGCGTATAAGCAGACATCCCACCCTGGTAAATTGGCTTCCGGGCAGAGTGGGGAGAAGGGGAGTGGCGGGTGGCATGAACACAGCAGGGAAGAGTTAGGGGCGGACGGTTGAACGTGTATTACATCATAAAAGAGGTGTGGTAAGGAGCGTGCATCCAAACAAAGGGCATTCGGGAGGCAGAGACTCCGGTAAGTTCGGGAGAGACCACCCAAAATCCAGAAGACTCCTGTGACTCCCGGAGGGGTGGGATACCTGTATAAAAAATTAGTCATAGACATAGCGGAGTATTTTTAAGAATTTATACCATTCAGCACTGATGCGCTTTTTAAGCTCAATCCGATCACACTTTAAAAGTGCACACTAATGAGGCCCAATAGATGTGCCAAACTAGTGTGCTGATTGCGCAACATTGGTCAATCGCAACACTTGCGCATTGTATGTGACCTAACCCTTATGTATTATAAACAAATTCTGCCCATACACAATATACAGACAGCAATGCCTCCCAACTGGATTGGCCTGGGACAGTCCCGATTTTTGGACCAAATTCCCTGTCCCAGACAGTGTTGCTTAAATCATATTTGCAAGTGTGTCCTGATTTCCAGCACCTGTCTCTTATAAAAAAAAACACATCTAGGGAAAGTTCTGTAGTTATATGTTCAGCCTATCATGTGCGAGCTCTGCCCCTAGACACTTGCCTACACTTGTGTAACACATGGAACCATCTTGAAGCAAAGCAGGAAGAAACATAAGTAAGGCTGAGGCCACACTGCAACGACAGAATCGCGCACCAAATCGCAAGCGTTATCGCCCATGTGCATTTCCCTTCTTTTGGTTTGCAGTGAACTATTCCTTAAAGTCCTGTCTAGGCTAAAAAATGTATACGTATGACACTGCTGTGCTGCTTCTATTACTGTGACTGTCTGGGCAAGGCTTTGAAGGAAGCCCATATCAGAGCAATCAAAAAGACAAACTAGTACAGGGTGGGCAATTAAATTTCACAGGGGAGCCGCATGAGAAACTTGGATTGTTGTGAAGGGCAGGACCAATGTTCAACGGAATTCCCATTGTAGATTTGTAAAACTGGATTTATAAAAAATGACAATATCCCCGATTCGTTGGGTGTTTTTTTATTATTCATTGCAATTGTTTTAAAGGGCATGTCCACCCCCTGGCACGGAACTGCCAGCAGGGGCCGCACCACGTCTGTGATTGCTGAGGGCAGCCAATCACGGACGCGGCTGCCAGCAGTTCAAACGGCGGAGGAAGAGGTAAGTAACTTACCTTACCTCGGGAGACTTTCTGCTAATATGATTAAGCAGTTGGGGCTGAAAGCAAACCATAATATAATTGAAAGGGTTTAACACTAGGGAGAGGGAGACCAAATTGTTGGGAGAGGCCTGCAGTGCGCATGCCAAACTTCTCCCAGAGGGGAGACAGAGGCAGATCCTATACTATATCCATATTGGAGCTGGAATGTAAGGTAAGGATTTTATTACACTACACCATGTGGCCAGTAGTGGGGGGAATTATAGTTTTGGGGGTGGACATGCCCTTAATATCTATTATTGAATACATGTAAGTAGCACTCTGATTTGTGTGTGTTGCTGCATGCCTTTAATCCAGCACACATTTTGTTTAGGAGAGTAATCCCCCCTCCCTCTTTAACCTCTCCCACTACCATCCAAACTGACTTTTCTCCATCAGCCAAGGGGGACCCAGGCACTGCAGGGTTAAGTGCTTCACCTCTAGGAGCGACACTTGAGAGTTAAAAGTTTTCACAGGCTCAGTGCTCCTCCCCCTGCCTTATATGGCTGTGCACCATGAGCCTGCCCCAGTTCTTCAAGTGTCCGCTCAGGAGGTTGTACCACTTTACCTCTTCAGTAGGAAGATTCTGGGGAAGATCCGGGGAACAGCTGGATCCTATTCCTTTCCAGTTCTTTCCCACACACACAATACAGCAGCAGGGGGCTGTTCACCCCTGCTCGCTCCCATGGTACCTGATGGGCTGGATTCCTTCCTGGAGACAATGACAGTGCAGACCCAGGATTTAGGTACCGACTGTCACCTCTCTCTTTCTGAAGATTTCGGGATTTTCATCAGGCTTCGGCTGGCACCTATGGCAGGCCCCCCGGTCCTCCGCTGTTTCCCTTCCAGCAGGCACTGGCTGGCCATCTATTGGAGGACTCCTGGTCTTTCCTCAGCATGGGCGGGAGCCTCGTCTCTGTCGGCAGGAACTTTAGCTTCCGGCCGCGGGTATCGGGAGCGGGACTTCTGGTTTCTCCGGTCCTCGGCTGTCTCCTCTCTGTCCGGCTGCCTAGCAGGACTCTCCGGTCTCAGGTTTTTTTCTCCCCCTTGCCTCTGGTCGGATTAAAGGGCATGTCCACCCCCAAAACTATAATCCCCCCCCACTACCGGCCCCCGTGGGTAGTGTAGTTTAATCCTTACTTTACACCCCCCCCCCCCCCTGTTTTTTCCCCTTCTCTCCCCCCCCCCCCCCCCCCCCCAAGTCCAAAAAAACGCCCACCAGGATTACTGCAGAGTCCATATAGGACTCTGCCTCCTGTGTCCCCTCCGGAAGAAATTTGGCATGTGCACTGCAGCCCTTCTCCCCTCCCTCCCGATTTGGATTCCCTCCCCCTAGCCTAAAATCCTTTTTATATAATATTCTCCCTGTCCCCCCATCCCCAACCGCTTTAGTTTTAAGTTCTGAAAGTGCCCCAAACATTACTTACCTTTTCCTCCGCCGCACTGAACTCCCGGCAGCCGCGTCCCTGATTGGCTGCCGCTCAGCCAATCACAGAGACCAGAGGCAAGGGGGAGAAAAAAACCTGAGACCGGAGAGTCCTGCTAGGCAGCCGACAGAGAGGAGACAGCCGAGGACCGGAGAAACCAGAAGTCCCGCTCCCGATACCCGCGGCCGGAAGCTAAAGTTCCTGCCGACAGAGACGAGGCTCCCGCCCATGCTGAGGAAAGACCAGGAGTCCTCCAATAGATGGCCAGCCAGTGCCTGCTGGAAGGGAAACAGCGGAGGACCGGGGGGCCTGCCATAGGTGCCCAGCCGAAGCCTGATGAAAAATCCCGAAAATCTTCAGAAAGAGAGAGGTACAGTCGGTACCTAAATCCTGGGTCTGCACTGTCATTGTCTCCAGGAAGGAATCCAGCCCATCAGGTACCATGGGAGCGAGCAGGGGTGAACAGCCCCCTGCTGCTGTAGTGTGTGTGGGAAAGAACTGGAAAAGGAATAGGATCCAGCTGTTCCCGGATCTTCCCCAGATCTTCCTACTGAAGAGGTAAAGTGGTACAACTCCTGAGCGGACACTTGAAGAACTGGGGCAGGCTCATGGTGCCACAGCCATATAAGGCAGGGGGAGGAGCACTGAGCCTGTGAAAACTTTTAACTCTCAAGTGTCGCTCCTAGAGGTGAAGCACTTAACCCTGCAGTGCCTGGGTCCCCCTTGGCTGATGGAGAAAAGTCAGTTTGGATGTAGTGGGAGAGGTTAAAGAGGGAGGGGGGATTACCTCCTAAACAAAATGTGTGCTGGATTAAAGGCATGCAGCAACACACACAAATCAGAGTGCTACTTACATGTATTCAATAATAGATATTAAGGGCATGTCCACCCCCAAAACTATAATTCCCCCCACTACTGGCCCATGGTGTAGTGTAATAAAATCCTTACCTTACATTCCAGCTCCAATATGGATATAGATATAGGAATCTGCCTCTGTCTCCCCTCTGGGAGAAGTTTGGCATGCGCACTGCAGGCCTCTCCCACACAATTTGGTCTCCTCTCCCTAGTGTTAAACCCTTTCAATTATATTATGGTTTGCTTTCAGCCCCAACTGCTTAATCATATTAGCAGAAAGTCTCCCGAGGTAAGGTAAGTTACTTACCTCTTCCTCCGCCGTTTGAACTGCTGGCAGCCGCGTCCGTGATTGGCTGCCCTCAGCAATCACAGACGTGGTGCGGCCCCTGCTGGCAGTTCCGTGCCAGGGGGTGGACATGCCCTTTAAAACAATTGCAATGAATAATAAAAAAACACCCAACGAATCGGGGATATTGTCATTTTTTTATAAATCAGTTTTACAAAATCTACAATGGGAATTCCGTTGAACATTGGTCCTGCCCTTCACAACAATCCAAGTTTCTCATGCGGCTCCCCTGTGAAATTTAATTGCCCACCCTGTACTAGTTTGTCTTTTGATTGCTCTGATATGGGCTTCCTTCAAAGCCTTGCCCAGACAGTCACAGTAATAGAAGCAGCACAGCAGTGTCATACGTATACATTTTTTAGCCTAGACAGGACTTTAAAGGAATAGTTCACTGCAAAACCAAAAGAAGGGAAATGCACATGGCGATAACGCTTGCGATTTGGTGCGCGATTCTGTCCGTTGCAGTGTGGCCTCAGCCTTACTTATGTTTCTTCCTGCTTTGCTTCAAGATGGTTCCATGTGTTACACAAGTGTAGGCAAGTGTCTAGGGGCAGAGCTCGCACATGATAGGCTGAACATTATAACTACAGAACTTTCCCTAGATGTGTTTTTTTTTATAAGAGACAGGTGCTGGAAATCAGGACACACTTGCAAATATGATTTAAGCAACACTGTCTGGGACAGGGAATTTGGTCCAAAAATCGGGACTGTCCCAGGCCAATCCAGTTGGAGGCATTCGCTGTCTGTATATTGTGTATCGGCAGAATTGTTTAAATACATAAGGGTTAGGTCACATACAATGCGCAGTGTTGCGATTGACCAATGTTGCGCAATCAGCACACTAGTTTGGCACATCTATTGGGCCTCATTAGTGTGCACTTTTAAAGTGTGATCGGATTGAGCTTAAAAAGCGCATCAGTGCTGAATGGTATAAATTCTTAAAAAATACTCCGCTATGTCTATGACTAATTTTTTATACAGGTATCCCACCCCTCCGGGAGTCACAGGAGTCTTCTGGATTTTGGGTGGTCTCTCCCGAACTTACCGGAGTCTCTGCCTCCCGAATGCCCTTTTTGGATGGCACGCTCCTTACCACACTCTTTTATGATGTAATACACGTTCAACCGTCCCGCCCCTAACTCTTCCCTGCTGTGTTCATGCCACCCGCCACTCCCCCTTCTCCCCACTCTGCCCGGAAGCCAATTTACCAGGGTGGGATGTCTGCTTATACGCCACTGCTCCGTCCATTCCAGTTCCTGTTAACAAATTAAGCACAGTGCATATGCCTTAACAATGACTCAGTGGTTTGTGCATCTGTCACTTCATAACCAATGTCTGAGAGAGGGAGAGTTCTAAAGGTTCAGAGCAGCAGAGAATGGTTTAAGGTAGGAGGAGACCGTATTAGTGGGGTTGTGGAGAAGATTGTCTTTGTGAGGAGTGCAGGGCAAATCCAGGAACATAGGTATTAAGGGGGTTTATTCAATAAAAGTTCTACATTTAAAATGGTGCTAAATTTGCCCAACCATCAGATCTTATTTAACATTTGAAAGCTAACATCTGATTGGTGGGGCAAATTTAGCACCATTTTAAACGATAAGATATTGAATCTCTCTGATATTGGACTCTGCCTCCTGTCCCCCCTAGTGTAAAAGCCTGTTAGTATATTGTAGGGATAGTTCCCCCAGAAATAATCGATAGTTATTACCTTCCTCTATCCTTCGCCGTTTGTGAACTGCCGGCAGGGCATCCATGATGGCTGCCCTCTCGGCCAATCACAGATGCGGCTGTCGGCCCCACCCCCTGCTTGCTGTTCCGTGCAAGCAGAGGGCCTGGCGGCAGATGAGGGAAGGTAAGTATCTATTGGGGGCACTTTCTGGAATAAGATTATAGCAGTTGGGGATAGTATAGTAGGATAGTATTTGAGGTTGAATAAAGACATACGTCCATCCAGTCCAACCCATCTAGCATATCTCATTTCCTGCCTAACTGTTGATCAGAGGAGAGGCAAAAAAAACCCACCAAATTTATGAAGGGGGAAAAAATTCCTTCCTGACTCCAAGTGGCAATCGGAAATTTCCCGGATCAACTCTACTTATGTATCAATACCAGTAACTTGCAACATTTCTTGTTTGCAGAAACTCCTCCAGCTTTTTTTTGAAACTGACCAATGAACCTGCCATTACAACGTCCACTGGAAGACCGTTCCATAGCTTACCGTTTTCACAGGAAAAACCCTTTCGAGCTTGAAGCCTAAACCTTTTTTCTTCAAGTTTAGGGATGTCCTCGTGTCCTTTGACATGTCTCTTGGTGACAAGCCCCAGATAGTTTATTGTATGGCCCGTTAATGTATTATACACAGTAATCATATCCCACGCAAGCGCCTTTTCTCCAGCGTACATAATTGTAACTTTTCCAGTCTCTCTTCATATTCAAGCTCCCCAATCCCCTTATAATTTAGTTGCCCTTCTCTGAACTTTCCATTTCAAAGATGTCCTTTTTGTACACAGGATTCCAAAATTGCACTGCATATTCCAAATGAGGCCTTACCAATGCTTTGTAAAGAGGGAGAATTACACTTTCCTCCTTGAATCCATACCTACTTTATACAAGACAATACCATGATGCTCTGGCTGTTGCGCCGATGGCACTGCTTGCTACCTTTAAGTTTGTTATCCACCAAAACTCCAAGATCCCTTCAACAGGGATCACTTAAACACGAGCCATTTATAGTATAAGTAGCACAAGTATTTTTAAGTCCAAAATGCATCACCTTACATTTATCAACATTGAATTTTCATCTGCCACTTAGCAGCCCAATGTGATATATCTAGACCCCTTGCAATGATTGCACATCCTCTGAAGTTTTAATGGTCGACACAGTTTTGTGTCGTCAGCAAACACAGAAACTGTACCACAACATACTAAAGTTTTTAAAACAGGTGGAGATGCCCTTTAAAGGAACATGCTCACCCTTTAACAAAAATCTGGTCCATTGTCAGTTACCTTCCCTCAACCCAACTGATATATGTTTGCACTTATCCCCTGCCATACTAACCACGATATTTAAGGATAATTACGGTATGTGTCCCATATCTGGAAGTAAGCTGGCTCCTCCCTCCATGCAGTCAATCAAGGCTGTGACTGCTGAATCACAACCAATAATTTACTGTTGTTTCACCTGCGTCTCCTCTTGACATGCTAAACGATAAAAAAGCTCTTGTGCAGGGGTAGAGGTACAGATACTTTTGCCAGAAAGAAATAGGCCTTATCATTAAATTTGTGGACAGACTGCGCAAGGGAATGTGAGAGAGAATGTTTGTGAGTGCCAGAATGGTATGGAACTGTGCGGAGTATGTGACTAGTACTGTAAAATAAAAATAGCATTTCCAGTTTAATATTTAGTTTAATGTGCATAGTGCAAACAAGTAATGTTTAGTGTTACACGAATACCTTCACAGACTCATGTATAATATCCTTTAACCCTTTCCCTGCCACAGATCGTATATTCACGATCTGTGCAGTGAATACTCAAACTGCCACAGATCGTGAATATACGATCTGTGGCTTCCCCCCGCAAAAATTTTTTTCCCCCTGCTAGGGAGCGATCGGGGGCAGCATTCAAGCCCCCCTAGCCCCTCGATCCCCCCTCGGTTTCGTCCAAATCCGAGGGGGGGATGGGAGATATCAGTACCTTGAGATGCATCAGCCGGCTCCACGAAGAGAGGTGAGAGGAGATCTTCAAAGCGGAAAGGGAGACCCCGGTGAACACCTCAGCTTCCTGCTTCACCGGGGTCTTCCCTTAGAGAGGTAAGATGCTGCCCTGGTGTGGTCTAGTGGAGGGTACATGCAGCTAGATCTACATTTAGATCATGCAGCAGATACCTAGTATAGCAAAAGCTGTCAAGTGCCAGTTTACTATACATTTTGTGAATGGAACTCAAAGTTCCATTCACAAATAGATTTTTTCTAAGTCTTGCTACTTAGCGAAGACTTAGAAAAAAATGGGGACAGAGATCAAAATTGGTGATCACTTCTGATCACCAAATTATTGATTTTGCCAATGAATGAAAAATCACTCCTGGAAAATGATTTCCGGGAAGTGATTTTTCCGATCGGATTTCGAATTGGAAAAAGGGCATTTATGCCCGGATTCACAAGTTCGGTTATCATTCCCTAAGATGATTTGATGATCATCTTGGAATGATCCCCCCAAAAAAGGGGAAATGCACAAAAAAAAATCTTAAAATGATACACACACCTTTTGTTTTTTACCCTAAAAAACTATAATTAGCAAAAAACTTTGTCTTCTCCAGCTTCCCAATGTCCCCGGTGATATCGGTAAAGTAAACGCGGATCATTATTTGTTGGATTCAAGGGAAACTAGCCTATTTAGTAGGAAATTTTGCAGAGGTACCAAAAAAAAGACCGTATGTTTTTTAGGATCAGTAAAGTGTGCAAAAACTTGTGTGACTCTCCGTACTAACTGGTTTTCCACTAAAAGGGGGGGAGTGGGGATAGGGGTGGGGGGTGGGTTGTGGCGTTTTTTTATTTTTTCTTATAATTGCAATTGCGCATGGATCCCATTTGAGCTAGTTGGTGGCCCCGTCTCTGTTTGCACCACCCTTATGGCATACCGTTGATTCAGGACATGTGGGAGATTGCCGTTTAGTGGGTTTTTTACTTGCCGAGTGGGTTTAGGTAGGATTTCAACCATTGAGTCCTCTTATTTTATTTTTTCACAAAATCTCCTAAAAGCACGGAGTTCTATGGATACAGCGCTGGAATCTTCATGTATATACGAAAGATGATACCATCACGTAGCTGAAGATGTGTAGCTTCCAAAAATATATAGTTTGTGGGGGGTTAATTCCAAGTGATTAGGCAGGTTCAAATTACAGAACACTTTGATTTTTTTCTTGTAATGGAATTGTGCATGCGTCCAATTTGAGCGAGTGGTGGCCCCGTCTCTGTTTTGCACCCACCCTTATGGCATACCGTTTGATTCAGGACATGTGGGAGATTGCCGTTTAGTGGGTTTTTTACTTGCCGAGTGGGTTTAGGTAGGATTTCAACCATTTGAGTCCTCTTATTTATTTTTTCACAAAAATCTCCTAAAACACAGAGTTCTATGGATAACAGTTGCCTGAATTCTTCATGTATATACGAAAGCATGATACCATCACGTAGCTGAAGTGTGTAGCTTCCAAAAAATATATAGTTTGTGGGGGGTATTTCAAGTTGATTAGGCTGTTCAAATTACAGAACACTTTGATTTTTTTCTTAATTGGACTTGTGCATGCGTCCAATGAGCTAGTTGGTGGCCACGTCTCTGTGTGCACCCACACATATGTATACCGTTTGATGCAGGATATGTGGGAGATTGACATTTAGTGGGTTTTTTGCTTGTCAAAAGGGTTTAGGTAGGATTTCAACCCTTGAATCATCTATTTTATTTTTTCACAAAACCTCGTAAAAACACTGACTTCTTTGGATCAGTGGGTCTGGAATTCTCATGTATGTTATGAAAGCATGGCATCGTAACGTAGCTGAAGGTGTGTAGATTCCAAAATATATATTTGTGGGGAGGAAATTTCCATGTTTCGGGACTGTTTCTTAGAAAAGTGTAGGCTGTTCAAATTACAGAGCACTTTGATTCTTTCTTGTAATTGCATTTGTGCATGCGTCCCATTTGAGCTAGTTGGTGGGCACGTCTCTGTGTGCATCCACGCATAGGCATAACGTTTGATTCAGAACATGGGGAGATTGATATTTAGTGGGGGGGTTTATTTGTGGGGGGCATTTCCAAGTTTTGGGGCTGTTTGAAATTACAGAGCACTTTGATTTTTTCTTTGTAATTACACTTGTGCATGCGTCCGATTTGAGCTAGTTGGTGGCCACTCTTGTACATCCACACATATGGCCTACCGTTTGATTCAGGACATTTGGGAGATTGATATTTAGTAACTTTTTTTTACATTCCATGAGGTTTTGGCTGATTTCTACCTTTTGAAGTTGTTTTTGTTCATTTTTTCAGATAAATGCGAACTTCTACGAAGAACTGCACCCACACCATTGATGGTATGAATGAACAAGCTACAGTGTTACATAGCTGAAGGTGTGTTAAATTCAGGAATATATAGTTTGTGGGGGTTATTTCTAAGTTACGGGGTGTTTTGTGGAAAAACTGCAGACTGTCCGAATTCGGAATTGGCTAAATATTTTCGCTGTTTCTGAGCCATCGTGTATTGTTCACTTTGTGGCTTTTCGCTTCCACGTCCGCGTGTGTAACCACACATATGGCATACCGTTGATCAGGACATTTGGGAGATTGATATTTAGTAACTTTTATTAGATTCCATGAGGTTTTGGCATGATTCTACCTTTTGAAGTTGTTTTTTGTTCATTTTCAGACAAATGCGAACTTTACGAAGAATTGCGCCCACGCCATGATGGTATGAATGAACAAATACAGTGTTACATAGCTGAGGGTGTGTAGATTTCAGGAATATATAGTTTGTGGGGTTATTTCTAAGTTACGGGGGTGTTTTGTGGAAAAAACTGCAGGACTGTCCGAATTCGGAATTGGCTAAATATTTTCGCTGTTTCTGAGCCATCGTGCATTGTCTCACTTTGTGGCTTTTCGCTTCCACGTCCGCGTGTGTAACCACACATATGGCTACCGTTTGATTCAGGACATTTGGGAGATTGATATTTAGTAAATTTTTTTACATTCCATGGGGTTTTGGCATGATTCCTACCTTTTGAAGTTGTTTTTGTTCATTTTTCAGACAAATGCGAACGTTACGAAAAATTGGCCCCACGCCATTGATGGTATGAATGAACAAACTACAGTGTTACATAGTTGAAGGTGTGTAGATTTCAGGAATATATAGTTGTGGGGGTATTTCTAAGTTACGGGGGTGTTTTGTGGAAAAAAACTGCAGACTGTCCAAATTCGGAATTGGCTAAATATTTTCGCTGTTCTGAGCCATCATGCATTGTCTCAATTGTGGCTTTTCGCTTCCACGTCCACGTGTGTAACCACACATATGGCATACCGTTTGATTCAGGACATTTGGGAGATTGATATTTAGTAACTTTTTTTTAGATTCCATGAGGTTTTGGCATGAATTCTCCTTTGAAAGTTGTTTTTTGTTCATTTTTCAGACAAAATCGAAATTCTACGAAGAATTGCGCCCACGCCATTGATAGTATGAATGAACAAAATACAGTGTTACATAGCTGAAGGTGTGTAGGTTTCAGGAATATATAGTTTGTGGGGTTATTCTAAGTTACGGGGGGTGTTTGTGGAAAAAACTGCAGACTGTCAAATTCGGAGTTGGCTAAATATTTTTGCCGTTTTGAGCCATCGTGCATTGTCTCACTTGGGCTTTTCGCTTCCACGTCCGGGTGTGTAACCACACATATGGCATACCGTTTGTTCAGGACTTTTGGGAGATTGATATTTGGTAACTTTTTTTTACATTCCATAGGGTTTGGTATGATTTCTACCTTTTTGAATGTTGTTTGATGTTCATTTTTTTGAAAATCTGGTAAAAGTGCAAACTTCTACGAAGAAATGCGCCCACACCATTGATGGTATGAATGAAACGAACTACAGCGTTACATAGCTGAAGGTGTGTAGATTTCAGGAATATATAGTTTGTGGGGGGTATTTCTGAGTTGGGGGGGGTGTTGTGGAAAAACTGCAGACTGTTCAAATACAAAACTGGCTAATTTTTTTTGCTGCTACTGACATTTGGCACTGGTCACGCTCTGGGTTAGTTGGTAGCCATGCTCTGGGTACACCCATGAATGTGGCATACCGTTTTATTCGGGAGGGTTAGGCTTCATATTTGAGATGCGTTTGAACTTTCCTCCACAGTTTTTTAGCTGAAATTCGCATTTGATTTTGTCTCCTTTACAGTTGAGGAAAAAGGAAATGTGAGAAAATAACTTACAATCGGACGAAGAGCTGCGTCCGGGTATCTGCATTTTGATCAAAACTAACCTCACTCATAAATCTGCGGTGTGTAGTTCTAAAAAATCTCACTTGTGGGGATATTAGTTAATTGGAAGATATTCTATGTTAACTGTCAGTAGTGGTTATACATTTTAATTGGGGTAATATCTTGAAGGTGCAGTTTTAGTTGAGGGGGTCTCCTGTACAGGAAAAGTGGGGTACCTACAATATCTGGTATCGTTGTACTCGGGAGTATCTGAGATTTTAGAAACAGTAAGAATTTTGTGCGTAACCTTAAGATAACTATCAGTAAAATGGGAAAAATCCATGAAAAATTTGCAAAATTTTCATTTTTTTTACATATTTTACCCATAATTCCAGTAAAATTCCAGAAAAGTTACAAAATTCTGTTACCATGTTAAAGTACACTTGTGCTGAAAAAAACAATGTAATATTCTGATTTACTGCAAGGTTTCCTACTGTAAAATTAGTCTAAAGTGATTGAGGGCAAAATCCTGAAAATTCTTCTGGCAGTTAACGCAAAAAAAAAATGAAAATCTCCTGGCAGTGAAAGGGTTAAGTCAGGGTGATCAAAATGTTGCACTTCGGTTACAAACACATATGAGCCATCTGGTGCAGCATGTAATATAATGACTTTTTAAGGAAATAAATAAAACAATATAAATTAAAAATGATGCTCTTCTGCTGATTGTATTACGCGTAGAAGGTGGAATTACAAGCATGAGCCTGCTTTGTTTACCAGACGAGTGCTAGTTAAACAGATTGTTATGTTATGTGTTTGTGTGACTGAGCACATTGTTATGCCTTGAGGGGGCCAGTGGTATACCTCTAGATTTTAGTAATCAATGTGTCTTCACCAGCCTAATTTTTATTTTAAATTACTATAATATATTGTAAAAAAAAGTATAAATAATAGAATTTGAATACATATTTAGTACTTCATCCAGTTCTTTAAAAGGCATGTCCGACCCCAAAACTAAAATTAACACACTACTGGCGCCACTGTATAGTGTTAAAAATCCTTATCCAAATGGATGTCCTGGACCTACAGTGCCTATCCAAAGTCAGGAAAGTAAAGAGTAGGAGTTTTCCTTTGTGTAAAATGTATATGCTCCTCCCTGTCCTCTGAAGGACTTTGGAATGCTCAGAGCCACCCCCTCCGGATCCCTCCATGCTGCAGTGAGTAGGTGTAACTACCCCCCTCCCAACCCTAACCGCATGGTTTATATGTAATAAAAAGTGCCAGATAACTTACCAGACCTCATTCTGTTGGCTGTTTTAATAGCCGGCAGCCGCGTCTGTGACTGGCTGCCTCTCAGCCAATCACAGATGCAGCTGCCGGTTCGGACCCTAATGTTATTTCATTCCCAGAGTACAAAGAGGCCATCGCCGCGTGAACGAAGGCTGGTAAGTAAGTTGTCCGACACTTTTTTAAATTTAAACCATGCAGTTAGGTTGGGAAGGGGGTCGCTACACTACAGAAAAATATTTATTTTTAGGTGGACATACCCTTTGCAATATACACTGGAAGTATATGTATTTAACCCAGAGTCCTGTATTTAAAGCACAGGTGTGCTGTGATAGAAATTCTCTTTATAAAGTGTGCCTGAGCTCTACTACAGCACAATGTTATTAGATGCACAATTTAAAGGGAAATTCACCTCTCAAAATGAAAAACATTGCAGTCAGTCAGGACAAATGAAAACATTTCCATCAGTCGGCATTAGCTCCCATTACTTTAATTGGAGAGAGCCGATACAATTGTCTAATGTATGGACGCGCAGCCATTTGATCCCCATAGGAGTATGGAAGGTCACTTGGGATTTTGTATGTGATTACAACCAAAAATTGCGGCAGATTCATTTACATGTTTTGGCCACCTTGGAATGGTATTGTGGAGGTGCAATGGGCAGATGGTGCTTTAATACATCTCTTCTGGTCTGTCCCCCAAATTTTGGAAAAATGTTCAGCAAGAATGCGTACAGGTGTGAAACTGATCACATAGACAGTGACCAAGGCCACAAAGTGGCACAAATGGGAACTTATGCTTATTGTGATATGCTCTTAGGCAAGGCTATTGAAGTGGATGCCAAATGGCTAATGTGCTAACAAAAAAGTCAGCTGGTGGTGACCGGGGGGGGGGAGCATTTTCTGGTAAAATGCAGCCAGCTTAGGTCCCATCTGGTGTAGAAAAGAAATGTGCTTATCATCGTCAAAGACTTTAAGGCAAGCTTGGTAAAGCATTGCGTATTTGAGTGTAGGTTCCTTATACATCATTTCACTATGGTGGTATTTTAGTTCTCGTTCTGTGAAGAGGGCAATATTGTGTCTGTCTTTATAGTTTAGAAACCCTGCTAGAAGGGTCTTAGAGGGGAGGTGTGGGTTGGTGTGCAGTTTACATACATTTGTGAATATAGAAGAAAAAGGCTTCCCCAACATAAACGGTTAGGAAGAGTCCTTCCATGAATTCGATGGATCTTGGCCCTCTGCCTTTTCAGGGAGGCCTACTGTATTGCAGCTGAGTGTTGGTTGAGGCCTGGTGCAAGGGTGGCACATGGTCCTCCATACTGCCGATGCGGGATTCATCTTGGTTACCCCGATTATAAATCTCTTGTCAGATGGGAGAATGTCAACCATCACTTCCTCCAGTTTAGGTTGTTTGGCAGCAAAGGCCTCCAGGACTTATCTGTCCCAGACAGACCAGGCAGCAAGGTGAGTATAGATGCTGGGGATTGTTTGGTGCTCTTTTTGGCTGATTTAGGGGCACCTAGAAGGATTTCAGGATGCACGAGCATAACACCTATAGCCCACGTCTAACCTCAAGCCAGGTCACAAAGCATTTAGAAACTTTATGATTTTTATGCATAAACTTAGGTTTTCTACAAATAAAAATGCAAAAAAAGCAAATGACGAAAAAAAAAAAAAAAAAAAAAGAAATGGAATTTTTACATATTTTACCCAAAAATCCAGGGAAGTCTTCAAAAAAAGTTGCAAACGTTATCTTGTTAAAATACACCCTGTGCTGGAAAAAAACCTGTATATTATCATCTATTACTGGGGGGGGGGGTCCTACTAAATTCATCTGGCACTGAATGCATGCAAAATGGGGAATTCTACTTGCAGTGAAAGGGTTAAGCAATGAAGGGTTGAAAACAGAGGTGTAATCTACTTTCAATCTTCATCCAGGACAAGGGCAAAGCAAGAAGCAGAAATAACAGTGCTGAAATTGTTTGACTGCCAGCAGTTAGAGCCAAACTGAGCATGAACCAGGGCTCATTTAAAGGCAGACAACAAACAGGTTTTTATTTACCACCAAACTTATTTGGAGATATAATTCTCATTTACAAAGCATTCAGACATGTCCTGTTATATTATCGTTTCACCACAAGAAACCCAAACAAACAAAAAAAAACATATGTTAGAACTGGTTCCCAGACAGGATTTATTGAAAGCAAGTACATCTATAGCTCCATAAGTTCAGAAAGTCTCCGTTCATCAGCACCTGCAGACTCTAAATGTAACAGATAACAAAAAAATTAAATGGGCGAAAGCCAATTAACTTAAGTCATTAGAAGACTGGTGACACATCGGCTGTAAAACATCAGGTTTCAGGCTTATCCCGATAAAGAGAGATGAGAGTCCGTAAAAGACACACTAATAAAACGCATGCTTTGACAAGAACAGCTAAATCCTAGCACATGACATCTTTTAAGATTATAGAAGGCATTTTTTTTTTCTTTTAAAAGGTATCTCCCCGGTAAAAATTTTTTGCTATTCACAGTCGGGACCTTCAGAAAATGCGAAGGAGGAGCGAGAGTTCCGAATCTTCTCTCCCAACTCCTGCAGGTTTTATGAGGAACAGGAGGTTAGACGACTCCTGTTCTTCAATAGAACTGAATAGCAAAAAAAAATTTTTTACCAGTGGAGATACACTTTAAAACCCAACTTTTTGTTCAATTTGCAATAACCTTTGGACACAATTTAGGCTGGTGGAGGTGTTTAGCTTTAAAACATAGTATGAAATGTATTCTGGATATTTATAATACTTCTAGTGAGGAGGGCTGGGGGGTTGAATTTAAGTGCTTCTTCTGTCTTCAAGGTGCTAATATAGTGTAGTTTGTTACTGATGTAGGAAATCTCTCATTTGGTGACCTGGTGAATAGCATGAGCGAGGTATCCAACATTTCCGGACGTTACTCCAGCTACAGAAATCCTGCCATCCTTGGTCATATAGACAGAGTATTCTTTAATCAGTTTTTCCACCTAATGCAAATACAATAGAATATAAATGTACTGTAAAACAGATAACTGTACTATACTAACACAGTGAAAGATTCTTTTACAGACCTGCTCTGGTCGCAGGCCAGTGAAGCAAAACATTCAATCGGTCACTAATGTGCTGCCAGTTGTGGATGGATCCTTCTTTTTTCAGGTTGGACACCAGTTGTTCCCGCATGCTGATTATTCTGTTGGCATATCCCTGACTTCCTGCAGCCTAGGTATAACAAACACATGCTCATGTTATAATGCAACAACAGGTGTGACAGTTTGCGTCATTTAATCAGTTGAAGATTTATAAGGTATACTAAAATTGTGTCGCTATGCTGCTTACCAAGGCCATTGTCTTTCCTTTCAAATGATCTCTCACCGTCTCACTTTAATGCTTAGTGTTGGGCTTAGGGCTGGCTGCATCATCTCTGTGGTGTCTGCTGCGATCCGCTTATCGGAGCGAATGCAATCAACATTTTTGGCGCATGTGCTCAGATAAGGGCAAATTGCCAAAATTGCATGCAGGAGCGAACAATGCGTGCATGTGTGATTGCACAATGTGTGCAAGTCCTCTTCCTGCATACTCACTTTGCTAAGCAGTGACACATGGGAAATTATTCTGTAATCTAATCCACCTATAGAAATAGTCACTGCAGGTTCACACTCACTAAAGGGCTAGGCCACACTGAAGCACTTTTAAGCACAAGTACTCTCCTGTAATGTTTTATGCGCTTCCACAGATCACTCAGTTTTCTTTCGCTTTTATTGTGATGCCTGCAGTAACTATTTAACCCTGTTTTATTTCGTAGTGATAGTCCGCTGATCCACTTTTTTTGACGGGAGGGAAAGTGCAGGGGGGGGAAAGTGTGCCGTGTGGTGCACCGTGCAAATTATTTGGGTGTTGTGTGGCTATGTGTGGATACATTTGATATTAACAGTCTACACAATCTTCAAAATGGCAGATTGTGGCATTAACATTAGTTTAAAGGAAATATATTAACTGAGGAAAGCTTCTGAATGAAGCATTGGTTTAGCATACAAACAGAAATTACGACTCAAAGATGTTGATATATATTCATAACATATTGCGCACCACTTTCAATATATACATTTTCACTAAATCCTAAATTATATATAAAAATATTGTAATACAAATGTGCATTATGGGCAATTCCAGCATTAACCCACTATTAACCGTTTCAGATGGTAAAGCCTTTTACTACTGCTAGTTTATGCACATTTTATAGGGAGCCCCCTGGTTGGATCCTCCCTGATATGAACAGAAACAATAGCCCCCTCTCCCAGTACAAACAGAGGGTACCTGCCCTTCTCCCTCCTCCCCCAGAAATAAAAGCAGAGTATACTCTTTCCCAGAAGTACAAAGAGCAAGTTACTTCTTTCACAAGCAAATATTAAATATGCAATATTGGAAAATACAGTTTTATAAAAAAAATGCCAGCATTTATATGGGCTGCACCCATACCCAGAGCTCCTTGGACCTCTGTACAACTGTTACCATGACATTCAGACAAATGCCAGGTCTAAACATTGTGAATGCTTTTGTGGGAAGTTATATAGATGTTACCTCTGCTGTATTTTAAATACAGTTTGTTATCCCAGGAGATGGACTGGAGAGACTATGTTGAGTGCACTAGGCAGGTCACACAGTCTAATTAGCATAAACACTAAACTTTTACAGGCATATTGTCAAGAACAATTAAAATGTAAAGGGTATTTTCACAAAAAAAAAAAAAAATGTACTTGCCTTTTTCACTTTTGCTGTAGTGTGCCTTTCCCCAACCGCCAAATTCATTTTGTAAAAGAAGCAGCAGAAATTTACTTTCACTCCTTCATTCCCCGGCACTCTGCTCCAGGCCCTCTGCTTGCTGGAAGTTGCAAGCAGGGGTCAGATTGGCAGCAGCATCTGTGAGAAGCTGCATATATATATTTCTGGCTTTTTACAAAACGAAATTGGCAGGTGGGTGGGATATGGTGAGCTACACTATAGCAAAAGGTTCTATAGGTAGGGGGGCAAGAAGCCAAGATGGGTCCAGAGGGATGGAGGGGGCTCCCTGCGCATGCCAGAAATCTTGACAAGGAAGAAGGGAGTGGATGACTCACAGAAAGCTACTACTCTTCACTTTCTCCCACAGTTTCCTTTCAGAAAGGCTTCAGATTCCCATGTTTATCTAACACTACCATGAAAAGATCTTTATCCATTCACTTTTTTTGGACTTCCCCTAAACCCATCCACTACAATTCTCAGATAGTGCTGCCGTATCCTCATTCAGACAGGAGAGACACAGCAGTGCTGAGGATCGTGGTTAGGGAAGTATTTCAATCTCCGCTTAGAGGTTAATAAGGTAGGCAAGAGCTCCTGTGTCAAGAAAATTTATATTTGATTTTAAACAAAACCCCATCAAAAGGATTTCATTACTTTTTAATCCAATGATGAAGGAAGTCAAGTGTTCAAAGTTTATTTACCCATCTGTACACATGTTGCCAGTACATTTTTATCAAAAAAACTGAGGGTCTCCTTACTGTATTCAAATTGGATTTAGGACTTCTTGACAGTAAAGTCTGAATTTGGGATATAAGAGAAGACAGTGTTTACATTTCTCTACTCATCACATGCCTACATCAGGCAGTCTAGGCAAACGTATTTTGTGATAATATAGTAAGCGAGACATCACATGCACTACATCTTATAATGAGAAAGTTGCAGTAGATGAAAGAAAGGGGAACTCATGGAGACTCCATATGGACGGCAACACCGACTTTCACAAAGTTCACGCGAGATCCCTCGTGTGTTGCAACTTTGAAATACCATACATCTTAATACCTACCAACGTTCCGGACAACTGCCCCCCAAATCAACTTATTGACTAACGTTACAGGTGTATCATCAATCGTAAAGCATTATTAAACTGGGCAACATTGCGTAAGGGTCGGCAGGAAAGATCCACGGATATTAGATATTACCATTAATTTGAGTATTGAACAATTAATGGACTAAGGTCTATCAAGTATATGGCCATTTAAAAGCAGTCTATTTTAAATATAGAATTTCTGCAAAATGTTAAACCTTTTTCTTTTTAAATCTAAACTTCATTTTTCCATGTGTCTAATCTCATTTGCCTTTGCAAATTACTATTTAAAAATATTTGTGTATTTATAAGTTATATATAGATGATCAACCAGTACCATTCTTTACGGAGCTCAGACTGGGTCAGTATAGAAGCTGCTATCCGTGCTCCATTCAGTGGTGGATTGGAAACATAGGGCGAATCAGAATCTTCAATTGAGACTCCACTCTCTTTGCTTCATCACTATCAATGCAAACCACAGTAATGCACCCACACGTTCACCTAACAACATAAGGAAAATATCTCATTCCAGAAACAGAAGTCAATTTAATCCACAGTGCATGCTAACAAAGTCCAAATGTTGTACTATTAAAACACCATTTAAACAAACATGGGACTATAAGCATCAAAAGGTAAAAACGTGTGCTTCTATCCAGTACTAACATCAGACAACACATGAATTAGAGATGGTAGCAGTATAAAGTGGACTTAAAAGCAAGTGTCGCAATTTAGCTTATTATTAGCAGGTGAAGCAGACTACATGTTTTGAACAGGTGTCTATTTATACTTGAGACATCTGTCGAAAAACAGTAGTGTGTGCAGACACTGTTGTGTTGCTTTTGAGTCCAGCTATACTCCTGCACCTTCTCCAATTTTTTGTTAATGGGACTCGTGGGAAGAGTACACAGGTATACAGGTGGCAGCGTCCCTGTGAGGGTGAGGATGCTTTAAATATCAGACAAATCTGCACAATTATATAAGAGTTTATTTAAGCAGCATCAGGACCATGGCAGTCTGTATATCAAACCTTTCACTCCGACTCCTCAAGTGATGATAGTTCCGACTAATACGGTACTAATGTTTTTCCCAAGTTGACAAAAGAAGTTTAAGGCTTTTATACTAGGGCATTTTTCATTCTAGTAGCATTCATAGCAGTTACCAGACTTTTTTTTTTTAAGCAGTCACGGTTGACAAAACGTTACATAAAAAAAGGCTACAATAACGTTAATGATGAAAGTAGTCTTGAGAACACAATATACAAAATCTTTTTGTAGTAACAGATCAAACATCTACTGGCTAGAAAGTTGACTCACTACCAGGCATTTGCAATGCAAGTCTGTTACTGCAAACTTGAATAAAAATACTGTTAAAGTTTGGACTAAAAATCTATAGTTAGCCTTTGTCCTGCCCAGATTTAATGATATATCCAATTAATTTATTTTATAGCAAAGCAAGGAAATTTTAAATTAACATGAGAATTGGTCAGTTTAAAATAGTTAGTTACTCTCCAATTAACAAATAATAGCCCGGCTGCATAATACACTCGTGAAACAACTACACCCAGGTTTTTATGCTGGGTACACATGGAGGGACTATTTGTCCCGACTGATCGCTCACTACGAGCGATATCTTCTGGTGTGTACTCAGCTTATTATTACAGCAATGAAGTACTTTAACCATGAGTTATCTGTAAAATGGGACTTTGTTATTACAATTAATGAACATTCCAAAATGCAAACTACCGCCACGGACACATTACATTTTTATTGTACAAACCTCCAAACAAAGATTGTTTGGAGGGATTGCTGCCTTACCTGTTTGTAAATTTTTGATTTATTTGTTTACTTCTTTTTGTGGGAAAAGTAACAAATCACTTCCTGTTTTTATTTTTAAATGATGCAAGTTAGGAGCATGCAGCGCTATAGAACTTTGCCATTGTACAAAAAAAGCTCCTGGTAGGAACTAGCTACTTCAATAGAGCCCATGCCAGATGCTAAAAGCACACACAGTTTATAACCTTTTATGGGATGATAATTATTACTGGTTAAACTAAGATATGTTTTCTGTGCTCTCACATACAGTCCCATATTTTTAGCATAAGACTGAGACAGCACTAAATTGTCCCTCCTGGATAAAGTAGCGAACTGCCCAGGCATCTCTGTCAGTGTCTCCGCTAGCAAAGCCTTGATAAGCCATGTCAAAGAATGGGAATAGACGGCGACTCTAATGGAATAGGAAATAAGCAGACAAAAAATAGGATTACAGACCATACAACTATGCAATAAAGGTTACTTTAAGAAGCATAGATATTTAACATTTTTAAAAAAACCACCAACTAAAAGTTTAAAAAACTAGTCTTCCCTCAAAATAAAATTGTACAGATAGACCCCCCCCCCAACCTGATAACCTATTCCTAACATACCTAATAGCGCTGTTAGAAAGATATGCTCCATCTGCCACAAACTACAACGTCTACCAAAAGTGAAAAGAGCTAGGGTTTTAAGGGGGTGCTCTATCTATTTACAAAAATTTCATTCAGGGGAGGAACAGTCCTTTTAAGAAAATAATATTTCCATATGATTTAATGCATGCTGTTTGGCTTTTAGATTCAGAACATGAATGCCAGCCATGCATGTTTGGCCTAACGAACATTCTCAGCACACAAAGTAGGTCTGGTTTGCAGATCAAAGGGCCACTGTACTAACATCATATAAGGCATAGATATATAAAAAACTGTGCAAACCAGTCTTGAAAAGTGACAAACAATTTTACTGTAACATTTCGGCACAAAAAACATGCCTTCCTCAGACAAGGCACATTTTTTTGCCGAAAGTTCACAGTAAAATAGTTGTCACCTTTCAAGATGGGTGCCCAGTTTTGTATATCTTAGAATCTACACTGCTAGCAATTGTTCTGGATGCACCCAGCAAAGAGATGCCATTACATGCATTGTTCAAAAGGTGTACGGGATCTTTTCTATTCCTTAATTATACAAGGCATAGGTGGGCAAATTGTGTTGCCAGTGTACATATTTCGGTGCGTTCTACGTCTCCTGACATTTGTCAAGCCAGGTATCGCTTGTCAGACAAGAACAAATTGGATAATTAATTGGCATCTTTAAACCCCACCATTAAGATCAATTATTTTCCAGTATTTACATCACTATGTAACTTGATCTTATATTCTGTATTTAAATATAGCATAATATAACTTTCTGACAATTAAGTTTTCCCCTGCCTTTAGTGTTTTTTATTATATGTTGTGTTTATAGATGGAATATTACATGAGGCCCACTGACAAACATGTGCATTACCTTCACCAAGGCTGCCAACTCTTTCCATTGCTCCTGCCTGGGATCTACGCCGGTGGGGTTATGGGCACAAGCATGGAAAGGATGATGCTCTGTTCCGGAATTTTCTGAATGCAACAAAGATGGGAGATTACAAAAATGCTCACACTAAGGAGTATCTCCTAAATTCTGCATGCAAATGTGCATTGTACAGCTTCAAACTGACATTTTCAACAATCACAAAACATTAAAATTTAGAGATTTTGTTCTTTCTGAAAGCACAAGGGATCGTCTTGATAAATCTGGATAACCTCCCACATTCAAAAAAAGATTTTGGTGTGGGGGGTTTAGTGTGAGCATCTTTTGAGTTGATGTTGTAATTTTCAAACATCTTCAGGGTAACAGGAAAGAACTCTCTTATGGTCAAACACAAAAAACATACCCCCTAAACCAACACACAAACCTACCCACTCGTCTTTGTTTCCATGGCAAAATATGTTTTTATTTAGAATGGTTATGTAATTTAAAGTTCTCTTTCAATACCATAGCAAGGTTATAGAGTTAAACCTGTAGCACACACACATTCCCTTTTGAAATGCAGCCTTTCAAGCCAAAGTCAAATACTTAAACTTTCCCATTCTAGTTTTATTTGCTCTTTCCCCATACATGTCCGAACTACCGGGAAATTTTAAAAGTGCAGCCACTTCACGTATTGCATGTAAAAAAAAAATCTTCCTTTTTGGTCTGCTATACAGCAAAAGGAGGACTTTCTTTTTGTCAAGTACTACAAAACCACATATGGGGTTGGATGGCAATTTCTTATAAGGATTTTTCTACAAAAAAAAAAAGTACACTGCTTTACATGTGTTTATGTTCCTTAATACATTCCTGATAATATCCCAAACAACAGCAGAATTCACAATCTGAAGTACTTATGTTGGTCTTAAAGAAAAGGTCTGACATGGACTATACAGGCATATGTTACGTGTCTTACCGAGATATCGTTCAGAGCACCAGCAAAATCAAATCCACAAGTTTTTGGTTCATAATAGCGATAACCTTTTATCTCCATTCCAGCATCCCGGAATATTGGGGTGTGTTACCCCAAGATGGTTTGGTAAATAAACATCTCTACTGTATGTGAGAACCTTTGCTGTCGAAACAAAATGTACTATATAAAAAAATTAACTTTTATATACATCTCAAACATGATAGCTTATTGCCAGTTTTAGAAAGTTCTGGATAAGCTCCTAACTCATCATTTACATGGTGCCCAATCAATTAAAATCATGCATCCTAGGAAAATCTTATTGCGTTTAATCATGGCTGCTAGCAAATATAGTTTTTAGTTCAAACTACTATTCCTTATTTAAATCCATGTTTTCTTCTTCTGCACTTTAGTCACCTGCTGTATAATATGCAGTGTTGAGCAGAATATTTTTTCCATATATGCCTTGTGAAAAAAGAATATTTCGGTTACTTATCTTTCCATGTCACTAAGGAATGCCACAACATCGATTGTTCGATGTACAACACAAACTATGAGCAGTTAGCAGGAGAATGGTTGTGTACACATGCCACATATTTTGGCTGACTGACAGACAAAGTTTAGCCTATCGGGCCAAGTTAAACAACGTATGAAAAGGATAAGTCCCACGTACACAGGCAAAAACAGGCTGTTTATACAGTTTCAGTGCTAAAATTGCATCTTCTTAAGACCCAGTAACTAACCTGTGTGCAGCTGATGTATACTTTTGCCTACTGTACTAATGAGGTGAACAAATTTGGCACCAATCTACAGTGTCTTGCAAGGCTTATAAGGAGGAAGCCTCTTGCATTTTTTAATTTTATACATACCGTACATACTTGAGTATAAGCTGAGGTTTTCAGGTTTAAAAAAAGCCTGAAAATCTTACCTCAGTTTATACTCGAGGCAATTTTTCTCCTACCTTGTCCGGCGGCCGCACGATCCGCATCCTCAGTGCGCTTCCAGATGACGTCACTACCCGGTGCCTCTCACTTTGCGGCGCCGACTAGTGACATCATCCTGAAGCGCAGAGGATGTGGAGTGAGGGGCGCCGGACAAGGTAGGGGAATACCACAGGGACACACAATACTTACAAATAGAGTAAAACATTCTTTATTTGTGCATACTGTATGCACAAATAAGAAGGATTTACCCCTATTTGCAAGTATTGGCTTCTGCAGATGTTTGAAAACTACAACTCCCAGCAATTAAAGATGCTGGGTGTTGTAGTTTCCAAACATCTTAAGTGGCAAATACTAGTAGGGGGTTACACCCCGGTTTATACTCAAGTCACTTTTTTTTCTCCTTTTTGGTTTAAAACTAGGTACCTCGGTTTATATGGGATGGTTTATACTCGAGTATATACGGTACTAGCAAGGTATGCATGTTTATGTTGACCCACTGTGCTCATATGTACACACAACAACATAATTTTGCAACAGATTGAAATAATGCACACACAAACATGCACGGAGGTAATATAGTAGTATTTGAGGGTTGAATAAAGACATATGTCCATCCAGTCCAGCCTCCTCAGCAATACTCACATTTCCTGCCTGTTGATCAGAGGAAGGCAAAGAATACCACCAGAATTATAAAGGGTAAAAAAATTCCTTCCTGGCTCCAAGTGGCAATCGGAAAATTCCAGGATGAACTCTTACTTTATGAATCAGTACTAGAAAATGCAACATTCCTTGTTTCAGAAACCCTCCAGCTTTTTTTTTTTTAAACTATTCAATGAACCTGCCATCACAACGTCCAATGAAAGACCGTTCCAGTAGTTTACCATTCTTACCCTTAGTATGTAGATCATGGCAGGGCAAATTATTTTTCAACAGGAGCCATTTAGGCAACTCTAGGAGTAATCTGGGTATGCTTTTGTGCCTCACACACACTCCTGCATCCCCATAACAAACGGGATGTGCATCCCTGGCCTAACACACCACTACCCTTTAATATTAAATAACATGCCTAAGACAACGCATGCGCACCTCTACCAAACAGCAGGAGCTGTAATGCCTTACACACACCTATTACGGTTTATGAAAATTATTATTATTATGGATTTATATAGCGCCAACATCTTCCATAGCGCTTTGCAATTACATGTATACATTCTCATCAGGCCCTGTCCTGAAGAGTTACAACTAAGCACATTTATTTGACACATACAACCTATCATTATGTCTTTTTGATTGTGGGGAAACCGGAGTGCCCGGAAAGAAACCCAGCAAGCACAGGGAAAACATAAAAACTCCTTGCAGGTGTGTCCAAGGGTGGATTCAAACTCGGGCCTTCAGCACTGTAAGGCATCCGTGCTAACCACTGAGCCACCATGCTGCCCAAATCCCTATTAGAAAACAAATGTGTTTCATTTTTAAACTAAATGTATCAAGGCTGTTGCAAAAATTATTTTAAGGTACATCAAATGAGCATTTTCACACTATCTTTCAAGATATTGCAACCAAATTGAAAAGTGTGGTTAAAACTTACCAAAAAGTTGGCTCCAACACGCAGTGACCCTGTGCCAGATATGTCTGCACTGTAATATACTGCAGGTAAGGAGAGAAAAATCATTTGGACTTGCAGTTAAACATGTAGAAATCAAAACCATGCAGCTCAATTGAGAAAAAATCATTTAATCACAGAAGTCAGAATAGGTCAACTATTTTAAGGGTGGAAAAATCCAGAAGACCGTTATCCAATGAGCCGAAAAATGTAACACTATTTTACAGCACTCAGGACTCCTGGTTTTTACTCATGGGGTCTTCCAAAATGGCAAATAAGCAATGTCTGAATATTACATGACCGTTATTTTCTTGATTAAAGGGCATGTCTACCTTCTAAAAAATTTTTTAGATAATATTCTCCCTGTCCCCCCAGCCCCAATCGCTATAGTTTTAAGTTCTGAAAGTGCCCCAAACATTACTACCTTCCTCTTTCGCCGCCGCACTGCCAGGCCTCTGTTTGCGAGAAAATGCAAGCAGAGGGGTGGGTCCGGCAGTTAGCCTTGTCCCGTGGGTAGTGTAGTTTAATCCTTACTTTACACCCCCCCCCCCCCTTGTTTTTTCCCCTTCTCTCCCCCCCCCCCCCCCCCCCCCAAGTCCAAAAAAACGCCCACCAGGATTACTGCAGAGTCCATATAGGACTCTGCCTCCTGTGTCCCCTCCGGAAGAAATTTGGCATGTGCACTGCAGCCCTTCTCCCCTCCCTCCCGATTTGGATTCCCTCCCCCTAGCCTAAAATCCTTTTTATATAATATTCTCCCTGTCCCCCCATCCCCAACCGCTTTAGTTTTAAGTTCTGAAAGTGCCCCAAACATTACTTACCTTTTCCTCCGCCGCACTGAACTCCCGGCAGCCGCGTCCCTGATTGGCTGCCGCTCAGCCAATCACAGAGGCGACTGCCGGACCCACCCCTCTGCTTGCATTTTCTCGCAAACAGAGGGCCTGGCAGTGGTTCAAAACCCCCCTGGTTTTATAAGGGAAGTGTTTTTTTTAATTGAAAGCCTGATGTTTTTTTTTTTAATAATGTATTCTTAGAAGTCGTTTCAGGATTCAGTAAAATCATTATAATATATGATATGTAGAGGACATACATATGATACCATAACAATATTTAGCTAATAATCATAATAATAAAAATCATAACTTGGATATTTCCATGTGGAGATTCATTGGAACCCATTTGACTTACCTGACGCAGTTCATTTATGATAGATATCGTAGAATGGCATGTGAAATACTTAGTACTTCTCATGCCATGGTGCCATCTCTAATCATGTAAAGTGCCCATCTCTAATCATGTCAACGTGCCATCTCTAACATGTAAAGTGCCACATCTCTAATCATGTAAATTGCCCATCTCTAAATCATTGAAAGTGCCCATCTCTAATCATGTTACAAGTGGCCCCTCTGCTAATCATGTAATGCCCATCTCTAATCATGTAAAGTTGCCCATCTCGAACATGTAAATTGCCCAATCTCTACTCAGTTTCTAATTACCCTCTCCCTTCTCTCCTCCTCCTCTCTCTCTGTCTATAGCCCCTGCCCCGTCCGTCTCCCCCCGCTCCCCCCGTCGTTCCTTTCCACCTTTTCTTCCTTTCCCCCCGCTGCCTCGTGGCCCCCCCTCGCACCGTTCGGGCTTTGGTTGCTTGCTTTCTTGGCCTCTCCCCCCCCGCCGCTCCCGGCCCCGCCCGTGCACCACTGGGTGCCCTATTGCCATATATAATCTAAAAGACGGAGGCACTCGCCTGGTTTTGTCAAACAAACTCTGTTTTTTAATCACACACGTGTTAACATTGTTTCCGCCCCGTGGTGGGCCGTCTTTCAGAACATATGACAATCGTGGAACATTCGTTAAAAATTTCGTTTAAAAATGTTTTTGAAAAAACAGTAAAAAACGAATGTTTCCACGATTGTCAGATTTCTGTCGAGTGCTTCCGTCTTTTCCGATGTAAAATTTGTCTATTGGATCATGCACCCAGGTGGTTATTACATTCGGAGTGCCCGCTGCCGACCCCCACGTTGCATATATTTATATATTTATATATTTGTTTTTTTTTTTCTTCCCTATGGTATTAGAAAATGATAGGATAATGGTCAAGGTTTCCCCGGGGACAATCCTTCTGTGAGGGGCCCATCTAACTGTGTTTCTTGACTGCTGGGCCTGTCCTAGAATATGTTGGGATTGTGACGTCCTGGGGATGTTTTAGCTGGCCTTACCTCCAAACACTTGTTATTTGGAAGTTGGTTTGGATATGATTACACCTCCACCATTAATCTGACTAATCTCACAGACTTCAAGAAAAATCCTACAACAAAAGGCTTTGATTAGTGGTGTAACAATATCTAACAAATCTCCTAACAGAGACGGGTGCCATGTAAAACAAATCTTTTGAACATCGATCTGCATATTCCCTGGTAATGAAGTATCATTAAAACAACTAAAGCCTCATGAACACATTGAATTAGAAGGCCAGATCCTGTAGAAAAATCAGTTTAATCAGTGTCTGACCTCCTCTCATTTTAAATGGTTGTTGAGAAATTTTAACTTTTCTAACATGAGGTTTGTGTCTTATTTCCGCAGCAATTCAGGTATAAAACACAGTGGTGGTCACTGAACCATTAATTTATTTACACATGCTCAGTCCTAATATAACTGCAGGAACTTGTTACAGTTTTGGCCACACCCCTAGTAGCCTCTAGCTAATCCTTTTACCAGGACGATAGGCAAGGAGCAATGTGACTGAGATCAGGGGTGTGGCCATTCACTGGTCATAAACACAGTTATTGTCAATTTCATTCATTCCAGTTCTCCAAGTGCGTGGAACATTTTACTTTAAAGCCCAATTACTGTTTTGAATATTTTAAACAGTTTCTGGTGATTGTAAAGATATTATAACTCGGGATTCCTGTCCGTTTACTGTTTTCTATTAACCCTTTTTTCCTCCCCATGGTACAGCTGGTTTTTGCTATTTTTGGTTTTTGGTAAAAACATTGAGTGGCGTTTATGTCAATGGTTAGTTACAATAAAATTGTAAAACTATGTTATCAGGAGTGTTGTGGGCACAAACAGACATTTTGTAAGGGTTTTCTAAAGGGTCCCTGACTAATGGCTCCTTATCGGATAACCATGTAGGGTGCCCCAAACATTCAGTCCAAACTCCACACCGCACACTGGTGTCCTCTGTCACCCACCCCACTTATCCCATGATGGTGGCCCTATTGGTGTTGATGAAGATATATATCATTTGTCTATTTACCTTGATTTTACAATGTTCTATACATTTATACCATACAAATCCTAAACCGAGCAGACTCATAAACTTACTTCAAATTTCAGATTGTCCCTTGAACTTTCAAATTTCCCGTTGTCCCACGGTAACCTTGAACATTTAAAAAACATAAACCAGTGGTAAATTTTCATATTACAACATTTACAATTGCAGTTTAAAAAAAAAAAAAATTAAAATAATGGACAAGCTTGAAGATGGATTCCTCAACAGAATCATCAAAAAAGGTTTTGTCCTGAGTGTTTATACTTACCATATTATATATAATATGCTTACATCATAACATCAGAAAAATTCTGAATTTCATATCCCACAAACTCTACAAGCAGAAGGCACTAAAATGCTCTCCCAGAGGCCCCAACATGAACAGTATTGGGATAATAGCTCCGTAACACTATCCCATCCACCTCCTTCTTTAAGAATCGTGTAATAAGTTTACCAGACTAAAAGGAATGCCCCCTGTGACCTTTATGTTAGGCAGAGTGTTTGGGCAGAGAAGTCAGAGCTGCCCTGGACAAACGATCTGTGTTTTTGGTTAAAAACGGCTAAGCCCTTCTATTTAAACTGGGTGGTGATATATTGTAATATGGGAGAGTCCCTGTCTGGTTTTTCAGTATTGCAAGCAGAACATATAGAAAACAAACCCGTAAAAGATGAAAGCCAAAGAGATAACATTGATGAATAGCTTTTTTGTTCTTGGGCTCAGGTAGGCCACAGACTTTACTGACTTCTGGGTGATGGTATGGAAAACCGAATTGGTGTCTACTAATGGATTTATTTACTCTGTGATCCATTGCTAGGGGTAGGGGATAGATGTGTGAGGGGTAATATGTTATTGTTATCTAGGCAAGTTTTATTTTGGATGTTGTGGCCTATATAGCTTGCTAACTGTCTCTTTCACCCAAAATAAGAACATCAAAAGTAAAAAAAGATATAACATCACTCATTGCATAAGTCATAGCAGTATGTGGGTTACAAACCTTTCATTGGGAAAAGCAGCTCCTACCCTTCAGTTTTCCTGGACTTTGGACAAACAATGGTGAATATTTGGAAGAATATATTTTCCATTAATGAGGCTGAGAATTCCTTTAACCTTTTTCCTTGGCGGCGCAAAAACCTCGCTAAGTTCTGTTTTGTTGGCACTCTACGGTTTCTGCTGGAATAGCACTTAAAAGGGAGGCTGTTGGAATTTCATTATCTATGGTTTTGGCTCATAATAAACACAAGGTGGTAAAATCCTAACTGTCATATGTAATCATGGAATCTAATTTTCAAAAAGATCCCAATGCTTCAAGAAACCTTTTTCAGATTTTAAATCTGAGGAAATCTTCCATTTTAATCACAACAATGCATTTACAGGAAAGACTGTCACTCTGCTTCTCAAAGTCAAGAACATATATTATAATATGCATCCCCTTCCTACCCACTTTGCCCTGCCTGCCTGCCAGCACACTTTCTGCAACCTTAAGAGAATCAGCAGAGAAAGAAAAGAGGGGGAAGGAGATGGTACGCAGAGCAGTTGTCCATGGTGAGCTGTGCAGAACGTATAAGTGTCGCAGACACTACAAGGAGGCCCCCTGAGATTAAGGGAGGGTGGGGGGTACTTAGGAGCACTCACTAAACATACCTCATTTAATGACAAAGCAAGCACAGATAAATTATATGTTAGTACCTACCATTTAGTTCTCTCCATTGTAGTTTCACATAATGTAGTTGTTGTAAGTTGGTTTGAGTGAGTATGTGACCCTTAGTTTAAACGAATACCATATGTTTACAAAGACTGGTATATTTTTGTGAAGAATGTATATTTTCAAAGACTGAAGAACTGATTTAACACTGGCAGTGAACTGGAGGCTGGCTTTAACACGGTTGGTGGCTGAGGGCTGTCTTACATTGCTGTTTGGACTGGAGGGCTGGTTGTCCTGGCAGGTCCACTGGTGTGCTGGCTTAATACTGGCTGGTGAACCGTGGGCAGTGACCTTTTGAACTGGCATGTGAACTGGGGGCTAATTAATCTGACTGGTGAACTGGAGGGCTGACTGACAATGACTTGGTGGAACTATATATAATTTCCCACAACACATACAGGTAAATATGACCTAAATACTGAGATCTATTAACTATGTAAACATTACTAAATCAGCATTAGTGCTGCAATAAGAACAATGTTTAGTTAGACCATAATTACTGTTCGTGTTTGCAGACTGTCACCCTTTAACCCACCTGGTAGTTTTGATTGTCCTCCCCTCTATGATGGTTAAAAGAAGCCTAAAAATGTAGATGACAACCTCACCAGAAACAAAAAATTAGTAACCAATAGGAAATTAACTTCTACCTACTACTGACTGTATGGTCCCTACAGACAATTATTTCCAATGCTGCGATTCCTTTCTTTTCATTAACTCAAAATAACCTTGGACCATCCTTATGTGATTTAACATTCTACAAATGGCTGAAGGGACGGTTCCCATGCAAAGTAGTCTTCAGTCATTAAGTATAATGATCCTGGTGAATTTATCATGTGAAATCATGGACTTTTTCTCTTTTCTTCTCTCTAGGTTGCCCCTGGTGAAATACAAGGGGCAGAACACAGAAACCTTGAAGTCTGTAGATAAAGAGAATTATGGGACCAAGTTAATCCAGGAAGGGTCAATGGAAATCGATTTTCTATTGGACAGAGAGGTTTTTTTTTAGCTTGGACCATACAGTTTGGGGATAATTTCGAACTTGTCCTGTATAGATTGTGCCATATACATAGGGTCAATATTTATAAGGGGCGAAATTACCGCCGCACCTCGTGCCGCGAAAATAGTGTGTATCGTCATATTTATATAACGGCGAGCACCATTGCCGCGATGTCCGGCGATCATTTAAGTCCCTTCCCGCGATACTGCACTTAGCTCAATGCGCTAAATACCCCATATCGCCGCGAGGGACTTAAAATCCCTTCCCTCCCGTCCCCGGCAACCCTGCTTACAGGGGCGGGGCATACGCCACCCCTCCTCAACCCCCGCTGGCTTCCCAGCAGCCCCTCCTAAACCCACAACCCGGCTCATGGCGAACATATGGAACAGGATGCTAGGAGGGTCTGCTGGGTTTAAGGGGCCGCGACCACACCGCTCCTAACCCCCTCCCCCCAGCAGCTCCTCCAGGCCCCTGGCCGCGCCTCTGGCAGAGAGAGGAATGGAAGGGCCTCGCTGGGGGGGTGGAGGCACCCTTTCATCATCTTTCTTCACCATCTACTGCGATGAAATCTGAATTCCATCGGAGTGCACCTTTTATAGGTTTGCAGAAAACCCTAATATGCCTTCTGACTGCTCAATTTTTTTATCTTGGTTTAACATGTTTCAATTAGTCCAATCAGATTTTTCCACAGGTACCTCTCTGGGGTCGGAGGCCTCATCTGAAGCTGGTGTCCTGGGCGTGGAAGAAAGAAGAACCCGCCCAAGGGCTCTTTTAAGAGCCCGCTCCTGGGGGCCCATTCCAGGCTCGCGGGAACCCCCCAAAGGCACTTCTCAGTGCCGGCAAAGGGCCCTTACGGGGGGAATCTGGCCCATTTTCGCCACCTTCAAGGTGGCAAAGTAATACGGCCCGAGATTAAGCGGTGCGGTAACAGTTACCGCCGCTTTTAAAAAAGAATCTTTTCATATCTGTTTCCTCCAGCGCGCATTTATAACTCTGCGGAAAACAACTATTTTTTGTGAAAATGGCGGGAATAATGGCCGTGAAAAGTTACGAACCTTTTATAAATATCCCCATAGTGTTTTTGTATTTACTGTGTAATTAACCATGTTCATTAATTTACTTTATTATAGACTTTATAATTTTGCTTTCAAAAATCCGAGAGAACATCCTGACTTGAAACCGGCGAAATAAAGCCATTATTGCCTCAGTCTAGTGTACACTTTACCTTCTCCACGGACGCTCTGAGTGTTTAGCGATGTAGTACATTCCTTAGGCGAATGGACATGTCCCATCCCATATGCAATGACTTTGTATTACATGGAGTTACACCCAGTTAACTAACCTTCATGGTTGGATAACAAGCTAGGAGAAAGTTATTATCTGCATAAAATAATGACTTTCCTCTAACCCCACCTGCCAGTTATGCAGATCCTATTATATGTTTTCTTAAAGAATCTACCACCAGAAATGTTGTAACCCTATCCTTATTGGATTATCCTACCGTTTGCTGGTTTATTAAAGGACAATTTCCTCCGACTCCTCTGGATCAACAGTTGCAAGAATGAGGTATTCAGTGGGTTGGACTGGATGGACGTATGTCTTTATTCAACCTCAAATACTATAACTATACTAATACTATACGATATTATACTATACTATACTATACTGTACTTACTTACTGTACTATACTGTACTATTACTTAACTAATACTATATTATGTCTATGCTATGCTATACTAATCTATACTATACTATCTGTACTATACTGTACTATACTATACTATCACTATACTTATTATACTAGCTATACTATACTATACTAGACTAATATATACTATGCTCTTCTTATCTACTATACTATACTATACTATAACTTACTGTACTATCTATAACTGTATCATACTGTACTATACTATACTATACTATATATGCGATGCGAACTATACTATACTAATAACTGTATAACTGTACTATACTATACTATACTATACTATACTATATTCTACTATGCTATACTATACTATATCCTATACTATATTATACGATGCTATGCTATCTTACTACTACTATACTATACTGTACTATACATACTGTACTATCTGTACTATACTATAACTATATTATATCTATCTAATACTACTGTACTATACTATCTGTACGATACTGTACTATACTATACTATACTAAATTAGCTATGCTATACTATACTATACTTACTGTCTATACTGTCCATATACGATACTATAACTATACTATACTATATTATACTATGCTATACTATACTATACTATACTATATTATACTATCTATGCTATACTAATATATACTATACATACTATACTTACTACTATACTATAAACTGTACTATACTGTACTAGTACTATACTATCTAATCCATATATCTATGCTATGCTAATACTATACTATACTATCTATAATTACTAGACTAACTGTACTAACTATAACTGTCCTATACTGTACTATAACTATACTATACTATCACGATATTCTAACTATGCTATGCTCTAACTATACTATCTATCTATACTATACTATACTATCTAATTTCCTTCGCCAGTCCGCTTCATCTCTCCTCTCTTCCACTGTTATACAGTCGCGTGCAGCATTGGTATACTTGCACAGCGTTTTCTCTTCTTCCATTGGGATTAGTAGATGTTTTCGAAAGTGTTGATTTTCTTTCCATTTTCGTAATTTTCCTAAAATTTGTCGAAAATCCGGGTCCGTGAAATTCGGCAATTCCGAAAGTTTTCGTAGTGGGATGACTTTAAACGCTTCAGATTCGATTGAATACTGGGTTCTATTACAAACCACATTACATCTCGGAATTGGGACGTACGGGAGTACCCCGGGATTTAGGTTCACCCTAGGTCAGATGCAGCTACGGAGGCCGAGGAGCACGGATAGGATAATGTAATTGTCCCTGGTGTCAAAACTCTTTGACACTCATGGTACGATGTGGAATATTGGAACATCCTAATATATATAGATTTATCATTTGTAAAGGTATTGTCAGTTTTGGTTAATTTCTAAATTGGCTATGTGAGATTATATTTAAATATCTCAGATTTTCTTTCTGGCTTCATGTATCTTTCTTGGTGTTAAATAATGATAATCGGATCGTCCACCGGTAAGTGGTACTGGAAAGGACATGGTGGTGTCCATTTACTGTGTTGAAATAATTTATTATATGTAGGAGGGTTGAAATGGTTACCCGTGGAAGTTCTCCTGAATTAACGTGCAGTTAAAGACTCCTAGAATGAAACTTCCATTAAACCCAATGATTATTACGTAGCCTCATCATCACCATTACTTTTGTTTTTTCCAGATTTTGAACCAGATAATAGATTAACATCCTCTGGACCCCCCACATACCGGATTATTGCGGATCATTTGATGTAAGGATTTTTTTCCTACATTCATAAACATTAAAGGCTCTCCAACCTTTCAGAACAACCATTATCCATATGGTAACGGCAAACCCTCCCACCCCCAACCCACCACCGCTATGTAAAAGTAGAAATCGCTCCCCACAGTACTTACAGCTCCAGTTACAGCTCCTGGTTCAGTGTCACTCTGGTCCGGCTTCGCCTTCCTGTCGAAATACAAGCCAGGCTCTGTAGCTATGTCTCCATCCCTCCCGGAGGCAACACGGCTGCGGAGCTGTTTGACAGGAGGAAGACACTTTTTACTTCTCTTCAGTTTCCTGGACTTTGGACACAGAGTACAGTGGGACAACATAAGAGCACATGTAAGGGTGCGGAGTTTTTTTACACTATACTGTGGGGCCGTCAGGGGTTAAATTTAGGGTTTTGGGGTGGACATGCCCTTTAAATGAATCGTTTCTTGGTTCAGAAGGTGCCATTGATTTACAGCCAAACCATCCACCATATGGCAGTGTCTATAACACATATAACTATATAGAACTATATATATATACCTATAACTAGCTTTACTACAGTAATAAAAACCGCGACGTCTTAGGGTAATTTAATGTTTTGCTTTCGGTAAAGGAATCGGCTTCGAGATGACTGGCGTGTTGAATGTGGCCCTGCACTGATCCGTCGACTGGTTGGGGCTGTAGGACTAGTTATTTAATGAAAATCTTTAGTAGTCTGCGATGTAATACCAAATCTTTATTATTAAAATCTTTTTTTGAAATTTCTCTGTTCTTTGTTTTCAAAGCCCCCACAAAATGCACATTGGCACAACCAAACCTTTATATTTGGACATAATAATAAAATGGCCTACGTCCTGGTTATCTTTATCCCCTTATAGATATCCCCCTTATGTAGTATTGTACCTTATCAATATTAAACCTTCCCTATTTCAGATTTTCCCTTTATAGCCGTGTACAAATCAAAAATAGAGGGAGGACAATATTATTATTGGGTGGGTTTACAATTATATGTTAACCCAGCCTCCAATTGAATACTGAAAAAAAGAACCCCGTAGGCAGGAACCCTCCGCCTGTGTACTTTTATTGGTGGTCAAGTGGGAGGTTCCATAGTAACATAGTTTATGATGAGGTTGAATAAAGACATATCTCCACAGTCAACCTATTACTTTTTTTTTTAAACCCTACCTACTGTTCAATGCCAGAGGAAGCAAAAACAAAAAAAAGCTAAAAGGAGGAGAAGTTATCCCTGAATCAAACAAATCTAACCCATACTGTTATGTATTAATACCAGTAATTCTCAATATTATATATAGTATCCCCATACCAACCAGACCACAGTATATGTATTAATACCAGTAATTCTCATATTATATAGTAAATCCCCTCTACCAACCAGAACTACAGTATTGTATTAATACCAGTAATTCTCAATCTTATATAGTATCCCTGGACCCACCAACTACAGTATATGTAATATCCAGTAATTCTCAATATTATATATATCCCCTCTACCAACCAGAACTTACAGTATATGCATTATACCAGTAATTCCGCAATAATATAGTATCCCATACCAACCAAACTAACAGTAATATGTATTAATAACCAGTAATTCTCAATATTGTAGAGTATCCTCCCCGTACCAACCAGAACTACAGTATATGGTATTACTACCAGTAATTCTCAAGATTATTAGTATCCCCGTACTACCAGAACTACAGTATATGTATTAAGACCATAATTCTCATATTATATAGTATGCCTGTAGTACCAACCAGAACTACAGTATATGTCTTAATACCAGTAAATTTAATTCAATATTATATTGGTATCCCTGTCCAACCCAACTACAACAGTATATTGTATTAATACCATAATTATCAATATTATATAGTATCCCTGTACCAACCGACTACAGTAATGTATTAATACCAGTAATTCTCAATGTATATAGTATCCCTGTCACCAACCAGACTACGCAGTAATGTATTATACCATAATTGGGTTACATTATAATTAAATTGTCCCTTTAAGATCATATTAAGAGTCATCGATGGTTGATAGAAATCTGCGGCCCATGGTTTTATTAGTGTATTTAATTGTTTTTTAAGGCTCATCTATTTAATCCTAAATGTGTTTACGCTTTAATTTGATATATTATTTTTTTCTATTTCTTTTAGTTTCCATTTTAGGAAAAGTCTGAGGAAGAGATAAAAAAGATTGCTTGTTAATGGAGAACCAACATTTTCAGTGAAGATCAACACCCCACCAAAACTTCAGTGTGCAAATTAGTAGAAGGTTGCATGTTTGGTAAACAGAGTGGTAGGTAAACTTGTTAATTTTCTGTTAATGTTGGAATTCCTAAAGACCCCGGAGTGATCTGGGTTTTTCGGCAGTGAAATACCAAGTTAAACCCAGTCCTTGTTCAAGGTTGGGGTGAAAATGTTTCTGCTGCCGGAGCCGATTGAACAACTGATAACTGATTAAAACTGAGGCTCCACCCTTTTAATTTTAAATGTTGGGTAACGAACAGTATAGAGCAATGGTTGGAGTGTTTTCATTTTGGAATATGAATGTTTTTTTTATTGGGTAAAGCTACTGAATATAAATGAGAACCAAAATTTTTGGGAGCGACCAGCTGTGTAGTCCCTCAGGATATCATGGAAATGTTTTGTTTTCGTTCAATGTAAGTTTGTGCAGACACTTAGGTTTAATTTCCTGACTATTACAAAAGAAGAAAGTAATGTTTGGTTTCCTCTTTGTATATCTTGTTCCACAAAGAATTGATTTGGAGTCCTCAACTCCCATCCATTCCCCTACCACCCCCCCATCCATTCCCTACCACCCCCCATTCATTTCCTACCCAACCCCCATTTCTTCCCTCCAACCCCCCATCCATTCCCTACCAACCCACCATTTCTTTCCTACCAACCCCCGTTCATCCCTACCAACCCCCATTCATTCCCTACCAAACCCCCTATCCATCTACTAACAACCCCCATCCATTTGCTACTAATCCAATCCTTCACTACTAACCCCTATCCATTCTCTACTAACCCCCATCCATTTCCTTACTAACTTCCCATCCATTCCCTACTACTCCCATCCATTCCCTAACTAACCCCCCATTCATTCCCTACTAACTCCCCATCCATTCCCTACTAACCCCCCTCCATTCCCTACTACCCCCCTCCTTCCCTACAGCCCCCCATCTATCCCCTACTAATCCCCCATCCATTCTCTACTAACCACCATCCATTCCCTACCAAACCCCATTCATTCCCTACCAACCCCCTATCCATTTCCTACTAACCCCCATCCATTTTCTCTAACCCCCATCCATTCTCTACTAACCCCCATCCTTTCCTACTAACTTTCCATCCATTCCCTACTAACTCCCAATCCATTCCCTACTAACCCCCCATCCATTCCCTACTAACTCCGATCTTCCTATCTACGAACCCCCTACTAACCCCCCCATTCCAGTCCACCAAGCCCCATTGCAATTTCCTACCAACCTTTCCTACCAACACCCGCCATCTCTCCTACCAAGCTACCAAGCCCCCCATCCCTTTCCTACCAACCCCCATTCCATTCCCTACCAACCCCCTATCCATTTCCTACTAACCGCTCCTCCATGTTTCTACTAACCCCAATCCCTTCCCTACTAACCCCCACCCATCTCTCTACTAACCCCCAGCCAATTTCTACTAACTTTCATCACTGCCCTACTAACTCCCAATCCATTCCCTACTAACCCCCCATCCATTCCCTACTAAACACCCATACCATTCCCTACAGCCCCCCATCTATCCCCTACTAATCCCCCATCCTTTCTCTACTAACCACCATCCATTCCCTACTAACCCTTCATCTATTCACTACTAACTCCCATCCATTCTCTACTAACGTCCCATCCATTCCCTACTAACCCCCATCCCTTCCTAAATATGTCTATCCACTCCCACTACCAACCCCCCTACCCACCCCCCCATCCATCCCCTACTAAACGTGCATCCATTCCCCTACTAACCCCCCATCCATTCCCTACTAACCACCATCCATGCCCTAGCTAGCCCTCATCCCCTACTAACCCTCATTCCCTACTAACCAATCCATTCCCTACTAACCTCACATCCAATTCCCTACTACCACCCTCCATCCATTCCTACTAACACCTCATCCTAGATCTACTAACCCCCATCCATCTCCCTATGAACCCCCATCCATTTCCCTACGACCCCCTATCCATTCCCTACTAACCCGCCATTCCATTCCCGACTAACCCCCATCCATTCCCTGACTAACCCTCGATCCCTTCCTACTAAACCCATCCATTTCCCTACTAACCCTCTATCCTTCTCTACTAACTCCCATCCATATTCCCTACTAACCATCCATATCCTACTACTAACCCCATCCATTCCCTACTAACAACCCCCTATCCATTCCCTACTAACCCCCCATCCATTCCCTAGCTCACCCCCTATCCATTCCCTACTAACCCCCTATCCATTCCCTACTAACCCGCATCCATTCCCTACTACCCCAATCCATTCCCTACTAACCCTCTATCCATTCCCACTAACCCCATCCATTCCCTACTAACTCATCCATTCCCTACTAACCCCTAACCCCAACACCCGCCCATCCATTCCCTAACTAACCCCCTATCCATTCCCCGAACCCTAACCCCCATCCCTTCCCCTACTAACCCCCTATCCATTCGCCTACTAACCCCCATCCATTCCCAACTAACCCGCTACCTTCCCTACTAACCCCATCACATTGCCCTACTACACTCATCCATTCCCTACTAACTAACCCCCATCCATTCCCTTACTACCCCCTAATCCATTCCTACACCCCCTCATCCATTCCCTACTAACCCCCAATCCATTCCCTACTAACCCCCATCACTTCCCCTATACTAACACCCCTATCCATTGCCTACTAACCCCCTATCCATTCCTCCTTGAAAACCCCCAATCTATTCCCTACAATACCTCCCCTATCCATTCCCTACTAACACCCCCCATCATTCCCTACACTAACACCCCCAATCCATTCCCTACTAACCCCCATCCATTCCCTACTAACCCCCTATCCATTCCCTACTACCCCCTATCCATCCCTACTAACCCCCCTCGCGGATATTCCCTACTAACCCAACCCCACCATTCATTCCCTACTCACCCCCACTCTACTATTCCCTACTAACCATCCATTCCCTACTACGAACCCCCCCATCCATTCCCTACACCCCCCTATCCTTCCTTCTAACCCCCTATCCATTCCCTACTAACCCCTAACCCGCAATCTATTCCCTACTAACTAACCCCCCTTCATTCCCTACTAACCCCCAATCTATTCCCTTCCCTACTAACCCTCCCTCATCCATTCCCTATCTAACACCCCCATTCATTCCCTACGTACCCCATCCCATTTCCCCTACGAAACTCCCACAATCCATTCCCTACTACCGCCCATCCATTCCCCTACTACCCTCTATCCACGCCCTACTAACCCCATCCATTTCCCTACTAACTATCCATTCCCTACTAACCCCCCACCATTCTTCACATTCCCCTCCCTACTAAACTCAAGAACTAATAACTAACCTACTACCCTCCCTACCAAACCTATACCTATTCGCCCCCTCGTTCCCGTCCTTCCCCCCCCTACTTTATAAATAAAAAAACCCCTAAACCTCCTAAACTTATCCAAAACCTTAACTAAAAAATATAATAAAAATAAAATAAAACCGCTACTAGGGGCACCTAGTCTGCCGTCTTCAATCTAAAAAATAGTTATAAAAAAATTAAAATCTACATCAAATTTAAACCTAGTTCACCTGCCTACTATTTAAAAACCTTTCCTGCTCCTCTTCCCTCCTCGCCCCGATCCCTTCCTCCCTCACGTCCGCCTCCCATCCCCCCCGTTTGCGTCCTGTCCGTAAAAACTACTATAATAAAAAAAACTATAAAACCCTAAACTATAAAATATAAATATAGTAAAACCTAATATCACTTCCCCTCCCTTCCCCTATTCCCATGACCCCGCTACCTGAACTAAAACTACTAAACTACTAAATAAAAAAAATAAAACACCCCCTAACTACTACTAACACCCTAACACTACCTATAAAATATAACTAAAACCCTAACTATTTATACTATAATAATAATAATATAAAGAAAACTTAATATAATAAAAACTTTTAAATAAACTCCCTACTAAATATTAATATAACTAAAAACTAAATAAAACCTAAAATAAACTATAACTAAAACTAAAAAAAACCCCTAACTATAAATGATATAAAACACTTATATAATAATAAAAAATAAAGACCCTAAAAAAAAAAAACTAATATGACTATAAATAATAATAAAGAAAAAATAACTAAAAATAACCAACTAAAACATAAAAAAAACCTAAATCTTTAATAACTCTAAATACACTATTTCCTAATTCCCCCCACTATATCTCCAAACATATATAATTAAATATCTAAACAAATAATAAAACATACATATCACTTCCATAAATACAATACCAAGTAACACTAAAAAACTAATAACTACATCCCATATACAAACTACACTCTAACTCAGAACAACCAACTCTACTAAAACAACACTTACCTATATACTAATATAAACTAATACACCTACTACTCAAATATAGGGTAAAAAATAATTTAAACTACTAAACCTAATTAACGTTATATAAAAAAAAACCCCCTATCCATTCCCTACTAACCCCTATCCATTCCCTACTAACCCCCCTCCCTTCCTCTACTAACCCCCATCCATTCCCTACTAACCCCCATCCATTTCCCTACTTAACTACTAACCCCCCAATCCATTCCTCTACTAACCCCCCTATCCATTCCCTCACTAAACCCCCTATCCATTCCTACCTAACCCCCTATCCATTTCCCTACTAACCCCCAATCTATCCCTACTAACCTAACCCCCAATTCCTTCCCTACGAGCCCCCATCTATTCCCTACTAACCCCCCATTCCCTACTACACCCCCCATTCATTCCCTACTTACCCCCATCCATTCCCTATAACAACCCCCATCATCTCCCTAACTAACCCCCATCCATTCCCTACTAACCCTCTATCCATCCCTACAACATCATCCATTCCCTACTAACCCCCTATCCATTTTCCGTACTAACCCCCTATCCATTCCCCTCCCTACTAACCCCAATGCTATTCCTATCACTAACCAACCCCCTATCCATTCCTACTACCCCCCATCCATTCCCTATACCCCCCCACCCCCCATCCATTCCCCTAACCCCCCATCCATTCCCTACTAACTACACCCCCCAATCCCTTGCCTACTAATACCGCCCTATCCCTTCCCTACCACCCCCAATCTATTCCCTACTACCCCCCATACCAATTCCCACTTACCCCCATCCATTCCCTACAACCCATCCATTTCCCTACAACCCCCGATCCATCCCTACTTACCACCCCCATCCATTCCCTACTAACCCACCCATCCATTTCCCTATAAACCCCCCATCCATTCCTACTTACCCCCTATCCATTCCTACTAACCCCCCCCATTCCCTACAACCCCCTCCATTCCCCATACACCCCCATCCATTCCCTACTAACCCCCCATCCATTCCCTCTACCCCCATCCATTCCTACCCCCCCATCCATTCCTATACCCCAACCACTAACCCCCCATCCATTTCTACTAACCTCCATCAATTCCCGCCAAACCCCCATCCATTTCCTAAACTCTGCATCCATTTATAAAAAACTATAAACGAGGGATATTTAGAGTTTTTGCAGCAATTTAGACACATGACCAAGATTCAGATACAGAAGGTCTTGTGCTAGAAGCATAAGGATGGAGCAAACCGCCCCTCCTAATAACCCTGGATTATTGTAAGTATGGGATACCCTTCCGTTAAACCCCCTAATATCATTGTAACTGTTACAACATTGTTTTACATCTACTGACAGGACCCAAGGCTTCCTCCTACTGAGACCCTTAACCTTATCTCGGGGGACTAAGAACTTTCCAAAGCTCAGCCCTGGTCTCTGCCAAGTGCTGACAAACCTACATCCTTTGTCCTGGATTCCGTCTGCCCTACCCTGGAACCAAAATGCTGCACTCTAGACCACTTATAGCTAACCTATGACTACAGTCTGTGTGATATGTATAAAGACAATATGCAAACTTGGGATATCTAAGAAAACTGTATCCTGTTCCTAAACAACCGCTGCTGCTAACCGAAACCACCCAGCCTTGAAATACAACCTGCACAGCCGAAGACTGGAATATCTACAATATAACAAATTACCAAGACATTTCGTCCCTTACCTCTGGAAGAGCCCTGGACAAAAATCTGTTTTAGGCTATTTGTTATATGAATTCCAGCACATTTCAAGATGCAATATCTCATTAAATTATTTTGCAAACGTATTTTTTTATAGAATTGATAAGTGCACCCAGCCTGAATTACAATTATAGATATATATATACATATACACATAGATATAGATATACACACGTGCCAGGGTTAGTTTTGCCCTTTAAACCTGAATGCCAGTATATTGCATTATGGGAGAGGGTCAGTGTCTGGTGTCATTGTACGAAGTCAGAACATAATAAAACCTGTAGAGATGAAAGCTAAGGGTGGCCAAGAGACTAATGGTGTTTGGAAAACCAATTGCGCCTACAAATGAATTTATTTAGGTCTGTGATCCATAGTTGGGGTAGGATAGAGTGTAAGCATTTGTTGTATTGTTTAGTCTATGGGCAGTTTTTATTGAGTTGATGCCTGTACCAATTTCATGCTGTCCCGCCAAACATACAATAGTATAACTGCGCCCTTAATAATCACAATCACCCTCATTTAAACGCAACTAAATAACAAGATACAAAACCAGAAATTGTTTTATATTTGTTGTATATCTGAAAACATTAAAAAAAAGTTTCCCTTTAATAATTCTGCTTTTCAATATTTCTCTTTTTCTGTAGCCATTCAACAGAAGTACACAGGCCTCTTCCTTCCCCCAGACAGACGCACGTACCCCGACCTACAGACGCAGCCTATGTGTCATTTCATGCCTCGTCTGCAAATCTTTTCTCTCTTCACCACAAAACCTGGGGAGCTCAGACAGGCAGGTATGTGAATGTTGTGTTCCCCTCTGCAGGACTCACACATTGACCGCGGGACACAGTTCCTCGTTCGGTCTCTAGATATCCGTCCTCGCAGAAGCAACCCTTCACGCATTCTCTGGTGCAACCGGGAGTGGGTTATGGTGGGTGCAATTTGGAGCAGGCACTGCCACATGCGTTGTAAACTTTATGTTCCCCACAATCTGGAGGTGGGGGCTGAAAATGAAAAGGACACCGAGTTAGTTATATTATAGATAGATAGTATACACTGCCTATTGTAAAATACAAGATAATGAAAGGACTAAGTTCCATGACCATAAAAAGTACAAGGCCACAGGATGATTACACAGGTCACGGAACTATATACCTTATTATGAAGATAGTGGGTACAAAATTACTAAAATACATAAGATTTAGAAGGTGCAGCATTTACTTAAAGGAGAACTAAACCCAAAATTTTTACACTCCAGAATCTGAATATTAACCTCCTAAAACAACACAATAAACTGTAAAACAACAATCCAGTAAATGGCATTAAAGTAATGTTACCACTGGATGAAATAACTGTGTGTATGTACAGTGATGGCACACCCCGATCTAAGTCTCATGCTCCCTTGCCTGTTTTGTCCTGTAAAAGGATTGGCTAGAGGCTCTAGTGGGTGGGACCAACTGTAAAAGTTCCTGCAGTATCTAGGACTGAGCATGTGTAAAGAACATATGGTCAGTGACCACAGTGTGCAATACCGAGGAACACTGGGAAATAAGACACAAACCTCAGTGTAGAAAGTTACATTTCTTTATAACAAAGAAATCTGCCTTCTAATTCAATTCTGAGGCTTTAGTTTTCTCTTAAAGGCAACTAAAGCCACAGAACAACACTGAACCAGAAGGCAGAACACCTTGATATAAAACCAGTAATCAGTGTCTTACCTCTCATTTTGATACGGGCGCTGGGAAATTTACCTAAATAACATATGGTTTGTGCTTTACTTCTCAGCATTCTAATATCAGACAGTTTGGTCAACGACCATTATGTTCCTGCACATGCTCAGTCCTTAGCCTATGGCACAAACTTGTTACAGTTAGTCACACCCACTAATAATCTCTAGCCAATCCTTTTACAGGACAGATAAAGCAAGGAAGCATGTGACAGGTCAGGAGGTGTGGTCTGGACAGTGCCCATACACACAGATATACTTCATCCAGTTTCTTAACAGGCTTAATTTACTTTAACAGAGTATAAAGTGGCATTTTATAGTTTTTGGTGTTTTTAGGGGGGTTGTTTTCAGATTCTGGGTATATACATTGGGTTTAGTTCTCCTTAAGGGCTACAGTTGTGAACATTAAAATTAACTAATAGTCACTCCTCCCTTTATTTACATAATGCAAATCCTCTAACCTAATTTATTGCTTTATCTTCTAAAAGTAAACTAAACCAGAGGCTTACATTGTACCAATAATATAATACATACTGGTCTACACTAGAAATGTAATGTGGGTTCGAATAAACCCAGTTTCGAATTGAAATCTGAGGGTTTCGAAGTCCCCACAAACTTTTGGAACTCTCGAATTCACAGGACCTGGATTTTTCTCAAATTTTCGAAAGTAGACAACCATCGAAAATCGAAAGTAGACAATCGAAAATCAAAAGTAGACATCATCGAAATCGAAAGTAGACAATCATCGAAAATCGAAAGTAGACAATATCGAAAATCAAAAGTAGCAATCATCGAAAATCGAAAGTAACAATCATCGAAAATCGAAAGTAGACAATCAATCGAAAATCGACAAGAGATATTTCAAAATCGAAAGTAGATGATTTCAAAAATCAAAATCGAAAGTATAACAATTTTCAAAAATCAAACTCGAACTTTCCCGAAAAATTTAAAAAATTCGAAAACAGAAGGAAACTCAAACAGTTTCGAAACTATCTAGTCTTCACCTACGTACTCAAATTCTAGTAATAAAGCCTCATAGAAGTGATAGCATTTACTTAAATGGCATCTAAACTGAAATATAGGGTATTTTAAATTGACCATAACTGGAACTTATTCTTCTTCCATCACCACTGTATCATTTTTTTCTTGATCTGCCCCCTAATTCTTTAGATATCCAATATAAAAAAAGTGCCTTGTGATACATGCTGTAACACACACACGTGTAACATGACACAGCTTATCACCAATTTAAACCGATAACATAGCTAAGCACCATTTATAAGGATATAATTTACATTTGTGTATCTCTAGTGTATTATAAATCATATTTTTTGTATATGAGCTGTAAATGATTGTGTATTGCCACCTATTATAACGCTGTAAGGTCCACTCTCTTTATTGTAACAACAATAATTGCAGGAAATAGACAACCAGTAGGTCTCCAGAGTTGAAAACTACAACTCCCAGCATTAATCTATAAATATTGTAGCTAGGGAATGTTGTTGTTTCAAACATCTGGAGATCTACTGGTTGCCTATCCCTGATATATTGAATTATATATTTGATAAAAGGTGTCCCTAACTGTGAAACATCTATCACCAGTATATTACTAAATATAATATACGTTAGTAATGCTACTGGAAATATATGGCTGCAACCATTTTATCTGTCACCAGTATATCACATCTTTAGTGACATCTAGTGGCCAAATTGTGATGCTTCAAGTAGGAACCTTATGCAGCATCTCTCGACGTGACAATTGGACAAATTGAGCAAAAGAAAAATAAGAATTTGTGTTTCAATTGTAGATTGCGGTCGTTCCATATCCTATAACGTAAATTCAAATCCTACGGGGTCACTGGCCTGGTACATTGGACATTAAACTAGATTTAAGGTGGAACATATGCTACCCTGGATGTAGAAGGAGAAACGCTGGGTAAATATGAACCTGCAAAGACGGATATCTAGACCAATGTGATTATACTGTGACAGATTCCACAGTTCCAATGATTTCTTTATCTTTTACTGCCTGACACTGCTAGTCTAGTCTTTGACCACAATAACACCCAAGTCCCTCTCTATTGAGTTAACATCTAACTATATCCCATTTAAGGTATAACCATTGAGCTTTATTGTCTTGCCAAAATTCATAATCTCTAAACTTCAAACTCTTAACTTAAACCTCATCACCATTGTGTATCCCAAACCCTCTACTTTGTAAGGTGGCGACATCTGGCACAAAGCCTACAGTTCTGCACAATTAGTCTCATCAGCAAACACATAGATCCAACAGTGGGACATTATGAATAGGGGAATATATTCAAGGGAAAAAATATTATTCCCCTCTTACAAGGCACTGGTAGAGCCTCATTTGGAATATGCGGTGCAGTTTGGAATCCATCATACAAAAGGGACATCTTGGAAACTGAGGCAGTTCAGAAAACGGCAACTAATTAATAAGGGAATGGAGGGGCTTGTACTATGCCGGCAGATTAGACTTAGGACTGTGTTTAATCATTAGAGGCCGTTTGCGTGGGGATATGATCACTTTATAAATATATAATGGGCCTTACAATAAACTCCTCTGGTGCATTGTTCACTAATAGGTCATATCAGAGGACACGTGGACATCCTTTAAGGTTGGAAGAAAAGAAGTTTCATTTTCAGGTTAGGAAAGGTTTCTTTACAGTGAGAACGGTGAAACTGTGGGAGTTCTATTGAGTAGCTTTAAAAGTGGCCTAGATAAGTTTCTAAAACGGAAAAAATATTGAGTATTAACACAAAACTGTAGTTCTGGTTGGTACAGGGATACTATATAAATTGAGAATTATTGGTATTAATACATATACTGTAGTTCTGGTTGTTACAGGGATACTATATTATATTGAGAATACTGGTATTAATACATATACTGTAGTTCTGGTTGGTACAGGGATACAATATAATATTGAGATTACTTGGTATTAACATATACTGTAGTTCTGGTTGGTATAGGGATCAATATAATATTGAGAATTACTGGTATTAATACATATACTGTAGTTTCTGGTTGGTACAGGGATACTATAATATGAGAATTACTGGTATTAATACATATACTGTAGTTCGGTTGGTACAGGGTATCTATATATATTTGAGAATTACTGGTATTAATACATATACCTGTAGTTCTGGTTGGTACAGGGATACAATATAATATTGAGAATTACTGTATTAATTCATACTGTAGTTCTGGTTGGTACAGGGATACAATATAATATTGAGAATACTGGTATTAATACATATACTGTAGTTTCTGGTTGGTACAGGGATACTATATAATATGAGAATTACTGGTATTAATACATATACTGTAGTTCTGGTTATACGGGGATACAATATAAATTAGAATTACTGGTATTAATACATATACTGTAGTTCTGGTTGGTACAGGGATACTATATAATATTGAGATACTGGTATAATAACAATACTGTAGTTCTGGTTAGACGGGAATACATATAATATTGAGAATTACTGGTATTAATACATATACTGTATGTCTGGTTGGTACAGGGATACTATATAATATTGAGAATTATGGTATTAATACATATCTGTAGTTCTGGTTAGTAGGAATACAATAAATTGAGAATTACTGGTATTAATACATATACTATAGTCCTGGTTGGTACAGGGATACTATATAATATTGAGAATTACTGGTATTAATACATATACTTTAGTTCTGGTTGGTACAGGGATACTATATAATATTGAATTACTGGTATTAATACATATACTGTAGTTCTGGTTGGTACAGGGATACTATATAATATTGAGAATTACTGGTATAATACATATACTGTAGTTCTGGTTGGTACAGGGATACTATATAATATTGAGAATTACTGGTATTAATACATATACTGTAGTTCTGGTTGGTACAGGGATACTATATAATATTGAGAATTACTGGTATTAATACATATACTGTAGTTCTGGTTGTACAGGGATACTATATAATATTGAGAATTACTGGTATTAATACATATACTGTAGTTCTGGTTGGTACAGGGATACTATATAATATTGAGAATTACTGGTATTAATACATATACTGTCAGGCAATTGTTGGGTTTTGCACAAGCTACATTCAAGGGTTAAGCCCAATTTGAGGGTTAGCGAATGATACTTTACAGGGCTAGCGAAATAGAACCATAAATTTGAGGATTACCGAAAACTAACTTTACTTTAGAGGGTTAGCGAACGATATTTTTGTCCAAACTCATAAAGTTCGGCTCGAACTCGGGTTCCAGTTCGGTTTACTGTCCATCTCTACTGACCTGCTGCTTGTTGCAATGTCATCTGCTTTAAAAAGTTCTACCCATGGGCTCTTATTTGCACAAAGTACACTAAATCTATTCATCAACTTACATATTGTAGTTTGTCCAGTTCCCATTTGAAACGCCGCAACTATGAAACAGAAAGTTTAGAAAATCAGTACTGAAATTTTAAATTCCCGATCTTTGTGATTGGTGCAGGAGGTATCCAAATTGTGGTGCAGGAGGTATCCAAAGTGATAGTAGCTCAAAGGAATATAATGTACCTACATATATTCTGGGTCATGGTCTAGCATCAGGTTGGCCTTCATGTATACAGTATAAAACCTTTAACACCGCTTAGGATGTTTGGTCAACTTTGAAAGAAATTCAGTAGGTTGGATTAGGAACGTGAATAAGGAATATGTTTATTTTAAGTATTACAATGTATCTGTAGGGCGTGTTTGTAAAATATGCATGCAAAAGCCATTAATTAACAACTGCACCCTCCACACACAACAGGAAACGAGGCACAACTATTGACAGTGGTTGGTCTTAGAATAAACAACACAGAATATTGGCTGATCATTTTTCAGGCACTCACACAAATATCCATTTTAATAAATCAATATGATCAAAGAGAATACTTCTCTGCAGGGATCATAACCATGACATCATCGCCATTCTCTCAAGCTGTGCATGCTATGTATTTAAAAGCATATTTAAAGGCACAAGATAAATGTTGTTTTTATGGAACCACAAATGTTACCATCATAAAATGTTGCCAATAGCAGTACATAAACTTACCAATCATAAGAAATAGAAACGAGGAACGCATTGTTTTATTCGGTCAAAGCTCGGAGTTAAACCACCTAGGATAAAACATTAGACATATTTATAAAAGTATATGACTTATTACTTCTACATAGATAATTAAAGATACCACGCTGGATTAAAGTCTTTCTATTTTTAATTAAAGCAGTTTGATTTCCTAATATCTTTCCCACCGTACACTTACTGGATCAGTATTTTCATTAAACCTAAAAACTAAATTAAAAAATTTCAGAAACAGGCACCCCAATCGGGGGAAAGGATAATGTGAAGTTCTTAACACACCTTGGGAGGTAAATGGAGAAAGTAAATACACTTTAAGGCAGTTGGAGATTTGTATGTGGTAGAATCTGGTCACCATATTTAGGAAGGTGGTTCAACTGTTAACATATTGGCAAAGGAACATTACTGGTTCAAGAGAGGTGTTAAGGAGGCCATTTATGTGAAAATAAAGAAACCAAGCCTAAATAGGTGGGGGGTTCGACACCAACTCTGCCATGTACAATGCTGTTTTAAACACCTTACTCTGGGCGTTCCTATAACACCTCTTAGCCACTATCTAATCACACCCTTAACACCTGGCTGTGATATGCTAATTGGGATTTTCCAGGGAACATAATTGCCACAGATTCTTGTACAAGTCATTCTGATTGAGAAAGCCAGTCGGATGACTAGCGAAACGTCTTCAAAACTACATTTCAAGTCCAGTTGATCTAATTGAATACAACAGATACATATTTAGGAAGATGGCTGAGAACATTTGTTCCATCTTTCCCTTGATTCCTTTCAGTCAAAATTTGAAAAAAATGTCCATGACGCCTTTACTCCATAGACCAGGATGAGTTATTTACAGTGCCAAATGAATTTAATTGGGAATATTATGGCTTACAGTGTAGTGTAATAGCAACAATGCTATAGATTTAAAGGTCTTCTTGGTACAGTAAATAACTAGGAGCCTGGGAATATCTCCATCTGCGCCTGTTCTCTGCCCAATCTAGGGACAAAATTAAGAGTGAGACAAATAATTAAAGGTGTGACTGCGAAATCAGGGACTGTTGGTACCTTGCCTTGTGTTTTGAGATCATAGAAGACATCTAACACAACAAACCTTAAATCTGTATCAGTGCTAGACTACATTTCCAGTTCCGGGACTGTACCGGGACACTTATGGTGGATAATTCCAGGATTTCAATTAGAACTTCCAAAGTGCAGAAAGTCAACAGCTGATAGGAATTGTGGGGTAGGCAAAACCATGAATGTTATCATTGGACACAAGGGAAAATGGATGAGAGTTAGTTTTACTTTCTGTTTATACCTATATACGTGATCCTGTAAGGAAATTTCAGTCTGTGTAATCTGGCATTCACACCAAGATCTAGTTACTAGTCTCACTTATAATGGTAACAAATAAAACAGTCAGATTTTTGGGATTGCATTTTTGTATTTACAATAATGTGTCAGTAAACTAAAGCCATTGCAGGTGCCGATCCGTGACGCACGATCTGTACGAACGGCCGTTTCGGCCTCTAATCATGCTGTGTATGGGCACTTTATTGGCCAAAATGGCTATTGGGTCGGGGATTGTGGCCCGTCCGACCAGGCGGATCTTCAAAGATGTCCGTTTCTGCTGATAAAGTGCCCATACGCGCATGATTATCGCCTGAAACAGCCGCTTGTACACATCGTGCGTCAAGGGTCGGCACCTGCATCGAACGTGTGTACGAACCATAAGCTGGTTACACCCGGGGGACTTTTTATGTGCACAGCCGGGACAAATGTCCGTCAGTCACGACAAATTCACGCCACGACGAATTTGCAAACGATCGATCGTGCGGTTCCCTATGGGATCGATCGGAATTTTCCACATGCCCGATCGTTCGTTCGTCTGATCTGGGCGACAAACAAACAATGACGTCGGCGCCACCCCCCCACACCAGCCAAAATGCCGTGTATCGGTCGTTGGCCGATAATATGGCTGGTGTGTACCCAGCCTAAGTCTTGGTCTTAATGCTTAGTATTCAAGTCATAAACAAAGGCCAGTAGTCCCATCTAGTTCACCCAGACATGGCAACCAACAATGAGTGCTCTAAATACAATTAATTAGCAGTGATGGAAGAGAACAAAGTCTCATACCCGTACATATCTTACAACAGTAATATATATATCAATAAAGTCACATACTTTGGTACAATAGTAATATTATATCAATAAAGTCACAATACTACGTACAATAGTAAATACTATATCAATAAAGTCACATACTATGGTACAAAGTAATATATATATATATCCTAAAGAGTCACCTACTAATGGTACAATAGTATATATATTATCAATAAAGTCACATACTATAGTACAATAGTAATAATTATATATCAATAAAGTCACATACTATCGTACAATAGTAATATATATATCAATAAAGTCACATACTATAGTACAATAGTAATATATATATATCAATAAAGTCACATACTATGGTACAATAGTATATATATATATCAATAAAGTCACATACTATGGTACATAGTAATATATATATCAATAAAGTCACATACTATGGTACAATAGTAATATATATATATCAATAAGTCACATCTATGGTACAATAGTAATATATATATCATATAAGTCACATACTATGTACAATAGTAATATATATATATCAATAAGTCACTACTATGTACAATAGTAATATATATATCAATAAATTCACATACTATGGTACAATAGTAAATATATATATATCAAAGTCACATACTATGGTACAATAGAATATATATATATATCAATAAGTCACATACTAGGTACAATAGTAATATATTATATCATATAAAGTCACATACTATGGTACAATAGTAATAATATATATATATCAATAAGTCAAATACTATGGTACAATAGTAATATAATATATCAATAAAGTCACATACTATGGTACAAACAGAATATATATATCAATAAAGTCACATACTATGGTACATAGTAATAATATAATATCAATAAAGTCACATACTATCGTACATAGTAATATATATCAATAAAGTCACATCCTATGGTACATAGTAATATATATTATCAATAAAGTCACATACTATTACAATAGTAATATGTATATCAATAAGTCACATAACTATCGTACAATAGTAATATATATATCAATAAAGTCACATACTATAGTACAATAGTAATATATATATATCAAATAAGTCACATACTATCGTACATGTATATATATCAATAAAGTCACATACTATGGTACAATAGTAATATATATTATATCAATAAAGTCACATACTATAGTACAATAGTAATATATATATCAATAAAGTCACATACTATCGTACAATAGTAATATATATATCAATAAAGTCACATACTATGGTACAATAGTAATATAATATATCAATAAAGTCACATACTATGGTACAATAGTAATATATATATCAATAAAGTCACATACTATCGTACAATAGTAATATATATATCAATAAAGTCACATATAGTACAATAGTAATATATATTCAATAAGTCACATACTATGGTACAATAAATATATTATCAATAAAGTCACATACTATGGTACAATAGTAATATATATATATCAATAAAGTCACATACTATGGTACAATAGTATATATATATATCAATAAAGTCACATACTATGGTACAATAGTAATATATATATCAATAAAGTCACCATACTATGGTACAAATAGTAATATATATATCAATAAAGTCACATACTATGGTACAATAGTAATATATATATCATAAAGTCACATACTATGGTACAATAGTAATATATATATATATAATAAAGTCACATACTATGGTACAATAGTAATATATATAATCAATAAAGTCACATACTATCTACATAGTAATATAATATATCAATAAAGTCACATACTATGGTACAATAGTAATATATATATAATAAAGTCACATACTATTACAATAATAATATATAATCATAAAGTCACAACTATGGTACAATAGTAATATATATATATCAATAAAGTCATATACTATGGTACAATAGTAATATAATAATCAATAAAATCATATACTATGGTACAATAGTAATATATATATCAATAAAGTCACATCTATGGTACAATAGTAATATATATATATCAATAAGTCACATACTATGGTACAATAGTATATATATATATCAATAAAGTCACATACTATGGTACAATAGTATATATATATCAGTAAAGTCACATACTATGGTACAATAGTAATATATATATCAATAAAGTCACATACTATGGTACAATAGTAATATATATATCATAAAGTCCAATACTATGGTACAATAGTAATATATATATATCAATAAAGTCCCATACTAGGTACAATAGTAATATATATATCAATAAAGTCACATACTATGTACAATAGTAATATATTATCAAATAAAGTCACATACTATGGTACAATAGTATATATTATATCAATAAAGTCACATACTATGTACAATAGTAATATATATATCAATAAAGTCACATACTATGGTACATAGTATTAATATATATCATAAAGTCACATACTATGGTACAATAGTAATATATATATCAATAAAGTCAATACTATGGTACAATAGTAATATATATATCAATAAAGTCACATACTAGTACAATAGTAATATAATAATCAATAAAGTCACTACTATGGTACAATAGTAATATATATATATCAATAAAGTCACATACTATCGTACAATGTAATATATATATCAATAAAGTCACATACTATGGTACAATAGTAATATATATTATCATAAAGTCACATACTATGGTACAATAGTAATATATATATCAATAAAGTCATATACTATGGTACAATAGTAATATATATATCAATAAAGTCACATACTATGGTACAATAGTAATATATATATATCAATAAAGTCACATACTATGGTACAATAGAAATAATATATCAATAAAGTCACATACATAGTACAATAGTAATATATATATATAAATAAAGTCACATACTATAGTACAATAGTAACATATATATTAATAAAGTCACATACTATGGTACAATAGTAATATATATATACAATAAAGTCACATACTATGGTTCAATAGTAATATATATATCAATAAAGTCACATACTATGTACAATAGTAATTAATATATCAATAAATCACATACTATGGTCAATAGTAATATATATATCAATAAAGTCACAACATGGTACATGTAATATATATATATCAATAAAGTCACATACTATGGCAATAATAATATATTATCAATAAAGTCACATACTATGTACAATAGTAATATATATATCAATAAAGTCACATACTATGGTACAATTAATATATATATATCAATAAAGTCACATACTATCGTACAATAGTAATATATATATCAATAAAGTCACATACTATGGTACAATAGTAATATATATATATCAATAAAGTCACATACTATGGTACAAATATATATATCAATAAAGTCATATACTATGGTACAATAGTATATATAATATCAATAAAGTCACATACTATGGTACAATAGTAATATATATATATCAATAAAGTCACATACTATGGTACAATAGTAATATATATATCAATAAAGTCACATACTATGGTACAATAGTATATATATATCAATAAAGTCACATACTATAGTACAATAGTAATATATATATATATAAAATAAAGTCACATACTAATGTAAAATAGTAACATATATATTAATAAAGTCACATACTATGGTACAATAGTAATATATATATATCAATAAAGTCACATACTATGGTTCAATAGTAATATATATATATCAATAAAGTCACATACTATGGTACAATAGAAATATATATCAATAAGTCACATACTTAGTACAATAGTAATATATATATATATAAATAAAGTCACATACTATAGTACAATAGTAACATATATATTAATAAAGTCACATACTATGGTACAATAGTATATATATATATCAATAAAGTCACATACTATGGTACAATAGTAATATATATATCAATAAGTCACATACTATGGTACAATAGTAATATTATATCAATAAAGTCACATAGTATGGTACAATAGTAATATATATATCAATAAAGTCACATACTATGGTACAATAGTAATATATATATCAATAAAGTCACATACTATCGTACAATAAATATATATAATATATATATCAGTTAAGTCACATACTATGGTACAATAGTAATATATATATATATCAGTTAAGTCACATACTATGGTACATAGTATATTATATCAATAAAGTCACATACTATGGTCAATAGTAATATATATATCAAAGTCACATACTATGTACAATAATAATATATATAATATATATCATAAGTCACATACTATGGTACATATAATATATATATATCAATAAAGTCACATACTATGGTACAATAGTAATATATATATCAATAGTCACATACTATGGTACAATAGTATATATATATATCAATAAAGTCACATACTATGGTACAATAGTAATATATATATCAATAAAGTCACATACTATATTACAATAGTAATACTATATATATATATATATATATATATATATATATATATTAAATAAACCACATCTATAGTACAATAGTAACTATATATAATAAAATCACATACTATGGTACAATAGGAATATATATATCAATAAAGTCACATACTATGGTTCAATAGTAATATATATATATATCAATAAAGTCACATACTATGGTATAATAAAATATATATATCAATAAAGTCACATACTATAGTACAATAGTAATATATATATAGTAACATAGTAACATAGTAACATAGTAACATAGTAATTAAGGTTGAATAAAGACATTCGTCCATCAAGTCCAACCTATTCACTTTTTTTTTTTTTTTTTTTTTTTAACCCTACCTAACAGTTGATCCAGAGGAAGGCAAAAACCCCAGCTAAAAAAGGGGGAAAAAATTCCTTCCTGACTCCAAAGGCAATCGGAAAGTATCCCTGGATCAACCAGATCTATATGCATTAATACCAGTAATTCTCAATATTTTTTAGTTTTATATTTTCAGTAAAGTCAATACTATGGTACAATAGTAAATATATAATAAAGTCACATACTATGGTACAATAGTAAATATATATCATAAAAGTCACATACTATGGTACAATAGTAATATATATATATATATATATTAATCACATACTATGGTACAATAGTAATATATATATCAATAAAGTCACATACTATGGTACAATAGTAATATATATATCAATAAAGTCACATACTATCGTACAATAATAATATATAATATATAATATCAATAAAGTCACATACTATGGTACAAAGTAAATATATATACTCAATAAAGTCACATACTATGGTACAACAGTAATATATATATCAATAGGTCACATACTATGGTACAATAGTAATATATATATATCAATAAGTCACATACTATGGTACAATAGTAATATATATATCAAAAGTCACATACTATGGTACAATAGTATATATATATATATATATATCAGTTAAGTCACATACATGGTAAAATAGTAATTATATATCAATAAAGTCACATACTATGGTACAATAGTAATATATTATCAATAAAGTCACATACTATGGTACAATAGTAATATATATATCAATAAAGTCACATACTATGGTACAAATAGTATATATATATCAATAAAGTCACATACTATGGTACAATAGTAATATATATATCAATAAAGTCACATACATGGTACAATAGTATATAATATATATATATATATATATATCAGTTAAGTCACATACTATGGTACATAGTAATATATATATCAATAAGTCACATACTATGGTACAATAGTAATATATATATCAATAAAGTTTATATCTGTTGTATTCAATTAGATCAACTGGACTTGAAATGTAGTTCGGATGACTAGCGAAACGTCTTCAAGAACTACATTTCAAGTCCAGTTGATCTAATTGAATACAACAGATATACCATGACCTGGATGAATGAGAACCTTCACAAGCGATGCTCTTTATAGTAAATTAGTGATGCACTTAATAGTAAATTAGTGATACACTCCATAGTAAATTCATGATGCTCTTCATAGTAAATTAGTGATGCGCTTCATAGTAAAT